>OZ030010.1:40213979-41413979 GCA_964023405.1 Apodemus agrarius
AGCTATTGGTGTTCTGTTCAGGTATTTTTCCCCTGTGCCCATGTCCTCCAGGGTATTCCCCAGTTTCTTTTCTTTCCAATGTGTTTCGTTTTATGTGGAGGTCCTTGATCCACTTGGAGTTGATCTTAGTACAAGGAGATAAGTGTGCGTCAATTCACATTCTTCAGCATGCTGACCTCCAGTTGAACCAGCATCATTTGTTGAAAAGACTGTTTTTTCCACTGGATTTTTGTAGCTCCTTTATCAAAGATCAAGTGACCATAACTCTGTGGGTTCATTTCTGTGTCTTCAATTCTTTTCCATTGATCTACTTGCCTGTCACTGTACCAATACCATGCAGTTTTTAACACAATTGCTCTGTAGTACTGCTTGAGGTCAGGGATATTGATTCCCCCAGAAGTCCTTTGATTGTTGACGATAGTTTTAGCTATCCTGGGTTTTTTGTTACTCAAGATGAATTTGAGAATTGCTCTTTCTAGATCTATGAAAAATTGAATTGGGATTTTGATGGGGATTACATTGAATCTGTAGATTGCTTTTGGCAAGATAGCCATTTTTACTATATTGATCCTGCCAATCCAAGAGCATGGAATATTTTTCCATCTCCTGAGTTCTTCTTCGATTTCTTTCTTCAAGGACTTAAAGTTCCTGTCATACAGTTCTTTCACTTGTTTGGTTAAAGTCACGCCAAGAAACTTTATATTGTTTGTGGCTATTGTGAAGGGTGTTATTTCCCTAATTTCTTTCTCAGCCTGCTTGTCCTTTGAGTACAAGAAGGCTACTGATTTTTTTGAGTTGATTTTATAAACAGCCACATTGCTGAAGTTGTTTATCAGCTATAGGAGTTCTCTGGTGGAGTTTTTTGGGTCACTTACGTATACTATCATTTCTTCTGCAATAAGTGATAATTTGACTTCTTCCTTTCCAATTTGTATCCCTTTGACTTCCTTATGTTGTCTAATTGCTCTCGCTAGAAATTCAAGTACTATATTGAATAGATATGGAGAGAGACGGTAGCCTTGTCTAGTTCCTGATTTTAGTGGGATTGATTCAAGTTTCTCTCCATTTAGTTTGATGTTGGCTACTGGTCTGCTGTATATTGCTTTTACTATATTTAGGTATAGGCCTTGAATTCCTGTTCTTTCTAGGACTTTTAGCATGAAAGGATGCTGAATTTTGTCAAATGCTTTTTCAGCATCTAGTGAAATGATCATGTGGTTTTTTTTCTTTTAGTTTGTTCACGTAGTGGATTACATTGATGGATATTTGTATATTGAACCATCCCTGCATCCCTGGGATGAAGCCTACTTTATCATGGTGAATGATTGTTTGATGTGGTTTTGGATTCCGTTGGCAAGAATTTTATTTAGTATCTTATATTTTATATTCCTAAGGGAAATTGGCCTGTAGTTCTCCTTCTTTGTAGGATCTTTGTGTACTTTTCATATCAGCGTTATTGTGGCTTCATAGAACGAGTTGGGCAGTGTTCCTTCTGTTTCTATTTTGTGGAATAGTTTGAAGGGTATTGGTATTAGGTCTTCTTTGAATGTCTGATAGAATTCTGCACTAAAACCATCTGGTCCCGTACTTTTTTTGGTTGGGAGAATTTCTATAACCCCTTCTATTTCTCTAGGGGTTTTGGGACTGTTTAGATGATCTAATTGATCCTGGTTTAATTTTGGTATTTGTTATCTGTCTAGGAAATTGTTCATTTCCTCCAAATTCTCCAGTTGTGTTGAGTATAGGCTTTTGTAGTAGGATCTGATGATTTTTTGAATTTCCTGTTTCTGTTGTTATATCCCCCTTTTCATTTCTAATTTTGTTAATTTGGACTCTGTCTTTGTGCCATTTGGTTAGTCTGGATAAGGGTTTATCTATCTTGGTGATTTTCTCAAAGAACCAGCTCTTGGTTTTGTTGATTCTTTGTATGGTTCTCTTTGTTTCTACTTGATTGATTTCAGCCCTTAGTTTGATGATTTCCTGTCTTCTACTCCTCCTTGGTGAATTAGCTTTTTTTTCCCCCAGGGCCTTCAGGTGTGCTGTTAAGTTTCTAGTGCATGCTCTCTCCAGTTTCTTTTTGCAGGCACTCAGGGCTATGAGTTTTTCTCTTAGCACTGCTTTCAATGTGTCCCATAGATTTGGGTAGGTCGTACATTCATTTTCATTGAAGTCTAAAAAGTCTTTGATTTCTTTCTTTATTTCTTCCTTGACCAAGGTGTCATTGAGTAGAGTATTGTTCAGTTTCCATGTGTATTTGGGCTTTCTGTTGTTCTTCTTGCTATTGAAGACAACTTTTACTTCATAGTGATCCAATAGGAGGCTTGGGATTAGTTCAGTCTTCTTGCATTTGTTGAGGTCTGTCTTGTGACCAATTATATGATCAATTTTTGAGAAGGTACCGTGCGGTGCTGAGAAAAAGGCATACTCTTTTGCTTTAGGATGGAATCTTATATATATATATATATATATATATATATATATATATATATATATATATATATCTGTTAAATTAAATTGGTCCAAAGCTTCAATTCGTTTCACTGTGTCCTTGTTTAGTTTCTGCTTTCCTGATTGGTCCATTGAGGAGAGTGGAGAGTTGAAGTTGCCCACAATTATTGTGTTAGGTGCAATGTGTGCTTTAAGCTTTAGTAAAGTTTCTTTTATGAATGAGGGTGCCTTTACATTTGCAGCATAGATGGTCAGTATTGAGAATTCTTCTTGGTGGATTTTCCCTTTGACAAGCAAGAAGTGACCTTCCGTGTCTCTTTTGATGACTTTAGGTTGAAAGTTAATTTTATCTGATATTAGAATGGCTACTCTGCCTTGTTTCCTGAGAGCATTTGCTTGTAAAATTGTCTTCCAGCCTTTTACTCTAAGGTAGTGTTTGTCTTTGACACTGAGATGTGTTTCCTGTATGCAGCAAAATATAGGGTCCTGTTTCTGTATCAAGTCTGTTAATCTGTGTCTCTTTATTAGGGAATTGAGTCCATTGATGTCAAGAGATGTTAAGGAACAGTAATTATTACTTCCTGACATTTTGGGCGTTATTTTTTATATTTGAGTGGTTCTCTTCTTTTGGGTTTGATGAGAGGGGGTTTCTATTTTGTTTCTTCTGGGGTGTAGTTCCCTCCCATTGTGTTGATATTTTTCCACTGTTATCCTTTGTAGGGCTGGGTTTGTAGATGGATATTGTGCAAATTTGGTTTTGTCATGGAATACTTTGGTTTCCCCATCTATGGCGATTGAGAGTTTTGCTGCTTATAGTAGTTTTGGCTGAAGTTTGTGTTCTCTTCGAGTCTGCATGAGGTCTGCCCAGGATCTTCTAGCTTTCATGGTCTCACGTGATTAGTCTGGTGTAATTCTGATAGGTCTTCCTTTATATCTTACTTGTCCTTTTTCTCTTACTGCCTTTAATATTCTTTCTTTGTTCAGTACATCTGTGGTTTTGATTATTATGTGACGGGAAGTATTTCTGTTCTGGTCCATTCTGTTTAGGGTTCTGTAGGCTTCTTGTATATTCATGTTCATCTCTCTCTCTCTTTAGGTTGGGGAAGTTTTCTTCCATGTCAAAGATATTTGCTGGCCCTTTAAGTTGTAGATCTTCACTCTCATCTATACCTATAATCCTTGGGTTTGGCCTTCTCATTGTGTCCTGGATTTCTTGAATGTTTTGGGTTACTATCTTTTTGAATTTTGCATTTTCTTTAATTGTTGCATCCATGATTCTTATGGTATCTTCAGCATCTGAGATTCTGCCTTCTATCTCTTGTATTCTGTTGTTGATATTTCCATCTATGACTCCTGATTTCTTCCCAAGGTTTTCTATCTCCAACGTTGTCTCCCTTTGTGATTTCTTAGTTGTTTCTACTTCAGATTATAGATTCTGGATGGTTTTTTTCAGATCTTTCACTTGCTTGTTTGTGTTTTCTTGTAATTCTTTAAGGGACTTTTGTGTTTCCTCTTTTATGACTTCTACTTGTTGACCCACGTTCTCTTGTATTTCTTTGTGATTTTTGTGTTTCCCCCTTATTTGCATTCATTTTTAGATCCATATTCTCCTGACTTTCTTTAAGTGATTTTTTGTGGTTGCCTTGTAAGGGCTCCTAACTTTTGATCCATTTTCTCCTGTATTACTTTAAGAGATTTATCTAAGTGTTCCTCTATCAGCATCCTGACAAGTGATTTTAGATGTGAGTCTTGTTTTTCTGGTGTGTTGAAATGGTTCTTTAGAGCATATCCCATCTGCTTTGTCGGGAAATCTTTAGTTCACTTCATAGGTCAGCAGGGACAGCTCTATTTACTTGGAAAGTTCACTTCATGGATATATCAGCAGTTCAGTATGGTAGAGCTGGAATATCAAACAGAAATCAGAAGTAGTAGAACTATTTAGCAGAGACAGCTAGACTTCAGTCTCCCCACAAGTTATCAGGAAGTACCAGGAGGGAAAGCAGGAGAGGTATCTTGGTTTTGCCTCTGTCAGTGAAGTGAAGATCAGAGATGTGTGACCAACAAGCTCTGCCTAGTTAGTTCTACAACCAAACCAAGTTATCTCTATAAGTAATCCTCAATGTCCATCCATTCCTATTTATATTCCCTCCAATCATCATGTGTCCTTCATGGATCTTTCCTCAGCATGTGAGTGTGTCTCAGCTGACATCACTCTGCCAATAAGCCAGAGTTCCCAGAAGCCACGAGAAACTGCACCCCATCACCAGAAGTATCTTGGTGCATTTCTCTCTGTGGAGTCCTGTAAAAAGGAGCTCGACTATGCAATGTAATGTGGACCAATATTTGTGTGTCATTAGAAAGGAATCTTTTATCACATGCCCTTTCACATCCTTGCTTATCAGAACATCCTTTCAATTGTGTCTGCCTCAGCAATATGTTTCTTCTCGAGTCTGCCTTAGCCTTTCACCTGTGTCCACTTCAGGAAAACATTTCGTCACATCTTTGCCCTAGGAAAACACCATCAAACACAACTGATTTTCCAAAGAACCCTTAAATTTCCACTTCACATTCTGTCCTGGATAGGATCTGAAATGTGTTCCAGGACTGATTTTTGGTGGTAGCACTGATTGAAGGAGAGTGTGGAAACTCTGACAGATGGGAACTATGTCAGTTTTTTTTCAACTTGCCATAACTAGGGTCACCCATGAAGAGGAAACCACAGTTTCTTATTTAATTCTTGTCATGTCTTCCTTCAATTTTGCACTGTAACTTGTAAATTTGAATAAAGCTTTGCCTCTCCCCATCTGCACCCCCCAATAGAGATCAAGATGATTCAAATTGTAAAGGAAACAGTCAAACTATCAATCTTTGCATATTCTTTCTCCTCTATTGTGTGCAGGATATCTCCTTTTATGTTGAGGTCTTTTATAGAAAGATTTATTTATTATATATATGTACACTGTGGTTATCTTCAGACATAACAGAAGAGAGCACCAGAGATCATTACAGATGGTTGTGAGCTACCAGGTGGTTGTTGGATTTGAACTCATGACCTCTGGAAGAGCAGTCAGTGCTATTAACTGTTGAGCCACCTCTACAATCCTATGACAAGTTCTTCAACTAGTGCTTTGTGCAAGGTGATAAATATGGATCTATTTCAATTCTTATTGAATACACAACCCCCAAAATTCAACCAGAGAACTCCTAAAGCTGATAAACAACTTTAACAAATTTGTGGGATATGAAATTAATTTAAACATATCAGTAGGTTTCCTTTATACAAATGATAAACCACCTGAGAATACAATTAGGGAAATAAATACCATTCCCAATAGCCTTCTTTCATACAAAAATATTTTTATGTTTTGTTTTTAATTTTTTTTTTATTTTTTAGATGGGAATATGTAAGGGTAGAGGGCAGATAAGAAGTGATGAAGAGATAGGTGGGATTAAGATGCATGACGTGAAATTTACTATCAAGATAAAGTTAAAAGAATTCAAAGCAGGGAAATTATAGAGCAAATTAGAACAAACAACAAAAAGTATTAAATTAAAAGGAAATAAGAAGAGTAAAGAAAAAATCTCAAGATATATAAATCCATATCAATTAGAAACTGGAGTATAAAGGGTATCCATCTTTCTTTAATACAATGAGAACAAAATAAGATCATACAAAGATTAAAATTTTTCTATAATCAGTCAATTTTCACATAAAGGTTCTTATATCAGTCATGAGAGTTATGTTATTCAATGTTTGAAGAAATGCATGAATTTGGAAGTGAGTGGTGTCTGAATATCTTAAACAGACCTATAACTACTATTCAGTTGTTTACCATGTGAACACTATGCTTCCTATATGGTTTTGCAGTAGTTTAAATTATTATAAAAATCATAAATCTTAATTGTAATGTTATTTGCTTCATTTCAAAATATTGAGAATCTAAACTATCAAACTTGAAATTGGAGATTAAAAGGTTTTGTTATATAAAGTATATTTAAATGAAATATGTACTAAGTGTATTAGTCATAATGAAACATCTATGGTTTGAATAAATTCTCTAATCCCAAAACATCAAAGTTGGGCAAGGAAATTATGGTTTCATGATCTAAATTATAGGAAGAACTTAATCCCTTTTGGTCAAAAATAAGTGCTATGGAGACTAGAATATTAACCATACTCGGTTGTTTCTTTAAAGCCAGTAATGTATAACCTGTTATCAGCTCGGGAAGTCTTGGGACAGCATGATGAATTTCATTTTAGCTGTGTTGCAGAGACCACACCAGTGCCTCACCCACTTTGATCTTGTTTTTTCTCAGTCACTCCATGGAACTTGGGGCCAGATTCTCAAAGATTGAACAAAATCCTATTTAGTTGTGTTGAAACAACCTTCTAGCTTCCTGTGGATCATTACTGTTTTGACTCTGTTGGTTACGTAGACCCCCATAAAGCTATTCTATCTACAGATATACCATCTCAAAGTTGTTATCTTTTTAGGTTCATGGGAGATATCTCATTCAGTAATATTTTCAGAGTCAGTATATCAACCTAACTTCATGTCCCTCTTCTACATAATATGGCAGATATGGGATACATCCTTGTCTATTCTTTTCTGGGAATGGAAACAGGAGGATCCCATTGCCTAGGTAAAGTGCTAACTGAAGATATTTGAGAAATTTTAGTACAATGGAACAACATGTCTAAAATCACAGCTGGATGGATGAGAATTGACACAGCATCATGAGCTTTTCAAATCCAAATACTTGCTACTAAGCACAATATTTATGGTCATTTAAAAAATGTGTAGATCTTGGGAAATAGAACAATCAATACAGCAAGTTAATTTTCCTAGTCTAAACCTACTCACTGTCTTTGAAATAAATTTCACTTGTCATGTTTTCGATGACAGAAATGTATTCACTTATTTCTTTATTGAAACTCTTTATGTACACAGGCCAATCTGAGACTACTCCCAAATTAGCATGTAATTTAAACCTTTGCAGGAAGTGTTAAGAAATTTCTATTCAGAATACAGTGAAAAACTTTACCAGTATAGGGAAGGTGCAGAAATAGATTTTTCATCAATGACACCTTTCAAGCCACTGGTAGCTGGCTAGATTAAACCATGAGGAATGATTTTCTATCTATAGTCAGGATATTTAAATGCAACAGATAGTTATTGGTTAATGAATATAAAGAGTGCTACTGTGCTAAAATTAAAGATACCTTTCCATTCTTTGTGTAATTCTTGTGTAATCCAATGCACATATCATAGTTTCTGTGTAAATGCCTCAGAAAACAGAGCAGGAGATGTACTCAGAAATATTGTTCATGACAGAAAATATGTATATCTACTATGAAACAGTATTTCCTAGGACCAGCTGCACAATAAAGTCTGTATCAATGGCAATATAATTAAACATGTTAAAACTGCAAGGGGAAAATCTGCAGCTTATCATCCCTATATATAAACTATAGGTAATTAAAAACAGGTAGGAGAAGGAAAATTATCTTCTCTCAGTGATAATCTCACTATTAGTTGTCCAATACAGAAAGAACTGCCTGGAAACCATATAAACATCAACAACCAAAATATACTCAGGTTCTATGTGTGTACTTATATACATCTATTTTCAAAACACACACACACACACACAAACACACATACTGTTGGATTAGATATGAGAAAATAATAGTCAAAGATAGGCTATGAACGTGATAGTAGGTAAGTACATGAGAGAAAATCTATGATATAGGGGTTGTTGGATGAAAATGTTATATTTGTATTTCAGTTACAAACATAAAAGTACATTGAAGTACTATGTGATATGTGAGGGTCATCATTCAATAATTGAATTTTGATTTGTAATACTCTTTCTAATATAACAGAGCACTAGACTCATATCATTTTACCTCAAATATAATTTTTTACTTTCTGAGGATTCATTTTCATTTTTCTCTTTATTTATTATATTTCCTTTCTCTTCTTGAAATTATTTTTTATTTTGCTTGTATGTTTTATAATTCCATACAACAATTTTAATTCACAGTTTTAATTCATCTTCTTCACACCAGCTACACAAGTCCTGTACTTTGGGAATAATGTCTCCCAGTAGTTATTATATTAAATGCAAAATAAGAGACAAGCAGATATAGAAGTATCTATGGATAAGATCCTTAAAAATCTAGTGGAAGCTGGCGAGGGGTGGGGGGACTGGCACACACCTGTAATCCCAGCACTTGGGAGGCAGAGGCAGGCAGATTTCTGAGTTCAAGTCCAGCCTGGTCTACAAAGTGATTTCCAGGATAACCAAGGCTATACAGAGAAATCCTATCTCAAACCAAAAAAAAAAAAAAAAACTAGAGGAAAGCATAAAATCTGAGAGCAATATATGCAATATAAGGGCACTGACTTTCTTCTTCTTGTATATAAAATCATATTTCACATTGAAGGTGGTGCATGATGCTTTCTTCATCAAGCCAAGGCTGTCTCAGGTCTGCCATCAGAGTGAATGAAGGTCTGAGAATTAAAAATATCCTTAGATAGGAATCTGAGCTGTCAATACTATGGGTATTTCTATTCTGTAAACTTAGAATTTATAATTATATGGTTAAATGAATCCTGCAAATGGGATCAACATAAGCCCATAAACTTCCTAGCTGGTAAGATTAGTATAAGAAATATAAATTAAGAAGAAATTTGAATCCAAGAGTACATTAAAACAATCATTCACCATGATCAAGTAGGCTTCATCCCAGGGATGCAGAGATGGTTCAATATATGGAAATCCATCAATGTAATCCACTACATAAACAAACTAAAAGAAAAAAAAAACACATGGTCATCTCAATAGATGCTGATAAAGCATTTGACAAAATTCATCATCCTTTCATGCTAAAAGTCATGGAAAGAACAGGAATTCAAAGCCCATACCTAAACATAGTAAAAGCAATATACAGCAAAACAGTAGCCAACATCAAAATAAATGGAGAGAAAATTGAAGCAATCCCACTAAAATCAGGGACTAGACAAGGTTGCCCTCTCTCTCCATATCTTTTCAATATAGTACTTGAAGTTCTAGCGAGAGCAATTAGACAACATAAGGAAGTCAAAGGGATACAAATTGGAAAGGAAGAAGTCAAAGTATCATTATTTGCAGATGATATGATAGTCTACTTAAGCGATCCAAAAAACTCCACCAGAGAACTCCTACAGCTGATAAACAACTTCAGCAAAGTGGCTGGTTATAAAATTGACTCAAGCAAATCAGTAGCCTTCCTGAACTCAAAGGACAAGCAGGCTGAGAAAGAAGTTAGGGAAATAGCACCCTTCACAATAGACACAAACAATATAAAGTACCTTGCGTGACTCTAACCAAACAAGTGAAAGATCTGTATTACAGGAACTTCAAGTCCTTGAAGAAAGAAATCGAAGACCTCAGATGATTGAAAAATTCTTCATTCTCTTGGGTTGGCAGGATGAATATAGTAAAAATGGCCATCTTGCCAAAAGCTATCTACAAATTCAATGCAATCCCCATCAAAATCCCAAATCAATACTTTATAGATCTAGAAAGATCAATTCTCAAATTCATCTTGAGTAACAAAAAACTCAGGATAGCTAAAACTATTGTCAACAATCAAAGGACTTCTGGGGGAATCAATATCCCTGACCTCAAGCAGTACTACAGAGCAATTGTGTTAAAAACTGCATGGTATTGGTACAGCGACAGGCAAGTAGATCAATGGAAAAGAATTGAAGACACAGAAATGAACCCACAGAGTTATGGTCACTTAATCTTTGATAAAGGAGCTACAACAATCCAGTGGAAAAAACATAGTCTTTTCAACAAATGATGCTGGTTCAACTGGAGGTCAGCATGCTGAAGAATGCGAATTGACCCACTCTTATCTCCTTGTACTAAGATCAACTCCAAGTGGATTAAGGACCTCCACATAAAACCAGACACACTGAAACTAATAGAAAAGAAACTGAGGAAGACCCTGGAGGACATAGGCACAGGGGGAAATTTTCTGAACAGAACACTAATAGCATATGTTCTAAGATCAAGAATTGACAAATGGGACCTCACAAAATTACAAAGTTTCTATAAGGCAAAGGACACTGTCAGAAGGACAAAATGGCAACCAACAAATTGGGGAAAAATCTTCACCAACCCCACATCTGACAGAGGGCTAATATCCAATATATATAAAGAACTCAAGAAGTTGGACCCCAAAGAACCAAATAACCATATTAGAAACTGGGGTACAGAGCTAAACAAAGAATTTTCACCAGAAGAAATTTGGATGGCTGACAAGTACCTCAAGAGATGTTCAACATCATTAGTCATCAGGGAAATGCAAATCAAAACAACCCTGAGATTCCAGCTCACACCAGTCAGAGAGGACTTATGGGACATATGGTGAGGGGGAAACTGGGAAAGGGGAAAGCCTTTGGAATGTAAACAAAGAATATAGAAAATAAAAAATAAGTTTGCATAAAAAAGAAAATGAACCGGAAAAAAAAAAAAAAAACCTCTCAAGAGGCAACAGGTGCTGGTGAGAATGTGGAGAAAGAAGAACACTCCTCCACTGTTTGTGCAATTGTTCGATGGTACAACCACTCTGGAAATTAGTCTGGCAGTTCCTCAGAAAATTGGGCATGACACTTCCAGACGACCCTGTCATACCACTCCTGGGCATATACACAGAGGATTCCTCTGTATGCAATAAAGACACATGCTCCACTATATTCATTAGCAGCATTATTTATCATAGCCAGAAGTTGCAAGGAGCCCAGATGTCCCTCAAAGGAGGAATGGATACAGATAATGTGGTGTATTTGTAAAATGGAATACTACTCAGCAATTAAAAATAATGAATTCATGCAATTTGTAGGCAAAATATTGGATATGGAAAATATCATCCTATGTGAGTTAACCCAATCACAAAAGAATACTCATGAAATGCAATCACTGATAATTGGATATTAATGAGCCCAGAAGCTCTGAATACTCAAGGTACAATTAGCAAATCAAAAGAATCCCAAGAAGAAGGAAGAAGAGGACCCTGGCCCTGAAAAGTCTGTTTCCAGTTTTGTAGGAGAGTACCAGAACAGAGAAATGGTGTGTGTGGAGGGTTAATTGGGAAATGGTGGGGGGAAAGGACTTATGGGACATATGGTGAGGTGTGAAGTGGGAAATTGGAAAGCCTTTGGAGGCAAAGAATATATAAAAAAAAGAAATAAAAAAGAAACATAAAAGAAGGAATTTGAAATGTTTGAAGTAAATTTAAATTTTATTTTCCAAATATGCAGAGAAAATGCAAAATAGATTTTAATTTAGAGTATTTGGACATGTGGTGAAATACTGTCATTGTTTTGTGAAATATATAGATAAAAGAGAACAAATGAATGAAAAACTTACTTTAGTGTTCTAGAAAACATTTTCATAAAATAAACCCTTGGACTTTGTGCATATACAGTTACTGCAGAATAGACACACAGAAGGTCCATGCCACACAGAAAATTAAATAATTCTTGTTATACAGCAGAGGAAGAAGGAGGAAGAAGGAAATGTTAAGAAAACATCTATTCTGCTTTGACTTTAACCAGAATGGATGAGAGGATTTGGCTTGAACTGTATAAGAAGCTGAAGCCAACATTGTTTGGGGTTGTGAACTCTGAGGTCATTTATCACTAAAATAAGATTAAAGAGTATTTATTTTTTTGACCCGGCATAGTTGGTTTCTATGTAACTGTTTCATCATGGCAGGATAAAAGAAGAAAACAGAGTCACAGGGACAAGATTTGAAGTGTGGATGAGGTGGATAATTTAATAAAATAAGGGAGGATTAGAGGGGAGATATAAAAACAAACTCCTTTGATCAAATCCCATGCAATCATATGGAAGAGTTATCTACCTTATATTTACACATTTATTTTGTATAGATTATATTCCCCTACATTTATTCAGAACACATAAAATATATACATATGTATATACATGTACACACATGTATGCAATCATTTATATGACAAATAAAATTTAGACACTTGTGATCATATACAACCTACAGGAATGATAGACTAAAAATCAGACAATATTTGGAATAGTAAATGTCCTTTGGATAATTTGACAAGTTTTCAATATGACTGCCAAAACAATACAGATTATTTTGAACTTGGGAGAAGAACTGTAGTGTTTGTGGCAAGCCCCTATGTCTAAAGACCCTGCAGTATCGGGATATAGGATTCAGTAATTCTAACTGTATCTGTGATACTAAGAATTCTGGCCTATCAGGTCATTTTCTTTTTTCCAGCAATACTATTGAGTATGACAAAGGAGAACAGCAAATATTTCTACTGAGATATGGCAACTATGAACCATGAAAATTAGAAGCATGGCCAGATGAGTAAAAAATACAAGAAATGGTACTCACAAGTTTCTGTGTGATAGGACTCATGAGCCACTCAATGGCAGGGCAATCATCCCTGGAACTGGAAACCTTATCAAGTGCCCAGAGTTATTTCTTGGTCATCCAATTTGAAATGAATCTCGCAATGCAGTTTTGCTAGATCATGATCATTGCTGCCTATGTTGTAAGGCTTACATTAATAACCAAAGATAATTATAGATAACACACCTCATTTAAAAGAAAAAAAGCTTCTTTTTATTGGGTATTGAAAAAAATCATAGAAAACAGCATCTGGGCCCAAATCAAACAAGTATAGTGTGTAGAGGCCAGGTCCAAAAGGCTATATCTTCATCTCAGCTCTGCTATAGTAGAAAGAATATTCGTGCTCATAATTCTAATATCAACCTAAACCAGTTCTGTACATAGCAGGGGCTATTTTAAGACATTTTCATGTCTTCAATAGTCAACACTGCACATCAACAGTTCCTTGCTTCCTCCATTTACCCACACCACACTACTCCCACATCCATACACACAACCAGATTAGTAACATTGTTCTGTTTGTATTCATAGAGTATTAGGGATGATAATTCTGCATTTAACTGCCATATAGAGTACTACTCTCTACTAAGGAACTTAATTTTTCTTTTTCTGGTACTAATTCGTTTTCTGTGGTTAATTCAAGGGGTGGAATCTACAAAATTTTCCCCTTCTATGTAAACATGTCCATTGATACTGGCATTTTCCTAATTTAACCATTTGTAGGAGACAAATTTAACAAACAAATTTCCTTTATTTGGACATTCAGTCCACTGTTTTAAGTAATTGTACATCAATTACTAAACTGATTGTAATAATTGTAAAGGTCATAATTGTTGGAGATTCATTGTTAAGTATTCTATAGTAGTGAATATTCTCTTCTGCTTCATATTTATTTTAATTTGTAAATTTGTATATGTGGTTGGATCATCTTAACACAGAAAAAATATTATAACATAGCAAACACTTTGTACCTCCATGCATGTCTATATTATTTTAAAGAAGGATGATATACCTTCAAAAGTCCATCTAAGGGCATTATCTTTTCCTGTATTACTTCAATAAACAAATGAATCAGTGTATTTTAAATAGTATACACATCTTTTCATGGCATTCTTAATGTTCTGATGTTTTATGTTAAAAACTTTTGATATTTGCCATTTTATTTAAGAGAGGTATCATTTTCTTGTAAAAAAATTTCGGTGCCTAAGATTCTCACTTTTATCTTCTGTATTCTCTTGGTGATGCCTGTGTCTGTTATTCTTTTTTTTTATTGGATATATTCTATATTTACAATTCATTTCCTTTTTTCTGGTTCCCCACCCCCCAAAGGTCCCACATGCCCTTTTCCCTGCCCCTGCTCCTTCATCCACCCCTTCCCACTTCCCTGTTCTTGAATTCCCCTACACTGATTTTTTGGTCCATTTCAGCACCAGTGTCCACTCCTTTCTTCTTGTCAGACATCATTTGGTATGTGATTTATATCTTTGGTGTTCCAAGATTCTAGGGTAATATCCACTTATCAGTGACTGCATACCATGGGTATTCTTTTGAGACTGGGTCACCTCACGTAGGATGATGTTCTCCAGCTCCATCCATTTCTCTAAGAATTTCATGAATTTGTAGTTTCTAATGGCTGAATAGTACTCCCTTGTGTATATATAACACATTTTTTGTATCCACTCCTCCATTGAGGGACATCTGGGTTCTTTTCAGTTTCTGGCTATTATATATAAAGCTGCTATGAATATAGTGGAGCATGTGTCTTTATTGCATACTGGGGAATCTTCTGGGTATATTCCCAGGAGTGGTATGGCTTGGTCCTCCGGAAGTATCACGTCCACTTTTCTGAGGAAATGCCAGACTGATTACTAGAGTGACTGTACCAGCTTGCATTCCCACCAACAGTGGGAATTTTTAACTATATTAATCCTGCCAACCAACAAGCATGGGACATTTTTTCATTTTCTGATGTCTTCTTCAATTTCCCTCTTCAGAGACCTGAAGATTTTGTCATATAAATCTTTCACATGTTTGGTTAGAGTCACTCCAAGATACTTTATATTGTTTGTGGCTATTGTGAAGGGTGTCATTTCCCTAATTTCTCTCTCGGCCTGCTTATCCTTTGCATATAGGAAGGCTACTGTTTTGCTTGAGTTGATTTTATAACCAGCCACTTTGCTGAAATTGCCTATCAGTTGCAGGAGTTCTCTGGTGGAGTTTTTTGGGTCACTTACGTAGACTATCATATCATCTGTGAATAGTGATAGTTTGACTTCTTCCTTTCCGATTTGTATCCCTTTGACTTCCCGATGTTGTCGAATTGCTCTAGCTAGTACCTCAAGTACTATATTAAAGAGATATGGTGAGAGAGGGCAGCCTTGTCTAGTCCCTGATTTTAGTGGGATTGCTTCAAGTTTTTCTCCTTTTACATTGATGTTGTCTACTGGTCTGCTGTAAATTGCTTTTACTATGTTTAGATATGGGCCTTAAATTCCTGCTTTTTCCAAGACTTTTAGCATGAAAAGATGCTGAATTTTGTCAAATGCTTTTTCAGCATCCAATGATATGGCCATGTGGTTTTTTTTCCTTTGAGTTTGTTTATGTAGTGGATTACATTGATGGAATTCTGTATATTGAACCATCCCTGCATCCCTGGGATGAAGCCAACTTGATCATGGTGAATGATCATTTTGATGTGTTTTTGGATTCGGTTGGCAAGTATTTTATTTAGTATTTTTGCACCGATATTCATTAGGGAAATTGGCCTGTAGTTCTCTTTCTTAGTTGGATCTTTGTGTGGTTTTGGTATTAGGGTAATTGTGGCTTCATAGAATGAGTTGGGCAGTGTTCCTTCTGTTTCTATTTTGTGGAATAGTTTGAAGAGTATTGGTATTAGGACTTCTTTGAAGGTCTGATAGAATTCTGCAGTACAAGCATCTGGTCCTGTGCTTTTTTTGGTTGGAAGACTTTCTATGACCCCTTCTATTTCTTTGGGGGTTATGGGTCTGTTTAGATGACCAATTTGATCCTGGTTTAATTTTGGTATTTGGTAACTGTCTAGGAAATTGTTCATTTCCTCCAGATTCTCCAGTTCTGTTGAGTATAGGCTTTTGTAGTAGGATCTGATTATTTTTTAATTTCCTCAGTTTCTGTTGTTATATCTCCCTTTTCATTTCTAATTTTGTTAATTTGAATACTGTCTCTGTGCCCTTTGGTAAGTCTGGCTAGGGGTTTATCTATCTTGTTGATTTTCTCAAAGAGCCAGCTCCTGGTTTTGTTGATTCTTTGTATGGTTCCCTTTGTTTCAACTTGATTGATTTCAGCCCTGAGTTTGATGATTTCCTGTCTTCTACTCCTACTGTGTGAAATTGCTTCTTTTTGTTCCAGAGCTTTCATGTGTGCCATTAAGTTGCTTGTATATGCTCTCTCCTGTTTCTTTTTGGAGACACTCAGAGCTATGAGTTTTCCTCTTAGCACTGCTTTCATTGTGTCCCATAGATTTGGGTATGTTGTGCCTTCATTTTCATTAAATTCTAAAAAATCTTTAATTTCTTTCTTTATTTCTTCCTAGACTAAGGAATCATTGAGTAGAATATTGTTCAGCCTCCATGTGTATGAGGATTTTCTGTTGTCTTTGTTGCTATTGAAGAACACTCTTACTCCATGGTGATCCGATAGGAGGCATGGGATTAGTTCGATCTTTTTATATTTGTTGAGGTCTGTCTCGTGACGAATTATATGGTCAATTTTGGAGAAGGTACCATGAGGGGCTGAGAAAAAGGTATAGTCTTTTGCTTTAGGATGAAATGTTATATATATATATATATATATATATATATATATATATATATATATATATATTATATATATATATTATATATTTAACAGATATATATATATCTGTTAAATCCAATTGGTCCAAAGTTTCAGTGAGTTTCTCTGTGTCCCTGTTTAGTTTCTGTTTTCCTTATCTGTCCACTGAGGATAGGGGAGTATTGAGGTCCCCCACAATTACTGTGTTAGGTGCAATGTGTGCTTTGAGCTTTAGTAAAGTTTCTTTTATGAACGTGGGTTCCCTTACATTTGGAGCGTAGATGTTTAGAATTGTGAGTTCTTCTTGGTGGATTCTTCCTTTGACTAGCAAGAAGTGACCTTCTGTGTCTCTTTTGATGACTTTGGGTTGAAAGTCAATTTTATCTGATATTAAAATAGCTATTCTAGCCTGCTTCCTGGTACCATTTGCTTGCAAAATTGTCTTTCAGCCTTGTAATCTAAGGTAGTGTTTGTCTTTGACTCTGAGGTTTGTTTCCTGTAAGCAGCAAAATGTAGGGTCCTGTTTCTGTATCCAGTCTGTTAGTCTATGTCTTTTTATTGGCGAATTGAGTGCATTGATGTTAAGAGATATTAAGGAATAGTGATTATTACTTCCTGACATTTTTGATGTTATTTTTGTTTTTGAGTAGTTATCTTCCTTTGAGTTTGATGGAAGAAGGTTACTATTTTGCTTTTTCTTGGCTGTAGTTTCCTTCCTTGTATTGGAGTTTTCCTCCTATTATCCTTTGTAGAGCTGGGTTAGTGGAAAGATATTGTGTAAATTTGGTCCTGTCATGGAATATTTTGATTTCTCCATCTATGTTGATTGAGAGTTTTGCTGGGTACAGTAATCTTGGCTGGCATTTGTGTTCTCTTAGGGTCTGCATGAGGTCTGCCCAGGATCTTCTAGCTTTCATGGTTTCTGGAGAGAAGTCTGGTGTTATCTGATAGGTCTTCCTTTATATGTTACTTGGCCTTTTTCTCTTACTGCCTTTAATATTCTTTCTTTTTTTTTTTTTAGTACATTTGGGGTTTTGATTATTATGTGACAGGAAGTATTTCTGTTCTGGTCCAGTCTTTTTGGAGTTCTGTAGGCTTCTTGTATATTCATGGGCATCTCTCTCTTTAAGTTAGGGAAGTTTTCTTCCATAATTTTGTTAAAGATATATGCTGGCCCTTTAAGTTGTATATCTTCACTCTCATCTATCCCTATAATCCTTAGGTTTGGTCTTCTCATTGTGTCCTGGATTTCCTGGATGTTTTGGGTTACAAGCCTTTTGGATTTTGCGTTTTCTTTGACTGTGGAGTCAATGGTTACTATGTTATTTTCAGCGTCTGAGATTCTTACCTCTATCTCTTGAATTCTGTTGTTGATGTTTGCATCTACAACCCCTGATTTCTTCCCAAGGTTTTCTATCTCCAAAGTTACTTCCTTTTGTCATTTCTTAGTTGTTTCTACCTCTGTGTTCAGATCTTGGATGGTTTTGCTCAGTTCCTTCATTTGTTTGTTTGTGTTTTCTTGTAATTCTTTAGAGATTTTTGTGTTTCCTCTTTCATGACTTCTGCCTATTGTTTCAAATTCTCTTGCATTTCTATAACTGATTTCTCAATTCCTCTTTATTGGTTTTTGTCTGTTGGCCCATATTCTCCTGGAGTTTTTTAAGTGATTTTTGTGTTTGCATTGCAAGAGCTTCTACCTACCCTATTGATGTTCCCCTGCATTTCTTTAAGCGATTTGTTTATGTCTTTTTTGTGTTCCTCTAGCAGCATCATGACCAGTGCTTTTATATCCAACTCTTGTTTTTCTGGTGTGTTGGAGTATCCAGGACTTGCTCTGGTTGGTGAATTGGGTTCAGATGGTGCCATATTGCCTTGATTTCTGTTAGTAATGTTCCTATGTTTGCCTTTTGCCATCTGTTTATCTCTGGAGTTAGTTGGTCTTATTGTTACTGGTTGGAGTTTGAAGCTCCTGTGTGCCTGGCCTTTGGCACTGCTGTAGTAGAGGGCATCCGTGCTCCTGTTCCCAGCCTCCAGTCGTCCGCCGTGACCTGACCCCAGCAGCCAGCAGTCCGCTGTGTCCTGAGGCAAAATTGTACCTCCTGCAAGCCAGGCTAGCCGGTCAGCAGAGGTCTGCAACCACAGCTGAGCTGTAGGTGCACAGATCTCCTGCAGATCTCCTCTGACTCTGGGCACTGGCCAGAGCCTGAAGGTGTTGTCTATGCTATGCTAAGCTAGGTCTCTGTCCATGCACCTGACTCCAGCCGTTAGCATTCCGCATGGCATCCCGAGGCAAGATGGCACCTCGCTGCAAGCCAGGAGAGCCAGTCCACAGTGGTCTGCAACCACAGCTGAGCTGTAGGTGCGCTGATCTCCTGCTGAGAGCTCCTCTGGTTCTGGGCCCTGGCCAGAACCTGATGGTGTTGTCTATGCTAAGCTAAGCTAGGTCTCTGTCCAAGCACCTGACTCCAGCCGCCTGCAGTTTGCGCAGTGTCCCAAGGCAAGATGGCTGCCAAGCTGAAAGCACAGTGAGCCTGTCCCCAGAAGTCATTAACCACTGCTGAGCTGTAGGTGCACAGATCTGCCAATCTCCTCTGACTCAGGGCACCAGCCAGAGCCTGAAGGTGTTGTCCATGCTAAGCTAAGCTAGGTCTCTGTCCACGCACCTGACTCCAGCTGCTAGCAGTCCATGGTGTCCTGAGGCATGATGGCACCTTGCTGCAAGCGGTCTTCAATCACAGCTGAGCTGTAGGTGTGCAAATCTCCTGCTGAGAGCTCCTCTGGCTCTGGGCGCTGGCCAGAGCCTGATGGTGTTGTCTATGCTAAGCTAAGCTAGGTCTCTGTCCATGCATCTGACTCCCGCCGCCCGCAGTTCCCATTGTGCCCAAGGCAAGATGGCGTCCCCGCCCTGTCTGTTATTCTTGTACTTTTCCTTAGGAGTTTCATGTCCAAGATTCCCTTGGTTTGCCTTTTTTACTGATTCTATTTCTGATTTCAAATGTTATTAATTTATTTCTCCTGTTTGATTGTATTTTCTTAAATTTCTTTTATTTATTCATTTCCATTTAAGGGCCTCTACCACGTTGACCATAGTTTCCTTAATTTCAGTAAGTAAGGGATTTGTTCATTTAATATTTAAATGACTCTGTCATCTGTATAATATTAGACTCAAGGACATTTTCTTGTACTTTAGTTGTGTTAGAGTATCTATGCCTAGATGTGATATTGTAGCTGATTTCTGATGGTGCCATATTGTTCTGGTTTTGGTGATTGTGCTGATACACTAGCCTTTAGCCATCTGGCTATTTCTTGTATTGGCAGGCCTGGAAGATTTTATGGCAATAGGTCTCTGGGGATTCAGTTAGAGCTGCTTGTCCCAGGTGGGAGTAGGGTACTATGGATGCAGGCAGGGCTGATAGTACCTGATGGCTTCACACCTCTGGTTGTTCTGGGAGGCAGCAGGCCTTCAGGTATTCAGGCATAGCTGTGGCCCAGGGAATGCTATTAATTATTCTCTGTGATGCTTTCAGAGAGGAGAACAGCATAATTGTACTCTGAGAGGCTTCACTTAGCAGCTTAACAAACAGATGCAGAGACCCACAGTCAAACACAAGATGGAGCTCTGGAGACTTGTGAAAGACAGGAGAGAAGGACTGAGAGACCCAGCAAGTATAGGGACTCAGCAAGATTACCAACATTGCCAACTAATCTGGACCCTTGGGGGCTCCCAGAGATTGAACCACCAACCTGAAAGCATATATGATCTGGACTTAGGACCCCTGCACATGTGTAGCAGCAGTGTAGCTTGGTCAGGGATAATCTTTCTGCATTAAGGATGCAGAAATTTGTTTTGTATTGTTGTTTTTCCAACCAGCTCTCATAAAATTCACAAACCTCCCAGAAGTACCAGATTTGCAAGATGACAGTGCATAGAGATACTCCATTCCTGGCTTCCCCAACAAAATGAACAAGAAAACAAATAGTTGCATTAAAAAATGGATTATAGAACTAAAGGGAGTATTTTCAGAAAATAAAGGAAATGTCTGAGAATTACTTAAAAATGTTAAAAAAACTTAGCTATTAGAATAAAAGTGAAACTACTTGAAGATTTTTTATTATTAAAGTAATAATAACCAAGATCAGTAAAAGAATCGAATACTCTTTCTGGTGGACATAGAGGGAACATGCTACCCTTGATCATTTTTTGGTAAAAGTAAAAACTGGTTAATCCTCTGGGTATATGCCCAAGAGTGGTACAGCATGGTCCTTCAGAAGTGTCATACCCAGCTTTCTCAGGAACTGCCAGGCTGATTTACAGAGTGGTTGTACCATCTTGTAATCCCACCAGCATTGGAGGAATATTCCTCTTTCTTCACACCCTCCCCAACAACTACTGTCTCTTGGGTTTTTAAACTTCGCCACTGTGACTGGTGTGAGGTGAAATCTCAGGGTTGTTTTGATTTGCATTTCTCTAATGAGTAATGATGTTACATATTTCTTAAGGTGATTCTCAGCTATCTGAAGTTCTTCAGGTGAAAATTCTTTTTTTTTATTTTTTAGTACTTTTACCCCATTTTTGATAGGGTTATTTGTTTCTCTTGGGTCTAACTTCTTGAGTGCTTTGTCTATATTGGATATTAGCCCTCTGTCAAATGTATAGTTGGTGAAGATCTTTCCCCAATTTTTTGGTTGCCATTTTGTCCTTTTGACAGTGTCTCCCATCATGCCATAAGAACACATGTTCCACTATGTTCACAGCAGCCTTATTTATAATAGCCAGAAGCTAGAAAGAAAGGGTTTTAGACCTTTATCTGATATGGGGTTAAGGAAGAATTTTTTTCCCAATCTGTAAGCTGCTAATTTACCTTATTGACCATGTCCTTTGACATACAGAAGCTTTCCATTTTCATGAGGACCCATTTGTCAATTCTTGACATTAAAGCATGAGCCCTAGGAGTTCTGTTTAGGAAATTTCACCCTGTGCCAATGAATTCAAGGCTCTTTCCCACTTTTTCTTCTATTACATTCAGTGTACCTGGTTTCATGCTGAATTTTTCGATCCACTCAGACTTGACCTTTATGCAAGCTGACAGATATTGTCTATTTTCATTTTTCTAAATACTGACAGCCAATTAGATCAGCATCATTTATTGAAGTAGCATTCTTTTTTTCCATTGTTTAATTTTGGCTTCTTTGAGTTTGTGGCTTTATTTCAGGGTCTTCAGTTCTATTTCTTTGATAAATGTGTCTGTTTCTGTACCAATATCACCCACCTTTTTTGATCACTATTGCTCTGTTGTGAAGTTTGAAGTCAGGGATGGTGATTCCCCAGCTGTTCTTTTATTGTTAGGAATCATTTTGATTATTCTTTTTCTTGCCTTTCCAGAATTGTTTTTCAATGTCATTGAATAATTATGTAAGGATTAAGATGGGGATTTCATTAAACCTATAGATGGCCTTTGTTAGGATGGCAATTTTTATTATGTTAATTCTGCCATTTCATGAGCATGGGAGAGCTCTCTGCTTTCTGAGATCTTCTATGTTTTCTTTCTTGATTGACTTGAAGTTATTTTCAGACAGTTATTTTATTTGTGTGGTTAGAGTTATCAACAAGATATTTTATATTATTTGTGGCTATTGTGAAGGGAATTGTTTCCCTAATTTCTTTCTAAGTCTGTTTATGATTTTTATAAAGGAAGGCTACTGAGTTAATTTTATTTCTCTCCACTTTGCTGAAGTGGTTTTTCAGCTGGAGAAGTTCTCTGGTAGAATTTTTAGGGTCACTTATGTATACTATCATATCATCTGCAAATAGTGATATCTTTATTTCTATTTGCCAATATGCATTACTTGATCTCTTTTGTTTGTCTTACTGTTCTAGCTAGCACTTTGAATACTATATTGAATAGATATAGGGACAGTATCCATCCTTGTATTTTCCCTGTTTTCAGTGAGATTGCTTCATGTATGTCTCCATTTAAATTGATATTGGCTGTTGGTTTGCTGTATGTTTCTTTTATTATGTTAAAGTGTGCGTTTTGAATTCTTGATCCCTCTGAGACTTTCAATATGAATAGGTGTTGTATTTTGTAAAAAGCTTTTTCTGCATCTAAGGAGATGATCATGTGTTTTTTTTCCTTTAAGTTTGTTTTATAATGGATTACATTAATGGATTTTCGTATATTAAAACAACTTTGCATCACTCAGATGAAGCCTACTTAATCAAGCTGAATGATGGTTTTACTGTGTTTTTAGATTTGGTTTGCAACAAATTTATCTAGTATATTTAAGCAAGATTTGTCTGAATTTCTCTTTTTGGTTGGGCATGTTTGTGGATTAGGTTTCAGAGTAATTGTGGCTTCATAGCATGAGCTAGGTTTTCTTCTCTCCATTTTATGGAATAGTTTGAGAAAACATTGGTATCAAATCTTTCTTGAAGGTCTGGTAGAATTCTGCAATAAATCCATCTGGTTCAGGACTTTTTTCTTGGTCGGATGTTTTTAATGGCTTCTTCTTTTTCTCTGCTCTTGATTTAATTTTGGTATGTAGTATGGGACTGAAGTCTTCCAGCCTACAGCCATTTGCACCAGGGAGCCAGGAGACTCCACATTCTTCTGTGCATAGCCCTCCACGAAAGAGGGATCTTCCAGCAGTGCCTTCACTTGTTGAGCTCAGAGGAGTAAGGACACAACCTTACAGGCCCACATGAGGAACAAATTGTACCCAGAGACAAAAATACCAACAAGCACCAGATGGTGAAAGGCAAGCACAAGAACCCTATCAACAGAAACCAAGGCGAAATGGCAACATCAGGACCCAGGTCTCCTACCACAGCATGTCCTGGGAACCCCAACACAACAGAAAAGCATGAGTTGGATTTAAAATCGTATCTCATGATGCTGCCAGGGCGCTTCACAAAAGACTTAAAATAACTCCCTTAAATAAATACAGGAGAACATTTGTCAACAGGCAGAATTACTTAAGGAGGAAACCGAAAAATCCCTTAAAGAAGTACAGGAGATCATGGGTCAATATCAGAAGCCCTTAAATAAGAAACACAAAAAACCCTTAAAGACTTACAGGAAAACACAAACAATCAAGTGAAGGAACTGAACAAAATTATCCAGGATCTAAAAGTGGAAGTAGAAACAATAAAGAAATCACAAAGCGAGGCATCTCTGGAGATAGAAAAACTTGGAAAGAATTCAGGAGTCATTGATGCAATCATCACCAACAGAATGCAAAAGTTAGAAGAAAGAACCTCAGGTGTTGAAGATACCACAGAAAACATTGATTCAGCAGTAAAAAAAAAAAAAAAAAGCAAAATGCATAAAGCTGGTAACTCAAAACATCCAGGAACTCCAGGACACAATGAAAGTACCAAACCTAAGGATTATAGGTATAGAGGAGAGGGAGGATTTACATCTTAAAGGCCCAGTAAATATCTTCAACAAAATTGTAGAAGAAAACTGCCCTAACCTTGAGAATGTGATGCCCATGAACATACAAGAAGCTTTCAGAACTCCAAATAGATTGGAACCATATAGAAAATCCTCCTGGCACATAATAATGAAAACACCAAATTCACTAAACAAAGAAAGAACATTAAAAGCACTAAGGGAAAAAGGGCAAGTAACTTATAAAGGCAGACGTCTGAGAATCACACCAGACTTCTCAACAGAGATGTTGATTCAGTTAGAGCTGCTTGTCCCAGGTGGGAGCAGGGTACTATGGATGCAGACAGGGCTGATAGTACCTGATGGCTTCACACCTCTGTTTGTTCTGTGTTGCAGCAGGCCTTCAGGTATTCAGGCATAGCTGTGGCCCAGGGAATACTGTTAATTTTACTCTGTGATGCTTTCAGACAGGAGAACAGCATAATTGTACTCTGAGAGGCTTCACTTAGCAGCTTAACAAACAGATGCAGAGACCCACAGCCAAACACAAGATGGAGCTCTGGAGTCTTGTGAAAGACAGGAGGGAAGGACTGAGAGACCCAACAAGTACAGGGACTCAGCAAAATAACCAACATTGCCAACAAATCTGGACCCTTGGTGCCTCCCAGAGAATGAACCACCAACCTAAAAGCATATATGATCTGGACATAGGACCCCTGCACATATGTAGCAGAAGTGTAGCTTGGTCAGGGATAATCTTTCTGCATTAAGGATGCAGAAATTTGTTTTGTATTGTTGTTTTACCAACCAGCTCTCATAAAATTCACAAACCTCCCAGAAGTACCAGTTTTGAAAGATGACAATGCATAGAGATACTCCATTCTCTGCCTCCCCAACAAAATGAACAAGAACACAAATAGCTGCATTAAAAATGGATTACAGAACTAAAGGGAGTATTTTCAGAAAATGAAGGAAATGTCTGAGAATTACTTAAAAATGTTCAAAAATCTTAGCCATTAGAAGAAAATTGAAACTACTTGAAGATTTTTTATTATTAAAGTAATAATAGCCAAGATCAATAAAAGAATTGATGACTAATTCCGGTGGAAATAGAGGGAATGTACTACCCTTGATCATCTTTTTGGTTAAAGTAAAAACTGGTTTATCCTCTGGGTATATGCCCAAGAGTGGTATAGCATGGTCCTTCAGAAGTGTCATACCCAGCTTTCTGAGGAATGGCCAGACTGATTTCCAGAGTGATTGTTCCATCTTGTAATCCCATCAGCATTGGAGGAATATTCCTCTTTCTTCACATCCTCTCCTTCACCTGCTGTCTCCTGAGGTTTTAATCTTAGCCATTGTGACTTGTTTGAGGTGAAATCTCAGGGTTGCTATGATTTGCATTTCCCTAACAACTAATGATGTTGCACATTTCTTAAGGTGCTTCTCATCCATCTGAAGTTCTTCAGGTGAAAATTCTTCATTTGTCTCTTTTGCCCCATTTTTAATAGGGTTATTTGTTTCTCTTGGGTCTAACTTCATGAGTTCTTTGTATATATTGGATATTAGCCCTCTGTCAAATGAATAGTTGGTAAAGATCTTTCCCCAATTTTTTGGTAGCCATTTTGTTCTTTTGACAGTGTCCCCCAGCATTCCATAAGAACACATGTTCCACTATGTTCATGGCAGACTTCTTTATAATAGCCAGAAGCTTGAAAGCACCCAGATGTTCCTCATTGGAGCAATGGATACAGAAAATGTGGAATATTTACACAATGGGATAATACTCAGCAATTAACAACGAATTCAAGAAATTCTTAGGCAAATGTTTGGAACTGGAAAATATCATCCTAAGTGAGGTAACTCATTCACAAAAGAACACACATGGAATGCAGTTACTGAAAAGTGGATATTAGCCCAGAAGCTCTGAATACCCAATACATAACACACATATCAAATCATTCACAAGAAGGAAAAAGGAGAGGTTCCTGGTCCTAGAAATGCTTGATGCAACATTGTAGGGAATTCCCAGGACAGAGAAGTCAGAGGATGTTTATTTGGGACTGAGTGGAGGGAAGAGGGCTTATGGGACTTATGGGAGGGAGGAACTGGGAAAGGGAAAATCATTTGGAATGTAAACAAAGAATATAGAAAATAAGAAAAAACTGGTTCATCACTATAAAAATAAGTGTGTAGTTTCCCCCAAAAGATCTCCATTGTCCTCAACAAAAGTGTTTAAATCTTGAATGGCTGAGAAAACTTCAGGAAATGTTCAACATCCTTAGTCATTAGGGAATTGCAAATTAGAACCACCCTGATATTCTACCTCATACCAGTCAGAATGGCTAAGATCAAAAACTCAGGGGACAGCCTATGCTGGCAAGGATGGGGAGAATGAGGAACACTCCATTATTTTTGGTGGGATTGCAAGCTGGTACAACCACTCTGGAAATCAGTTTGGCAGTTAGTCAGAAAATTGGACATAGTATTACCTGAGGACCCACCTGTACCACTCCTGGGCATTTACTCAAAAGATACCCCAAGATGTAGCCAGGACACATTGCCTACCATATTCATAGCAGCATTATTTTTTAATAGTCAGAAACTGAAAAGAACTCAGATATCCTTCAACAGATGAATAGACACCAAATGTCACACATCCAATGGAGTGCTTTTCATCTATTAAAAACAATGACTTCATGCAGTTCTTAGGCAAATGGATGGAACTTTAAAATATCATCCTGAGTGAGGTAACCCATTCATAAAAGAACACACTCACTGATAAGTGGATATCAGCCCAAAAGCTCACAATGCCCATCATACAACCCATAGTCCGCATGAATCTCAAGATAAGGAAGTTCAAAGCACTTCTTAGAAGGGGAAATAAAATATCCATGGGAAGATATACAGAGAAAAAGTGTGCAGCAGGGACAGTAGGAAAGGCCATCCAGAGGTAGCTCCACTTGGAGTTCCATCCCATATCCAATCATCGAACCCTGACACAGTTGTGGATGCCAAGAACTGCTTGCTGATGGGAGCCTGATATAGCTGTCTTCTGAGAGGGTCTTCCAGAGCCTGACAATTACAGAGGCAAATGCAGCCAACCATTGTTCTGAGGGCAGGGTCCCCAATGGAGGAGTTAGAGAGACGACTAATGGAGCTGAAGGGGTTTGCAACCTCATAGGAAGAACAATATCAACAACCAGAACCCCCAGAGTTCCCAGGGACTAAACCACAAACTATGACTCCAGCTGCATATACAGTAGAGGATTCCATTATTAGGGGAATTAATTGGAGGAAAGGCTCTATGCTCTAATGTAGGAGATTGCCAGGGTGGGGAGGTGGGATTGGTTGGGTGGGTGGTCAGGGCAAAAACATTATAGAAGCAGAGGGATGGATATGGGATAGTGTTTTGCCGGGGGGGGGTGGAGGTTACCGGGAGAGAGCATACATAACATTTGAACTGTAAATGATGAAAAAATCTTGAAGAAGACAGGATGCTTGCTATTTCAACCCCTTTTCAGTGTTGTGCTTGGGACACCAAACTGCACAATGCAGGAAGAGTAGGAAATTAAAAGCACACATGTAGGTCAATATACACACAAATTATCCATACTTTAGAAGACACAATATACATAAGAGAGTCCCAAAATATTATAGACAAACATTCTTGTTTTTTTTGTTTGTTTGTTTTTATGTTTTTGTTTTTGTTTTTTCGTGACAGTGTTTCTCTGTGTAGCCCTGGTTGTCCAGGAACGCAGTCTGTAGGCCAGCCTGGACTCAGAACTGGAACTCAGAATCCCCCTGTGTCTTTCTCCCACGTTCTGGTATTAATGGCATGCAAACCACAGCAAGGCACTTTCATTTATAACATCATCAAAGAAAAATACATTCAAATAAACATAGCTAAGATGATGAAAGTAAACTAATCTCAGCAGTAAGAATTTGAGGGAAAAAAACAGAAAATGGAATGGCTTTTTATTTTATTTTTTTAAACATTATTTTATTTATTTAAATCTAGCTCAGGCCCCCTTCCAGATCCCCTTCCTGATTTCCTCATCCCATTTCTCTTTACCTTCTTTTTTTTTGGAGTGGGCGCTCATTCCTCCTACACCACCAGGCATTGCCCTTCCCTGAGGCCTCAAGTCATTTTAGGATTAGACACATTTCTTCCACTGAGGCCAGAACATGCAGTTTTCTGCAATGTATGTGCCAGGGGTCCTTAAACCAGCCCCTATATACTGCCTGGCTAATTTCTCATACTCCTAGAACTCCCAGAGGTCCAGAAGTTTTGAGACTGGTGGTCTTCTTATGGGGTTGCTCTCCCCTTCAGCTTCCTCAATCCTAATTCAAGGACCTCTATTTCAACCATAGGTGTCCTTGACTTTATTCTGATGGTTGGGTAAAAGTATCTGCATGTGTCTCAGTCATCTGCTTGTTGGGCCTCTCAGAGGACAGCCATGCTAGGCTCCTGTCTGTAAGCACTTTGGAGCATCAGTAATAGTGCCAGACCTTGGTGATTCCATATAGGGTAGATCTCCCATTTGCCCAGTCACTGGGCCACCTTTCCTTCAGACTCTTCATTGTTGGCCTTAACTTTCTTTTAGACGGGAACAATTCTATGTCACAAATTTTGACTATGAGTTGGTAACCATGTCCCTACATTTGAGGGGGCTGGACTCTTCAATTTCCTACTCTCTACTCCCCATTTTGGACATTTAGACTAAGGTAATGCCCATTGAGTCCTGACAGTCTCTCACCTTTTAGTTCTATGGTACTTTCTAGAGGGTCCCCCACCTTCCATCCTCAGAGTGTGCATAGTTCTGTTCATTTTCCTGACTATCTGGGCTCCTCTCCTGCCCCTGCTTCTCATACCTGATCTTCCCATCCAATTCCTTCCCTCCCTCTGCCTCCTATGATTATTTTCCCCCTTCTAAATGGGATAGAAGCCTCCTAAGTTTGGCCTTCTTGGTAGTTAAACTTAAGTTCTGTGGCTTATATATTAGCTATTCTGTACTTTTTGGCTTATATCCATTCATCTGCAATTACATGCCATGCAATTCCTTTGGGTTACTTAAGTCAGGATGATACTTTCTTGTTTCATCCACTTGTCTGGAAAATTCATGATGCCCTCATTTTTAATACCTGAATAACAGTATTCCATTCTGTAAATGAACCCCATCTTCTGTATCCATTCATCCATCGAAGGACATGAGGGTTTATTCCACCTTTTGGCTATTACAAATAAGACTGGTATGAATATGGTGGTATAAGTGCCCTGAAGGTATGGTGGAGAATCTTTTGGGATATGCCCAGGAGTAATATAGCTGGGTCTTAAGATAGAACTATTTCCAATTTTTCAAATGAGACCCAAGATTTATTTCCAGAATAGTTGTTCCAGATTTCAATCCCACCAGCAATGAAGGAATGTTCATATTTCTCAACATCCTGGCTAGGTCATGCTGCCACCTGAACTTTTGAGGGGAGGTTATTAATTAATAAATTTATTTTACCCTTCATATTTTATGCACCCCTACTCCTGTTTACCTTTATCTTCCAAGTATTTCACATCATGTAACATCTCCCCTCCCCTGTCTCCATGTGAATGTCCTTACCTCCCACCCAACCTGACATGTTCGGCCTCTAGTCTCTTGAGGTTTTGGTGGAACATCTCTGAATGAACACAGACTGGGCAGTCCTGTACTGTATGTGTGTTGGGTGTCTCATAGTAGCTGGTGTATGATGCCTATTTGGTGGTCCAGTGTTTGACAAATCGTGGGAGTCCAGATTAATTGAGACTGCTGGAACTCCTATAGGGTTGCCCTTCTCCTCAGCTTCTTTCAGCCTTACCTAGTTAGACAACAGTGGTCAGCTGCTACTGTCCATTGGTTTGGTGCAAATTTCTGCATCTGACTCTTTCAGCTGCTTGTTGGATCTTCTGGAGTACAGTCATGCTAGGCCGCTTTTTGTGAGCATTCCACATCCTTAGAAAGAGTGTCAGGCCTAGAGAACCCCATCCCTTGAGTGGATCCCAATTTGGTCCTATCTTAGAAGCTTCCTTTCCTCAGGGTCCTCTTGATTTACATTTTTGTAATTCTTTCAGACAGGAACAATTATGGGTCATAGTTATGACTGTGGGATGGCCGCCTCCCTCACTCGGTATCCTATCTCCCTACCAGAGGTAGTCACTATTATTTCCCTCTACCTACAGCTGGGCATTTCATCTAAGGTTCCTCCCATTGAGTCCTGAGAGTCTCACCACCAAGGTGCTTTCCTCTCAACCTCCTCTCTCCTGAGGTTGCCAATTTTCATTATTTCTGCTGGCCTTCAGGGCTTCAGTCTTTACCTTCACCCAGTACCAGATCAGGTTCCACTCTCCCCTATATTCCCTGACCCAGTCCACTTTCCTTTCCAAGTACCTACCTCCTCCCCACTTGTGATTATTTTGTACTCCCTCCCATGTGGGACCAATCTGTTCTCACTTGGGCACTGCAGTTTGTTGGCCTTTTGTGGACTTAATCTTGGGTATTCTGTACAATTTTTGGCAACATCCAATTATTAATGAGTACATACAATGTATGTCCTTTGCATTTGTGTTACCTCACTCAGGATGATATTTTTTCATTCCATCTAGGGTGTCCTGGTTCTTAATACCTGAGTAATAATTCTGTTGTGTAATGAACCACATTTTCTGTATCCAGTCTTCTAGAGTGGGACATCTGGGCTCTTTCCAGTTTTGTCAAACACAAATAAGGCGGCCACAAACATAGTGGAGCATATGTCATTATTACATGTTGGAGGATCGTTATGGTCTATGCTCAGGAGTGGTATATCTGGGTCTTCAGGTAGATCCACTTCTAGTTTTCTGAAAAACCTTCAGATTGATTTCAAGAGTGAGCATACCAGTTTGCAATCCCACCAACATTGGAGAAATCTTCCTCTTTCCCCACATCCTTTCCAACATGTGTTGTCAACTGAGGTTTTGGTCTTAGACATTCTTATTGGTGTAAGATAGAATCTCAGGGTCATTTGATTTCCATTTCTCTGGGAACAAAGGACTTTCACCATTTCTTTAGGTGCTTCTCCACAATTCGAAATTCCTCAATTGTGAAATCTCGGTATAATTCTATGCCCCATTATTTTGATTGGGTTGTTTGGTTATATTGTGATTAGTTTCTTCAGTTCTTTATACATTTTGGGTTATAGCCCTTTATCTGATATGGGGTTAGGGACGGGTTTTTTCACAATCTGTACGTTGCTCTATGTAATTCTGCTAATCCATGAGCATGGGAGATCTCTCTGCTATCTGAGATCTTTGTTTTCTTTCTGGATTGACTTGAAATGATTTTCATACAGTTATTTTACTTGTTTGGTTAGAGTTATCCCCAAGATATTTTATATTATTTGTGGCTATTGTGAAGGGAGTTGTTTCCTTAATTTCTTTCTCAGTCTGTTCATCATTTGTATAAAGGAAGGCTACTGATTTATTTGAGATAATTTTATTTCTTGCCACTTTGCTGAAGTGGTTTTTCCTCTTGAGAAGTTCTCTGGTAGAAGTTTTAGTGTCACTTATGTATACTATCATATCCTCTGCAAATAGTGATATCTATATTTCTTCTTTGCCAATATGTATTCCCTTGATCTCTTTTGTTTGTCTTACTGTTCTAGCTAGCACATCGAATACTGTATTGAATAGATATAGGAAGAGTGGGCATCCTTGTCTTTTCCCTGTTTTCTGTGGGATTGCTTCATGTATGTCTCCATTTAAATTGATATTGGCTGTTGGTTTGCTGTATATTGCATTTATTATGTTAAAGTATTGGCCTTGAATTCCTTATCCCTCTGAGACTTTTTATATGAATGGGTGTTGTATTTTGTAAAATGCTTTTTCTGCATTTAAGGAGATGATCATTTGTTTTTTTTTTCCTTTGAGTTTGTTTTATAATGGATTACATTAATGGATTTTCATATATTAAAACAACTTTGCATCACTCAGATGAACCCTACTTAATCAGGCTGAATGATGGTTATACTGTGTTTTTAGATTTGGTTTGCAACAAATTAATCTAGTATATTTAAGCAAGATTGATCTGAAGTTCTCTTTTTGGTTGAGCCCTTTTGTGGTTTAGGTGTCAGAATAATTGTGCCTTCATAGAAAGTGCTAGGTAGACTTCGTTCTCTCTATTTTATGGAATAGTTTGAAAAAATTGTTATCAGATCTTACTTGAAGGTCTGGTAGAAAACTGCAATGAATCCATCTGGTTCTGGACTTTTGTCTTGGTTGGAGGTTTTTAATGGCTTCTTCTATTTCCCTGCCCTTGATTTAACATTGGTATGTAGTATGGGACTGAAGTCTTCCTGCTCACAGCCATTTGCACCAGGGAGCTAGGAGACTCCACAGTCCTCTGTGCATAGCCCGGGAAAAATACCAACTAGTCTACCAACAGAAACCAAGGCCAAATGGCAACATCAGAACCCAGGATTCCTACCACAGCTTGTCTGGGATACCCCAACATACACCAACATACCGGAAAAGCATGAGTTGGATTTAAAATCATATCTCATGATGCTGCTAGTGGGCTTCATGTAAAACATAAATAACTACCTTAAATAAATACAGGAGAACATCAGTCAACAGGCAGACGCCCTTTAGGAGGAAACCCAAAAATCCCTTAAAGAAGTACAGGAGATCATGGGCCAACAGGCCAAAGCCCTTAAAGAAGAAAGACAAAATCCATTGAACACTTACAGGGAAACACAATCAAGTGAAGGAACTGAACAAAATTATCCAGGATCTAAAAGTGGAAGTAGAAACAAAAAAGAAATCACAAAGCAAGACATCTCTAGAGGTAGAAAACCTTGGAGAGAATTCAGGAGTCATAGATCTACAACAGAATACAAGAGATAGAAGAAAGAACCTCAGGTGTTGAAGATACCATAGAAAACATTGATTCAACAGTCAAAGAAAAAGCAAAATGCATAAAGCTGGTAACTCAAAACATCCAGGAATTCCAAGACACCATGAGAAGGCCAAACCTAAGGATTATAGGTATCGAAGAGAGTGAGGATTTACATCTTAAAGGCCCAGTAAATATCTTCAATAAAATTATAGAAGAAAACTGTCCTGACCTTGAGAAAGAGATGCCCATGAATATACAAGAAGCCTTCAGAACTACAAATAGACTGGACCAGAACAGAAAATCCTCCTGGCACATAATAATCAAAACACCAAATTCGCTAAACCAAAAAGAATATTAAAAGCAGTAAGGAAAAAGGGCAAGTAACTTATAAAAGCAGACCTATGAGAATCACACCAGACTTCTCACCAGAGATGATGAAAGCTAGAAGGTCCTGGACAAACCTCATACATACCCCAAGAGTACATAAATGCTAGCTCGGGCTACTATTCCCAGCAAAACACTCAATCATCATAGATGGAGAAATGAAGATATTCCATGATTAAACACAATTTGCACAATATCTTTCCACAAATCCAGCCCTACAAAGGACAATTGGTAGAAAATGCGAATACAATGAGGGAAACTACATGTTAGAAAAAGCAAGAAAGTAATCTTCCTCCAACAATCCCAAAAGAAGTTAGCCACACAAACATAAAAATATTCCTTAATAGCTATAGCGGCAGGCCTCCATATTGCAACCAGGACACAGCTAGAAAGGTGCAGGTAGGGACTCCATCTGGGGCTAGAGCAGGGAGAGCTGCTAAGCTCTTGCCCACAGGCGGGCCCAGGCGCCTAGGCTCTGCAGCATGTCCCTGCAAGCTTAGGCCGTGCACAGAGGCAGCCAGAACCACCGAGGGCCCCAGGACCCGAGACCAGCGATAGCGGCAGGCCTCCATATTGCAACCAGGACACAGCTGGAAAGGCACAGGTAGACAGATTCCAAAAGGGGCTACCACGTGGGGGGATCTGCTAGGCTCTCGCTACTAGGCAGGCCCAGCAGCGCCTGCCGAGGCTCTGCTGCACTCCCCCACACTTCCCGGAGACCTCAGGCCCTGCACAAAGTCAGCGGGTGGCAGCCAGCTCGTGATCCCATTGAGCAGCAAGCATGCATAACCACCAGTAGAGAAACAACAGGTAAGCCCAGCCTCACAGGAGATTCAAACACCAGCCAGTGACAACAAGGTCAACTAACACCAGAAATAACCAGATGGCAAAAGGTAAACGAAGGAATGTCACTAACAGAAATCAAAGCAACATGACAGCATCTGAACCCAGTTCGCCAACAACAGGAAGCCCTGGATACCCCAAAACACCAGAAAAACAAGACTTGGATATAAAATCACTGGTCAGGATGCTGGTAGCTGAACACATAGAAAAATCTCGTAAAGAAATAGAGGAGAAAATGGATCAAAAGTTAGAAGCCTTTACAAGGCAAATACAAAAATCACTTCAAGAAATGCAGGAGAAGATGGATCAAAAAGAGGAAGAAAATAAAGAAGAAAGACAAAAATCACTTAAAGAAATACAGAAGAACGTGGGCCAACAAGTAGAAGCTATGAAAGAGGAAACACAAAAATCTATTAAAGAAATACATGAAAACACAATCAAGCAAGCGAAAGATCTGAGCACATCCATCCAGGTACTAAAAACAGAAGTAGAAACAACTAAGAAATCGCAGAGGGAGACAACATTGGAGATAGAAAACCTTGGGAAGAAATCAGGGGCCATAGATGCAAATATCAACAATAGAATACAAGAGATAGAAGACAGAATATCAGAAGCCGAAGATACCATAGGAACCATTGATTCAACAGTCAAAGAAAATACTAAATGCAAAATGGCTGTAACCCAAAACATCCAGGAAATCCAGGACACAATGAGTAGACCAAACCTAAGGATTATAGGTATAGACTAGAATGAAGATGTACAAGTTAAAGGGCCAGAAAATATCTTCTACAAAATTATGGAAGAAAACTTCCCCAACCTAAAGAGAGAGATGCCCATGAATATACAAGAAGCATATAGAACCCCAAACAGACTGGATCAGAACAGAAATACATCCCGTCACATAATAATCAAAACTCCAAATGTACTAAACAAAGAAAGAATGTTAAAGGCAGCAAGAGAAAAAGGACAAGTCACTTATAAAGGAAGACCTATCAGAATAACACCAGACTTCTCACCTGAGACCATGAAAGGTATAAGATCCTGGGCAGATATAATGCAAACTCTAAGAGAACACAAACTTCAGCCAAAACTACTTTACCCAGCAAAGCTCTCAATCGCCATAGATGGAGACATCAAGGTATTCCATGACAAAACCAAATTTGCATGATATCTTTCCACAAATCCAGCCCTACAAAGGATAATAGGGGGAAAACACCAAGACAAGGACAGAAACTACACCCGGGAAGAAGCAAGATAGAAACCTCCTCTCATCAAACCCAAAAGAAGGTAACCTCTCGAATATAAAAAAAATAAATAAAATAAATAAATATAATTTCAAAAATGTCTGGAGCTAATAATCACTATTCCTTAATATCTCTTAACATCAATGGACTCAATTCCCCAATAAAAAGACATAGATTAACAGACTGGATACAGAAACAGGACCCTACAATTGGTGCATACAGGAAACACATCTCAGTGTTAAAGACAAACACCGCCTTAGAGTAAAAGGCTGGAAGAAAATTTTACAAGCAAATGGTCTCAGGAAACAAGCTGGAGTAGCCATTCTAATATAAGATAAAATTGACTTCCAACCTAAAATCATCAAAAGAGACTCAGAAGGTCACTTCTTGCTGGCCAAAGGGAAAATCCACCAAGAAGAGCTCTCAATACTGAACATCTATGCTCCAAATGCAAGGGCACCCTCATTCGTAAAAGAAACCTTACTAAAGCTTAAAGCACACATTACACCTAACACAATAATTGTGGGTGACTTCAATACTCCACTCTCCTCAATGGACCGATCAGGAAAGCAGAAACTAAACAGGGACACAGTGAAACTAATTGAAACTCTGGACGAATTGGATTTAACATATATATATATATATATATATATATATATATATATATATATATATATAACATTTCATCCTAGAGCTAAAGAATATACCTTTTTCTCAGCTCCACATGGTACCTTCTCCAAAATAGACCATATAATTGGTCACTAGACAGATGTCAACAAATACAAGAAGATCGAGCTAATCCCATGCCTCCTATCAGATCACCCTGGAGTAAGAGTGGTCTTCAATAGCAAGAAGAACAACAGAAAGCCCACATACACATGGAAACTGAACAATACTCTACTCAATGACACCTTGGTCAAGGAAGAAATAAAAAAAGAAATCAAAGACTTTTTAGAATTCAATGAAAATGAAGGTACAACCTACCCAAATCTATGGGACACAATGAAAGCAGTGGTAAGAGGAAAACTCAAGCTCTAAGTGCATCCAAAAAGAAACTGGAGAGAGCATACACTAGCAGCTTAATGGCACACCTTAAATCCCTGGAAGAAAAACAATTTAATTCACCCAGGAGGAGTAGAAGACAAGAAATCATCAAACTCAGGGCAGAAATCAATCAAATAGAAACAAAGAGAACCATACAAAGAATCAACAAGACCAGGAGCTGGTTCTTTGAGAAAATCAACAAGATAGATAAACCCTTAGCCAGACTAACCAAAGGACACAGAGACAGTATACAAATTAACAAAATTAGAAATGAAAAGGGAAACATAACAACAGAAACTGAGGAAATTCAAAAGATCATCAGATCCTACTACAAAGGTCTATACTCAAAACAACTGGAGAATCTGGAGGAAATGGACAATTTCCTAGACAGATATCAAATACCAAAATTAAATCAGCATCAAATAGATCAGCTAAATAGTCCCATAACCCCTAAAGAAATAGAAGGGGTTATAGAAAGCCTCCCAACCAAAAAAAGTACTGGACCAGATGGTTTTAGTGCAGAATACTACCAGACCTTCAAAGAAGACTTAACACCAATACTTTTCAAACTATTCCACAAAATAGAGACAGAAGGGACACTGCCCAACTCATTCTTCGAAGCCACAATTACTCTAATACCTAAACCACAAAAAGATCCAACAAAGAAAGAGAACTACATACCAATTTCTCTTATGAATATAGATGCAAATATACTAAATAAAATTCTTGCTAACCGAATCCAAGAGCACATCAAAACGATCATCCACCATGATCAAGTAGGCTTCATCCCAGGGATGCAGGGATGGTTCAATATACAGAAATCCATCAATGTAATCCACTACATAAACAAACTGAAAGAATAAAACCACATGGTCATCTCAATAGATGCTGAAAAAGCATTTGACAAAATTCAGCATCCTTTCATGCTAAAAGTCTTGGAAAGAGCAGGAATTCAAGGCCCATACCTAAACATAGTAAAAGCAATCTACAGCAAACCAGTAGCCAACATCAAAATAAATGGAGAGAAACTTGAAGCATTCCCACTAAAATCAGGGACTAGACAAGGCTGCCCTCTCTCTCCATATCTTTTCAATATAGTACTTGAAGTTCTAGCAAAAGCAATTAGACAACATAAGGAAGTCAAAGGGATACAATTTGGAAAGGAAGAAGTGAAACTACTATTATTTGCAGACGATATGATAGTTTACCTAAGCGACTCAAAAAACTCCACCAGAGAACTTCTACAGCTGATAAACAACTTCAGCAAAGTGGCAGGTTATAAAATTAACTCAAGCAAGTCAGTGGCCTTCTTGTCCTCAAAGGATAAGCAGGCAGAGAAAGTAATTAGGGAAATAACACCCTTCACAATAGCCACAAACAACATAAAGTATCTTGGCGTAACTCTAACCAAACAAGCGAAAGATCTGTACAACAGGAACTTCAAGTCCTTGACGAAAGAAATCGAAGAAGACCTCAGAAGATGGAAAAATATTTCTTGCTCCTGGATTGGCAGGATCAATATAGTAAAATTGGCCATCTTGCCAAAAGCAATATACAGATTCAATGCGATCCCCATCAAAATCCCAAATCAATTCTTCATAGATCTAGAAAGAGCAATTCTCAAATTCATCTGGAGCAACAAAAAACCCAGAATAGCTAAAACTATTCTCAACAATAAAAGGACTTCTGGGGGAATCAATATCCCTGACCTCAACCAGTACTACAGAGCAATTGTGTTAAAAACTGCATGGTATTGGTATAGCAACAGGAAAACAGATCAATGGAACAGGATTGAAGACCCAGAAATTAACCCACAGACTTATGGTCATTTGATCTTTGATAAAGGAGCCACAACCATCTGGTGGAATAAAGATAGCCTTTTCAACAAATGGTGCTGGTTCAACTGGAGGTCAACATGCAGAAGAATGTGAATTGACCCACTCTCATCTCTTTGCACTAAGATCAACTCCAAGTGGATCAAGGACCTCCCCATAAAACCAGACACACTGAACCTATTAGAAAAGAAACTTGGGAAGACCCTGGAGGACATGGGCACAGGGGAAAAGTTCCTGAACAGAACACCAATAGCTTATGCTCTAAGATCAAAAATCGACAAATGGGACCTCATAAAATTACAAAGTTTCTGCAAAGCAAAGGACACTGTCAGAAGGACAAAACGGCAACCAACAAAGTGGGAAAAGATCTTCACCAACTGCACATCCGACAGAGGGCTAATATCCAATATATACAAAGAACTCAAGAAGTTAGACCGCAAAGAAACAAATAACCCTATCAAAAAATGGGGCACAGAGCTAAACAAATAATTTTCACCAGAAGAAATTTGGATGGCCGAGAAACACCTTAAAAGATATTCAACATCATTAGTCATCAGGGAAATGCAAATCAAAACAACCCTGAGATTCCACCTCACACCAGTCAGAATGGCTAAGATTAAAAACTCAGGAGACAACAAGTGCTGACGAGGATGTGGAGAAAGAGGAACACTCCTCCACTGTTGGTGGGATTGCAAAATGGTAAATAAAACTGCTCTGGAAATCAGTTTGGCGGTTCCTCAGAAAATTGGGCATATCACTTCCAGAAGACCCTGGCATACCACTCCTGGGCATATACCCAGAGGATTCCCCTGCATGCAATAAGGACACATGCTCCACTATATTTATAGCAGCCTTGTTTATAATAGCCAGAAATTTGAATGAGCCCAAATATCCCTCAAAGGAGAAATGGATACAGAAAATGTGGTATATTTATACAATGGAATACTACTCAGCAATTAAAAATAATGAATTCATGCAATTTGTAGGTAAATGGTTAGACCTGGAAAATATCATCCTGAGTGAATTAACTCAATCTCAAAAGAATGCACACGAAATGCAATCACTGATAAGTGGATATTAATGAGCCCAGAAGCCCTAAATACTCAAGACACAAATAGCAAGTCAAATGATTCCCAAGAAGAAGAAAGGAGAGGAGGACCCTGGGCCTGTAAAGATTGCATCCAGTTTAGTAAAGAAACCGAGGGGGGAGGGGGAATGATTGGGGAACAGTTGGGGGGGAGAGGAACTATGGGAACTATGGTGGGTGGGAACTGGGAAAGGGGAAAGCCTTTGGAATGTAAACATAGAATATAGAAAATAAAAAAAATAAAAAAATAAAAAATAAAAAAAAAGAAGGAAGGAAAAAAAAGAGGCACTTTGGGAAACCAATTGGGGGATTTTGAAGCAAATTTACCACTTACAAGATATGTAGTCATAAAAGGATTTTTGTATTTTTACTTAAGATTAAATGAACTAACACTTTCAAAAAAAATATTCCTTAATGTTTCTTAAAGACAATGGACTCAACTCCCCAATAAAAAACATGTACTCATGAAAATTTTCTCTCATAAATCTTAAATTTTATCCGAAAATTATTGTAGTTCCGTTTTCAATTAATATAGGAATTTCTTTTATGTCTACCATTTTATCTGCATTATTTTTCAAGATAATCTTCAATTTTAATATGTCTTTCTATATATACTTCCTCCATTTTATCAGAAATGATGTCAATGTAAATCTTTGAATGTATCACAATTGTTTCTAATTCTACATTCAATTACTTTAGAAAGAGTTTTACATCAATCATTTTTTTATATAAACTTTTCCATGAAATAGTCAATTTTAATGGGTTTGTCTATTAATTTCTTGAATTTTACCAGACATATTTTCCATGTAAATTTTTAATGTTATCTAAAAAGGTTTATAATTTCTCCTCAATCAACTTAGAATTATGCCTATTATTTTATCTATATAATTTCCACAACAATCTTTAATTTTAATATATTTAACTATATATATTTCTACAATTTTATCAGAAATAGTTTCCATGTAAATCTTCAAGTTATCAGAAAATGTTTATAATTCCACTTTTAATCAACATAGGAATACTTTTATGCCTACCATTATTATCAAATATTCCATGATAATCTTCAATTCTAACATGTTTTTCTACATTTTTCTACAATTTTATAAGAAATATTTGCCATGTAAATCTTCAATTTTATCATAAAATATTTCCATCCTGTATTTCAATTAATTTAGTAATGTTTTAATTGTCTACCAATTTACTCCTTAATTTTCAATGAAAATTATTAATTATGTGTTTTCCTGAAATATTTTCCATGTAAATCTTTAATTTTAACATAAGTTGTTTTACCTCCCTTTTCTCCCCTTTTCCTTCCCAACAAAAAAAAATTAAATAGAAGAGAGTTTTGCTGGGTATAATAGCCTGGGCTGGCATTTGTATTCTATTAGAGTGTGTATGACCACTGAGCAGGCTCTTCTGTCTTTCATAGCCTCTGTTGAGTAGTTTGGTGTAATTATGTTATGTCTACCATTTTATGTTACTCAACCCTTTTCTTTTGCAGCTTTTAATATCCTTTCTTTGTTCTGTGCATCTTCTGTTTGGATTATTATGTGAGGATAGGTTATAGAAACAATTTATTTTGGTTTCTATAGGCTTTTTTTTTATCTTTATGACCATCACATTCTTTAGGTTGGGGAAGTTTTCTTCTATGAATGTGTTGACGACATTTTCATGTCCTTTGATCTGGGAATCTTTGTTCTCCTCTAATGAAATTATTCTTAGATTTGATCCTTTCAATGTGCTCTGAATTTCTTGGATGTGTTCGGTTATGAGTTTTTCATGTTTTGAATTTTCTTTGACAGTTGTTTCAATCTCTTCTACAGTATCTTTTTCACCTGAGATTCTCTGCTATCTCTTGTATTCTGTTGGTGATACTTACATCTGTAATTCCTAACCTCTTTCCTAGGTTTTCCATTTATGGCTTTGCTTACATTTGTGTTTTCTTTACTGTTCCTACTTCTACTTTTAGGTCTTGGATCAGCATATCCAATACTTTCCCCTGTTTACAAGTGTTTCCCTGTATTTCTGTCAGTGAGCTACTGATAAAATCTTCTCCCAAGGACTCTATTATAATCATGAGATACGATTTTAGATCAGCTTTCTGATTTCCAGGTGATTTATTCAGGGCTTGCTGTGGTGCGAGAACTTGGTTCTGATGATGCACATATATATTGGCTTCTGCTGCTTATGGTCATGTGCTTGCCTGATACCATCTGGATATTTCTGGTGTTTGTTGGTCTGGAGTTTGCTTCTTATGTCCCGGGGTTTCTTCAGGTCTCCTGGTAGGCCTGAAGTTTTTTCTGTAGCAGACCACCTGTGGGGTATTCCAACTGGGGGTTCTTTGAAAGTGTAGGGAGCAAACCTAAAAGAAGATATCCACACTTATGAAGATAAGAAACGTAAATTTTGATCAAAATTAGTTGGAAGTAACAATCATTATTTCTAAATATCTCTGAATATCAATGGACTCAATTCCCAAATAAAAAGCTATAGACTAAACAGAATAGGATACAAAAACAAGACCCAACATTTTGCTGTATACTAGAAACACATCTCAGTGTCACAGAAAAACACTACCTCAGTTTAAAAGGCTGGAAACCAGTTTTCCAAGCAAATGGCTATAGGAAACAGGCTGAAGAAGACATTCTAATATTGGATGAAATTGATTTTCAACCAAAATTCATCAAAAAAGTCACAGAAAAACACTTTATACTCATCAAAGTTAAAATATACTAGGAAGAACTCTCAATTCTAAACATCTGAGCTCCAAATTCAAGCACAACCTCACTCGTAATGGAATCTTTACTAAAACTTAAAGTACACAGCGCCCCTACACATCAATTGTGGGTGATTTCAACACACCCCTCTCCTCAACGGACTGATCAGGGAAGCCCAAACTAAACAGAGACACAGAGAAACTTAACAGATGTTTTGGACCAAATGGATTTAATAGATATATATAGAAATTTTCATCCTAAATCAAAAGAATATACCTTCTTCTCAATACTTCATGGAACATTCTCCAAAATTTACCATATATTTGGTCACAAAATAGAACTCAACATATATAAGAAGATAGCAATAATCCCATGCTTCCTATCAGATCCCTATGGAGTAAGGGTTATCTTCAAAAGCAACAAAAAGAGCAGAATGATCACATACACATGACAACTGAACATTGCACTACTCAATGATATGTTGGAAGAAATAAGGAAAGTAATCAAAACCATTTTTAGAATTTAATGAAAATGAAGGAACATCATACCCAATTATATGGAACACAATGAAAGCAATGCTAAGAGAAAAACTCATAGCTCTAAGTACTTCCAAAAAGAAGCTAGAGAGAGCATACACTAACAGCATAATTGCACACCTGAAAGCTTTAGAACAGAAAGAATTTAAAGCACCCAAGAGTAGTTGAAGGCCGAAAATCATCAAACACAGAGCTGAAATCAACCAAGTTGAAACAAAAAGAATTATACAAAGAATCAACAAATCAAGGGACTGGTTCTTTGAGAAAATAAAAAAGATAGATAAACCTTTAGTCGGATTAAAAAGAGGGAGCAGAGGCAGCATCCAAATTAACAAAATAAGAAATGAAAATGGAGAAATAACAACAGAAAATTTCAAAATTCAAAAATTTTTCATATCCTATTTCAAAAGCCTATACTCAACACAACTCGAAAATTTGGATGAAATGGAGAATTTCCTAGAAAGATACCAAATAGCAAAGTTTAATCAGGATCACTTAGAGAGTCTAAATAGTCCCATAACCCCTAAAGAAGTTGAAGTGGTCATTGAGAGTCCCCAAGCAAAAAAGGCCCAGAACCAGATGCTTTCAGTGCAGAATTCTATCAGACCTTAAAAGAAGACCTAAATCTTCAAACTATTCCACAAAATTTAAACAGATGGAACCCTGCCCAATTCATTCTATAAAGCCACAATTACTCTGATACTAAAACCGCACAAAGATCAAACAAGGAAAGAGAACATTAGACCAATTTCCCTAAGCAATATTGATGCAAAAATATTCAATAAAATTCTTGCCAACCAAATCCAAGAACGCATCAAAAAGATCATTCAACTTGATCAAGTAGGCTTTATCTCAGGGATACAAGGATGGTTTAATACAGGGAAATCTACCAAAGTAATCCACTACATAAACAAACTCAAAGGAAAATAGCACGGGGCCATTTTATTAAATGAAGAAAAGCATTTGATAAAATTCAGCATTCTTTCATGTCAAAGGTCTTAGATAGAACAGGAAGTCAAGGCCCATACCCAAACATACTAAAAGCAAAATAGAGCAAACAAGTAGCCAACATCAATCTAAATGGAGAGAAACTTGAAGCAATCCCACTAAAATCCGGGACTAGACAAGGCTTCATTCTCTCTCCATATTTAATTAATATGGTACTTGAAGTTCTAGCTAGAGCAATTAGACAACAAAAAGAAGTCGAAGGGATACATATTGGAAAGGAAGAAGTCAAATTATCACTATTTGCAGATGATAAGATTGTATACTTAAGCATCCCCCCCAAAAAAACTCCACCAGAGAACTCCTACAGCTGATAAAGAACTTCAGCAAATTGGCTGGATTTAAAATCAACTCAAGAAATCAGTGGAACTCCCATAAACAAAGGATAAAGAGGTTGAGAAATTAATTAGGGAAATTACCCCCTTCATATTAGCCAAAAACAATATAAAGTATCTGGTGTGACTCTTACCAAACAAGTGAAAGATGTGTATGACAAGAATTTCAGGTCTCTAAAGAAGGAAATCGAAGAAGACCTCAGAAAATGAAAAATCTTCCATGCTCGTGGGTTGGCAGGATTAATATAGTTAAAATGGACATCTTGCCAAAAGCAAAATAGAGTTTCAATGCTATCCCCATCAAAATGCCAACTTAGTTCTTCATAGATTTAGAAAGAGCAATTCTCAAATTCATCTGGAATACCAAAAAAACCAGGATAGTTAAACTATTTTCAACAGTAAAAGAACTTCTGGGGGAATCAGTATCCTGGACCTCAAGCAATACTGCAGAACAGTAGTGTTAAAAACTGCATGGTATTGGTACAGTGACAGGCATATGGATCAATGAGATAGGATTCAAAGCCCAGAAATGACCCCGCACATTTATGGCCATATGATCTTTGACATAGGAGCTGAAAACAAGCAGTGAAAAAAAAAGATAGCCTTTTAACAAGTGGTGCTTGTTCAATTGGAGATCAGCATGCAGAAAATTGTGAATTGAATTCTTATTTCCTTGTACTAAGCTCATCTCCAAGTAGATTAAGGACTTCCACTTAAAACCAGACACATTCAAACTAATAGTAAAGAAACTAGGGAGGACCAATGAGGACATCGGAACATGGTGAAAGTTCCTGAACAAAGCACCAATAGCTTATGCTCTAAAATCAAGAATTGACAAATGCAACGCTTCTGTAAGGCAAAGGACATTGTCATAAGGACAAATTGGCAAACAACAAATTGGGAAAAGATCTTACCCAATCCTACATCTGACAGAGGGCTAATATAGGATATATAAAAAGAACTCAAGAAGTTAGACCCCAGAAAACCAAATAACCCTATCAAAAAATGGGGTACAGAGCTAAACAAATAATTTTGACCTGAAGAACACTGGATGGAAATGAAGCAACATAAGAAATGTTCAACATCATTAGTCATTAGGGAATGCAAATCAAAATAACCCTGAGATTTCACCACACACCAGGCAGAATGACTTAGATTAAAAACTCAGGAGACTGCAGGTGTGGACAAGGATGTGGAGAAAGAGGAACACTTCTCCATTTCCGGTTAGACAGCATGCCTTTACAATCACTCTGGAAATCAGTCTGGCAGTTCCTCAGAAAACTGGGCATGACACTTCCCGAGGACCCTGCTATACAACTCTTGGGCATATACCCAGAAATTTCCCCAGCATGTAATAAGGATAAATGGACTACTATGTTCATAGCAGCCCTATATATAATAGCCAGACGCTGGAAAGCACTCAGTTGTCCCTCACCAGAAGAATGGATACAAAAAAAATATGTTCATCTATTAGAAAAATTGAATTCATGAATTTCGTTGACAAATGGATGGAGCCAGAGAACATCATGCTAAGTGAGGTAACCCAGTCTCAAAAGAACACTCAAGGTATGCACTCACTGATAAGTGGCTATTAGCCTAGAATCGTGGAATAAAATCCACATATCAAATGGTGTCCCTGAAGAAGGAGGGAGTGGTCCCATGTTCTGGAAATGATCAGTGCAGCAGTGTAGGGGAATACCAGAAGAGGGAAGTGGGAAGGGCTGGAGGGTGGAAAGGGGGAGTGAAAAAGGCATAATGGATTAGATGTGAGAAAATAATAGCCAAAGAAAGAGAGGCTATGAATGTGATAGTAGGTAAGAACATGAGAGAAAATCTAGGATATAGGGGTTGTGGGATGAAAATGTTATACATATATTTCAGTTACAAATATAAAATTATATTGAAGTGCCCATCCAGCCTGCGGCGGGGGAGCCAGTCTCAGCCAGCTTCCCAGGTGCTCAGACCCAGCCTTTGGAACCAGGTACCTGAGATATCCCAAGTTTAAGACCTTCAGGGACTCAGGCCTAGAGCTGGAGCTGCCCACAGAGTAGCGGTTTGGGGGACACTGGCTGAGCCTGTGCTCTGCACTCGCAGGGTGGACACCAAACTCCCTGCAGTCAACACCATCTTGCCAGCTACTTCCCATCCAGCCACCTCAGGGGAGACACCCTCAGGTAGCTTCCCAGCAGCTTTGGACCAGCAGGCAGACCCAGATAACTGAGATATCCCGACTTTATGACCTCTGGTGAATCAGGACACCAGACAGCAAACCCTGAGCAGAAGCAGTGCAGAGCAGCTGCCCAACATGTGGAACCAAGTCCCTGGGATATCCTGAGTTTAAGACCTCGGGGGACTCAGGCCACCTGTCAGCAATCTGTGAGCAGGAGCCCTGCAGGGCAGTGGTTCAGGTGTCCCAGTCATGGGGAAATAGCCTTAAAAGCCCACAGAAGGGTCAAGCACCAGCTAGTAACTACAGGACCAACTAACACCAGAGTTAACCAGATGGCAAAAGGCAAACGTAAGATCATTACTAACAGAAATCAAGGCAGTATGGCAGCATCCGAACCCAGTTCCCCAACAGCAATATATCTTGGATACCCCGAAACACCAGAAAAACAAGATTCAGATCTAAAATCACTGGTCAGGATGCTGATAGAGGAACACTTAGATAAATCTCTTAAAGTGATACATGAGAAAATAGATCAAAAGCTAGAAGCCCTTACAAGGCAAACACAATTAAATCTCGGATATCTCAACACACCAGAAAAACAAGACTCAGATCTAAAATCACTGGTAAAGATGCTGATAGAGGATCACTTAGATAAATTTCTTAAAGTAATAGAGGAGAAAATAGATCAAAAGCTAGAAGCCCATACAAGGCAAACAAAAACAAAATCACTTAAAGAAATCCAGGAGAATATAGAGCAAAAAAATGAATCTCAATAAGGGGAGAAACAAAAATCACTTAAAGAAATACAAGAGAACATGGGTCAACAAGTAGAAGTCATAAAAGAGGAAACATAAATATTCCTTAAAGAATTACAGGAAAACACAAACAAGCAATTGAAAGATCTGAGCAAAACCATGCAGAATCTAAAAACAGAAGTAGAAACAACTCAGAAATCTCAGAGGGAGACAATGTCGGAGATAGAAAACCTTGGGAAGAAATCAGGAGTCATAGATGCAAATATCAACAATAGAATACAAGAGATAGAAGACAGAATCTCAGATGCTAAAGATACCATAGGGACCATGGATTCAACAATTAAAGAAAATGCAAAGTGCAAAAAGCTGGTAACCCAAAACATTCAGGAAATCCAGGACACAATGAGAAGGCCAAACCTAAGGATTATAGGGATTGATGAGAATGAAGATCTACAACTTAAAGGGCCCGCAAATATCTTCTACAAAATTATGGAAGAAAACTTCCCCAACCTAAAGAGAGAGATGCCCATGAATATACAAGAAGCCTATAGAACCCCAAATAGACTGGACCAGAACAGAAATACTTCCTGTCACATAATAATCAAAACTCCAAATGTACTAAACAAGAAAGAATATTAAAGGCAGTAAGAGAAAAAGGACAAGTAACATATAAAGGAAGACCTATCAGAATTACACCAGACTTCTCACCTGAGACCATGAAAGACAGAAGATCCTGGGCAGACCTCACGCAGACTCTAAGAGAACACAAACTTCAGCCAAAACTATCTACCCAGCAAAACTATCAATTGCCATAGATGGGGAAACCAAGGTATTCCACGACAAATCCAAATTTGCACGATATTTATCTACAAACCCAGCCCTACAAAGGACAATAGGGGAAAAATACCAACACAAGGGGGGAAAATACACCTCAGAAGAAAGAAGATAGAAACCACATCTCATCCAACTGAAAAGAAGAGAACCATTCAAATACAAAATAATAATAATAATAATAATAATAATAATAATAATAATGACCAAAAAGTCAGGAAGTAATAATTACTATTCCTTAATATCTCTTAATATCAATGGACTCAATTCCCCAATAAAAAGACATAGACTAACAGACTGGATATGGAAACAGGATCCTACATTTTGCTGCATACAGGAAACACATCTCAGTGTCAAAGACAAACAAGCTGGAGTAGCCATTCTAATATCAGCTAAAATTGACTTTCAACCTAAAGTCATTTAAAGAGACTCAGAAGGTCACTTCTTGCTGGCCAAAGGGAAAATCCACCAAGAAGAATTCTCAATACTGAACATCTATGCACCAAATATAAGGGCACCCTCATTCGTAAAAGAAACTTTACTAAAGCTTAAAGCACACACTGCACCTAACACCATAATTGTAGGTGACTTCAACACTCCACTCTCCTCAATGCACAGATCAGGAAAGCAGAAACTAAACAGGGACACAGTGAAACTAATTGAAACTTTGGACCAATTGGATTTAACAGATATATAAAGAACATTCCATCGTAAAGCAAAAGAGTATACCTTTTTCTCAGCACCACACGGTACCTTCTCAAAAATTGATCATATAATTGGTCACAAGACAGACCTCAACAAATACAAGAAGACTGAACTAATCCCATGTCTCCTATCGGATCACTATGGAGTAAAAGTGGTCTTCAATAGCAAGAAGAACAACAGAAAGCCCACATACACATGGAAACTGAACAATACTCTACTCAATGACACCTTGGTCAAGGAAGAAATCAAGAAAGAAATCAAAGACTTTTTAGACCTCAATGAAAATGCAGGTACGCCCTACCCAAATCTTTGGGACACAATGAAAGCAGTGCTAAGAGGAAAACTCATAGACCTGAGTGCCTCCAAAAAGAAATTGGAGAGAGCATACACTAGCAACTTAACCACACACCTGAAGGCCCTGGAACAAAAAGAAGCTAATTCACCCAGGAGGAGTAGAAGAGAGGAAATCACCAAACTCAGGGCTGAAATCAATCAAGTAGAAACAAAGAGAACCATACAAAGAATCAACAAACCCAAGAGCTGGTTCTTCGAGAAAATCACCAAGATAGATAAACCCTTAGCTAGACTAACCAAAGGGCACAGAGACAGTATCCAAATTAACAAAATTAGAAGTGAAAATAGGGATATAACAACAGAAACTGAGGTAATTCAAAAGATCATCAGATCCTACTACAAAGGTCTATACTCAAAACAACTGGAGAATCTGTCGGTAATGGACAATTTCCTAGACAGATACCAAATACCAAAATTAAATCAGCATCAAGTAGATCAGCAAAATAGTCCCATAACCCCTAAAGAAATAGAAGGGGTTATAGAAAGCCTCCCAACCAAAAAAATTACGGGACCAGATGGCTTTAGTGCAGAATTCTACCAGACATTCAAAGAAGACTTAACACCAATACTCTTCAAACTATTCCACAAAATAGAGACAGAAGGGACACTGCCCAAGTCATTCTTCGAAACCACAATTACGCTGATACCTAAACCACAAAAGGATCCAACAAAGAAAGAGAACTACAGGCCAATTTCTCTTATGAATATCGATGCAAAAATACTAAATAAAATTCTTGCCTACCGAATCCAAGAGCATATCAAAAGGATCATCCACCATGATCAAGTAGGCTTCATTCCAGGGATGCAGGGATGGTTCAATATACGGAAATCCATCAATGTAATCCACTACATAAACAAACTAAAAGAAAAAAAACCATATGGTCATCTCTTTAGATGCTGAAAAAGCATTCGACAAAAATTAAGCATCCTTTCATGCTAAATGTCTTGGAAAGAGCAGGAACTCAAGGCCCATACCTAAACATAGTAAAAGCAATCTACAGCAAACCAGTAGCCAACATCCAAATAAATGTAGAGAAACTTGAAGCAATCCCACTAAAATCAGGGACTAGAAAAGGCTGCCCTCTCTGTCCATATTTTTTCAAGATAGTACTTGAAGTTCTAGCGAGAGCAATTAGAAAACATATGGAAGTCACAGGGATACAATTTGGAAAGGAAGATGTCAAAGTATCATTATTTGCAGACGATGTGATAGTCTACTTAAGCGACCCAAAAAACTCCACCAGAGATCTTCTACAGCTGATAAACAACTTCAGCAAAGTGGCTGCTTATAAAATTAACTCAAGCAAATCAGTAGCCTTCTTGTACTCAAAGGACAAGCAGGCTGAGAAAGAAGTTAGGGAAATAATACCCTTCACAATAGCCACAAACAACATAAAGTACCTTGGCGTAACTCTAACCAAACAAGCAAAAGATCTGTATGACAGGAACTTCAAGTCCTTGAAGAAAGAAATCGAAAATACCTCAGAAGACAGAAAAATATTTCTTGCTCCTGGATTGGCAGCATCAATATAGTAAAAATGGCCATCTTGCCAAAAGCAATCTACAGATTCAATGCAATCCCCATCAAAATCCCAAATCAATTCTTCATAGATCTAGAATGAGCAATTCTCAAATTCATCTGGAGCAACAAAAAACCCAGGATAGCTGAAACTATTCTCAACAATAGGAGGACTTTTGGGGGAATCAATATCCCTGACCTCAATCAGTACTACAGAGCAATTGTGTTAAAAACTGCATGGTATTGGTAAAGCAACAGGCAGGTAGATCAATGGAATAGGATTGAAGACCCAGAAATGAATCCACAGACTTATGGTCACTTGATCTTTGATAAAGGAGCCACAACCATCCAGTGGAAAAAAGATAGCCTTTTCAACAAATGGTGCTGGTTCAACTGGAGGTCAACATGCAGAAGAATGCGAATTGACCCACTCTTATCTCCTTGTACTAAGATCAACTCCAAGTGGATCAAGGACCTCCACATAAAACCAGGCACACTGAAACTATTAGAAAAGAAACTTGGGAAAAGCCTGGAGGACATGGGCACAGGGGTAAGTTCCTGAACAGAACACCAATAGCTTATGCTCTAAGATCAAGAATTGACAAATGGGACCTCATAAAATTACAAAATTTCTGTAAGGCAAAGGACACTGTCAGAAGGGCAAAACGGCAACCAACAAAACGGGAAATGATCTTCAACAATCCCACATCTGACAGAGGGCTAATATCCAATATATACAAAGAACTCAAGAAGTTAGACCCCAAAGAACCAAATAACCCTATCAAAAAATGGGGTACAGAGCTAAACAAAGAAATTTCACCAGAAGAAATTTGGATGGCCGAGAAACACCTTAAGAGATGTTCAACATCATTAGTCCTCAGGGAAATTCAAATCAAAACAACCCTGAGATTTCATCTCACACCAGTCAGAATGGCTAAGATTAAAAACTCAAGAGACAACAAGTGCTGGTGAGGATGTGGAGAAAGAGGAACACTCTTCCACTGTTGGTGGGATTGAAAAATGGTAAAACCACTCTGGAAATCAGTTTAGTGGTTCCTCAGAAAATTGGGCATGTCACTTCCAGAGGACCCTGGCATACCACTCCTGGGCATATACCCAGAGGATTCCCCTCCATACAATAAAGACACATGCTCCACTATGTTTATAGCAGCCTTGTTTATAATATCCAGAAATTGAATGGAGCCCAGATATCCCTCAAAAGAGGAATGGATACAGAAAATGTGGTATATTTATACAATGGAGTACTACTCAGCAATTAAAAATAATGAACTCATGCAATTTGTAGGTAAATGGGTAGATCTGGAAAATATCATGCTAAGTGAGTTAACCCAATCTCAAAAGAATACACATGAAATGCAATCACTGATAAGTGGATTTTAATGAGCCAAGAAGCCCTAAATGCTCAAGGCCCAATTAGCAAGTCAAATGACTCCCAAGAAGAAGAAAGGAGAGGACCCTGGGCCTGTAAAGATTGGATCCAGTTTTGTAGACCTAGAACAGAGAAATCATGTGGGTGGGATGATTGGGAAATGGTTGGGGGGGGACAAGGTATTATGGGACATATGGTGGAGGGGGGAAGTGGGAAAGGGGAAAGCCTTTGGAATGTAAACATAAAATATAGAAAATAAAAATTTAAAAAATAAGTGCAAAAAAAATGATGTCCAAGAAGAAGGAAGGAGTGACCCCTGGTTCTTGAAAGGCTCTGAGCACAGCTGGTCCTCAACTGCTCTGAGTGCAATATGTCCTCGAGGAAGTGTCAACATATGGTATCTTCACTGGAGCAGACCAGATAATAATCTGTCCCAGCAGAAAGGACCAGGTGGAAAGGGCAGATTGGATGGAAGAGGAGTGTCATTCAAGAGGGTTGGGGGTTGGTGTGTGATGGGTCCTGAGTCCACCGGAGTTCCCCGCAACAGCTGTGGTACTCCAGAAGGGGGTGGTTGTTCTTACCAACTGCTATCAGTGCAGTGGGTCTTCTAGGATGGGCTAGGATATGGTACCCTCACTGGAGCAGAACAGCTAAGGGTCTATCCTGGCAGACAGGACTGGGAAGAAGGAATAAACTTTAATTTAAAAACTCACTGATTCTTGGATGCTCACTCCAGCAAAATATTGAGCTTGTATATTTCTTTCCACCAATTATAGTAATTATTTATTTATAACATATTCTTTGTTGGAACACTTAGTTCTGATTGTGTCCATTGAATTAAAGAGTTCATAGATATTTCACATTTTAATATTAGCCTTTTATTTATTTACCATTACTGTAGATATTTTAATGATAAAGTAAAAATAAACAGCTAATAAAGGAGGATAGAGAATATTAGAGAATATTAAAATCAATTATGAAACATAATAAAAATAAGCTGTTTTATTTATATATACAAAAAATCACATTGAAGTACTATGTGATATGTAAGGGTGATCATTCAATAATTGACTTTCGAGTGGTAATACTCTTTCTTATATAGCAGAGCACTAGGCTCACATCATTTTACCTCAAAGATAATGTGTTACTTTCTGATGATTCATTTTCATTTTGTCTTTACTTATTATATTTCCTTTCTTTTATTGAGATTATTTTTCAGATTGGTTGCAGGTTTTATAGTTCCATACAACAATTATAATTCACAGTTTTAATTCATCTTCTTCCCACCATCTGCACATGTCCAGTACTTTGGGAATAATGTCTCCCAGTAGATATTCTATATAATGCAAAATAAGAGACAAGCAGATATAGAAGTATCTATGGATAAGAACTTTAAAAATCTAAAGGAAGCCAGGGGATGGTGGCACATGACTGTAATCCCAGCAATTGGGAGGCAGAAGGAGGCAGATATCTGAGTTCAAGTCCAGCCTGGTCTACAAAGTGAGTTCCAGGATAGCCAAGGCTACACAGAGAAACCCTGTCTCAAACCAATAAAACTAGAGGAAAGTATAAAATCTGATAGCAAAATATGCAATACAAAGGCACTGACTTTCTTCTTCTTGTATATAAAATTATATTTCACTTTGAAGGTTGTGCATGAGGCTTTCTTCATCAATCCAAGGCTGACTGAGGTCTGCCATCAGAATGAATGGAAGGTCTGAGAATAAAATATATCCTTAGATAAGAATCTGGGATGTCAATACTCTGTGTATTTCTATTCAGTTAACTTGGAATTTATAATTATATGGTTCAATGAACCCTGCAAATGGGATCAAAATAAGCCCATAAACTTCCTAGGTGGTAAGATTAGTATAAGAAGAAATATAAAATAAGAAGGAATTTTAAATGTTTGAAGTAAATTTAAATTTTATTTTCCAAATAAACATATGCAGAGAGAGAATGCAAAATCTATGTTAATTTAGAGTATTTGGACATTTGGTGAAATACTGTCATTATTCTGTGAAATATACAGATTAAAGGGAACTAATGAATAAAAAACTTACTTTAGTGTTCCAGCAAACCTTTTCATAAAATAAACTCTTGGACTTTGTGCATATACAATTACTGCAGAATAGACACACAGAATGTCCATGCCACACAGAAGATTAAATAATTCCTGTCATACAGCAGAGGAAGAAGGAGGAACAAGGAAATGGTAAGAACACATCTATTCTGCTTTGACTTTAACCAGAATGGATGAGAGGATTTGGCTTGGACTGTATAAGAAGCCAAAGCCAACATTGTTTGGGGTTGTGAACTCTGAGGTCATTTATCAGTAAAATAAGATTAAATAGTATTTATTCTTTTTGACCCGGCATAGTTGGTTTCTATTGTAAGTGTTTCATCCTTAGTTTAATAAAACTGAATTTATATCTCTTTCATAGTGTCATGGTTTCCAAAATGTTGATACAACTTTGTGACTAGTAAAATATTTATGTTTAATTAATACTAAAGAGGCATGTTGTTAGTAGATAGTTTATGATGCTGTTTCTAAGCCTGAGCATGAAAATCTTAATCTATACAATAAAAACTCATTTTCCTCTGCTGTTTTCATTTTAATTCCTTTTAGTTTGCTGATATAAAAATACTTCAAACGAATTTTTCAGAATAAGGTAGAGCTAGGTCTCAAGGGGACAATCGACTGAATATTTAAGAAATTAAGCTGGAGAATCTTTCGTGAAATAGTCCTGTGAGACTTATAGAACTCAGACTGTGAAGAGAGGGAACATTTTTCAGAAAAGAAAATACTAATGAATCAGTGCATTCTCCAATGTAGGCAGGAGAGAGGCAGAGAAAAACAAGTAAACTTTATCAAAATCTATTTATATAGGATGTTGAGAGATATTAGAGGCAATATGTAGAAAATTACTACATTTTCTAAGAGATATCTAAAAACATTTTATATAACAGGACATGTATTCAGGTTGCGTGATGAAATTCCCAATTTTAATAAAAATGAAATATGTAAACCTGAGTAGTAAATGATTGGTTCAGATGCATATAAAATGCATGAAAATACTTATGTATAAGTATAAAGTCCCTAGTTTCACAGTAAAATTATAAACAAACCTCAAACTACATGTCATCACACAGTCATTACAATGATATGTGCAACATGGTTACAATTTGGAAATATGGGGAAGGAAATTTTCTTCTCACACTTTGTGAAATTTTAAAGTTGTCCTCTTATGATTGTACTAAGCTTCAGTATTAGGCCAAAAAATACATCTGCACAATTGTTGAGAACAATAGTCATTGAATCTTTTATGTTGAAAAGGTCAACAACCATAAAAACAAATCTATCAATTATAATTGGATTATAACATGGCAATTCAGTTCTAAATTATTCCTCACCTGTAGGTGGAAACCAACCTTTGAAAATTATCAGACACAAAAGTGCCTAAAACTGTTCTACAGGAACAACTATTAAAATTAATTAACCCACTTCACCGAATTTTAGAATTTTATAGAGCACAGAGATATGAAGAGTGTCATAAATCTTAGCATATGCTCTTTCCACGGGGTAGAATGATTTCATTGACTCTACCTGTGTCAGGTACAACATCCATTAAGGTAAAAGCACAGAATGTCTCAACATTGCTCAGAATATCCAGGATTCTACAATATTTTTTATTTGCTAAAAAAAAGGTGGTTTGTCACATTTATCTCAATAACATGTATCGATTAAGTGAAACAATTGGCAATTTCAAACACATTTCTCATATATAATGCATTCTGTTTACCCTTATTTTAAATTTATCACATATGTGTCATGCTCATCAATGCTTTTTAGATCACAGGACTCTTTCTTTGATCCATTTGTAAAGAATGTTTTTGTGTGATATTGGATAAGGTCATCCTATCACTGAATTGAAGATAATTTTGGGAATCTAGGGGCCACACCAATTAAAACAATGGTGACAACAATGTATGTCCCTAAGGAAACATCATTCAATCACCCATATCTCAGAATAGAAGGTGAAATGAAACTAGACTGCTTCTCATGTAAAACAAGTAACAAATGGACAATATCTTTTAAGGGGTCAGTGCAGAAAAACATGTAAAATGTGAAATATGGTGAAAAAGTGTTAAGTAGGATTTCGCATAAATAAAATTTGATATAGCTAAAGAAGTATAATAATCAGGGTGAAGGGGAAGCACCATGAATGGGAGGGAATCTTTACCAGCTCTATACATTAATTAGAATTAATGTCCAGAAAACATAAACATCTGCAAAATCAGAGTCAGAATATAAATTCTCCACTCAAAATTGGCCTCTTATCTGAAGATTTTGTTTTAAAAACATACAGTGAAGAAGAGAGACAATTACTCAGACATATCTCAGAAATATAAGACTGCACTAATTACTTGGGGAATACGAATCACAGCATGGCTAAGATAAATTCTTATCCCAGGAAGAAGAGAAAAGATAAGCATTAAGAAAACTTAAATAAGATGTATGGAAAAGGGTATAGTCCTAGTGGGCTGCAAAAATTGTACTACTCTGAAAACTGGTGTGTGTTATTTTCAATAGAATGAATGGAAATCTACCATATGAAACAACAATATAACTCTTTGCCATATGCTCAAAGGACTTAACCTTCTATCTCTAGGACACTTTGTCATGTTCCAGTTCCGAAGTATTATGAATAGAGCCACAATAGCTCTATTCATAATACCTAGGAACTGAAAACAATCTAATAACCCTTCACCTGAGAAATGGATAATAAAAATGAATTCTTCATGCATTATGGAATACTATAATACTGAAAATATAAATGGAATTCTGCATTTTGTAGGCTAATGGACAAAACAAAGAAATATCATACTTAGTTATATAACCTATACTGAGAATCACAAACATCACATTTTCTTTCTCATCTGCTGTTCTAAGAAGGAAATCAACAGATATAAATATATAAGTGAAGGAAAGGGGTATGGCGAAATGAGACAATAGGTAGGGTAGGGCTGAGGAATGAGAGGTTAATGGTAGGACAAGAGATGAAAACAGAGTCACAGGAATAAGATTTGAAGTGTGGATGAGGTGGATAATTTAATAAAATAAGGGAGGATTAGAGGGGAGATATAAAAACAAACTCCTTTGATCAAATCCCATGCAATCATATGGAAGAGTTATCTACCTTATATTTCCACATTTATTTTGTAGAGATTATATTCCCCTACATTTATACAGAACACATAAAGATATATACATATGTATATACATGTACACACATGTATATAATCATTTATATGACAAATGAAATTTAGCCACTTGTGATCATATGCAACCTACAGGAAAGATAGACTAAAAATCAGACAATATTTGGAATTATAAATGTCCTTTGGATAATTTGACAAGTTTTCAATGTGACTGCCAAAACAATACAGATTATTTTGAACTTGGGAGAACTGTAGTGTTTGTGGCAAGCCCCTATGTCTAAAGACCCTGCAGTGTCGGGATATAGGATTCAGTAATTCTAACTGTATCTGTGATACTAAGAATTCTGGCCTATCAGGTCATTTTCTTTTTTCCAGCAATACTATTGAGTATGACAAAGGAGAACAGGAAATATTTCTACTGAGATATGGCAACTACAAACCATGAAAATTAGAAGCATGGCCAGATGAGTAAAAAATACAAGAAATGGCACTCACAAGTTTCTGTGTGATAGGACTCCTGAGCCACTCAATGGGAGGGCAATGATCCCTGGAACTGGAAACCTTATCAAGTGCCCAGAGTTATTTCTTGGTCATCAAATTTGAAATGAATCTCCCAATGAAGTTTTGCTAGATCATGATCATTGCTGCCTATGTTGTAAGGCTTACATTAATAACCAAAGATAATTATAGATAACACACCTCATTTAAAAGAAAGAAAGCTTCTTTTTATTGCATATTGAAAAAAAATCATAGAAAAAGGCATCTGGGCCCAAATCAAACAAGTATAGTGTGTAGAGGTCAGGTCCAGAAGGCTATATCTTCATCTCAGCTCTGCTATAGTAGAAAGAATATTACTGCTCATAATTCTAGTATCAACCTAAACCAGTTCTGTACATAGCAGGGGCTATTTTAAGACATTTTCATGTTTTCAATAGTCAACACTGCACATCAACAGTTCCTTGCTTCCTCCATTTACTCACACCACACTACTCCCACATCCATACACACAACCAGATTAGTAATATTTTTCTGTTTGTATTCATAGAGTATTAGGGATGATAATTCTGCATTTAACTGCCATATAGAGTACTCCTCTTTACTAAAGGAACTTAATTTCTCTTTTTCTTGTACTGATTCTTTTTCTGTGGTTACAAAATTTTCTACAAAAGTTTCCCCTTCTATGTAAACATGTTCATGGATACTGGCATTTTCCTAATTTAACCATTTGTAGGAGACAAATTTAACAAACAAATTTCCATTATTTGGACATTCAGTGTCTTTGACTTCCAATCTTCCCACTCCCATGTCAGAGATGTTCCCTGTCCTCTAGGTGAAGTAGCTGGGTATTGTTATGTGTGTAATGTTCTATGTGCATTGAAGAATGTTGCCTGGAGCTTTCTTTCTCTTTTCAACCTATTCTATGTATAAGATTATCCATCATAGTGAGAGAAGACTCTGATGGTGCAATATCATCTTAAATTAGGATGCCTTGTTTCAATATCCTGGATGTTGTTAGTTCATAGAACATTGAACTCATAAATAATACTCTTGTTTGAATATGAATACAAGATAAAAATAATTCCTTAATGCTTGTCAACCTAATAGTAGTATGAAATAAAAGCAAGGAAAAGTGAAAAAAAATTAAAAAATAAAAACAAGTGGATTTCATAGTATTCAAAATAAACAGATATAGAATTATATTGTAACAGATATTAAGTCAAAAACTACAAAATCTTTTTACTTATTTTAATTTATGATAGCATATTATGATAAAATCATATAACCGTTGAATTTTCCCTCTGTGTACTATCCCATATGCCCCTCCTTTCTCTGTCATACTTCAAGACTTACTTGTAAATTCATTTTTGTCACAATCAAAATTGTGAATATGTGATGATTTGATATGACAGTATGTGAGCATAAGAACAAGGGAATTGGAATCAATGAATTTATTTAATTATCCCTAAAACTGTTTAGGAAGGGAAATTATTAGCAAAATTTGTGTATATGTTTATACTCAAGCTCATTTATACTTAAGAGACATAGAATTTCAGGGAGCATGAATATTATAGAGAAGGTAAAAGAAAAAGTTTAATAATCTATTCTGATTTGACCTCAACCTGAATGGATGAGGCAAATTAGTTATACTCTACATAAAGACAAAACTGGTGAGAAGTGTTGAGGATGGAGGCTCTCAGGTTAGTCTCAATTAATGATTGTCACTCAATTGAAAATAAATCCTGTTTACATTTGTGACTGTCATGTTTGACTCAACTTGCTACTCTTTAAATGCTAGTTTTGTCAAAGAATTCATTATCTCTCATAATGTAATTGGGCCAAAATATAGATACAAAAATAAGCTTTATAATGGAAAAGGTAAAGGAGATAGTTTTAGTGAATATTCAGAAGGATTAGTATAAGAATGAAAGAAAATCATTGTCAAATCATAAACAAACTCGTGGAGAGAAATGAACATTTGCATTAAAATACTTCTGAATGATTTTCCCCAAATACACAGAGGATTCCCCAGCGTGCAATAAAGACACATGTTCCACTATGTTCATAGCAGCCTTATTTATAATAGCCAGAAGCTAGAAGGAACCCAGATGTCCCTCAAAGGAGGAATGGATATAGAAAAGGTGGTATAATTTATACAGTGGAATACTACTCAGCAATTAAAAATAATGAATTCATGCAATTTGTAGGCAAAAGGTTGGATCTGGAAAATATCATCCTAAGTGAGTTAACCCAATCACAAAAGAATACACATGAATTGTAATCACTGATAAGTGAATATTAATGAGCCCAGAAGCTCTGAATACTCCAGGCACAATTAGCAAATCCAAAGATTCCCAAGAAGAAGGAAGTAGAGGACACTGGTCTCAAAAAGACTGGTTCCAGTTTTGCAGGAAAGCACCACAACAGAGAAAGAGTTGGGGGTGGATGGGGAATGGGTGGTGGTGGTGGGGAGAGGACTTATGGGTCATATGGTGAGCAGGGAACTGGGAAAGGGAAAAGCCTTTGGAATGTGAACAAATAATATAGAAAAAATAAAAGGAAAAAATAAAAAAAAAACATATTCAGAAGGATTATTATAAGAATGAAAGAAAATCATTGTCAAATCATAAACAAATTTGTGGACAGTATTGAACATTTGCATTAAAATACTTCTGAATCATTGTCCCCAAATACACTAGAGCTATGTCCAGATGAAACCTGGATCTATATATTTAAGAGGCAAAGCTGAAGAAATTTTAGAAGAATTGACTGTGTTAAAGTGGAAGAAATGGACATTGGACAAGGGAACATTCCTTTACTGAAAAGAGCAATAAGTGAATGTTTATTCTAAGACTGGAAGTGAGTAGAAGAGGAGAGGTAAACTTAATTAACTTTTAGATATTTTGGACTCTAGAAATAGCATTTCATTAGTCAATACAAAATGGATATGCTTGTATTCCAGCAAGGGCATATGGAGTGTCCAGGACATATTTTCCTGTCATACAAAAGATGAAATTTTATGTAAGCAGAAAATAATTAATGACATCTATTCTGATTTGACATCAACCTGAATGTATGCACATGATTTAATATGATGCTGTAGAAGTACACAGCCAAGGGCAGTGCTGGAACCTGAGAATTCTGAGATTATTTGTCACTGAACCAAAACTAAAGAGTATTGATTTTCAGAATCATCGTGGTTGATTCATCATGATGCTGTGTAATTTCTAGCTTGTATTTAATTGAAAATGAATCTATTTCAGAATAATAGTATATAGATTTTGTTATTAATTTGTTGATAGTAAAATAAACTTATTGAAAATGTCAAGAAGCATATTGATATTAGATATTCTATGCAGAAGCATTTTGATAAATATTTGAATTTAAAATTGACTTCTTACAATGAATTTATTTTTCAGGAAAACATATGAACATCTCTAACCAGAAACTTCTGTATCATTTCCACTATAAAAAGATCCATACCCTGGAATATCAGAGAGCAAAATACTTTAGAGGCAAAGCTCAATAAGATTTAGGAGAACCGAACACTTGAAGCTTTCAAACATGGATATATGAGCAAAGAAAAATGACTTTGGACAGTTACTGAAATCTGAGTTGTCTGATAAAATAGAGAGACAGAGACAAAGAGATGAGGTAAAGTTTATCCAAATTTAGATATTTGGAACTTGGAGATAGTTTAAAACATGTTTATATATACATATATATATACATATATATATGTAAAGACATTTAAGTATATTTTTATAGAAGGACATGTATTCAGAATGTATAATCACTTTAAAAGTATTGATAAAATAACACCATAAAGAAAAATAAGTAATAATTTGAACAGAGCAATATATAAAATAAAGAATTGTATCATTCATGTAGCATGTCACTTTATTCTTTCTGAAAATATAAAATAAAAGTCCAGTTTGAAATCATAAGATATCTGTTACAAAGTTTCTGTGCATGTTGTGTGAATATTGGCAAATTGGTGGAGGCAATTGAATCCACACAGGTGTTTATGAACTGGGAAAAATACAAGTGCTTTCCTCTGTTCATATTGATCCTGAGAATCAAGTAAGAAATACATCAGCAGACTTCTTAACAAACATAAGTCAGTGAACTATCCACTTGGTTTGAAAAGGTCAATAAACCAAGAAGCATATCGCCAATCTGTATTTGGATTGTAAAATGGATTATACTCTCATTCCTGCTGGCATGGAACAGAAAACAAATGCAAAGGAAGAATGTGTGATTTCTTAAGAATATCTCAAGTAATGTGTCTCCATATTAAATTTTTGTTTGTTGACAATATTACAAATAGAAAAATATTCTTGTAATTTTTTCTCCCATTTCTAAAATCTTCATCTCCAGCTTGTCAAATCCCCTACATACAACAGTATCTTTTCATAGTATCATTACCTTTAGTTTTATTATTGGCTCTATAAGTTTATTCAGGGTTATGTATGTTATTTTGACTTTGTAATTAAATCTTGGTCCCTAATGTCATCACAAGGGAACAAAAGGAAATGGCAGTGTTCTCTCTACCTCCAAACTTATCAGTGGTCTCTAGTTCAGAAATGAAGTATGTAATCCAGTGGACCAGATCCTCATTTTTGCTAAATATCAGACAGGCAAAATCTACTATACACCATGCTGGCATACATTTTAGCTGTGAACTAATATCCAGAATACATAAATATTTAAAAAACAATGTGTCAAAAAGTCCATGGTGGATTTCTTGTGAGACTCTAACATGAAGGCAAAGAGGATAATCAGAGAGAAAGTAAGAGGGTTCAGAGACTAGTATTGGAGAAATTTGCAGAAATACTCGGGAAAATAATGCAAAGAATTCTCCATTGGGTAAATGTAAATGCACCATGTGACTCTGTTAAACAACAACAATTTTGTTTGGCTTGTGCCCAATCGACTTGACATGATTTTTCTCAGTTACTTGCTCATATATGTTCGTTGTTTCTATATTCCTATCAGCTAGGAAATGACAATAACCTAAATCTCTTAAAATTGTCTTATGGCTGATAAAAATGGTACATATGTAGTGTGGAATACTGTTAAATGATGAGGAAAATGGAATCATGAAATTTGCAGATAAATGATGGGCACTATAAAAGATTATGTTGGTTGAAATAAGCCAGATCTCAAAAGACAAATGGGGCATGTTTTGTTTCTTGTGTTCTTCGTAGTTACAAATCTCAAGATCAAGATTTAGGAACCACTTGAGCCCTCGTAATAGGCATGCCTAAAGTTAGTATCTATATCAAATCATTCCATTTATGGTACATTAAACCCTATGGAATGGAGGTAGAAATAATAGCCATGGGTGATAGAAAACAACAAGTAAACATACCTTTTTTCAATCTGAAGGAAGGAACTATGAACATTCTGAAACTGAAGCAGCACTCAGAGGGCCTGCAAAGGTCTGTAGCAGATATAGACCTGGAACTAAAGGATGTGGACACATTCCCCATTACAAAGCTCAGAAACCAATCCACTAGATAGTCACTTTCAAATGAAACTTAATTCTCTTCAAGGGAACCTCTCTGAGTAATCAAACTAAACTAAAGTATAGCTACAGGCCCATCAGTAGATGGCCAAAAGAAATTGCACTCAAAAACATCTTTGGAGGATTCTATTCTCACAATGTTGGCTTTTTCCTTATTGAGCAATTCTCTGTTTTGAAAATTTTATATTTTTGTTTTTATTTTCCAATGACTTTTGTAACTTACTAATTTTATATATTTACATTGCACATGTTGCTGCAGAATGTCCCTCACCAAGGTCTCTTCTAGCCAATCCTCTTCCCCTTCATTGCTTTCCCCCTTTTAAATACTATATCATTGGCATATATATTGTGCCTTCCAAGTTATTGATTTTATGGGATTCCAGATTGTGTGAAACTATAGTTATGTTTTTTTGTGAGTTTTCTATTGGGCTTGTTTTTTTTTTTCTATTAGTCTGTGTGGTCCAATTTAGTAGTGTTAATGTTCTATATCTTTTTATATTGTGTTTTATTTCATTATTATTCCTTACAAGACTGTTTGCTTTCTAATGGGAGACAGAAAACCAATGGATCTAATTTAGTTGGGAAGTAAGGAGGAACTGGGAGGAACAGAGAGATTGAATCCCATAAACTATACAAATTACATGAGAAAAGCCCTACTTTGAATAAATGGAAGAGGGTTTTGAGTTCACTCATCCCAGTAAAGTCTGCCCTTAATGCAGGTGGAGACCAGTTCAGAAAACAAGAAACAACCAAAATTCAGAGATGTGGAGTCTAGTTATTTTTATTCCACTGATTCCATACCCAAGAATCTAGCTACATTCATTGCAGAAGAAGGAATGGAAGGATTGTAAAGAATAAAACAAGAGAGAGTTAAAAGGGACAGATGAAGAAACAGCAACCAAAAAATGACACTATGACTAAATATGAGTTCAATTGCGAGAGGAAAGGAAATGATAATAGACATCAAAAAGACTATGAAGCAACAATTCTATATTAAGAAATACAAGAAATGTTGGAATCAGAGCATAGGAAGAGGGGAACAACAGGTTATTTTCCATCATATGTTCAAACCTGTAAACCTATGTTCAAGTATAATTATATATTTTAAGCAATAGCATTATTAGTGGGAAATTATGTAATTATTACCTCAAAAGCAAATAAATGGCGATAAACCAGCAATAATAATAATGTCATAAAGTACGCACCTTTATTGTTTTCCAGTGATGTAGCTATAAAACATGGGTTTTCAAAGAAAAATGGCACAGTGATAACTGTAGTTTAGGCCATGTGTTAGAGAGCACAGCCCCAGAGGAGACACAATATTCTAGAATTTGATAAACATTTTGTTTTTTCCAATATGTATTACATCCCTTTAACTGAATAGTATTAGGCTACAATTCAAAATGTATCTTAAATTGCATGTCACATAGTTTAATTAAATCATTTATGATATAGCAATATGCGTTGTGGCATTTACCCACCACTATGTTTCTGGAGCCAAAGAATTACTCATAAATGCTATCAATGAGATACCCCTTTCATTCTAAGTGTGATGCTCAATTAATCATCAAAACATATCATGATCTGATGGATAATCATATTCCTTTAAGGACATGATTTCATATTTCATCTGCCATGGCCGATCAGGAAGTACTTAGTAGAACTAGGTTGTTGTGATAGGAAATCATTGGTTGATTACATGTCCCTCCCTTTGACTAACTGTATAAAAACCTTTGTTAGACCACATCTTTCACAATTATTTCCTTTGAACTACTGTAGAAGAGCTAAGTTAGGTGCCATCATGGTAAAATTTCTGTTGCTGGCTTTGGCATTTGGACTGGTTCAGGCTGAGGTAAATGCATGATATCTGTGTTTATGTGTGAGCTTCCTCAGTAGCATAATTCTATGGAGGTGATATGTAATGCAATTAATCCATATGAGTCCATCTTCATTAAATTACCCCTCAGACTTTTATTCAGGTACATTTTTTCCAATCAGATGTTTTCTAAGATGAATGAAGTGAAATAGGGGGTTGGATTTACAGATTGTATGAGGACAAAATATGAGCCATCTCAAGTCCATGGTCTCTCTCTCTCTCTCTATATATATATATATATATAGATATAGATATAGATATAGATATAGATATAGATATAGATATAGATATAGAGATAGAGATAGAGATAGAGATAGAGATAGAGATAGAGATATAGATATAGATATAGATATAGATATAGATATAGATATAGATATATGCATATATATGTATGTATATTTATATATGTATATGTATATATATTCATATATATATATACCAAGTCATTATATTCTTTGAGTTCATGGAAATATTATCTTGAACCAAGAAGTGAAATATCGTTGATGAATATTTCCAGTAATTTTAAATATATTAATGATTGAGAGAAGTAAGGTAAATACCTACTCTTAAAGTATTGTTTGGTTTATGAGAGAAGAGATGTGAAAACCCACTCATATTTTATTGCTCTGTATTATTTTTTTTTGTCATTTTTATTGCTTTTCCAGATTGAAGGAGAATGGAACACTGTTGCTATTGCCGCTGATAATGTAGACAAGATAGAACCAGCTGGAGAAATGAGACTCTATTGTCGTAAAATTACTTGTGAAGAAGACTGCAAGAAATTGAAAATCACATTTTATGTCCAGTAAGAAAATTATCCAGAATTTAAACTGAGCAAACTATTTTCATTTTTTTTGTTGTTTTGTTTTGCTTTTTTTTTTTTTGAGATCAGGTTTCTCTATATATCCCTGGCTTTCCCGGAACTCACTCTGCATTCTATGCTGGCCTCAAACTCAGAAATTATCCTGCCTTTGCCTTCTGAGTGCTAGGATTAAAGATGTGCACCATCACTGCCTGGACCCTTTCCTAATACTTAAGTGATGTAATTTTAAGGGGAATGTTTTGCTTCTGGTCATGAATGCAAAAGCACTATTATAAGCCATATGATAATGTTATTCTACAATGGGCCATATCTGGATACCACTCATAGAGATAATACATGACTCCACTATCCTGAGTGCACCCTGAGGGTTCATTGTGTTTTGAGGGCGGCCATTGAATTTTAACATCTCTGTTCAACAGAGAACCCTCTAAAGCAATCATCTGTAGTTAGGTGAAGGGTGTGATCACCTAGGTCATAGCCATAGATCTTGTATTATTCAATCAGTGATCTCATAAACATCCTCCAGAAATAGGTCAGATAAATCTAGTGTTAGAAACTTTTGATGAGCTCTACATTCAAAGGTTCTCTCTGACATTTGGATGACTAGCAACAACTTTAACTTTTAGGTTACTTATAATACCACTTGAAACACTTACATATAAACCCATGTTTATATTATGGCTAGACTAGTTCAAGCGAATTTTCATACAGAAATTCTTTCTCAATGACTATTCCAGTTGGTATATGGATATCACACAGCCATCATCGTATGGGGAAAAATGGCACAAATGAAAGAATCTATATGACTGCAACCCATATATTTTCTGAAGAAGAAATTGGAAAAATTTAGATGAACAATTAGGAAAAAATTAGGTAATTAGGTCCTATCTGTGTACAGTGATAACATAATTAATCACAGTTCTTGCTTAAAAGCATTATAACACTTGTTCTTTAATATAAACTCAATGGTAGCAATAAACAAACCATTGTTTCTCTCTCTAATATTTTTAGTGAAAATGGACATTGCTCTTTGACCACAGTCACTGGGTATTTGCAAGAAGATGGCAAGACCTTCAGAACCCAGTGTAAGTACAGGTACTGGGAGCACCCTTTGGGACTAAAGCATTGTGGCTTATGTTGATATTTGAGCTGGCCAATATTACATATGTCAACAGCAAATTTGTTTAGAAATTTATTAATCTCTCAGAAAACCACAGATATGCTACCAACTGCAAATAAATTCTAGGTCACCTGAGGTTTACTTGGAGAATAACATTGTTAAAGTTTTGGAAAATTCTACTAAAATATGTTGCATGTAGTTTTCCACAAAAACAATATTTCCAGATATTTTTTACTGTTTTATCTTTTAATATTGCATCAATGATTTATTTACAAATACTGCTTGTCCACAGTATGCCTCATTGTTATTAAGCATATTTGAAGATTTCTTTCCTCTTCTTCCCCAGTTCTTAAAGTAAAAACATGATCTGTCATCCTTGAGTTGAGAAATTTTAGTTTGTACTTTCATTTTAAATATTTCTTACTCAGATATGGTAGATTTTAATATTCTGTATACTGAATGAAAAACTTCCATGCTGAAAAGCACTTATGCATAATACATTTTAAAATATTTCAAACTGACTTCTTCAATGTTGTAAGTAATCCTGAAATAATAGCAACATTATTCAAATAATTTATACATAATTTGATTTGGACTTGATATTAAAGCATGAAAATCAAACAAAATCAAACGCAAGATAGCAATTCTATTGTCCTGAAGATTTATTGCCTAATTTTATATGATTATTCAAAAACAAACTTGGAATAGGAAGGGACCGGATACTAATATTCTTTTACTTGTTTGTAAGTTTGATCACAGATTAGGTGCAATTTTTCTCACAAGTCTGTTTCTGTAACTCTGTGTTACACACATACTGTTTGTGAAAAACTAGTGATCTTTAAAAATATCTTACTTATATCTTTTCTATTAATCATTTAAAAAGTACAAAATTTTGTTCATGTTACCAATTAGTAACTATCTCTTTCAGTACATGTATATGTTTCTCATCAAGTTTTCCAATGTCTAAAAGTATAGTTTCATCTTCTCAAAATAATTTCTCCAACAGCCTTTGATATCTTTGAAAATGCAAGTAGTACCTAACCAATAGTGCCCCTAGTCTTGGAACAAGATATTCAGAGAACTCGGAAGTCTTTATACTTTGGGTTTTTGATCAGTTTTGTAGCATACAAATAGATATTCTTTATGTTATAATTTATTATGAAAATTGAATACCTACAGGAATAGGTATGCATGCATACATTGTATATTTGTGAATCAGAGATTATTACTACTGTCAGGGTCAACATTAATATTTCACAAATTGGTGGCATCAGAAAATTGAGTGCCACTGACTTTTTAAATATTTCTATTATTACAGATCAAGGGGATAATCATTATGAAGTTGTGAAGCAGACATCAGAGAACATAGTCTTTTACAGTGAGAATGTTGACAGAAGCAGCCGTAGAACAAGATTGATATTTGTTGTTGGTAAGAATGGCGGTGGATCTCTGAAATAGTATCAAAGGTTACTCTGACTATAAGGACTAAGTCAGATTCACAATTCTCCCCAGTACAGTGTTATAGGATGTCTAAAGTTATTTCCACTAAATGATAACCAGATTGTGTGTGGACCTATATGAATGTTGTATTGTAATAGAGTGGAAGGACACTAAAGACTATCGGCACCTTATTAAGTGTATCCACAACACTCGGTTTAATTTTTATTTTCAGTATTGTCCCTATCCAGGGTGGGTGAATTTGGAGAAGTTGGGACTTTTCATTAAATATCATAGTGGGAGACAAACGAAGCAATGTACATAATGCAGGATTGTCATGAACAAATCTCTGAAATTATTATTCATTGAATGCAGGACAAGAACCTTTAACTCCTGAACAAAAAGATAAACTTGTGGAATTTGCTGTGTCAAAGAGCATTCCTCCTGAAAACATTCGAGAAGTCCTGGCAACAGGTAAAGTTAATGCATGTTGTAAGTTGCTATAGCATAATATGCATATATGATAAATATATTAATATTCATATACAAATTTATCTATATCTTCCTATATATGCATATATATGTCTATATGTGCATATATGCAAGTATATATAAATATGTATATATGTACATAATATACATACATGTATATATGTATATAAACTCATATACACATATCTCATTCCTGATTTAGATAGATTTATTGGGAGCTGTTCTCATTTTCTAGTGATAAAATCTTTGTTGCTCCTTACCCGACTTACTTTATTTTACAGATCCCTGTCCTCAGTAACAATCTTCTGTAGGTGAGTAGAAAGAAATGCCAAATATACCCACCTGTCTGTTTAATGGAGAAGAGTTTTTATGTAAACATTTGACATAAGTATGTGAGCAAATGTACTTGCTTGTAAATGAAACAAAATTAAGAGTTTTCTATTTTTTTTGGATATAAAAATCCTATAGTTACCAGTGAGACTTAGAGAATAATTTAATTTATAAATAATATTACAGATTTTTTTTATCATTCTGAAATGGTAATGTTCCTATTTTGAAAATATTCCATTAAGAAAATGTGTTTTTTTCTTTTGAAAACTTTTCATTTATGTACGATTTCTGGAATATATTGTCAGCACATTTGGTATAATCCAGTTTTTTTTCAATATACAATTTGATCACTTTCATTTTCAATTTGCATGTAGGAGTACATTGTCATTATTTCCTGTAGTAACTCTCTATATCCAATATATGGGGCACAGATTATTTCTATGAAATAATTCCTTGTGTATAATTCTTTCTCTATAATCTAAATTGTTATATTTAACCTTGTTCTACTGCAATCTTAGTGCGGAAACCTTTCCTATCAGCTCAACCATATTTATTTTTCATGTTTGCACAGATTACAACAAGATGAGAATTATTCATCACAACCTCTTGACTGTGGAATCAGTATCATGTACAATTCAACTTTCCTTTCAAAATACATTTTTTTCCTCCTCTGTGCAGTCAAGGTACTGCATAACTGACTTGCCTTTCCTTCCTTTTTTCATGACCAGTTCTTATTCTGAATGATTAAATAAAGTGATTAAAGAAGCAACAATGACCTTGTGAAAAGAGTGTCCTTTGAAAGGCATGTGAATTTAATACCTAAATATATGAAACACATAAATGTAGAACAAATGATATATTTATATGTAAAACAATTGTAATATTTGAAAATGTCACACTTCAGGAGGCATTGATAAGAACATCACAGAACTGAACTTTATATTTTGCTTATTATTTAGTTTCACCTGTAATTTGTCATGGGAGAATGTATCATCCCAGCACACTAAAATATTTCACATAAGAAACTAATTGGTTCTGGCTACATTTTCCACATTATTTAAAATAGATAAAATAAATATTGTTTCAAAAATTCCATCTAAGGCGATTATCTTTTGTTTAATGACTCCAGCAATCAAATGAATCCAGGCACTTTAAAATAGTCAACGGATTGACAAATGAGTCAATCAGTTTTGAGGAACAGAATAAATTCACTGTAATCCACAATACCAAACACTACAAATATGCATTTACATACTACTTTTTCTATGTGTATTATAGTGGTTCCTTAGAAGGTAGTTATCTATCAAGAATGAAAAACAGATGCAGTCTTCTTTGAGGGTTGGAACAGTTAAATGGTGAAGAATATAGACAGTGTTGTTACATCCTGTTTCAAACAGTCTAAACATGAAACAGATGCCAAGTATATCCATAAACAGCTGTTGTGATTGAGAACCCATAACCCAGTCTTTTGTTGTTGAAAGAAGGCTGTTAATTCACATTTCCTTCCCATGCCTTGGAAAAAGATTTCACTTTAAAAATGTCATGTATGTATAATCATTTTTTAGAGTCCAGCCATTTTCCCCACCTGGTCTACTCTCAGACTGTTCCTCATCCCATTCATCCTGCCCTGTCTCCAAGAGGATGTACCCTAACTTGTATACCACCACCACGAACCATGACAGTCCTACACACTCCGTGGGCCCTCAAGTATCTCAAGGGTTAGGTGCATCTTCTCTCATTGAGGTCACACGAGACAGTCCTCTGCTGTATATTTGTCAAGGGCCTGGGACCAGCTAGGTTGTGTTGCTTGGTGGTTGACTCAGTGTCTGAGAAATCTCAGGGTTCCATGTTTGTTGAGAGTGCTGGTTTCCTATGGGTTCACCCTCTTCAAATTCTTCCAGCCTCTCCCTAATTCAACCACAGGAGTCCCCTGACTTCAGATCGATAGTTGGGTATAATTATTTGCATCAGTCTTTGTCAGGTGGTTGTTGGGCCTCTTTGGAGGAGAGCCATGCTAGGTTCTACTCTGCAAGTACATCATAGAATCAATAATATTGTCAGGCCTTGGGGCCTCCTCTTGTGAATGGTCCTCATTTGAGACAGTCAATGAACCTCTTTTTCCTATGTCTTCTCCATTTTTGTTGCTGAAGTTCTTTTAGACAGGAATGTCATTTTGGGTCTGAAATACCTCACTCAGTATTATATTTTCTAGGTCCATCCATTTGCCTGCCAAACTCATAATGTCCTTGTTCTTAATAGATGAATAGTAATCAATTATATAAATGAACACCAATTTCTTTATCCATTCTTTTGTTGTAAAACATCTGGGTTGTTTCTTGCTTCTGGCTTTCACAAAATAAGGTTACTATGAACAATAAAAAACTTTATGAAACACATGTCCTTGTGGGATGGTAGGACTTCTTTTGGGTATTTGCCCAGGAGTGGTATAATTTGGTCTTTAGGTAGATCTATTTCAAATTTTCTGAGGAAACTCAAGATTGATTTAAAGACTGGTTGGGTGTAATCCTACCAGCAATAGGGGAGTCTTCCTCTTCATTCATATTTGCCACGGACCGACTCAGTCGGAACACACACTCCCGTGGGGAAATCAGGGTCTTTGGTATGCAGGAAGGTACAGGTCCGGCGAATGACAGACAGACACACACAAGATCTGAATGCGTCTGAATGCACTTTACTGTTCTGAGGCAGGTATTTTTATACATATCACAAGTTGATATTTAGTGAAATGTTTACAAAGAATGGTTACTATGAGTATCTGGCACAAGGAAATACAAAATTAGTCAGGTATGAATGTCAGAGATTACACACAAGGTCATTGCGCCCCTCTGTGGTCAATGATGAATTAGTGATTCAAGAGTCAGAGATTACACACAAGGTCATCGCGTCCCTCTGTAGTCAATGATAAATTAGTAATTGGAATTAGTAATTAGTTTTTGGAAACACTATGTATGCTATCTTCCTCAGGCCTATTTTGAAACTTTACTAACTGATGGTTTCCATGTCAGAGTGCCAAAGTCAGCTAACCATACAAATAAATTGTTGGGAGGTTAATTCTTTAATGTATCTAGGTAATAACTGTACAGTTAATTAAAAGCAAAGCAATGGATCTCTAGAAGGAATCATGGCCAGTACTGTAGTTCAAAGGATGAACTCTGTATGAACTGTCACGCCTGGAATGCTCGCACCTCTGGCTGGCAGAGACATCTCGTAAGTAAAAGAACAGGTCAGATAAAGGGTTACACAGCTTGCCATGAGAAATTTCAGCTCAGCTCTATCTGCAGCCAAGGAGGCCCACAGCGGCATTCATCTCGGACAGCCCTGCCAAACAAGGCGTTCCCCAGTAGATATCACTTGGCCTCTGCCTGGATTGCAGCTTGGCTGCGTGAAACTACGGGGTCCAAGAAATGCGCCGTGATATCTCCCGCTTTTTTATTTTTTAATTTTGAGCTTATGAATATCTCTTTTGGCAGCAGAAATGGAGGAGAAGACTAGTTTGAAAATTATTGGAAGGATAAGAAGAAAAAGAAAGATTACCCCTGCAGCCACGGCTACGACAACAATCTAATGTAACCAAGTTATAGGGTTCAGAGACTTCAAACCAGAACTAAAAGCCTGAGCCAAATCCTCTAAGTTAACTGATCCATCTTGTGCTTTACTCATAACCGCAATTTGAGCTTTTAATTGAGCCATATCATGAGAGATATCATTATCTTTCTAAATTCCCAACAAATGATTTTTTGTAAGAGTCCAATTATGTTGCTTGTCATAGATTAATGGCGTTACGCATATGTATCGAAAGCTGGCATGACATCCGGTGGAAAGCTGAACCTTAATATTTTGTATCTCTTGTCCTAACTCTAGAACTACATCCTCTAGAGCATCAATCTTTGCTTTTAATTTCTTATCTATAACCTCTTGTTTTACCAGTGCCAAAGAAACATTTTTACTCAAATCATTAACAAAGTGTGCAGTCTTCATTTCTGAGACTAAAGCAACTGATGAAACTGTAAGTGAAGTTACAATAGCTATCAAGGCACTGATACCTAACATTAAAGCTGCTACAAAACGCTTTGGCCTAATAAGCTCACTAATTCTAGTAACTACCTGTAAAGCCTCATTGTCAAACCAAGCTTCATCCTTTAGATCTACAGGAAGCATTACGTAGGAAGGTCTTTGTAATATCACGATGCGTGAATAGGATTTAACCAACTTATGATCAACACAATTAGTTAAAATACATTCGGAACAGTGAACCTCATAAGAGTGCCCTAATTTAGTAATGATTAAATCTGTATCATTTTTAGCAAGTATACTATAAGGATAGCTCAAACAAGATCTAATTGCTATAGGAAGAGGTCTAGACTCCAGAGGCTTCTTAAAGTAAATTATACTAGATGCAGCAAAAAGTCTAAATAGTCCTGGAAATGTATTCAAAACATCGCCTAAAGGAGAATGGCTAACATAGATAGGTTCTACCCATCCTGGTGTAAACCACCTATTAATAGGTTCTAAAGTAAACCTTTCAGGTTTATATCCATGATACTGTAATTTTTCACCAAGAAGGAAAGCTCTATAGTTATTATTTGGTGTGGCTACGGAATAATCATAAATCCTCTCTTGATTCTCCCAGAGAATATGTGCTATAGCCCAACGTTCAAAACCACATTTAAGCCAACTTGGTCTTTCATAAATCCGAGGAAGCTCCCACATCTTATCTTTATCTTTATAGTTCCAGGAACATAAATCTAAAGGGATTTTCTCAAATAACTTCCTAAAGGTTTCATTATGAAAATTAGTCCCCAAAATCTTTAGTTTAATTTCCCACATAAATCTTCTATGATATGGAGGTTCTTTCGCTGGAGATGATTTATCTGGAGCATCAGCAAGGATAGTTTTATAGGCGAGAGAAAGACAACCCATAGACCCTGATCTAGCTAAATCAATGCAAATCGGAGCAGAGTCTGACATCCCCTTATATCTAAATGGAGTAGAGGTTAGATGGGAGGAAAGAGTAGCATGTCCCCCCATAAGTCTGGTATCATTGGTCATCACTCTAATATTTACATTCTCCCCCAACCCACGGGATGAAGAAGTGGGGGATGAGGAACATAAGCCCAATATGAAACTGCAGACACAGGACACATTTGCATAGAAAGGATAACAAACATAGCAAGAAACATATTTTCTGTCGATAACTGCTTTCTGGTGCTAGTGATCATCTGCTGCGCTTCTCGGGCGAGTCTCCTCAGCTGTCCCCAGGTGGGCAGGTCCTCCCTTGACTCGTGTGACGGTTTAGGAACAGTTGAGGTCTCCCGTAGAACAGCAAGATCAAGCCCCATCATCATTCTCAGCATCTTCTTCTTTTTCAGTCTCTGCTTTCTCCTCTGATTCCTTGATAGAGGCCCTCTGGTTAAACGTCCGGATGAGCCTGTCTGGGATCCAGATTGGACTATCTGCATCCTGTGGAAAAATACAAGCATATCCTCTCCCGGAGGAAATTAAAGCATCCGGTCCTTTCCAGGATCCGGTTAATAAGTCTTTCCACATTACTTGTGGAAGTTGTTCTCCTTTTATTCCTCTCCAATGTTTCATAGCAGGGGAGTTTCCTTGTTCATCAGTATTCAAATAATTTATCACAAAAAGAGCATGATTTAAAAGATGATGGGGAGAAAAATATTTATTAGCAGCCCTTAGGCGTTTAATTTGATTTTTCAAAGTTTGGTGAGATCTCTCAATTATTGCCTGTCCTTGGGGATTATATGGTATTCCTGTGGTATGGTGTATATCCCATGCTCGCAGAAAAGAGGCAAAAGCCTTAGATGTATAAGCTGGAGCATTATCTGTCTTAATTCTCAATGGCTTTCCCATCATCATGAAGCTTTGTACAAGATGTTGAATTACATCTTTTACAGCTTCTCCACTTCTAGCAGAGGCAAACAGCACATGAGAATAAGTATCCACTGTCACATGAACATAAGCCAATTTTCCAAATTCAGGGATATGTGTAACGTCCATTTGCCATAAAGCTAATGCCTTAAGGCCTCGGGGATTTACTCCCATTTTTTGTGGGTGGTAAACTTGAGGACAATTACCACAATCCTTAACTATCTGTCTGGCTTGTTCTCTAGTAATATGAAACATCCTTCTTAAAGCAAGAGCATTTTGATGATGTAGCTCATGACTATTCTTTGCCTCTAATACATTCATAACTGTTCCTCTAGTTAATGCATCAGCCATATAATTTCCTTTACTAAGGGGGCCTGGTAAATTAGAGTGACCCCGTATATGTCCTACATAAAATTTTTTTTGCTCTTTTTTTAATCGTATTTTGCAATTGCTGTAATAAATTTAAAATTTGAGACTGTCCTGAAAGTAAGGCTGTTTCTATGGCTGGAAACAAATTAACCACATACTTTGAATCCGTATAAAGATTAAATTTTTCTGTAAAATTTTGAAAAGCAAGTAGAACTGCTCTTATCTCTGCTTGCTGAGCAGAAGTCTGCACACCTTTCTCTATCAGAGGCTTTTGTCCTGGTACATAAACCACGGACCTCCGATTAGAGGAGCCATCTGTGAAAATACATAAGGCAGACTCCAAAGGTTGTGAAGAACACTTATTTGAGAAAATTATTTCTGTTTCCTTATAAAATTCAATTAAAGGATGTTTAGGATAATGATATTTAATTTGTCCTGTATAACCTTGCAATGCAATTCCCCAATCATCATCTTCTATCAATAGTATTTCAAATTGCCTTTTATTATATGGTAATATAATATTATGCATTTCTCTACCAAATAGTTCCCTGGATCTCATTCTTCCTTTATTAATCAATAATGAGCACATATATGGATAAGAAGCCAACATTTTCTGTTGCACATGAGGTAAATGTATCCATTCCAACACACCATCCTGCCATAAGCATCCAGTGGGAGTGTAAGGTGTTTTAAAAATTATCAAGTCCCACTCTTTATCATAAGATATCTGCTTTACCTTTGCATCATTTAAGTTTTCTTCCACCAATGCTAAAGCTTTTATGGCTTCTTGAGTCATAACTCTTGGAGACTTAGGATCAGTATCCCCTTGTAATAGTTGGAACAAAGGACTTAATTCTCCTGTAGTAATTTTCAAAAAAGGTCTAATCCAATTAATATTTCCTAATAATTTCTGAAAATCATTTAAATTCCTTAATTTGTCTACTCTTATAGACACCTTTTGTGAGGCAATATAGTCATCATGAATTAACTGTCCCAAGTAACTTAAAGGTCTATTCTTTTGTATCTTATCTGGGGCTATTACTAATCTAAATTTGGTAAAATGTTCAATTGTATAAAGTAATATTTCCTTATTAATTGATGGTGATTGATGAGCAATCAAGATGTCATCCATAAAGTGGGCAAAGTAAGCCTCAGGATATTTTTTTCTAATCAATACTAAAGCTTGATCTACAAATTTTTGACATAATGTCGGACTATTTTTCATTTCTTGAGGCAACACTTTCCATTGATACCTTCTATATGGCCTTCTCAAATTTACAGCTGGCACACTAAAAGCAAATTTTTTTATAATCTTTAGGATGTAATTTTATAGTAAAAAAGCAATCTTGTAAATCAATTACTATCACATCCCATCCTGCAGGAACTGCCACTGGAGAGGGCAGTCCTGGCTGCAACGCTCCCATATCTTCCATGGTAGCATTTACTGCCCTAAGGTCCTGTAGCAATCTCCACTTCTCAGATTTTTTCTTTATTACAAATATGGGAGTGTTCCAAGGACTATTACTTTCTTCAAGATGTCCTTTTTCTAATTGTTCTTGCACAAGTTGTTCTATAGCCTGTATTTTTTCTTCTGTTAGGGACCACTGATTAAGCCATACAGGCCGCTCTGATTTCCAATTTAATTTATCTGCATACAACAAGCCCTCAGCGGCCCCTATGAAAAATGCTGTTCACTCAGATTATCTGAGGTGACTAATTTTACATCCATGTCACCCATCATGTCTCTTCCCCACAAGGAAAAGGGGAGAGAAGGAACAACGTAAGGCTGAATCATTCCTGTCTTTCCTTCCAATTCCCATTTCAGGAACTGTGAACTTTGAGCCACATTAAAAGCTGTCCCTAAACCTAACAAAGAAGAAGAAGTCCTCTTACATGGCCAAGATGAAGGCCAATCCTTTCCTGCTATACAAGTCTTATCTGCCCCTGTATCCAAAAGTCCTTGAAACAACTTTCCATTTACTCTAACTGCTTTAAAAGGTCTTTCCATACCAATATTTTGGACCCATGCCACAACATCTGTAGAACCAAACTTCCCTTGTCCACGTTCACGCTTTAAGATTGGATTAGGTAAGTTAAGATAAGGCAGGAGCAGAAGCTGAGCTATTCTCTGCCCCTTATGAATTTGTATAGTTTCTTTTAATGGTCTAATCATGACTTTTATTTCTCCTGTGCTATCACTATCAATCACACCAGGCAGCACCTCAAAATTCTTTTTATAATTTGAACTACGGCCAATTATTAACCCTACAGTTCCCTGTGGCAGAGTTCCCAAGGTAGACGTAGAGACCAAGGAAACACCGTCCCATCTAGAGAATATTACATCATCACAAGAGGCTAAATCTAAACCAGCACTACCAGGAGTAGCTCTAGGCAAATCATGTATAGTAAATTCAGGAGCCTCAGGATTCAGAGGACTCCCTGATGTAACTACAGCAGTTTTTTCTCTTTCGAGTTCGGGGCTGAGAGGCTGCCCCTGATTTAGTTTTTTGATTCCTCCTCCTTCTTTTCCCCATTAAGGGGTGTTCCATCCTTGTGGAACCTGGACTTGCACTCATTTTTCCAGTGCCTGCCTTTCTGGCAACGAGGGCATGCTCCTGGGGGAAGACCCCTTCTATTGGAGTCCCTCTTATTATTTCCTGGACATTGCCTTTGCATATGTCCTGATTTCCCACATTTAAAACAAGTGGGCTTGGAGGTTTCTTTTTCTCCTTTACCATAAGTCTTTTTACCAAAGGCGCTGTATTTCTCTCCCTTCATAGCTGCAGCGTAGGCCATACCTTGGACTACGGCTGGTGAGGCATCCACGCAGGCTTTTACATAGTCCTGCACTGTTCCTGTCTTTCTAATAGGCCTTATCAAATCTTGGCATAAAGCATTAGCATTTTCCCAAGCCAACTGCTTAAGGAGTATCTCAAAGAATTCCCTGGTTGTACTTTCTGAAACTTTTAACTCTCTGCTAGCCATCATATGCTTAAACACTGAAAAGAACATTCGTTCCTGTTTTGACTCGGTCTGCCCCATGATATCAGATTACTTGCACTTAACCGGTGATCCTTTACCGGCGGGACCGCGGCTCCCTCGCAAGATCCGGCCTGTTACCTTGAAAGAAAAAAAGAAAGAAGGAAAGTTTACCTGCCCAAGGTCCCTGTTCTGAGGCGCCAGCTGCCACGGACCGACTCAGTCGGAACACACACTCCCGTGGGGAAATCAGGGTCTTTGGTATGCAGGAAGGTACAGGTCCGGCGAATGACAGACAGACACACACAAGATCTGAATGCGTCTGAATGCACTTTACTGTTCTGAGGCAGGTATTTTTATACATATCACAAGTTGATATTCAGTGAAATGTTTACAAAGAATGGTTACCATGAGTATCTGGCACAAGGAAATACAAAATTAGTCAGGTATGAATGTCAGAGATTACACACAAGGTCATTGCGCCCCTCTGTGGTCAATGATGAATTAGTGATTCAAGAGTCAGAGATTACACACAAGGTCATCGCGTCCCTCTGTAGTCAATGATAAATTAGTAATTGGAATTAGTAATTAGTTTTTGGAAACACTATGTATGCTATCTTCCTCAGGCCTATTTTGAAACTTTACTAACTGATGGTTTCCATGTCAGAGTGCCAAAGTCAGCTAACCATACAAATAAATTGTTGGGAGGTTAATTCTTTAAAGTATCTAGGTAATAACTGTACAGCTAATTAAAAGCAAAGCAATGGATCTCTAGAAGGAATCATGGCCAGTACTGTAGTTCAAAGGATGAACTCTGTATGAACTGTCACGCCTGGAATGCTCGCACCTCTGGCTGGCAGAGACATCTCGTAAGTAAAAGAACAGGTCAGATAAAGGGTTACACAGCTTGCCATGAGAAATTTCAGCTCAGCTCTATCTGCAGCCAAGGAGGCCCACAGCGGCATTCATCTCGGACAGCCCTGCCAAACAAGGCGTTCCCCAGTAGATATCACTCGGCCTCTGCCTGGATTGCAGCTTGGCTGCGTGAAACTACGGGGTCCAAGAAATGCGCCGTGATACATATTCTCTCCAACAGGTGCTATTACCTGAGTTTTTAACTTAACCATTCTGATCTGTGTTAGATGGAATCTCAGAGTTGTTTTGATTGCATATCCCTGATGAATAAGGACTTTGAACATTTCCTTAAATTCTTCTTGTCCCTTTGTGAATTCTCTGTTGTGAATACTTTGCTTATTTATACACTCCATTTTGGTTAGGGTTGTTTGGATTTTTTGGAGGTTACCTTCTTGAGTTCTTAATATATCTTGTATATTTGCTTCTTTCAGATATGGACCACCTGCCAGTTAGACCAGCACCATTTATTGAAGATGCTTTCTATTTTCCATTGTATACTTTTTTGGCTTCTTTGACAAATATCATGTTTCTGTAGGTGTGTGGTTTTATTTATGGGTTTCAATTCTATTCCATTAAAGAACCGGTAAATTTCTGCATCAATACCATGCAATTTTTATCAGTATCACTCTGAAATATTTCTTAAGATCAGGTTTGGTAAATCCCCAAAAGTTCTAATATTGTTAATAATTGTTTTCAATATCCTATATTTGTTTGTTTGTTTTTCAACACCAAGTTCCTCTTTTCATGTCTTTGTTGGAATATTGATGGGGATTGTATTGACTGTGTAGATTGCTTTTGGTAGGATGACCATTTTTTTCCTGTGGTAATCCTACCAATCCATGAGCCTGGGAGATCTCGGCATTTTCTGAAGTCTTCTGTGATTTCTTTCTTGAGAGAATGGACGTTCTAGTCATAGAGATCTTGCACTTGTTTGGTTACATTAAGGTAATTCATATTTTGTGTGACAATTGTGAAGGGTGCTGCTTGGTTATTTTATTTCTCAGACCATTTATCATTTCCAAAGTTTGAAAGCTATATGTACCTTTACGTCACCACACCATTCTCCACCTTATTATTACTATTTCTTTGTCTCTAATCCCTCCTTATAATTCACAAATTCTGCATTAATATAATACTTATTTGATTGGATGGGTTTTGTGTGGTTTGGGTTTGTGTGTGTGTATGTATGTGTGTGTTTGTTGAGAGAGAGGAGTTTGACACAGAAATTTATAGCCAACTATTTGATTTAGTGATTGTAATATGTGCTCATCTTCATGACACATTTCTTGGTCTTCAATAACCTGTATGTGATCTCACTTGTAGTGTTAAGTGAATATGAATAATTATTTTGTGATCCAAAGTTACTATCAAAACTTGGTGTCTAAAATGCCTTAGAAGATCCAAATCACACCAATCACAATAGTTACAGCATAGAAGATTTAGCCAAAATGATATACTAGTAGTCCTTTGTTTTTAGAGGAATCTTTTTAGTATGAGGTATAGAAGGTAAATCATGCTTGGCTCTGTAAGCATATCCCAACTCCACTGTACTTTTCATATACCACTCCTATTTTTGTTAAGTAATTTTATTTATTTACATTCCAAAGGTTGTCCCACTTCCCCTCAGAGAGGTCTTCATTCCATCCATCCTTCCATGTGCCTCTGAGAAGGTGCTCTCCCAAGCCACCCATCAACTTGCCCTCTCAACCCCTCTCTGCCTACTTCACCCTCCCAAGCAAAGTCTCTACAGAATTAGGTGCATCCTCTCCCACTGAGACCAAACAAGACAGTCCTATGCTACATATGTGCTGCAGGCCACACACCATTCCATGCAAGCTCCTTGGCTGGTACCTTATAATCTGGGAGTTATGAGCAGTCATGATTAATTGATATTGTTGTTCTTTCCATGGGGTTGCAATCTCCTACAGATCCTTGTATCTTTCCCCTAACTCGTCCATAGTGATACCCAACCTCAGTCCAAAGGTTGGCTGTATGTATCTGCCTTTGTCTCAGTCAACTGCTGATAGAGCCTCTCAGAGGACATCTATGATAGACTCTTGTCTTCAAAACCACATGGCATCATGAATAGTGTCAGGATTTAGTACATGCCATTGGGATGGATCCTAAGTTGCACTGGTCACTGCCTGGTCTTTCCTACTGTCTCTGCTTCATTTATGTCCCTGCATTTCTTTTGGACATGAACAATTCTGGGTCTGGATGGAAGGTGGATGGTCCTATCCCTGCAGTGGGTCCATGTCTAACTACTGGAGATGGTATTTCAGCTTCCATTTCTCCACTGTTTGGTTTTTCAGATAACGTCATCCCCTTTGAGTTCTTGGAGCTTCTCATATCCTTGGTCTCTAGGAATTTCTAAGGATTACCCCCTGCCCCACCTCTGCAACTGCATATATCCAGTCATTCTCCTGGCATTCTGGGCTTCGCTCCTGGCTTCTCTTCTACCTGATCTCACCATTTTCCCTCCTTTACCCATGCTTCACCTCTATCCCTCCCTCCCCCTACCCTCATTTATTATTTTATTCCCCTTTCTAAGTAAGATTGAATCATCCTCACTTGGACCTTCCTTCTTGTCAAAATTCAAATGGTCTGTGTATTGTGTCATGGGTATTGTTTTGTTTTGGTTAATACCCACCTAACAGTATTTGTACACTCTGCATGTGATTTTGTGTCTGAATTATCTTACTTAGGAAGGTACTTTCTAGTTATTTGTTTTCCTGAAATGCTCATGATTTCCATGTTTTTCATAGCTGAATAGTATTCCATTCTGTATCTAATCTGCACTAATCATCTGTGGAATGCAAATCACAGCATGGCTAAGAATAATTTTTATCCCAGGCAGAAGAGAAAAGATAATCATTAAAAAAAACTTGGATAAGATGTAGGGAGAAGGGAATACTCATGCTGAGTTGTAAAATTGAACTGCTCTGAAAACCAGTGTGTAATATTGTCAAGAGACTACATACAAATCTACCATATGAAACAACTACACAACCCTTTATCATATGTCTAAGTGACTTGACATTCTATCCCAAGGACACGTTGTCATATTTATTGATACTCTATTCATAAAATCTAAGAACTGGATAAATCTAAATACCCTTCACCTGAGAAATGGATAATAAAAAGGAGTTTTTCATGCCCTATGGAATAATATAATACTGCAAATATAAATGGAATTATAGATTTAGAAGATGAATCAACAAAACAAGAAAACATCACAGACATGTAACACCTACAAGGAGCACCAAACAACACATTTGCTTTCTTACCTGCAATTCTTTGATACAAATTCACTGATACAAATGTAGAAGAGTGAGTTAAAAAGTATGAAGAAAAGAGTCCATAGGTAGGTTGAGACTGAGGAATGAGAGGGTAGTAGCAGGATAAAACTACTCTAGACTTCCAGTTTCCATCTCTGGATTGATAACATCACCAGCAACATCAAGCCATCTCCAAGCTACACAGGAAGCCTTATACACCCAACAGCCAGCACAGAGGAGAGAGCCAGCACAGGTTTGACTGCTCTTGCAGATCAGAGGATGCTGTCCAGATGCCTCTGGCAAGAGACTTCCAGTTTCTGCCTCCAGGTCGGGAACATCCCCTGTCAAAACACACCATCTCCAAATGGTTCAGGAAGCCAGCTATACAAACAGTGATTCAGAGGAGACAGTCAGCACTGCCTGGATCCAGAGTTTATCAGGGCCACAGAGCTACATACCCAAATACAACTACAAGAGAGTGAGTCTCAGATGCTATCTTTGCTCTTGTGACTATGTAACAGAATGGGAGGCAGAGATCACCAGAGTCAAGGTTCAAGGATCAATTGGGACACACCCCACCAGGATTCCATCTGCAGCCAGGAACTAGGCAGCACCAAAGCAATTTGTACCAGGGGAAAGCAGGCCACCCAGGGTTGCTGAGATAGGCCTGCAGGCACACAGGAGGGCACCAGCCAGTGACAGCAAGACCAACTAACACCAGTGTTAACCAGATGGCAAAAGGCAAACATAAGAACGTTGCTAACAGAAATGAAGTCAATATGGCACGATCTGAACCCAATACTCCCACAAAAACAAGTCCTGGATATCTCAATACACCAGGAAAGCAAGATTTGGATTTAAAATCACAGGTTATGATGCTGATGGATGGATTCATGGAGGACATTAAGAAGTACATAAATAACTCCTTTAAAGAAATACAGGAGAACACAACAGGGAGAAGCCCTTGAAGAACTAAAGGAAAACACAACAAAACAGATGAAGAAATTAAACCCATTCAGGATCTAAAGAAGGAGGTCGAAACAATAATGAAATCACAAAAGGAGAAAACTCAAGACATAGAAAACCTTAGAAAAAGGTCAGGAGCCATGGATCCAAGCATCAACAACAGAATACAAGAGAGAGAAGAGAGAATCTCAGATGCAGAAGGTACCATAGAAAACATTGATACAACAGTCAACAAAAATGAAGAATGCAAAAAGCTCCTGACCCAAAATATCTTGGAAATCCAGGACAAAATGAGAAGACCAAACCTAAGTGTTATAGGTAGAGAAGAGAGTGAAGATTTCCAAATTAAAAGGCCAGTAAATATCTTCAACAAAATTCTAGAAGAAAACGTCCCTAACCTAAAGAAAGAGATGCCCATGAATATACAAGAAGCCTATAGAAACTAAATGGATTTGATCAGAAAAGAAATTCCTCCCTTCACAAAATAATTACAACACCAAATGTACCAAACAAAGAAAGAATATTGAAAGCAGTAAGGGGAAAAGATCACGTAACATATTAAGGAAGACCTATCATAATTACACTGGATTTCTCACCAGAGACTATGAAAGCTAGAAGAGCCTGGGTAGATGTCATGCAGACTCTAAGGGAACACAAATGCCAACTCAGACTGCTATATAAAGCAAACCTCTCAATTACCAGAGATGGAGAAACCAAGGTATTTCATGAAAAAAACAAATTTACACAGTATCTTTCCACAAATCCAGCCCTTCAAAGGATAATGAATAGAAAACACCAACTAAAGGAGGGAAACAACACACAAGAAAAAGCAAGAAAGTAATCTTCTTTTAAGAGACCACAAAGAAGATAACTATACAAACATAAAAATTACATCAAAAATAGTAGGAAGCATGAATCATTATTCATATGTATCTCATAACATCAATGGACTTAAATCCACAATAAAATGATATAGACTAACTGACTGGATTCATAAATAAGACCCAACATTTTGCTGCATACAGAAAACACATCTCAGTGTCAAAAACAAACTCAGAAGAAAAGGCTGGGAAACAGTATTCCAAGGAAATCATCCCAGGAAACGAGTTAGAGTATACATTCTAATACCTGATAAAATCAACTTTCAAGCAAAAGTCATCAAAAAGACATAGAACATTTTATACTAATCAAAGGAAAAATCAACCAGGAAGAACTCTCAATGTTGAACATCTATACCACAAATACAAGGATACCCACATTTGTAAAGGAAACCTTCCTAGAGCTTAAAGCACACTCTGCACCCTACACAATTATTGTGGGTGTCTTCAACACCCCACTCTCATCAATGGACAGATCAGGGAAACACAAGCTAAACAGAGACACAGTGAAACTAACAGATGTTTTGGACCAAATGGATTTAATAGATATCTATAGAACATTTCATCCCAAATCAAAAGAATATACCTTCTTCTCAACACCTCATGGAACCTCCTCCAAAACTGACCATATAATTGGTTACAAAACAGACCTCAACAGATAAAAGAAGATGGAACTAATTCCATGTCTCCTATTAGATCACTATGGAGCAAGGTTGATCTTCAATAGCAATAAAAACAACAGAAAGCCCATATACACATGGAAGCTGAACAATGCTACTCAATGATATCTTGGACAAGGGAGAAATAAAGAAAGGAATCAAAACTTATTTTTAGAATGTAATGAAATGAAATCACAACATACCCGTTTATTGGACACAATAAAAGTTTGACCATGAATTTTTTCTTTGAGTTTGTTCATGGAATGGATTACATAGATGGATGTCTGTATATTGAACCATCCATGCATCCAAGGGCACACCTGAAAGGCCTGGAACAGAAAGAAGCTAATACACCCAGGAGGAGGAGAAGACAGGAAATAATCAAACTCAGGGATGAAATCATGGCCCACCTGATCATGGTTAATGATCGGTTTTCTTTGTTTTTGGATTCAAAATTCTTGGATAGCAAGAATTTTATTGAGTATTTTTGCATCAATATTCAGAAGGGAAATTGATATGAAGTTCCCTTTTTTGTTGGATCTTTGTATGATTTTGGTTTCAGCATAATTTTGTCTTTATAGAATGAGTTGGGTAATCTTTTTGTGTTAGGTCTTCTTTGGAGGTCAGATGGAATTCTGCACTAAAACCATCTGGTCCTGTGCTTTTTTTTTTTTTTTTTTTTGGTTGGATAATCTTTAATGACTGCTTCAAATTCTTTAAGGGTTATGGGACTGTTTAAATGCTCTATTTGATCCTGATTTTTTTTGGTATTTGGTATTTGTCTATGAAGTTTTCCATTTCCTCCAGGTTTTCCAGTTGTGTTGAATATAGTCTTTTGTAGTAGGATCTGATGATATTTTTGGAAATACTCAGTATTTATTGTTATATATTCCTTTTCATTTCTGATTCTGTTAATTTGGATACTGTCTTGCGCCCTCCGGGTAGTTTGGCTAAGTGTTTATCTATCTTGTTGATTTTCTCAAAGAACCACTTCCTGGTTTTCTTGATTCTATGTGGAGTTCTTTTGGTTTCAATTTGTTTGACTTCATCCCTGAGTTTGATTATTTCCTGTCTTCTCCTCCTCCTGGGTGTATTAGTTTCTTTCTGTTCCAGGCCTTTCAGGTGTGCCAGTAAGCTGCTAGTATATGCTCTCTGAGTTTGTTTTTGGAGGCACTCAGGGCTGTGAATTTTCCTTTAGCACTGCTTTCATTGTGTCTCATAAGTTTGCATATATTTTGCCTTAATTTTCATTAAATTTTGAAAAATATTTGTTTTTTTTCCTTATTTCTTCTTTGACCAAATTATTATTGAGCAGAACATTCTTCAGTTTCCATGTATATGTGGGCTTTCTCTTTTTTTGCCGCTATTGAAGACCACCCTCTCTATAGTGACCTTATAGGAGGCAAGGGATTATATCAATCTTTTTATATCTCTTGAGGTTTGTTTTGTGACCAATTATATGGTCAATTTTAGAGAAGGTACACTGAGGGGCTATATGTATATGTATATGTATATGTATGCATATATATGTATATTTGTATATATATGTATAAATACGTATATGTATATATATATATATATATATATATATATATATCCATAAATTCAATTAGTTCCTCCAATATATATATATATATATATATATATATATACATACAGACACACACACACACACACACACACACACACACACACACATATATATATATATATATATATATATATATATATATATATATATATATATGTCCAAAACTCCAATTAGTTTCTCTGGGTCTCTCTTTATTTTGTTTTTCTCTGTTCATTCCATTGAATGGAGTGTTGTAGTCACCCACAATTTTTGTGTGGTACAATGTGTGTTTGAGCAGTAGTAATGTTTCTTTTATGAATAAGGCTGCACTTGCATTTAGAGCAGAGATGTTCAGAATTTTGAGTTCTTCTCGGTGGATATTTTCTTTTTCTTTTTCTTTTTTGATGAGTCTGAAGTGTCCTTCCATGTCTTTTTTGATGACTTTTTGTTGAAGTCAATTTTATCCCATATTAGAATGGCTACTCAACTAGTTTGCTGAGACCATTGGATTAGAAAATTGTTTTCCACCCTTTTAATTTGAGGTAGTGTTTGTTTTAGGCATGGAGGTGTGTTTCCTGTATGCAGCAAAATGCAGAGTCCTGATTATGTATCTAGTCTGTTAGTCTATGTCTTTTTATTGGGGAATTGAGTCCAATGATATCAAGAGATGTTAAGGAATAGTGGTTTTTGCTTCCTGTTTTTATTTATGTAAATTTTATGTTTGAGTGTTTATCTTCTTTTGGGTTTGTTGAAAGAAGATTACTAACTTGCAATTTTTAGGACATAGTTGCCCTCTTTTTATTGGCATTTTGCATCTATTGTCCTTTGTAGGGCTGGACTTGTAGAAAGATATTGTGTCAATTTGGTTTTATCATGGAATATCTTGGTTTCTCCTTCTATGGTGATTGAAAGTTTTTCTGGGTATAGTAGTTTGGGATGGCATTTGTGTTTTCTTAGAGTCTGATGAGATCGGTCCAGGATCTTCCAGCTTTCAAGGTCTCTGTTGAGAAGTCTGATGTAATTCTGATAGGTCTGCCTTTATATGTTACTTGGCCTTTTGCTCTTACTTCTTTTCATATTCTTTCTTTGTTTAGTACATTTGGTGTTTTTATTATTATATACCAAGAGGACTTTCTGTTCTGGTCCAGTCTGTTTAGAGTTCTGTAGGCTTCTGGTATGTTCATGGACATCTCTTTTTCGTTGTTAAGGAAGTTTTCTTCTATAATTTTATTGAAGAAATTTACTGGGCTTGAAGATGTAAATCCTTGCTCTCATCTATACCTATAATCCTAAAGTTTGGTCTATTCATTGTTTCCTGGAGTTCCTGTATTTTTTTGATTACCAGCTTTATGAATTTTGCATTACATTTGAGTTTTTTCTTTTTTTAATTTTTATTTTCTATATTCTATGTTTACATTCCAAAGGGTTTCCCCTTTCCCAGTTCCCCCCGACCATACATCCCATAATACCTCTCCCCCCAAAATATTCCCCAATCATTCCCCCTCCCGCCACGGTTTCTCTACAAAACTGGCCCAATTTTACAAGCTCAGCATCCTCTCCTTTCTTCTTCTTGGGAATCATTTGATTTGCTAATTGTACCTTGAGTATTTAGGGCTTCTGGGCTCATTAATATCCACTTATCAGTGATTGCATTTCATGTGTATTCTTTTGTGATTGGGTTAACTCACTCAGGATGATATTTTCCAGGTTTAACCATTTACCTACAAATTGCATGAATTCATTATTTTTAATTGCTGAGTAGTATTCTATTGTATAAATATACCACATTTTCTGTATCCATTCCTCCTTTGAGGGATATTTGGGCTCCTTCCAATTTCTGGCTATTATAAACAAGGCTGCTATAAACATAGTGGACCATGTGTCTTTATTGTATGGAGGGGAATCCTCTGGGTATATGCCCAGGAGTGGTATGCCAGGGTCCTCTGGAAGTGACATGCCCAATTTTCTGAGGAACCGCCAAACTGATTTCCAGAGCGGTTTTGCCATTTTGCAATCCCACCAACAGTGTAGGAGTGTTCCTCTTTCTCCACATCCTCGCCAGCACTTGTTGTCTCCTGAGTTTTTAATCTTAGCCATTCTGACTGGTGTGAGGTGGAATCTCAGGGTTGTTTTGATTTGCATTTCCCTGATGACTAATGATGTTGAACATCTCTTAAGGTGTTTCTCGGGCACCCGAATTTCTTCTGGTGAAAATTCTTTGTTTAGCTCTGCACCACATTTTTGATAGGGTTATTTGGTTCTTTGTGGTCTTACTTCCTGAGTTCTTTGTATATATTGGATATTAGGCCTCTGTTGGATGTGGGGTTAGTGAAGTAGTGAAGATCTTTTCTCACTTTTTTGGTTTCCGTTTTGTCCTTCTGACAGTGTCCTTTGCCTTGCAGAAACTTTGTAATTTTATGAGGTCCCATTTGTCGATTCTTGATCTTAGTGCATAAGCTATTGGTGTTCTGTTCAGGAACTTTCCCCCTGTGCCCATGTCCTCCAGGGTCTTCCCAAGGTTCTTTTCTGATAGTTTCAGTGTGTCTGGTTTTATGTGGAGGTCCTTGATCCACTTGGAGTTGATCTGAGTGCAATGAGATAACAGTGGGTCAATTCGCATTCTTCTGCATGTTGACCTCCAGTTTAACCAGCATCATTTGTTGAAATGCTATCTTTATTCCACTGGATGGTTGTAGCTCCTTTATCAAAGATCAAGTGACCGTAAGTCTGTAGGTTAATTTCTGGGTTTTCAGTCCTATTCCATTGATCTACCTGCCTGTTGCTGTATCAATACCATGCAGTTTTTAACACAATTGCTCTGTAGTACTGCTTAAGGTCGGGATATTGATTCCCCCAGATGTCCTTTTATTGTTGAGAATAATTTTAGCTATCCTGGGTTTATTATTGCTCCAGATGAATCTGAGAATTGTTCTTTCTAGATCTATGAAGAATTGAGTTGGGATTTTGATGGGGATCGCTTTGAATCTGCATATTCTTTTTGGCAAGATGGCCATTTTTACTATATTGATGCTGCCAATCCAGGAGCAAGAAATATTCTTCCATCTTCTGAGGTATTCTTCGATTTCTTTCTTCAAGGACTTGAAGTTCCTGTCATACAGAGCTTTTGCTTGTTTGGTTAGAGTTACGCCAAGGTACTTTATGTTGTTTGTGGCTATTGTGAAGGGTGTTATTTCCCTAACTTCTTTCTCAGCCTGTTTGTCCTCTGAGTACAAGAAGGCTACTGATTTGCTTGAGTTAATTTTATAACCAGCCACTTTGCTGAAGTTGTTTATCAGCTGTAGAAGTTCTCTGGTGGAGTATTTTGGGTCGCTTAAGTAAACTATCATATCATCTGCAAATAATGATAGTTTGACTTCTTCCTTTCCAATTTATATCCCTTTGACTTCCTTATGTTGTCTAATTGCTCTCGCTAGAACTTCAAGTACTATATTGAAAAGATATGGAGAGAGAGGGCAGTCTTGTCTAGTCCCTGATTTTAGTGGGATTGCTTCAAGTTTCTCTACATTTATTTTGATGTTGGCTACTGGTTTGCTGTAGATTGCTTATACTATGTTTAGGTATGGGCCTTGAATTCCTGCTCTTTCCAAGACTTTTAGCATGAAAGGATGCTGAATTTTGTCGAATGCTTTTTCAGCATCTAATGAGATGACCATGTGGCTTTTTTATCTTAGTTTGTTTATGTAGTGGATTACATTGATGGATTTCTGTATATTGAACCATCCCTGCATCCCTGGGATGAATCCTACTTGATCATGGTAAATGATCGTTTTGATGTACTCTTGGATTCTGTTGGCATGAATTTTATTTAGTAATTATGCATTGATATTCATAAGAGATATTGGCCTGTAGTTCTCTTTCTTTGTTGGATCTTTTTGTGGTTTAGGTATTAGCGTAATTGTGGCTTCAAACAATAAGTTGGGTAGTGTCCCTTCTGTCTCTATTTTGTGGAATAATTTGAAAAGTATTGGTGTTAAGTCTTCTTTGAATGTCTGGTAGAATTCTGCACTAAAACCATCAGGTCCCGTACTTTTTTTGGTTGGGAGGCTTTCTATAACCCCTTCTATTTCTTTAGGGGTTATGGGACTATTTAGCTGATCTACTTGGTGCTGATTTAATTTTGGTATTTGGTATCTCTCTAGGAAATTGTCCATTTACTCCAGATTCTCCAGTTGTTTTGAGTATAGACCTTTGTAGTAGGATCTGATGATCTTTTGAATTTCCTCAGTTTCTGTTGTTATGTCTCCCTTTTCATTTCTAATTTTGTTAATTTGTATACTGTCTCTGTGTCCTTTGGTTAGTCTGGCTAAGGGTTTATCTATCTTGTTGATTTTCTCAAATAACCAGCTCCTGGTCTTGTTGATTATTTTATGGATTTCTTTGTTTCTACTTGATTGATTTCAGCCCTGAGTTTGATGATTTCTTGTCTCCTACTCCTACTGGGTGAATTAACTTCTTTTTCTTCCAAGGCTTTAAGGTGTGCCATCAAGTTGCTAGTGTATGCTATCTTCAGTTTCTTTTTTGATGTACTTAGATCTATGAGTTTTCCTCTTAGCACTTCTTTCATTGTGTCCCATAGATTTCGGTAGGTTGTACCTTCATTTTCATTGAATTCTAAAAAGTCTTTGATTTCTTTTTTTATTTCTTCCTTGACCACGGTGTCAAATAGTAGAGTATTTTTCAGTTTCCATGTGTATGTGGGCTTTCTGTTGTTTTTGTTGCTATTGAAGACCAACCTTACTCCATGGTGATCTCATAGGAGGCATGGGATTAGCTTGATCTTGTATATGTTGACATCTGTCTTGTGACCAATTATATGATCAATTTCGAAAAGGTACCATGCAGTGCTGGGAAAAGGTATATTCTTTAGCTTTAGGATGAAATGTTTTATATATATATATATATATATATATATATATATATATATATATATGTTAAATCCAATTGGTCCAAAGTTTAGTTTCACTGTGTACCTTTTTAATTTCTGCTTTTGTGATTGGTCCATTGAGGAGAGTGGAGTGTTGAAGTCACCCACAATTATCGTGTTAGGTGTAATTTGTGCTTTAAGCTTTAGTAAGGTTTCTTTTACGAATGAGGGTGCCCTTGAATTTGGAGCATAGATGTTCAGTATTGAGAGCTCTTCTTGGTGGATTTTCCCTTTGTCGAGCAAGAAGTGATCTTCTGAGTCTCTTTTGATGACTTTAGGTTGGAAATCAATTTTATCTGATATTAGAATGGCTATTCCAGCTTGTTTCCTGAGACCATTTGCTTGTAAAATTGTCTTCCAGCCTTTTACTCTAAGGCGGTGTTTGTCTTTAACACTGAGATGTGTTTCCTGTATGCACCAAAATGTAGGGTCCTGTTTCTGTATCCAGTCTGTTAATCTATGTCTTTTTATTGGGGAATTGAGTCCATTGATGTTAAGAGATATTAAGGAATAGTAATTATTACCTCCAGATATTTTTGAAATCATATTTATTTATTTATTTATTCATTTATTTATTTATTTATTTTTATATTCGAGAGGTTATCTTCTTTAATTTTTGATGAGTGGAAGTTTCTATCTTGCTTCTTCCCAGGTGTAGTTTCTGTCCTTGTGTTGGTGTTTTCCCCATATTATCATTTGTAGGGCTGGATTTGTGGAAAGATAACATGCAAATTTGGTTTTATCATGTAATACCTTGGTGTCTCCATCTATGGCAATTGAGAGTTTTGCTGGGTAAAGTAGTTTTGGCTGAAGTTTGTGTTCTCTTAGAGTTTGCATGATATCTGTCCAGGATCTTCTAGCTTTCATGGTCTCAGATGAGAAGTCTAGAGTTATTCTGATAGGTCTTTCTTTATAAGTGACTTGGCCTTTTTCTCTTGCTGCCTTTAATATTCTTTCTTTGTTTAGTACATTTGGAGTTTTGATTATTATGTGATGGGATGTATTTCTGTTCTGGTCCAGTCTGTTTGGGGTTCTATAGGCTTCTTGTATATTCATGGGCATCTCTCTCTTTAGGTTGGGGAAGTTTTCTTCCGTAATTTTGTAGAAGATATTTGCTGGCCCTTTTAATTGTAAATCTTCACTCTCGTCTATCCCTATAATCCTTAGGTTTGGTCTTCTCATTGTGTCCTGGATTTCCTGGATGTTTTGGATTACAACCTTTTTGCATTTAGTATTTTCGTTGTCTGTTGAATCAATGGTTCCTATGTTATCTTCGGCTTCTGAGATTCTGTCTCCTATCTCTTGTATTCTATTGTTGATATTTGCATCTATGGCCCCTGATTTCTTCCCAAGGTTTTCTATCTCCAATGTTGTCTCCCTCTGCGATTTCTTAGTTGTTTCTTCTTCTGATTTTAGTACCTGATGGATATGCTCAGATCTTTTGCTTGCTTGATTGTGTTTTCATGGCTGCCGCCAGCTGCCTCAGTGCAAGGCCTCAGGGCAAGGGGAAGTCCCGCAGAGCCCCTGAGGAGCTGGGCCTGCCTGGCGCGAGAGCCTAGCAGATCCCCTGTGATGGTAGCCCCAGATGGAGTCTATCTACCTTATATTTGAGTTTTGAGTCAATGTGTTCTGGCGTATCTTCAGCACCTGAGATTCTTCCTTCTATCTCTTTCATTCTGTTGTTGATGTTTGAATCTATGTTTCCTGATTTCTTTCCAAGGATTTTTATCACCAGATTTGTCTTCCTTTGAGATTTTTTAGTTGTTTATACTTCTTTTTTTAGATCCTGGATAGTTTTATTCAGTTCCTTCACTTGATTGTTTGTGTTTTCCTATAATTCTTTAAGGAGTTTTTGTGTTTCCTTTTTGGAGCTTCTGCATAATGTCCCATGTTCTCCTGTATTTCTTTAAGTGATTTTTGTGTTTTTGTTTTAAGGGTTTCTACTGTTGACACATATTCTCCTGTATTTTTTTAAGTGAGTTATTTATGTCCTTCTTAATATCCTCTATCAGCTTCATGAGTTGTGATTTTAAAACCAGGTCTTGCTTTTCTGGTGTGGTGCTGTATCCAGTACTTGATGTGTGGGTGAACTTGGTTCAGATTGTGGCATGTTGCATTTCTTTCTGTTGGTGATGTTCTTGTGTTTGCCTTTTGGCATCTGGTTCTCTCTGGTGTTAGCTGGTGTTTCTGTCTCTGACTTTGACTTATATGTGCTCCTGGGAATCCCATTCTCTCTGTGAACACCGATATGTAAGTACTCCTGTAAGACTTGCTCTCTTGTGGTTGAGTTGAGTGTGTAGGCTTGTGGCCCAGAATCAACTCTGCGTGCAGGTGGTAATTGGAAGGCTCCTGTCCCAGTCTGTTCAAGCTCCTGTGTCCCCAGGTTTTCTAGCTTTTTCCTCTGAGCAATAGGAATAGTGCTACCTGTGCTGCCCAGCCTCTTTGCCCTCCTGAGTGGTTAGCTACCTCTCTGTGTCACTTGGATGTGGTACATGGTGGCAGAGGGTGGTCTCAAGCCTGAGAAGTAACCAGAGGTTTTCTGCTAGATGTTTCTGTGTGTGATCCTCTGTTGAGGGTGTTTCTATCAGTGCAGGCAGATCCCTCTGCACTCCTGGGTGGTTAATCTGCCTCCCTGTGTCACTTGGTTATGTTGCACTATGTCTGAGGATGGACCCAATCCCACATACCAAGTTTCTGACACCCCTTTCCTTCCTCTTCTCATGGCCTATGAACTATTCCTCTTTTTTGGAATGATTACATAAAGTGATTAAAGAATCAATTATGTATGTGTGAAACAGGTCCCTTATGTGTTTGAAAAGCACATAAATATTCACTAAGCTAATTTTACATAATCACACTATTTTAAGAAATTGTACATTAATTACTAAAATGATTGTAATAATTGTAAAGGTCATAATTGTTGGAGATTCATTGTTAAGTATACTATAGAAGTGATTATTCTCTTGTGCTTCACATTTATTTTAATTTGTAAATTGGGATATGTGGTTGGATCGTCTTAACACAGAAAAATATTATAACATAGCAAATACTTTGTACCTCCATGCATGTCTATATTATTTTAAAGAAGGATGATATACCTTCAAAAGTCCATCTAAGGGCATTATCTTTTCCTGTATTTCTTCAATAAACAAATGAATCAGTGTATTTTTAAATAGTATACAAATCTTTTCATGGCATTCTTAATGTTCAGATGTTTTATGTTAAAAACTTTAGATATTTGCCATTTTATTTAAGAGAGGTATCATTTTCTTTTAAAAAAATTCTGTGCCTGAGATTCTCACTTTTATCTTCTGTATTCTCTTGGTGATGCCTGAGTCTGTTATTCTTGTACTCTTCCTTAGAAGTTTCATGTCCAGGATTCCCTTGGTTTGCCTTTTTTACTACTTCTATTTCTTATTTCAAGTGTTGAAGGGTTTTATTAATTTATTTCTCCTGTTTGATTGTATTTTCTAAAATTTCTTTTATTTATTCATTTCCATTTAACGGCCTCTACCTGTTTGACCATAGTTTCCTTAATTTCAGTAAGTAAGGGATTTGGTCATTTAATCATTAAATGACTCTGTCATCTGTATAATATTAGACTCAAGGTCATTTTCTTGTACTTTAGTTGTGTTAGAGTATCTATGTCTACATGTGATATTGTAGCTGATTTCTGATGGTGGCATATTGTTCTGGTTTTGTTGATTGTGCTGATACACTAGCCTTTAGCCATCTGGCTATTTCCTGTATTGGCAGGCCTGGAAGATTTTATGGCAATAGGTCTCTGGGGATTCAGTTAGAGCTGCTTGTCCCAGGTGGGAGCAGGGTACTAGGGATGCAGGCAGGGCTGATAGTACCTGATGGCTTCACACCTCTGGTTGTTCTAGGTGGCAGCAGGCCTTCAGGTATTTAGGCATAGCTATGGCCCAGGGAATGCTATTAATTATACTTTGTGATGCTCTCAGACAGGAGAACAGCATAATTGTACTCTGAGAGGCTTCACTTAGCAGCTTAAAAAACAGAAGCAGAGACCCACAGTCAAACACAAGATGGAGCTCTGGAGACTTGTGAAAGACAGGAGAGAAGGACTGAGAGACCCAGCAAGTATAGGGACTCAGCAAGATAACCAACATTGCCAACTAATCTGGACCCTTTGGGGCTCCCACAGATTGAACCACAAACCTGAAAGCATATATGATCTGGACTTAGGACCCCTGCACATATGTAGCAGAAGATTAGCTTGGTCAGGAATAATCTTTCTGCATTAAGGATGCAGAAATTTGTTTTGTATTGTTGTTTTTCCAATCAGCTTTCATAAAATTCACAAACCTCTCAGAAGTACCAGATTTGCAAGATGACAATGCATAGTAATACTCCATTCCCGGCTTCCCCAACAAAATGAACAAGAAAACAAATAGTTGCATTAAAAAATGGATTATAGAACTAAAGGGAGTATTTTCAGAAGAAATGACTGAGAATTACTTAAAAATGTTAAAAAAAACTTAGCTATTAGAATAAAAGTGAAACTACTTGAAGATTTTTTATTATTAAAGTAATAATAACCAAAATCTGTAAAAGAATCGAATACTCCTTCTGGTGGACATAGAGGGAACATGCTACCCTTGATCATTTTTTGGTAATAGTAAAAACTGTTTAATCATTATGGTATATGCCCAAGAGTGGTATAGCATGGTCCTTCAGAAATGTCATACCCAGCTTTCTCAGGAACTGCCAGGCTGATTTACAGAGTGGTTGTACCATCTTGTAATCCCAACAGCATTGGAGGAATATTCCTCTTTCTTCACACCCTCCCCAACAACTGCTGTCTCCTGGGTTTTTAAACTTCACCATTGTGACTGGTGTGAGGTGAAATCTCAGGGTTTTTTTTGATTTGCATTTCTCTAATGTGTAATGATGTTGCACATTTCTTAAGGTGCTTCTCAGCTATCTGAAGTTCTTCAGGTGAAAATACTTTTTTTTAGCACTTTTACCCCATTTTTGATAGGGTTACTGTTTCTCTTGGGTCTAACTTCTCGAGTGCTCTGTCAAATGTATAGTTGGTGAAGTTCTTTCCCCAATTTTTTGGTAGCCATTTTGTCTTTTTGACAGTGTCCCCCATCATGCCATAAGAACACATGTTCCACTATGTTCACAGCAGCCTTATTTATAATAGCCAGAAGCTAGAAAGAAAGGGTTTTAGACCTTTATCTGATATGGGGTTAGGGAAGAATTTTTTCCCAATCTGTAAGCTGCTAATTTACCTTATTGACCATGTCCTTTGACATACAGAAGCTTTCCAATTTCATGAGGACCCATTTGTCAATTCTTGACATTAAAGCATGAGCCCTAGGAGTTCTGTTTAGGAAATTTCACCCTGTGCCAATGAATTCAAGACTCTTTCACTGTTTTTCTTCTATTACATTCAGTGTACCTGGTTTCATGCTCAATTTTTCTATCCACTCGGACTTGAACTTTGTGCAAGCTGACAGATATTGTCTATTTTCATTTTTCTAAATACTGACAGCCAATTAGATCAGCATCATTTATAGAAGTAGCATTCCTTTTTTCCCATTGTTTAATTTTGGCTTTGAGTTTGTGGCTTTATTTCTGGGACTTCACTTCTATTTCCTTGATAAATGTGTCTGTTTCTGTACCAATATCACCCAACTTTTTTGATCACTATTGCTCTGTTGTGAAGTTTGAAGTCAGGGATGGTGATTCCCCAGCTGTTCTTCTATTGTTATGAATCATTTTGATAATTCTTTTTTTTTTGCCTTTCCAGAATTGTTTTTCAATGTCATTGAATAATTATGTAAGGATTAAGATGGGGATTTCATTGAACCTATATATGGCCTTTGTTAGGATGGCAATTTATATTATGTTAATTCTGCCAATCCATGAGCATGGGAGAGCTCTCTGCTTTCTGAGATCTTCTATGTTTACTTTCTTGATTGACTTGAAGTTATTTTCACACAGTTATTTTATTTGTTTGGTTAGAGTTATCAACAAGATATTTTATATTATTTGTGGCTATTGTGAAGGGAATTGTTTCCCTAATTTCTTTCTCATTCTGTTTATCATTTGTATAAAGGAAGGCTACTGGGTTAATTTTATTTCTCGCCACTTTGCTAAAGTGGTTTTTTAGCTGGAGAAGTTCTCTGGTAGAATTTTTAGGGTCACTTATGTATACTATCATATCCTCTGCAAATAGTGATATCTTTATTTCTTCTTTGCCAATATGTATTCCCTAGATCTCTTTTGTTTGTCTTACTGTTCTAGCTAGCACTTTGAATACTATATTGAATAGATATAGGGACAGTATCCATCCTTGTCTTTTCCCTGTTTTCAGTGGGATTGCTTCATGTATGTCTCCATTTAAATTGATATTGGCTGTTGGTTTGCTGTATATTTCTTTTATTATGTTAAAGTATGCGTTTTGAATTCCTGATCCCTCTGAGACTTTCAATATGAATAGGTGTTGTATTTTGTAAAATGCTTTTTCTGCATCTAAGGAGATGATCATGTGTTTTTTTTTCCTTTGAGTTTGTTTTATAATGGATTACATTATTGGATTTTCATATATTAAAACAACTTTGCACCACTCAGATGAAGCCTACTTAATGAAGCTGAATAATGGTTTTACTGTGTTTTTAGATTTGGTTTGCAACAAATTTATCGAGTATATTTAAGCAAGATTTGTCTGAATTTCTCTTTTTGGTTGGGCATGTTTGTGGATTAGGTTTCAGAGTAATTGTGGCTTCATAGCATGAGCTAGGTAGTCTTCTCTCCATTTTATGGAATAGTTTGAGAAAACATTGGTATCAGATCTTTCTTGAAGGTCTGGTAGAATTCTGCAATAAATCCATCTGGTTCTGGACTTTTTTCTTGGTTGGATGTTTTTGATGGCTTCCTCTTTTTCTCTGCTCTTGATTTAATTTTGGTATGTAGTATGGGACTGAAGTCTTCCTGCCTACAGCCATTTGCACCAGGGAGCCAGGAGACTCCACATTCTTCTGTGCATAGCCCTCCACGAAAGAGGGATCTTCCAGCAGTGCCTTCACTTGTTGAGCTCAGAGGAGTAAGGACACAACCTTACAGGCCCACATGAGGAACAAATTATACCCAGAGACAAAAATACCAACTAGCACCAGATGGTGAAAGGCAAGCACAATAACCCTATCAACAGAAACCAAGGCCAAATGGCAACATTAGAACCCAGGTCTCCTACCACAGCATGTCCTGGGTAACCCAACACAACAGAAAAGCATGAGTTGGATTTAAAATCGTATCTCATGATGCTGCCAGGGCACTTCACAAAAGACTTAAAATAACTCCCTTAAATAAATACAGAACATTTGTCAACAGGCAGAATTACTTAAGGAGGAAACCGAAAAATCCCTTAAAGAAGTACAGGAGATCATGGCTCAATATCAGAAGCCCTTAAATAAGAAACACAAATAACCCTTAAAGACTTACAGGAAAACACAAACAATCAAGTGAAGGAACTGAACAAAATTATCCAGGATCTAAAAGTGGAAGTAGAAACAATAAAGAAATCACAAAGCGAGGCATCTCTGGAGATAGAAAAACTTGGAAAGAATTCAGGAGTCATTGATGCAATCATCACCAACAGAATGCAAAAGTTAGAAGAAAGAACCTCAGGTGTTGAAGATACCACAGAAAACATTGATTCAGCAGTAAAAAAAAAAAAAAAAAAAAAAAAAAGCAAAATGCATAAAGCTGGTAACTCAAAACATCCAGGAACTCCAGGACACAATGAAAGTACCAAACCTAAGGATTATAGTTATAGAGGAGAGTGAGGATTTACATCTTAAAGGCCCAGTAAATATCTTCAACAAAATTGTAGAACAAAACTGCCCTAACTTTGAGAAAGCAATGCCCATGAACCTACAAGAAGCTTTCAGAACTCCAAATAGATTGGAACCATATAGAAAATCCTCCTGGCACATAATAATCAAAACACCAAATTCACTAAACAAAGAAAGAATATTAAAAGCACTAAGGGAAAAAGGGCAAGTAACTTATAAAGGCAGATGTCCGAGAATCACACCAGACTTATCAACAGAGATGTTGATTCAGTTAGAGCTGCTTGTCCCAGGTGGGAGCAGGGTACTAGGGATGCAGACAGGGCTGATAGTACCTGATGGCTTCCCACCTCTGGTTGTTCTGTGTCACAGCAGGCCTTCAGGTATTCAGGCATAGCTGTGGCCCAGAGAATACTGTTAATTTTACTCTGTGATGCTTTCAGACAGGAGAACAGCATAATTGTACTCTGAGAGGCTTCACTTAGCAGCTTAACAAACAGATGCAGAGACCCACAGCCAAACACAAGATGGAGCTCTGGAGTCTTGTGAAAGACAGGAGGGAAGGACTGAGAGACCCAACAAGTACAGGGACTCAGCAAAATAACCAACATTGCCAACAAATCTGGACCCTTGTTGCCTCCCAGAGAATGAACCACCAACCTAAAAGCATATATGATCTGGACATAGGAACCCTGCACATATGTAGCAGAAGTGTAGCTTGGTCAGGGATAATCTTTCTGCATTAAGGATGCAGAAATTTGTTTTTTATTGTTGTTTTACCAACCAGCTCTCATAAAATTCACAAACCTCCCAGAAGTACCAGTTTTGAAAGATGACAATGCATAGAGATACTCCATCCTCTGCTTCTCCAACAAAATGATCAAGAAAACAAATAGCTGCATTAAAAAATGGATTACAGAACTAAAGGGAGTATTTTCAGAAAATGAAGGAAATGTCTGAGAATTACTTAAAAATGTTCAAAAATCTTAGCCATTAGAAGAAAATTGAAACTACTTGAAGATTTTTTATTATTAAAGTAATAATAGCCAAGATCAATAAAAGAATTGATGACTAATTCCGGTGGAAATAGAGGGAATGTACTACCCTTGATCATCTTTTTGGTTAAAGTAAAAACTGGTTTATCCTCTGGGTATATGCCCAAGAGTGGTATAGCATGGTCCTTCAGAAGTGTCATACCCAGCATTCTGAGGAATGGCCAGACTGATTTCCAGAGTGATTGTTCCATCTTGTAATCCCATCAGAATTGGAGGAATATTCCTCTTTCTTCACATCCTCCCCTTCACCTGCTGTCTCCTGAGGTTTTAATCTTAGCCATTGTGACTTGTTTGAGGTGAAATCTCAGGGTTGCTATGATTTGCATTTCCCTAACAACTAATGATGTTGCACATTTCTTAAGGTGCTTCTCATCCATCTGAAGTTCTTCAGGTGAAAATTCTTCATTTGTCTCTTTTGCCCCATTTTTAATAGGGTTATTTGTTTCTCTTGGGTCTAACTTCATGAGTTCTTTGTATATATTGGATATTAGCCCTCTGTCAAATGAATAGTTGGTAAAGATCTTTCCCCAATTTTTTGGTAGCCATTTTGTTCTTTTGACAGTGTCCCCCAGCATTCCATAAGAACACATGTTCCACTATGTTCATGGCAGACTTCTTTATAATAGCCAGAAGCTTGAAAGCACCCCGATGTCCCTCATTGGAGCAATGGATACAGAAAATGTGGAATATTTACACAATGGGATAATACTCAGCAATTAACAATGAATTCAAGAAATTCTTAGGCAAATGTTTGGAACTGGAAAATATCATCCTAAGTGAGGTAACTCATTCACAAAAGAACACACATGGAATGCAGTTACTGAAAAGTGGATATTAGCCCAGAAGCTCTGAATACCCAATACACAACACACATATCAAATCATTCACGAGAAGGAAAAAGGAGAGGTTCCTGGTCCTAGAAATGCTTGATGCAACATTGTAGGGAATTCCCAGGACAGAGAAGTCAGAGGGTGTTTATTTGGGACTGAGTGGAGGGAAGAGGGCTTATGGGACTTATGGGAGGGAGGAACTGGGAAAGGGAAAATCATTTGGAATGTAAACAAAGAATATAGAAAATAAGAAAAAACTGGTTCATCACTATAAAAATAAGTGTGTAGTTTCCCCCAAAAGATCTCCATTGTCCTCAACAAAAGTGTTTACATCTTGAATGGCTGAGAAAACTTCAGGAAATGTTCAACATCCTTAGTCATTAGGGAATTGCAAATTAGAACCACCCTGATATTCTACCTCATACCAGTCAGAATGGCTAAGATCAAAAACTCAGGGGACAGCCTATGCTGGCAAGGATGGGGAGAATGAGGAACACTCCATTATTTTTGGTGGGATTGCAAGCTGGTATAACCACTCTGGAAATCAGTTTGGCGGTTAGTCAGAAAATTGGACATAGTATTACCTGAGGACCCACCTGTACCACTCCTGGGCATTTATCCAAAAGATTCCCCAAGATGTAGCCAGGACACATTGCCTACCATATTCATAGCAGCATTATTTATAATAGTCAGAAACTAAAAAGAACTCAGATATCCTTCAACAGATGAATAGACACCAAATGTCACACATCCAATGGAGTGCTTTTCATCTATTAAAAACAATGACTTCATGCAGTTCTTAGGCAAATGGATGGAACTTTAAAATATCATCCTGAGTGAGGTAACCCATTCATAAAAGAACACACTCACTGATAAGTGGATATCAGCCCAAAAGCTCACAATGCCCATCATACAACCCACAGTCCGCATGAATCTCAAGAAAGTTCAAAGCCCTTCTTAGAAGGGTAAATAAAATATCCATGGGAAGATATACAGAGAAAAAGTGTGTAGCAGGGACAGAAGGAAAGGCCATCCAGAGGTAGCTCCACTTGGAGTTCCATCCCATATCCAATCATCGAACCCTGACACAGTTGTGGATGCCAAGAACTGCTTGCTGATGGGAGCCTGATATAGCTGTCTTCTGAGAGGGTCTTCCAGAGCCTGACAATTACAGAGGCAAATGCAGCCAACCATTGTTCTGAGGGCAGGGTCCCCATTGGAGGAGTTAGAGACGACTAATGGAGCTGAAGGGGTTTTCAACCTCATAGGAAGAACAATATCAACAACTAGAACCCCCAGAGTTCCCAGGGACTAAACCACAAACTATGACTCCAGCTGCATATACAGTAGAGGATTCCATTATTAGGGGAATTAATTGGAGGAAAGGCTCTATGCTCTAATATAGGAGATTGCCAGAGTGGGGAGGTGGGATTGGGTGGGTAGGTGGTCAGGGCAAAAACATTATAGAAGCAGAGGGATGGATATGGGATAGTGTTTTGCCAGCGGTGGTGGTGGTGGAGGTTACCAGGAGAGAGCATACTTAACATTAGAACTGTAAACGATGAAAAAAATCTGGAAGAAGACAGGCTGCTTGCTATTTCAACCCCTTTTCAGTGTTGTGCTTGGGACACCAAACTGCACAATGCAGGAAGAGTAGGAAATTAAAAGCACACATGTAGGTCAATATACACACAAATTATCCATACTTTAGAAGACACAATATACATAAGAGAGTCCCAAAATATCATAGACAAACACTCTTGGTTTTTTTTGTTTTGTTTGTTTTTATGTTTTTGTTTTTGTTTTTTCGTGACAGTGTTTCTCTGTGTAGCCCTGGTTGTCCAGGAACTCAGTCTGTAGGCCAGCCTGGACTCAGAACTGGAACTCAGAATCCCCCTGTGTCTTTCTCCCAAGTGCTGGTATTAAAGGCGTGCAAACCACAGCAAGTCACTTTCATTTATAACATCATCAAAGAAAAATACATTCGAATAAACATAGCTAAGATGATGGAAGTAAACTAATCTCAGCAGTAAGAATTTGAGGAAAAAAAAACCAGAAAATGGAATGGCTTTTTATTTTATTTTTTAAACATTATTTTATTTATTTAAATCTAGCTCAGGCCCCCTTCCAGATCCCCTTCCTGATTTCCTCATCCCATTTCTCTTTACCTTCTTTTTTTTGGAGTGGGCGCTCATTCCTCCTACACCACCAGGCATTTCCCTTCCCTGGGGCGTCAAGTCATTTTAGGATTAGACACATTTCTTCCACTGAGGCCAGAACATGCAGTTTTCTGCAATGTATGTGCCAGGGGTCCTTAAACCAGCCCCTATAAGCTGCCTGGCTAATTTCTCATTCTCCTAGAACTCCCAGAGGTCCAGAAGATTTGAGACTGTTGGTCTTCTTATGGGGTTGCTCTCCCCTTCAGCTTCCTCAATCCTAATTCAAGGACCTCTATTTCAACCATAGGGGTCCTTGACTTTATTCTGATGGTTGGGTAAAAGTATCTGCATGTGTCTCAGTAATCTGCTTGTTGTGCCTCTCAGAATACAGCCATGCTAGGCTCCTGTCTGTAAGCACATCAGAGCATCAGTAATAGTGCCAGACCTTGGTGTCTCCATATAGGGTAGATCTCCCATTTGCCCAGTCACTGGGCCACCTTTCCTTCAGACTCTTCATTGTTGGCCTTAACTTTCTTTTAGACGGGAACAATTCTATGTCACAAATTTTGACTATGAGTTGGTAACCATGTCCCTACATTTGAGGGGGCTGGACTCTTCAATTTCCTACTCTCTACTCCCCATTTTGGACATTTAGACTAAGGTAATCCCCATTAAGTCCTGACAGTCTCTCACCTCTTAGTTCTATGGTACTTTCTAGAGGGTACCCCACCTTCCATCCTCAGAGTCTGCATAGTTCTGTTCATTTTCCTGACTATCTGGGCTCCTCTCCTGCCCCTGCTTCCCATACCTGATCTTCCCACCTAATTCCTTCCCTCCCTCTGCCTCCTATGATTATTTTCCCCCTTCTAAATGGGATAGAAGCCTCCTAAGTTGGGCCTTCTTGGTAGTTAAACTTAAGTTCTGTGGCTTATATATTACTATTCTGTACTTTTTGGCTTATATTCATTCATCTGCAATTACGTGCCATGCAATTTCTTTGGGTTACTTAGGTCAGGATGATACTATCTTGTTTCACCCACTTGCCTGCAAAATTCATGATACCCTCATTTTAATAGCTGAATAACAGTATTCCATTCTGTAAATGAACCCCATCTTCTGTATCCATTCATCCATCGAAGGACATGAGGGTTTATTCCACCTTTTGGCTATTACAAATAAGACTGGTATGAATATGGTGGTATAAGTGCCCTGAAGGTATGGTGGAGAATCTTTTGGGATATGCCCAGGAGTAATATAGCTGTGTCTTAAGATAGAACTATTTCCAATTTTTCAAAGGAGACCCAAGATTTATTTCCAGAATAGTTGTTCCAGATTTCAATCCCACCAGCAATGAAGGAATGTTCATATTTCTCAATATCCTGGCTAGGTCATGCTGCCACCTGAACTTTTGAGGGGAGGTTATTAATTAATAAATTTATTTTACCCTTCGTATTTTATGCACCCCTATTCCTGTTTACCTTTATCTTCCAAGTATTTCACATCATGTAACATCTCCCCTCCCCTGTCTCCATGTGAATGTCCTTACCTCCCACCCAACCTGACATGTTCGGCCTCTAGTCTCTTGAGGTTTTGGTGTGACATCTCTGAATGAACACAGACTGGGCAGTCCTGTACTGTATGTGTGTTGGGTGTCTCATAGTAGCTGGTGTATGATGCCTATTTGGTGGTCCAGTGTTTGACAAATCATGGGAGTCCAGATTAATTGAGACTGCTGGAACTCCTATAGGGTTGCCCTTCTCCTCAGCTTCTTTCAGCCTTACCTAGTTAGACAACAGTGGTCAGCTGCTACTGTCCATTGGTTTGGTGCAAATTTCTGCATCTGACTCTTTCAGCTGCTTGTTGGGTCTTCTGGAGTACAGTCATGCTAGGCCGCTTTTTGTGAGCATTCCACATCCTTAGAAAGAGTGTCAGGCCTAGAGAACACCATCCCTTGAGTGGATCCCAATTTGGTCCTGTCTTAGAATCTTCCTTTCCTCAGGGTCCTCTTGATGTACATTTCTGTAATCCTTTCAGACAGGAACAATTATGGGTCATAGTTATGACTGTGGGAAGGCCCCCTCCCTCATTCGGTACCCTATCTCCCTACCAGAGGTAGTCACTATTATTTCCCTCTACCTACAGCTGGGCATTTCATCTAAGGTTCCTCCCATTGAGTCCTGAGAGTCTCACCACCAAGGTGCTTTCCTCTCAACCTCCTCTCTCCTGAGGTTGCCAATTTTCATTATTTCTGCTGGCCTTCAGGGCTTCAGTCTTTACCTTCACCCAGTACCAGATCAGGTTCCACTCTCCCCTATATTCCCTGACCCAGTCCACTTTCCTTTCCAAGTACCTACCTCCTCCCCACTTGTGATTATTTTGTACTCCCTCCCATGTGGGACCAATCTGTTCTCACTTGGGCACTGCAGTTTGTTGGCCTTTTGTGGACTTAATCTTGGGTATTCTGTACAATTTTTGGCAACATCCAATTATTAATGAGTACATACAGTGTATGTCCTTTGCATTTGTGTTACCTCACTCAGGATGATATTTTTTCATTCCATCTAGGGTGTCCTGGTTTTTAATAGCTGAGTAATAATTCTGTTGTGTAATGAACCACATTTTCTGTATCCAGTCTTCTAGAGTGGGACATCTGGGCTCTTTCCAGTTTTGTCAAACACAAATAAGGCGGCCACAAACATAGTGGAGCATATGTCATTATTACATGTTGGAGGATCGTTATGGTCTATGCTCAGGAGTGGTATATCTGGGTCTTCAGGTAGATCCACTTCTAGTTTTCTGAAAAACCTTCAGATTGATTTCAAGAGTGAGCATACCAGTTTGCAATCCCACCAACATTGGAGAAATCTTCCTCTTTCTCCACATCCTTTCCAACATGTGTTGTCAACTGAGGTTTTGGTCTTAGACATTCTTATTGGTGTAAGATAGAATCTCAGGGTCATTTGATTTCCATTTCTCTGGGAACAAAGGACTTTCACCATTTCTTTAGGTGCTTCTCCACAATTCAAAATTCCTCAATTGTGAAATCTCGGTATAATTCTATGCCCCATTATTTTGATTGGGTTGTTTGGTTATATGGTGATTAGTTTCTGCAGTTCTTTATACATTTTGGGTTATAGCCCTTTATCTGATATGGGGTTAGGGACGGGTTTTTTCACAATCTGTACGTTGCTGTATGTAATTCTGCTAATCCATGAGCATGGGAGATCTCTCTGCTATCTGAGATCTTTGTTTTCTTTCTGGATTGACTTGAAATTATTTTCATACAGTTATTTTACTTGTTTGGTTAGAGTTATCCCCAAGATATTTTATATTATTTGTGGCTATTGTGAAGGGAGTTGTTTCCTTAAATTTTTTCTCAGTCTGTTCATCATTTGTATAAAGGAAGGCTACTGATTTATTTGAGATAATTTTATTTCTTGCCACTTTGCTGAAGTGGTTTTTCCTCTGGAAAAGTTCTCTGGTAGACGTTTTAGTGTCACTTATGTATACTATCATATCCTCTGCAAATAGTGATATCTTTATTTCTTCTTTGCCAATATGTATTCCCTTGATCTCTTTTGTTTGTCTTACTGTGCTAGCTAGCACATCGAATACTATATTGAATAGATATAGGAAGAGTGGGCATACTTGTCTTTTCCCTGTTTTCTGTGGGATTGCTTCATGTATGTCTCCATTTAAATTGATATTGGCTGTTGGTTTGCTGTATATTGCATTTATTATGTTAAAGTATTGGCCTTGAATTCCTTATCCCTCTGAGACTTTTTATATGAATGGGTGTTGTATTTTGTAAAATGCTTTTTCTGCATTTAAGGAGATGATCATTTGTGTTTTTTCCTTTGAGTTTGTTTTATAATAGATTACATTAATGGATTTTCATATATTAAAACAACTTTGCATCACTCAGATGAACCCTACTTAATCAGGCTGAATGATGGTTATACTGTGTTTTTAGATTTGGTTTGCAACAAATTAATCTAGTATATTTAAGCAAGATTGATCTGAAGTTCTCTTTTTGGTTGAGCCCTTTTGTGGTTTAGGTGTCAGAATAATTATGCCTTCATAGAACGTGCTAGGTAGACTTCGTTCTCTCTATTTTATGGAATAGTTTGAAAAATTGTTATCAGATCTTACTTGAAGGTCTGGTAGAAAACTGCAATGAATCCATCTGGTTCTGGACTTTTTTCTTGGTTGGAGGTTTTTAATGGCTTCTTCTATTTCCCTGCCCTTGATTTAACATTGGTATGTAGTATGGGACTGAAGTCTTCCTGCTCACAGCCATTTGCACCAGGGAGCTAGGAGACTCCACAGTCCTCTGTGCATAGCCCGGCAGGAGAGTGAGATCTCACAGCAGTGCCTTCCTTCACTTTTTGAGCTCAGAGGAGTAAGGACACAAACTTACAGGCCCACAGGAGGGAAAATTGTACCCAGAGAAAAATACCAACTAGTACCAAATGGTGAAAGGCAAGCACAAGAACCCTACCAACAGAAACCAAGGCCAAATGGCAACATCAGAACCCAGGATTCCTACCACAGCTTGTCTGGGATACCCCAACATACCCCAACATACCGGAAAAGCATGAGTTTGATTTAAAATCATATCTCATGATGCTGCTAGTGGGCTTCATGTAAAACGTAAATAACTACCTGAAATAAATACAGGAGAACATCAGTCAACAGGCAGACGCCCTTTAGGAGGAAACCCAAAAATCCCTTAAAGAAGTACAGGAGATCATGGGTCAACAGGCCGAAGCCCTTAAAGAAGAAAGACAAAAATCCATTGAACACTTACAGGAAAACACAATCAAGTGAAGGAACTGAACAAAATTATCCAGGATCTAAAAGTGGAAGTAGAAACAAAAAAGAAATCACAAACAAAGCAAGACATCTCTAGAGATAGAAAACCTTGGAGAGAATTCAGGAGTCATAGATCTACAACAGAATACAAGAGATAGAAGAAAGAACCTCAGGTGTTGAAGATACCATAGAAAACATTGATTCAACAGTCAAAGAAAAAGCAAAATGCATAAAGCTGGTAACTCAAAACATCCAGGAATTCCAAGACACCATGAGAAGGCCAGACCTAAGGATTATAGGTATAGAAGAGAGTGAGGATTTACATCTTAAAGGCCCAGTAAATATCTTCAATAAAATTATAGAAGAAAACTGTCCTAACCTTGAGAAAGAGATGCCCATGAATATACAAGAAGCCTTCAGAACTACAAATAGACTGGACCAGAACAGAAAATCCTCCTGGCACATAATAATCAAAACACCAAATTCGCTAAACCAAAAAGAATATTAAAAGCAGTAAGGAAAAAGGGCAAGTAACTTATAAAAGCAGACCTATGAGAATCACACCAGACTTCTTACCAGAGATGATGAAAGCTAGAAGGTCCTGGACAAACCTCATACATACCCCAAGAGTACATAAATGCTAGCTCGGGCTACTATTCCCAGCAAAACATTCAATCATCATAGATGGAGAAATGAAGATATTCCATGATTAAACACAATTTGCACAATATCTTTCCACAAATCCAGCCCTACAAAGGACAATTGGTAGAAAATGCGAATACAATGAGGGAAACTACATGTTAGAAAAAGCAAGAAAGTAATCTTCCTCCAACAATCCCAAAAGAAGTTAGCCACACAAACAAAAAAATATTCCTTAATGTTTCTTAAAGACAATGGACTCAACTCCCCAATGAAAAACATGGACTCATGCAATTTTTCTCTCTTAAATCTTAAATTTTATCTGAAAATTATTGTAGTTCCCCTTTCAATCAATATAGGAATTTCTTTTATGTCTACCATTTTATCTGCATTATTTTTCAAGATAATCTTCAATTTTAATATGTCTTTCTATATATACTTCCTCCATTTTATCAGAAATGATGTCAATGTAAATCTTTGAATGTATCACAATTGTTTCTAATACTACATTCAATTACTTTAGAAAGAGTTTTACATCTATCATTTTTATATAAACTTTTCCATTAAATAGTCAATTATAATGGGTTTGTCTATTAATTTCTTGAATTTTACCAGACATATTTTCCATGTAAATTTTTAATGTTATCTAAAAAGGTTTATAATTTCTCCTCAATCAACTTAGAATTATGCCTATTATTTTATCTATATAATTTCCACAACAATCTTTAATTTTAATATATTTAACTATATATATTTCTACAATTTTATCAGAAATAGTTTCCATGTAAATCTTCAAGTTATCAGAAAATGTTTATAATTCCACTTTTAATCAACATAGGAATACTTTTATGCCTACAATTATTATCAGGGTGGGAACTGGGAAAGGGGAAAGCGTTTGGAATGTAAACATAGAATATAGAAAATAAAATAAAATAAAAAAAAGATAATCTTCAATTCTAACATGTTTTTCTACATTTTTCTACAATTTTATAAGAAATATTTGCCATGTAAATCTTCAATTTTATCATAAAATATTTCCATCCTGTATTTCAATTCATTTAGTAATGTTTTAATTGTCTGCCAATTTACTCCTTAATTTTCAATGAAAATTATTAATTATAATGTGTTTTCCTGAAATATTGTCCATGTAAATCTTTAATTTTAACATAAGTTGTTTTACCTCCCTTTTCTCCCCTTTTCCTTCACAACAACAAAAAAAAAATTAAATAGAAGAGAGTTTTGCTGGGTATAATAGCCTGGGCTGGCATTTGTATTCTATTAGAGTGTGTATGACCACTGAGCAGGCTCTTCTGTCTTTCATAGCCTCTGTTGAGTAGTTTGGTGTAATTATGATATATCTACCATTTTATGTTACTCAACCCTATTCTTTTGCAGCTTTTAATATCCTTTCTTTGTTCTGTGCATCTTCTGTTTGGATTATTATGTGAGGATAGGTTATAGAAACAATTTATTTTGGTTTCTATAGGCTTTTTTTTTATCTTTATGACCATCACATTCTTTAGGTTGGGGAAGTTTTCTTCTATGAATGTGTTGACGACTTTTTCATGTCCTTTGATCTGGGAATCTTTGTTCTCCTCAAATGAAATTATTCTTAGATTTGATCCTTTCAATGTGCTCTGAATTTCTTGGATGTGTTTGGTTATGAGTTTTTCATGTTTTGAATTTTCTTTGACAGTTGTTTCAATCTCTTCTACAGTATCTTTTTCACCTGAGATTCTCTGCTATCTCTTGTATTCTGTTGGTGATACTTACATCTGTAATTCCTAACCTCTTTCCTAGGTTTTCCATTTATGGCTTTGCTTACATTTGTGTTTTCTTTACTGTTCCTACTTCTACTTTTAGGTCTTGGATCACCATATCCAATACTTTCTCCCCTGTTTACCAGTGTTTCCCTGTATTTCTGTCAGTGAGCTACTGATAAAATCTTCTCCCAAGGACTCTATTATAATCATGAGATACGATTTTAGATCAGCTTTCTGATTTCCAGGTGATTTATTCAGGGCTTGCTGTGGTGCGAGAACTTGGTTCTGATGATGCACATATATATTGGCTTCTGCTGCTTATGGTCATGTGCTTGCCTGATACCATCTGGATATTTCTGGTGTTTGTTGGTCTGGAGTTTGCCTCTTATGTCCCGGGGTTTCTTCAGGTCTCCTGGTAGGCCTGAAGTTTTTTCTGTAGCAGACCACCTGTGGGGTAATCCAACTGGGGGCTCTTTGAAAGTGTAGGGAGCAAACCTAAAAGAAGATATCCACACTTATGAAGATAAGAAACGTAAAAATTTGATCAAAAATAGTTGGAAGTAACAATCATTATTTCTAAATATCTCTGAATATCAATGGACTCAATTCCCAAATAAAAAGCTATAGACTAAACAGAATAGGATACAAAAACAAGACCCAACATTTTGCTGTATACTAGAAACACATCTCAGTGTCAAAGAAAAACACTACCTCAGTTTAAAAGGCTGGAAACCAGTTTTCCAAGCAAATGGCTATAGGAAACAGGCTGAAGTAGACATTCTAATATTGGATGAAATTGATTTTCAACCAAAATTCATCAAAAAAGTCACAGAAAAACACTTTATACTCATCAAAGTTAAAATATACTAGGAAGAACTCTCAATTCTAAATATCCAAGCTCCAAATTCAAGCACAACCTCACTCGTAATGGAATCTTTACTAAAACTTAAAGTACACAGCACCCCTATACATCAATTGTGGGTGACTTCAACACCCCCCTCTCCTCAACTGACTGATCAGGGAAGCCCAAACTAAACAGAGACACAGTGAAACTTAACAGATGTTTTGGACCAAATGGATTTAATAGATATCTATAGAAATTTTCATCCTAAATCAAAAGAATATACCTTCTTCTCAACACTTCATGGAACATCCTCCAAAATTTACCATATATTTGGTCACAAAATAGAACTCAACATATATAAGAAGATAGCAATAATCCCATGCCTCCTATCAGATCCCTATGGAGTAAGGGTTATCTTCAAAAGCAACAAAAACAGCAGAATGATCACATACACATGGCAACTGAACATTGCACTACTCAATGATATGTTGGAAGAAATAAGGAAAGTAATCAAAACCATTTTTAGAATTTAATGAAAATGAAGGAACATCATACCCAATTATATGGAACACAATGAAAGCAATGCTAAGAGAAAAACTCATAGCCCTGAGTACTTCCAAAAAGAAGCTAGGCAAAGCATACACTAGCAGCTTAGTAGCACACCTGAAAGCTTTAGAACAGAAAGAACCTAAAGCACCCAAGAGGAGTTGAAGGCTGAAAGTCATCAAACACAGAGCTGAAATCAACCAAGTTGAAACAAAAAGAATTATACAAAGAATCAATGAATCAAGGAAATGGTTCTTTGAGAAAATAAAAAAGATAGATAAACCTTTAGTCGGATTAAAAAGAGGGAACAGAGGCAGCATCCAAATTAACAAAATAAGAAATGAAAATGGAGAAAGAACAACAGAAAATTTCAAAATTCAAAAATTTTTCATATCCTATTTCAAAAGCCTATACTCAACACAACTCAAAAATTTGGATGAAATGGAGAATTTCCTAGAAAGATACCAAATAGCAAAGTTTAATCAGGATCAGGTAGAGCATCTAAATAGTCCCATAACCCCTAAAGAAGTTGAAGTGGTCATTGAGAGTCCCCAAGCAAAAAAGGCCCAGGACCAGATGCTTTTAGTGCAGAATTCTATCAGACCTTAAAAGAAGACCTAAATCTTCAAACGATTCCACAAAATTTAAACAGAAGGAACCCTGCCCAATTCATTCTATAAAGCCACAATTACTCTGATACTAAAACCGCACAAAGATCAAACAAGGAAAGAGAACATTAGAACAATTTCCCTAAGCAATATTGATGCAAAAATATTCAATAAAATTCTTGCCAACCAAATCCAAGAACACATCAAAAAGATCATTCAACTTGATCAAGTAGGCTTTATCTCAGGGATACAAGGATGGTTTAATACAGGGAAATCTACCAAAGTAATCCACTACATAAACAAACTCAAAGGAAAATAGCACGGGGCCATTTTATTAAATGCTGAAAAGCATTTGATAAAATTCAGCATTCTTTCATGTCAAAGGTCTTAGATAGAACAGGAAGTCAAGGCCCATACCCAAACATACTAAAAGCAAAATAGAGCAAACAAGTAGCCAACATCAATCTAAATGGAGAGAAACTTGAAGCAATCCCACTAAAATCTGGGACTAGACAAGGCTTCATTCTCTCTCCATATTTACTTAATATAGTACTTGAAATTCTAGCTAGAGCAATTAGACAACAAAAAGAAGTCGAAGGGATACATATTGGAAATGAAGAAGTCAAATTATCACTATTTGCAGATGATAAGATTGTATACTTAAGGGTCCAAAAAAAAAAAAACCAAAAAAAAAAAAAAAAAACTCCACCAGAGAACTCCTACAGCTGATAAAGAACTTCAGCAAATTGGCTGGATATAAAATCAACTCAAGAAATCAGTGGACCTCCCATTAACAAAGGATAAACAGGTTGAGAAATTAATTAGGGAAATTACCCCCTTCATATTAGCCAAAAACAATATAAAGTATCTGGTGTGACTCTTACCAAACAAGTGAAAGATGTGTATGACAAGAATTTCAGGTCTCTGAAGAAGGAAATAGAAGAAGACCTCAGAAAAAGAAAAATCTTCCATGCTTGTGGTTTGGCAGGATTAATATAGTTAAAATGGACATCTTGCCAAAAGCAAAATAGAGTTTCAATGCTATCCCCATCAAAATGCTAACTTAGTTTTTCATAGATTTAGAAAGAGAAATTCTCAAATTGATCTGGAATAACAAAAAAAAAACAGGATAGTTAAAGTATTTTCAACAGTAAAAGAACTTCTGGGGGAATCAGAATCCTGGACCTCAAGCAATACTGCAGAGCAGTAGTGTTAAAAACTGCACGGTATTGGTACAGTGACAGGCCTATGGATCAATGGGATAGGATTCAAAGCCCAGAAATGACCCTACACATTTATGGCCATATGATCTTTGACATAGGAGCTGAAAACAAGCAGTGAAAAAAAAAGATAGCCTTTTAACAAGTGGTGCTGGTTCAATTGGAGATCAGCATGCAGAAGATTGTGAATTGAATTCTTATTTCTTTGTACTAAGCTCAACTCCAAGTAGATTAAGGACTTCCACTTAAAACCAGACAATTCATACTAATAGAAAAGAAACTGGGGAGAACCAATGAGGACATCAGCACATGGTGAAAGTTCCTGAACAAAGCACCAATAGCTTATGCTCTAAAATCAAGAATTGACAAATGCAACGCTTCTGTAAGGCAAAGGACATTGTCAAAAGGACAAATTGGCAAACAACAAATTGGGAAAAGATCTTACCCAATCCTACATCTGACAGAGGGCTAATATAGGATATATAAAAAGAACTCAAGAAGTTAGACCCCAGAAAACCAAATAACCCTATCAAAAAATGGGGTACCGAGCTAAACAAAGAATTTTGACCTGAAGAACACTGGATGGCAATGAAGCAACATAAGAAATGTTCAACATCATTAGTCATTAGGGAATGCAAATCAAAATAACCCTGAGATTTCACCACACACCAGGCAGAATGACTTAGATTAAAAACTCAGGAGACTGCAGGTGTGGACAAGGATGTGGAGAAAGAGGAACACTTCTCCATTTCTGGTGAGACAGCAAGCCTTTACAATCACTCTGGAAATCAGTCTGGCAGTTCCTCAGAAAACTGGGCATGACACTTCCCGAGGACCCTGCTATACAACTCCTGGGCATATACCCAGAAGATTCCCCAGCATGTAATAAGGATAAATGGACTACTATGTTCATAGCAGCCCTATATATAATAGCCAGAAGCTGGAAAGCACTCAGTTGTCCCTCACCGGAAGAATGGATACAAAAAAAATGTGTTCAACTATTAGAAAAATTGAATTCATGAATTTCTTAGACAAATGGATGGAGCCAGAGAACATCATACTAAGTGAGGTAACCCAGTCTCAAAAGAACACTCAAGGTATGCACTCACTGATAAGTGAATATTAGCCTAGAATCTTGGAATACCCAAGACAAAATCCACATATCAAATGGTGTCCCTGAAGAAGGAGGGAGTGGTCCCATGTTCTGGAAATGATCAGTGCAGCAGTGTAGGGGAATACCAGAAGAGGGAAGTAGGAAGGGCTGGAGGGTGGAAAGGGGGAGTGAAAAAGGCATATGGGATTAGATGTGAGAAAATAATAGCCAAAGAAAGAGAGGCTATGAATGTGATAGTAGGTAAGTACATGAGAGAAAACCTAGGATACAGGGGTTGTGGGATGAATATGTTATACATATATTTCAGTTACAAACATAAAATTGCATTGAATTGCCCATTCAGCCTGTGGTGGGGGAGCCAGTCTCAGCCAGCTTCCCAGGTGCTCAGACCCAGCCTTCGGAACCAGGTACCTGAGATATCCCAAGTTTAAGACCTTCGGGGACTCAGGCCTGGAGCTGGAGCTGTGCACAGAATAGCGGTTTGGGGGACACCGGCAGAGCCTGTGCTCTGCACTTGCAGGGTGGACCCCGAACTCCCTGCAGTCAACGCCATCTTGCCAGCTGCTTCCCATCCAGCAGGCGGCGGTTGAGAGAGCCTCAGCCAGCTTCCCAGCAGCTTTGGACCAGCAGGCAGAACCAGATAACTGAGATATCCCGACTTTAACACCTCTGGGGAATAAGGACTCCAGACAGCAAACCCAGAGCAGGAGCAGTGCAGAGCAGCTGCCCAACAAGTACCTGGGATATCCTGAGTTTAAGACCTCGGGGGACTCAGGCCACCTGTCAGCAATCTGTGAGCAGGAGCCCTGCAGGGCAGTGGTTCAGGTATCCCAGTCGTGGGGAAATAGCCTTACGAGCCCACAGAAGGGTCAAGCACCAGCTAGTAACTACAGGACCAACTAACACCAGAGTTAACCAGATGCCAAAAGGCAAACATAAGATTGTTACTAACAGAAATCAAGGCAGTATGGCAGCAACTGAACCCAGTTCCCTAACAGCAATAAATCTTGGATACCCCGAAACACCAGAAAAACAAGATTCAGATCTAAAATCACTGGTCAGGATGCGGATAGAGGAACACTTAGATAAATCTCTTAAAGTGATACATGAGAAAATAGATCAAAAGCTAAAAGCCCTTACAAGGCAAACACAATTAAATCTCGGATATCTCAACACACCAGAAAAACAAGACTCAGATCTAAAATCACTGGTAAAGATCCTGACAGAGGATCACTTAGATAAATTTCTTAAAGTAATAGAGGAGAAAATAGATCAAAACTAGAAGCCCATACAAGGCAAACAAAAACAAAATCACTTAAAGAAACCCAGGAGAATATAGAGCAAAAAATGAATCTCAATAAGGGGAGAAACAAAAATCACTTAAAGACATGCAAGAGAACATGGGTCAACAAGTAGAAGACATAAAAGAGGAAACACAAAAATCCCTTAAAGAATTACAGGAAAACACAAACAAGCAATTGAAAGATCTGAGCAAAACCATACAGAATCTAAAAAGAGAAGTAGAAACAACTCAGAAATCTCAGAGGGAGACAACGTCGGAGATAGAAAACCATGGGAAGAAATCAGGAGTCAGAGATGCAGATATCAACAATAGAATACAAGAGATAGAAGACAGAATCTCAGAAGCCGAAGATACCATAGGAACCATTGATTCAACAGTCAACGAAAATACTAAATGCAAAATTGTTGTAACCCAAAACATCCAGGAAATCCAGGACACAATGAGAAGACCAAACCTAAGGATTATAGGTATAGACGAGAGTGAAGATTTACTATTAAAAGGGCCAGCAAATATCTTCTACAAAACTATGGAAGAAAACTTCCCCAACCTAAAGAGAGAGATGCCCATGAATATACAAGAAGCCTATAGAACCCCAAACAGACTGGACCAGAACAGAAATACATCCCATCACAAAATAATCAAAACTCCAAATGTACTAAACAAAGAAAGAATATTAAAGGCAGCAAGAGAAAAAGGCCAAGTAAGTTATAAAGGAATACCTATCAGAATAACACCAGACTTCTCACCTGAGACCATGAAAGCTAGAAGATCCTGGGCAGACCTCATGCAGACTCTAAGAGAACACAAACTTCAGCCAAAACTACTATACCCAGCAAAACTCTCAATTGCCATAGATGGGGAAACCAAGGTATTCCATGACAAAACCAAATTTGCACGATATTTATCTACAAACCCAGCCCTAAAAAGGACAATAGGGGACAAATACCAACACAATGGGGGAAACTACACCTCAGAAGAAACAAGATAGAAACTCCATCTCATTCAAATGAAAGGAAGAGAACCACTCAAATACAAAAAAAAAAAAAAGAAAAACAATAATAATGCCCAAAATGTCAGGAAGTAATAATTACTATTCCTTAATATCAATGGACTCAATTCCCCAATAAAAAGACACAGACTCACAGACTGGATATGGAAGCAGGACCCTACATTTTGCTGCATACAGGAAACACATCTCAGTGTCAAAGACAAACACCACCTTAGAGTAAAAGGCTGGAAGACAGTTTTACAAGCAAATGGTCTCAGGAAAGAAGCCAGAGTAGCCATTCTAATATGAGATAAAATTGACTTTCAAACTAAAGTCATCAAAAGAGACTCAGAAGATCACTTCTTGCTTGTCAATGGGAAAATCCACCAAGAAGAATTCTCAATACTGAACATCTATGCACCAAATGTAAGGGCACACTCATTTGTAAAAGAAACTTTACGAAAGCTTAAAGCACACATTGCACCTAACACAATAATTATAGGTGACTTCAACACTCCACTCTTCTCAATGCACAGATCAGGAAAGCAGAAACTAAACAGGGACACAGTGAACATAATTGAAACTTTGGGCCAATTGGATTTAACAGATATATAAAGAACATTCCATCCTAAAGCAAAAGAGTATACCATTTTATCAGCACCAGACGGTACCTTCTCAAAAATTGATCATATAATTGGTCACAAGACAGACCTCAACAGATACAAGAAGACTGATCTAATCCCATGTCTCCTATTGGATCACTATGGAGTAAAAGTGGTCTTCAATAGCAAGAAGAACAACAGAAAGCCCACATACACATGGAAACTGAACAATACTCAATGACACCTTGGTCAAGGAAGAAATCAAGAAAGAAATCAAAGACTTTTTACACCACAATGAAAACGCATGTACGACCTACCCAAATCATTAGGACACAATGAAAGCAGTGCTAAGAGGAAAACTCATAGCCCTGAGTGCCTCCAAAAAGAAACTGGAGAGAGCATACACTAGCAACTTAACAGCACACCTGAAGGCCCTGGGAAAAAATAAGCTAATTCACCCAGGAGGAGTAGAAGAGAAGAAATCACCAAACTAAGGGCTGAAATCAATCAAGTAGAATCAAAGAGAACCATACAAAGAATCAACAAAACCATGAGCTGGTTCTTTGAGAAAATCAACAAGATAGATAAACCCTTAGCTAGACTAACCAAAGGGCACAGAGACAGTATCCAAATTAACAAAATTAGAAGTGAAAAGCGGGATATAACAACAGAAACTGAGGAAATTCAAAAGATCATCAGATCCTACTACAAAGGTCTATACTCAAAACAACTGGAGAATCTGGAGGTAATGGACAATTTTATAGACAGATAACAAATACCAAACTTAAATCAGCATCAAGTAGATCAGCTAAACAGTCCCATAACCCCTAAAGAAATAGAAGGGGTTATAGAAAGCCTCCCAACCAAAAAAGTACGGGACCAGATGGTTTTAGTGCAGAATTCTACCAGCCGTTCAAAGAAGACTTAACACCAATACTCTTCAAACTATTCCACAAAATAGAGACAGAAGGGACACTGCCCAACTCATTCTTCGAAACCACAGTTACGCTGATACCTAAACCACAAAATGTTCCAACAAAGAATGAGAACTACAGGCCAATTTCTCTTATGAATATTGATGCAAAAATACTAAATAAAATTTTTGCCAACCGAATCCAAGAGCATATCAAAACGATCCTTTACCATGATCAAGTAGGCTTCATTCCAGGGATGCAGGAATGGTTCAATATACAGAAATCCATCAATGTAATCCACTACATAAACAAACTAAAAGAAAAAAGCCACATGGTCATCTCATTAGATGCTGAAAAAACATTTGACAAAATTCAGCATCCTTTCATGCTAAAAATCTTGGAAAGAGCAGGAATTCAAGGCCCATACCTAAACATAGTAAAAGCAATCTACAGCAAACCAGTAGCCAACATGCAAATAAATGGAGACAAACTTGAAGCAATCCCACTAAATTCAGGGACTAGACGAGGCTACCCTCTATCTCCATATCTTTTCAAGATAGTACTTGAAGTTCTAGCGAGAGCAATTAGAAAACATAAGGAAGTCACAGGGATACAATTTGGAAAGGAAGAAGTCAAAGTATCATTATTTGCAGACTATATGATAGTCTACTTAAGCGACCCAAAATACTCCACCAGAGAACTTCTACCGCTGATAAACAACTTGAGCAAAGTGGCTGGTTATAAAATTAACTCAAGCAAATCAGTAGCCTTCTTGTACTCAAAGGACAAGCAGGCTGAGAAAGAATTAGGGAAATAACACCCTTCACAATAGCCACAAACAACATAAAGTACCTTGGCGTAACTCTAACCAAACAAGCGAAAGATCTGTATGACAGGAACTTCAAGTCCTTGAAGAAAGAAATCAAAGAAGACCTCAGAAGATGGAAAAATATTTCTTGCTCCTGGATTGGCAGCATCAATATAGTAAAAATGGCCATCTTGCCAAAAGCAATCTACAGATTCAATGCAATCCCCATCAAAATCCCAAATCAATTCTTCATAGATCTAGAAAGAGCAATTCTCAAATTCATCTGGAGCAACAAAAAACCCAGGATAGCTGAAACTATTCTCAACAATAATAGGACTTCTGGGGGAATCAATATCCCTGACCTCAAGCAGTACTACAGAGCAATTGTGTTAAAAACTGCATGGTATTGGTACAGCAACAGGCAGGTAGATCAATGGCATAGGATTGAAGACCCATAAATGAATCCACAGACTTATGGTTACTTGATCTTTGATAAAGGAGCCACAACCATCCAGTGGAAAAAAGATAGCCTTTTCAACAAATGGTGCTGGTTCAACTGGAGGTCAACATGCAGAAGAATGCGAGTTGACCCACTCTTATCTCCTTGTACTAAGATCAACTCCAAGTGGATCAAGGACCTCCACATAAAGCCAGACACAATGAAACTATTAGAAAAGTAACTTGGGAAAAGCATGGAGGACATGGGCACAGGGGGAAAGTTCCTGAGCAGAACACCAATAGTTTATGCTCTAAGATCAAGAATTGACAAATGGGACCTCATAAAATTACAAAGTTTCTGTAAGGCAAAGGACACTGTCAGAAGGGCAAAACGGCAACCAACAAAATGGGAAATGATCTTCACCAACCCCACATCTGACAGAGGGCTAATATCCAATATATACAAAGAACTCAAGAAGATAGACCCAAAGAACCAAATAACCCTACCAAAAATTGGGGTACAGAGCTAAACAAAGAATTTTCACCAGAAGAAATTCGGGTGGCCGAGAAACACCTTAAGAGATGTTCAACATCATTAGTCATCAGGGAAATGCAAATCAAAACAACCCTGAGATTCCACCTCACACCAGTCAGAATGGCTAAGATTAAAAACTCAAGAGACAACAATTGCTGGCAAGGACGTAGAGAAAGAGGAACACTCCTCCACTGTTGGTGGGATTGCAAAATGGTAAAACCACTCTGGAAATCAGTTTGGTGGTTCCTCAGAAAATTGGGCATGTCACTTCCAGAGGACCCTGGCATACCACTCCTGGGCATATACCCAGATGATTCCCCTGCATACAATAAAGACACATGCTCCACTATGTTTATAGCAGCCTTGTTTATAATAGCCAGAAATTGGAAGGAGCCCAGATATCCCTCAAAAGAGGAATGGATACAGAAAATGTGGTATATTTATACAATGGACTACTACTCAGCAATTAAAAATAATGAACTCATGCAATTTGTAGGTAAATGGGTAGATCTGGAAAATATCATCCTAAGTGAGCTAACCCAATCACAAAAGAATACCCATGAAATGCAATCACTGATAAGTGGATATTAATGAGCCAAGAAGCCCTAAATGCTCAAGGCCCAATTAGCAAGTCAAATGACTCCCAAGAAGAAGAAAGGAGAGGACCCTGGGCCTGTAAAGTTTGGATCCAGTTTTGTAGACCCTGAACAGAGAAATCTTGGGGGAGGATGATTGGGGAATAATTGGAGGGTAGAGGAATTATGGGACATATGGTGGGGGGGCGGGAACTGGGAAAGAGGAAAGCCTTTGGAATGCAAACATAAAATATAGAAAATAAAAATTTAAAAAATAAGTGCAAAAATTGATGTCCAAGAAGAATGAAGGAGTGACCCCTGGTTCTTGAAAGGTTCTGAGCACAGCTGGTCCTCAACTGCTCTGAGTGCAGTAAGTCCTCGAGGAAGTGTCAACATATGGTATCTTCACTGGAGCAGACCAGATAATAATCTGTCCCAGCAGAAAGGACCAGGTGGAAAGGGCAGAAGGGATGGAAGAGGAGTGTCATTCAAGAGGGTGGGGGGTTGGTGTGTGATGGGTCCTGAGTCCACCAGAGTTCCCCTCAACAGCTGTGGTACTCCAGAAGGGGGAGGTTGTTCTTACCAACTGCTATCAGTGCAGTGGGTCTTCTAGGATGGGCTAGGATATGGTACCCTCACTTGAGCAGAACAGCTAAGGGTCTATCCTGGCAGACAGGACTGGGAAGAAGGAATAAACTTTAATTTAAAAACTCACTGATTCTTGGATGCTCACTCCAGCAAAATATTGAGCTTGTATAATTCTTTCCACCAATTATAGTAATTATGTATTTATAACTTAATCTTTGTTGGAACACTTAGTTCTGATTATGTCCATTGAATTAAAGAGTTCATAGATATTTCACATTTTAATATTAGCCTTTTATTTATTTACCATTACTGTAGATATTTTAATGATAAAGTAAAAATAAACACAGCTAATAAAGGAGGATAGAGAATATTAGAGAATATTAAAATCAATTATGAAACATAATAAAAATAAGCTGTTTTATTTATATATACAAAAAATCACATTGAAGTACTATGTGATATGTAAGGGCGATCATTCAATAATTGACTTTCGAGTGGTAATACTCTTTCTAATATAACAGAGCACTAGGCTCATATCATTTTACCTCAAAGATAATGTGTTACTTTCTGAGGATTCATTTTCATTTTGTCTTTACTTATTATATTTCCTTTCTTTTATTGAGATTATTTTTCAGTTTGGTTGCAGGTTTTATAGTTCCATACAACAATTATAATTCACAGTTTTAATTCATCTTCTTCCCACCATCTGCACATGTCCAGTACTTTGGGAATAATTTCTCCCAGTAGTTATTCTATATAATGCAAAATAAGAGACAAGCAGATATAGAAGTATCTATGGATAAGAACTTTAAAAATCTAAAGGAAGCCAGGGGATGGTGGCACATGCCTGTAATCCCAGCAATTGGGAGGGAGAAGGAGTCAGATATCTGAGTTCAAGTCCAGCCTGGTCTACAAAGTGAGTTCCAGGACAGCCAAGGCTACACAGAGAAACCCTGTCTCAAACCAATAAAACTAGAGGAAAATATAAAATCTGATAGCAAAATATGCAATACAAAGGCACTGACTTTCTTCTTCTTGTATATAAAATTATATTTCACTTTGAAGGTGGTGCATGAGGCTTTCTTCATCAAGCCAAGGCTGACTGAGGTCTGCCATCAGAGTGAATGGAAGCTCTGAGAATAAAATATATCCTTAGATAATAATCTGGGATGTCAATACTCTGTGTATTTCTAATCAGTTAACTTGGAATTTATAATTATATGGTTCAATGAACCCTGCAAATGGGATCAAAATAAGCCCATAAACTTCCTAGGTAGTAAGATTAGTATAAGAATAAATATAAAATTATAAGGAATTTTAAATGTAGTAAATTTAAATTTTATTTTCTAAATAAACATATGCAGAGAGAGAATGCAAAATCTATTTTAATTTAGAGTATTTGGACATTTGGTGAAATACTGTCATTATTCTGTGAAATATACAGATTAAAGGGAACTAATGAATAAAAAACTTACTTTAGTGTTCCAGCAAACCTTTTCATAAAATAAACTCTTGGACTTTGTGCATATACAATTACTGCAGTATAGACACACAGAATGTCCATGCCACACAGAAGATTAAATTATTCCTGTCATACAGCAGAGGAAGAAGGAGGAACATGGAAATGGTAAGAACACATCTATTCTGCTTTGACTTTAACCAGAATGGATGAGAGGATTTGGCTTGGACTGTATAAGAAGCTAAAGCCAACATTGTTTGGGGTTGTGAACTCTGAGGTCATTTATCACTAAAATAAGATTAAAGAGTATTTTTTTTGACCCGGCATAGTTGGTTTCTATTGTAAGTGTTTCATCCTTAGTTTAATAAAACTGAATTTATATCTCTTTCATAGTGTAATGGTTTCCAAAATGTTGATACAACTTTGTGACTAGTAAAATATTTATGTTTAATTAATACTAAAGAGGTATGTTGTTAGTAGATAGTTTATGATGCTGTTTCTAAGCCTGAGCATGAAAATCTTAATCTATACAATAAAAACTAATTTTCCTCTGCTGTTTTCATTTTAATTCCTTTTAGTTTGTTGATATAAAAATACTTCAAAGGAATTTTTCAGAATAAGGTAGAGCTAGGTCTCAAGGGGACAATCGACTGAATATTTAAGAAATTAAGCTGGAGAATCTTTAGTGAAATAGTCCTGTGAGACTTATAGAACTAAGACTATGAAGAGAGGGAACATTTTTCAGAAAAGAAAATAATAATGAATCAGTGCATTCTCCAATGTAGGCAGGAGAGAGGCAGAGAAAAACAAGTAAACTTTATCAAAATCTATTTATATAGGATGTTGAGAGATATTAGAAGCAATATGTAGAAAATTCCTACATTTTCTAAGAGATATATAAAAACATTTTATATAACAGGACATGTATTCAGGTTGCGTGATGAAATTCCCAATTTTAATAAAAATGAAATATGTAAACCTGAGTAGTAAATGATTGGTTCAGATGCATATAAAATGCATGAAAATACTTATGTATAAGTATAAAGTCCCTAGTTTCACAATAAAATTATAAACAAACCTCAAACTACATGTCATCACACAGTCATTACAAGGATATGTGCAACATGATTACAATTTGGAAATATGGGGAAGGAAATTTTCTTCTCACAGTTTGTGAAATTTCAAAGTTGTCCTCTTATGATTGTACTAAGCTTCAGTATTAGGCCAAAAAATACATCTGCACAATTGTTGAGAACAATAGTCATTGAATCTTTCTTTTATGTTGAAAAGGTCAACAACCATAAAAACAAATCTATCAATTATAATTGGATTATAACATGGCAATTCATTTCTAAATTATTCCTCACCTGTAGGTGGAAACCAACCTTTGAAAATGATCAGAGACAAAAATGCCTAAAAGTGTGCTACAGGATCAACTATTAAAATTAATTAACACACTTCACTGAATTTTAGAATTTTATAGAGCACAGAGATATGAAGAGTGTCATAAATCTTAGCATATGCTCTTTCCACGGGGTAGAATGATTTCATTGACTCTACCTGTGCCAGGTACAACATCCATTAAGGTAAAAGCACAGAATGTCTCAATATTGCTCAGAATATCCAGGATTCTACAATATTTATTATTTGCTAAAAAAAAGGTGGTTTGCAAATATATCTCAATAACATGTATCGATTAAGTGAAACAATTGGCAATTTCACACACATTTCTCATATATAATGCATTCTGTTTACACTTATTTTACATTTATCACATATGTGTCATGCTTATCAATGCTTTCTAGATCACAGGACTCTTTCTTTGATCATTTTTAAAGAATGTTTTTGTGTGATATTGGATAAGGTCATCCTATCACTGAATTGAAGATAATTTTGGGAATCTAGGGGCCACATCAATAAGTACAATGGTGACAACAATGAATGTCCCTAAGGAAACATCATTCAATCACCCATATCCCCGAATAGAAGCTGAAATGAAACTAGACTGCTTCTCATGTAAAACAAGTAACATATGGACAATATATTTTAAGGGCTCAGTGCAGAAAAACATGTAAAATGTGAAATATGGTGAAAAAGTGTTAAGTAGGATTTTGCATAAATAAAATTTGATATAACTAAAAAAGTATAATAATCAGGGTGAAGGGGAAGCACCATGAATGGGAGGGAATCTTTACCAGCTCTATATATTAATTAGAGTTAATGTCCAGAAAACATAAACATCTGCAAAATCAGAGTCAGAATATAAATTCTCCACTCAAAATTAACCTCTTATCTGAAGATTTTGTTTTAAAAATATACAGTGAAGAAGAGAGACAATTACTCAGACATATCTCAGAAATATAAGACTGCACTAATCACTTGGGGAATACGAATCACAGAATGGCTAAGATAAATTCTTATCCCAGGAAGAAGAGAAAAGATAAGCATTAAGAAAACTTGAATAAGATGTATGGAAAAGGGTATAGTCCTAGTGGGCTGCAAAAATTGTACTACTCTGAAAACTGGTGTGTGTTATTTTCAATAGAATGAATGGAAATCTACCATATGAAACAACAATATAACTCTTTGCCATATGCTCAAAGGACTTAACCTTCTATCTCTAGGACACTTTGTCATGTTCCAGTTCCTAGGTATTATGAATAGAGCCACAATAGCTCTATTCATAATACCTAGGAACTGGAAACAATCTAATTACCCTTCACCTGAGAAATGGATAATAAAAATGAATTCTTCATGCATTATGGAATACTATAATACTGAAAATATAAATGGAATTCTGCATTTTGTAGGCAAATGGACAAAACAAAGAAATATCATACTTAGTTATATAACCTATACTGAGAATCACAAACATCACATTTTCTTTCTCATCTGCTGTTCTAAGAAGGAAATCAACAGATATAAATATATAAGTGAAGGAAAGGGGTATGGCGAAATGAGACAATAGGTAGGGTAGGGCTGAGGAATGAGAGGTTAATGGCAGGATAAAAGATGATAACAGAGTCACAGGAACAAGATTTGAAGGGTAGATGAGGTGGATAATTTAATAAAATAAGGGAGGATTAGTGGGGAGATATAAAAACAAACTCCTTTGATCAAATCCCATGCAATCATATGGAAGAGTTATCTACCTTATATTTCCACATGTATTTTGTAGAGATTATATTCCCCTACATTTATTCAGAACACATAAAGATATATACATATGTATAGACATGTACACACATGTATATAATCATTTATATGACAAATGAAATTTAGACACTTGTGATCATATGCAACCTACAGGAATGATAGACTAAAAATCAGACAATACTTGGAATGATAAATGTCCTTTGGATAATTTGACAAGTTTTCAATGTGACTGCCAAAACAATACAGATTATTTTGAACTTGGGAGAACTGTAGTGTTTGTGGCAAGCCCCTATGTCTAAAGACCCTGCAGTATCGGGATATAGGATTCAGTAATTCTAACTGTATCTGTGATACTAAGAATTCTGGCCTATCAGGTCATTTTCTTTTTTCCAGCAGTACTATTGAGTATGACAAAGGAGAACAGGAAATATTTCTACTGAGATATGGCAACTACAAACCATGAAAATTAGAAGCATGGACAGATGAGTAAAAAATACAAGAAATGGCACTCACAAGTTTCTGTGTGATAGGACTCATGAGCCACTCAATGGGAGGGCAGTCATCCCTGGAACTGGAAGCCTTATCAAGTGCCCAGAGTTATTTCTTGGTCATCAAATTTGAAATGAATCTCGCAATGCAGTTTTGCTAGATCATGATCATTGCTGCCTATGTTGTAAGGCTTACATTAATAACCAAAGATAATTATAGATAATACACCTCATTTAAAAGAAAGAAAGCTTCTTTTTATTGAATATTGAAAAAAATCATAGAAAACAGCATCTGGGCCCAAATCAAACAAGTATAGTGTGTAGAGGCCAGGTCCCGAAGTCTATATCTTCATCTCAGCTCTGCTATAGTAGAAAGAATATTCCTGCTCATAATTCTAATATCAACCTAAACCAGTTCTGTACATAGCAGGGGCTATTTTAAGACATTTTCATGTCTTCAATAGTCAACACTGCACATCAACAGTTCCTTGCTTCCTCCATTTACTCACACCACACTACTCCCACATCCATACACACAACCAGATTAGTAATATTTTTCTGTTTGTATTCATAGAGTATTAGGGATGATAATTCTGCATTTAACTGCCATATAGAGTACTACTCTTTACTAAAGGAACTTAATTTCTCTTTTTCTGGTACTGATTCTTTTTCTGTGGTTACAAAATTTTGTACAAAATTTTCCCCTTCTATGTAAACATGTTCATGGATACTGGCATTTTCCTAATTTAACCATTTGTAGGAGACAAATTTATCGAATGAATTTCCATTATTCAGACATTCAGTGTCTTTGACTTCCAATTTTCCACTCCCATGTCAGAGATGTTCCCTGTCCTCTAGGTGAAGTAGCTGGGTATTGCTATGTGTAATGTTCTATGTGTGTTGAAGCATGTTGCCTGGAGCTTTCTTTCTCTTTTCAACCTACACTTTGTATAAGATTATCCATCATAGTGAGAGAAGACTCTGATGGTGCAATATCATCTTAAACTAGGATCTCTTGCTTCAATATCCTGAATGTTGTTAGTTCATAGAACATTGAACTCATAAATAATACTCTTGCTTGAATATGAATACAAGATAAAAATAATTCCTTAATGCTTGTCAACCTAATAGTAGTTGGGAAAATTGAAAAAAAAGTAAAAAATAAAAACAAGTGGATTTCATAGTATTCAAAATAAACAGATATGCAATTATATTGTAACAGATATTAAGTTAAAAACTACAAAATATTTTACTTATTTTAATTTATGATAGCATATTATGAAAAATTCATTTAACCTTTGAATTTTCCCTCTGTGTACTATCCCATATATCCCTCCTTTCTCTGTCATACTTCAAGACTTACTTGTAAATTCATTTTTGTCACAATCAAAATTGTGAATATGTGATGATTTGATATGACAGTATGTGAGCATAGATAAGAACAAGGGAATTGGAATCGATGAATTTATTTAATTATCTCTAAAACTATTTAGGAAGGCAAATTATTAGCAAAGTTTGTGTATATGTTTATACTCAAGCTCATTTATACTTAAGAGACATAGAATTTCAGGGAGCATGAATATTATAGAGAAGGAAAAAGGAAAAGTTTAATAATCTATTCTGATTTGACCTCAACCTGAATAGATGAGGCAAATTATTTATACTCTACATAAAGACAAAACTGGTGAGAAGTGTTGAGAATGGAGGCTCTCAGGTTAGTCTCAATTAACGATTGTCACTCAATTGAAAATAAATCCTGTTTACATTTGTGACTGTCATGTTTGACTCAACTTGCTACTCTTTAAATGCTAGTTTTGTCAAAGAATTCATTATCTCTCATAATGTAATTGGGCCAAAATATAGATACAAAAATAAGCTTTATAATGGAAAATGTAAAGGAGATAGTTTTAGTGAATATTCAGAAGGATTAGTATAAGAATGAAAGAAAATCATTGTCAAATTATAAACAAACTCGTGGAGAGAAATGAACATTTGCATTAAAATACTTCTGAATGATTTTCCCCAAATACACAGAGGATTCCCCAGCATGCAATAAAGACACATGTTCCACTATGTTCATAGCAGCCTTATTTATAATAGCCAGAAGCTAGAAGGAACCCAGATGTCCCTCAAAGGAGGAATGGATACAGAAAAGGTGGTATAATTTATACAATGGAATACTACTCAGCAATTAAAAATAATGAATTCATGCAATTTGTAGGCAAATGGTTGGATCTGGAAAATATCATCCTAAGTGAGTTAACCCAATCACAAAAGAATACACATGAATTGTAATCACTGATAAGTGAATATTAATGAGCCCAGAAGCTCTGAATACTCCAGGAACAATTAGCAAATCCAAAGATTCCCAACAAGAAGGAAGTAGAGGACACTGGTCTCAAAAAGACTGGTTCCAGTTTTGCAGGAAAGCACCACAACAGAGAAAGAGTTGGGGGTGGATGGGGAATGGGTGGTGGTGGTGGGGAGAGGACTTATGGGTCATATGGTTAGCAGGGAACTGGGAAAGGGAAAAGCCTTTGGAATGTAAACAAATAATATAGAAAAAATAAAAGGAAAAAATAAAAAAAACATATTCAGAAGGATTATTATAAGTATGAAAGAAAATCATTGCCAAATCATAAACAAATTTGTGGACAGTAATGAACATTTGCATTAAAATACTTCTGAATCATTGTCCCCAAATACACTAGAGCTATGACCAGATGAAACATGGATCTATATATTTAAGAGGCAAAGCTGAAGAAATTTTAGAAGAATTGACTGTGTTAAAGTGGAAGAAATGGACATTGGACAAGGGAACATTCCTTTACTGAAAAGAGCAATAAGTGAATGTTTATTCTAAGACTGAAAGTGAGTAGAAGAGGAGAGGTAAACTTAATTAACTTTTAGATATTTTGGACTCTAGAAATAGCATTTCATTAGTCAATACAAAATGGATATACTTGTATTCCAGCAAGGGCACATGGAGTGTCCAGGACATATTTTCCTGTCATACAAAAGATGAAATTTTATGTAAGCAGAAAATAATTAATGACATCTATTCTGATTTGACATCAACCTGAATGTATGCACATGATTTAATATGATGCTGTAGAAGTACACAGCCAAAGGCAGTGCTGGAACCTGAGAATTCTGAGATTATTTGTCACTGAACCAAAACTAAAGAGTATTGATTTTCAGAATCATCGTGGTTGATTCATCCTGATGCTGTGTAATTTCTAGCTTGTATTTAATTGAAAATGAATCTATTTCAGAATAATAGTATATAGATTTTGTTATTAATTTGTTGATAGTAAAATGAACTTATATTGAAAATGTCAAGAAATATTGATATTAGATATTCTATGCAGAAGCATTTTGATAAATATTTGAATTTAAAATTGACTTCTTACAATGAATTTATTTTTCAGGAAAACATATGAACATCTCTAACCAGAAACTTCTGTATCATTTCCACTATAAAACCATCCATACCCTAAAATATCAGAGAGCAAAATACTTTAGAGGCAAAGCTCAATAAGATTTAGGAGAACCGAACACTTGAAGCATTCAAACATGGATATATGAGAGAAGAAAATAGACTTTGGACAGTTACTGAAATCTGAGTTGTCTGATAAAATAGAGAGACAGAGACAAAGAGATGAGGTAAAGTTTATCCAAATTTAGATATTTGGAACTTGGAGATAGTTTAAAACATGTTTATATATACATATATATATATATATATATATATATATATATATATACATATATATATGTAAAGACATTTAAGTATATTTTTATAGAAGGACATGTATTCAGAATGTATAATCACTTTAAAAGTATTGATAAAATAACACCATAAAGATAAATAAGTAATAATTTGAACAGAGCAATATATAAAATAATGAATTGTATCATTCATGTAGCATGTCATTTTATTTTTTCTGAAAATATAAAATAAAACTCCAGTTTGAAATCATAAGATATCTGTTACAAAGTTTCTGTGCATGTTGTGTGAATATTGGCAAATCGGTGGAGGCAATTGAATCCACACAGGTGTTTGTGAACTGGGAAAAATACAGGTACTTTCCTCTGTTCATATTGATCCTGAGAATCAAGTAAGAAATACATCAGCAGACTTCTTAACAAACATAAGTCAGTGAACTATCCACTTGGTTTGAAAAGGTCAATAAACCTAGAAGCATATCGCCAATCTGTATTTGGATTGTAAAATGGATTATACTCTCATTTCTGTTGGCATGGAACAGAAAACAAATGCAAAGGAAGAATGTGTGATTTCTTAAGAATATCTCAAGTATTGTGTCTCCATATTAAATTTTTGTTTGTTGACAATATTACAAATAGAAAAAATATTCTTGTAATTTTTTTCTCCCACTTCTAAAATCTTCATCTCCAGCTTGTCAAATCCCCTACATACAACAGTATCTTTTCATAGTATCTTTACCTTTAGTTTTATTATTGGCTCTATTAGTTTATTCAGGGTTACGTATGTTATTTTGACTTTGTAATTAAATCTTGGTCCCTAATGTCATCACAAGGGAACAAAAGGAAATGGCAGTGTTCTTTCTACCTCCAAACCTATTCAGTGTTCTCTAGTTCAGAAATGAAGTGTGTAATCCAGTGGACCAGATCCTCATTTTTGCTGTCTATCAGACAGGCAAAATCTACTATACACCATGCTGGCATACATTTTAGCTGTGAACTAATATCCAGAATACATAAATATTTAAAAAAACAATGTGTTAAAAAGTCCATGGTGGATTTCTTGTGAGACTCTGACATGAAGGCAAAGAGGAGAATCAGAGAGAAAGTAAGAGGGTTCAGACTAGTGTTGGAGAAAATTGCAGAAATACTCGGGAAAATAGTGCAAAGAATTCTCCATGCACCATGTGACTCTGTTAAACAACAACAACAATTTTGTTTGGCTTGTGCCCAATCGACTTGACATGATTTTTCTCAGTTACTTGCTCATATATGTTCGTTGTTCCTATATTCCTATCAGCTAGGAAATGACGATAACCTAAATCTCTTAAAATTGTCTTATGGCTGATAAAAATGGTACATATATAGTGTGGAATACTGTTAAAAGATGAGGAAAATGGAATCATGAAATTTGCAGATAAATGATGGGCACTATAAAAGATTCTGTTGGTTGAAATAAGCCAGATCTCAAAAGACAAATGGGGCATGTTTTGTTTCTTGTGTTCTTCCTAGTTACAAATCTCAAGATCAAGATTTAGGAACCACTTGAGCCCTCGTAATAGGCATGCCTAAAGTTAGTATCTATATCAAATCATTCCCTTTATGGTACATTAAACCCCATGGAATGGAGGTAGAAATAATAGCCATGGGTGATAGAAAACAACAAGTAAACATACCTTTTTTCAATCTGAAGGAAGGAACTATGAACATTCTGAAACTGAAGCAGCACTCAGAGGGCCTGCACAGGTCTGTAGCAGATATAGACCTGGAACTAAAGGATGTGGACACATTCCCCATTACAAACTCAGAAACCAATCCACTAGATAGTCACTTTCAAATGAAACTTAATTCTCTTCAAGGGAACCTCTCTGAGTAATCAAACTAAACTAAAGCATAGCTACAGGCCCATCAGTAGATGGCCAACAGAAATTGCACTCAAAAACATCTTTGGAGGATTCTATTCTCACAATGTTGGCTTTTTCCTTATTGAGCAATTCTCTGTTTTGAAAATTTTATATTTTTGTTTTTATTTTCCAATGACTTTTGTAACTTACTAATTTTATATATTTACATTGCAAATGTTGCTGCAGAATGTCCCTCAGCAAGGTCTCTTCTAGCCAATCCTCTTCCCCTTCATTGTTTTCCCCCTTTTAAATACTATATCATTGGCATATATATTGTGCCTTCCAAATTATTGATTTTATGGGATTCCAGATTGTGTGAAACTATAGTTATGTTTTTTTGTGAGTTTTCTATTGGGCTTGTTTTTTTTTCTATTAGTCTGTGTGGTCCAATTTAGTAGTGTTAATGTTCTATATCTTTTTATATTGTGTTTTATTTCATTATTATTCCTTAGAAGACTGTTTGCTTTCTAATGGGAGACAGAAAACCAATGGATCTAATTTAGTTGGGAAGTGTGTAGGAACTGGGAGGAACAGAGAGATTGAATCCCATAAACTATACAAATTACATGAGAAAAGCCCTACTTTGAATAAAAGGAAGAGGGTTTTGAGTTCACTCATCCCAGTAAAGTCTGCCCTTCATGCAGGTGGAGACCAGTTCAGAAAACAAGAAACAACCAAAATTCAGAGATGTGGAGTCTAGTTATATCTATTCCACTGATTCCATACTGAAGAATCTAGCTACATTCATTGCAGAAGAAGGAATGGAAGGATTGTAAAGAATAAAACAAGAGAGAGTTAAAAGGGACAGATGAAGAAACTGCAACCAAAAAATGACACTGTGACTAAATATGAGTTCAATTGCGAGAGGAAAGGAAATGATAATAGACATCAAAAAGACTATGAAGCAACAATTCTATATTAAGAAATACAAGAAATGTAGGAATCAGAGCATAGGAAGAGGGGAACAACAGGTTATTTTCCATCATATGTTCAAACCTGTAAACCTATGTTCAAGTATAATTATATATTTTCAGCAATAGGATTATTAGTGGGAAATTATGTAATTATTACCTCAAAAGCAAATAAATGGCAATAAAACAGCAATAATAATGTCATAAAGTACGCACCTTTATTGTTTTCCAGTGATGTAGCTATAAAACATGGGGTTTCAAAGAAAAATGGCACAGTGATAACTGTAGTTTATTCCATGTGTTAGAGAGCACAGCCCCAGAGGAGACACAATACTCTAGAATTTGATAAACATTTTGTTTTTTTCCAATATGTATTACATCCCTTTAACTGAATAGTATTAGGCTACAATTCAAAATGTATCTTAAATTGCTTGTCACATTGTTTAATTAAATCATTTATGATATAGCAATATGCGTTGTGGCATTTACCCACCACTATGTTTCTGGAGCCAAAGAATTACTCATAAATGCTATCAATGAGATACTCCTTTCATTCTAAGTGTGATGCTCAATTAATCATCAAAACATATCATGATCTGATGGATAATCATATTCCTTTAAGGACATGATTTCATATTTCATCTGCCATGGCCGATCAGGAAGTACTTAGCAGAACTAGGTTGTTGTGATAGGAAATCATTGGTTGATTCCATGTCCCTCCCTTTGACTAACTGTATAAAAACCTTTGTTAGACCACATCTTTCACAATTATTTCCTTTGAATTACTGTAGAAGAGCTAAGTTAGGTGCCATCATGGTAAAATTTCTGTTGCTGGCTTTGGCATTTGGACTGGTTCAGGCTGAGGTAAATGCATGATATCTGTGTTTATGTGTGAGCTTCCTCAGTAGCATAATTCTATGGAGGTGATATGTAATGCAATTAATCCATATGAGTCCATCTTCATTAAATTACCCCTCAGACTTTTATTCAGGTACATTTTTTCCAATCAGATGTTTTCTAAGATGAATGAAGTGAAATAGGGGGTTGGATTTACAGATTGTATGAGGACAAAATATGAGCCATCTCAAGTCCATGGTCTCTCTCTCTCTCTCACTCTCTCTCTCTCTATATATATATATATATAGATAGATAGATAGATAGATAGATAGAGATATAGATATAGATATAGATATATATAGATATATATAGATATATAGATATATATAGATATATATAGATAGATAGAAAGATATATAGATAGATAGATATATAGATATAGATATAGATATATAGATATATGTATGTATATGTATATATATTCATATGTGTATATGTATATATATTCATATATATATACCAAGTCTTATATTCTTTGAGTTCATGGAAATGTTATCTTGAACCAAGAAGTGAAATATCGTTGATGAATATTTCCAGTAATTTTAAATATATTAATGATTGAGAGAAGTAAGGTAAATACCTACTCTTAAAGTATTGTATGGTTTATGAGAGAAGAGATGTGAAAACCCACTCATATTTTATTGCTCTGTATTATTTTCTTTTGTCATTTTTATTGCTTTTCCAGATTGAAGGAGAATGGAACACTGTTGCTATTGCTGCTGATAATGTAGACAAGATAGAACCAGCTGGAGAAATGAGACTCTATTGTCGTAAAATTACTTGTGAAGAAGACTGCAAGAAATTGAAAATCACATTTTATGTCCAGTAAGAAAATTATCCAGAATTTAAACTGAGCAAACTATTTTCATTTTCTTGTTGTTTTGTTTTGCTTTTTTTTTTTTTTTTTTTTTTTTTTTTTTGAGATCAGGTTTCTCTATATAGCCCTGGCTTTCCCGGAACTCACTCTGCATTCTATGCTGGCCTCAAACTCAGAAATTATCCTGCCTTTGCCTCCTGAGTGCTAGGATTAAAGATGTGCACCATCACTGCCTGGACCCTTTCCTAATACTTAAGTGATGTAATTTTAAGGGGAATGTTTTGCTTCTGGTCATGAATGCAAAAGCACTATTATAAGCCATGTGATAATGTTATTCTACAATGGGCCATATCTGGATACCACTCATAGAGATAATACATGACTCCAGTATCCTGAGTGCACCCTGAGGGTTCATTGTGTTTTGAGGGCGGCCATTGAATTTTAACATCTCTGTTCAACAGAGAACCCTCTAAAGCAATCATCTGTAGTTAGGTGAAGGGTGTGATCACCTAGGTCATAGCCATAGATCTTGTATTATTCAATTGGTGATTTCATAAACATCCTCCAGAAATAGGTCAGATAAATCTAGTGTTAGAAACTTTTGATGAGCTCTACATTCAAAGGTTCTCTCTGACATTTGGATGACTAGCAACAACTTTAACTTTTAGGTTACTTATAATACCACTTGAAATACTTCCATATAAACCCATGTTTATATTATGGCTAGACTAGTTCAAGAGAATTTTCATACAGAAATTCTTTCTCAATGACTATTCCAGTTGGTATATGGATATCACACAGACATCATAGTATGGGGGAAAATGGCACAAATAAAAGAATCTATATGACTGCAACCCATATATTTTCTGAAGAAGAAATTGGAAAAATTTAGATGAACAATTAGGAAAAAAATTGGTAATTAGGTCCTATCTGTGTACAGTGATAACATAATTAATCACAGTTCTTGCTTAAAAGCATTATAACACTTGTTCTTTAATATGAACTCAGTGGTAGCAATAAACAAACCATTGTTTCTCTCTCTAATATTTTTAGTGAAAATGGACATTGCTCTTTGACCACAGTCACTGGGTATTTGCAAGAAGATGGCAAGACCTTCAGAACCCAGTGTAAGTACAGGTACTGGGAGCACCCTTTGGGACTAAAGCATTGTGGCTTATGTTGATATTTGAGCTGGCCAATATTACATATGTCAACAGCAAATTTGATTGTTTAGAAATTTATTAATCTCTCAGAAAAACACAGATATGCTACCAACTGCAAATAAATTCTAGGTCACCTGAGGTTTACTTGGAGAATAACATTGTTAAAGTTTTGGAAAATTCTAGTAAAATATGTTGCATGTAGTTTTCCACAAAAACAATATTTCCAGACATTTTTTTACTGCTTTATCTTTAAATATTGCATCAATGATTTATTTACAAATTCTGCTTGTCCACAGTATGCCTCATTGTTATTAAACATATTTGAAGATTTCTTTCCTCTTCTTCCCCAGTTCTTACAGTAAAAACATGATCTGTCATCCTTGAGTTGAGAAATTTTAGTTTGTACTTTCATTTTAAATATTTCTTACTCAGATATGGTAGATTTTAATATTCTGTATACTGAATGAAAAACTTCCATGCTGAAAAGCACTTATGCATAATACATTTTAAAATATTTCAAACCGACTTCTTCAATGTTGTATGTAATCCTGAAATAATAGCAACATTATTCAAATAATTTATACATAATTTGATTTGGACTTGATATTAAAGCATGAAAATCAAACAAAATCAAATGCAAGATAGCAATTCTATTGTCCTGAAGATTTGTTGCCTAATTTTATATGATTATTCAAAAACAGACTTGGAATAGAAAGGGACCCGATCCTAATATTCTTTTACTTGTTTGTAAGTTTGATCACAGATTAGGTGCAATTTTTCTCACAAGTCTGTTTCTGTAACTCTGTGTTACACACATACTGTTTGTGAAAAACTAGTGATCTCTAAAAATATCTTACTTATATCATTTTTATTAATCATATAAAAAGTACAAAATTTTGTTCATGTTACCAATTAGTAACTATCTCTTTCAGTACATGTATACGTTTCTCATCAAGTTTTCCAATGTCTAAACGTATAGTTTCATCTTCTCAAAATAATTTCTCCAACAGCCTTTGATATCTTTGAAAATGCAAGTAGTACCTAACCAATAGTGCCCCTAGTCTTGGAACAAGATATTCAGAGAACTCGGAAGTCTTTATACTTTGGATTTTTGATCAGTTTTGTAGCATACAAATAGATATTCTTCATGTTATAATTTATTATTAAAATTGAATACCTACAGGAATAGGTATGCATGCATACATTGTATATTTGTGAATCAGAGATTATTACTACTGTCAGGGTCAACATTAATATTTCACAAATAGGTGGCATCAGAAAATTGAGTGCCACTGACTTTTTAAATATTTCTATTATTACAGATCAAGGGGATAATCATTATGAAGTTGTGAAGCAGACATCAGAGAACATAGTCTTTTACAGTGAGAATGTTGACAGAGCCTTCCGTAGAACACGATTGATATTTGTTGTTGGTAAGAATGGCAGTGGATCTCTGAAATAGTAACAAAGGTTACTCTGACTATAAGGACTAAGTCAGATTCACAATTCTCCCCAGTACAGTGTTATAGGAGGTCTAAAGTTATTTCCATTAAATGATAACCAGATTGTGTGTGGACCTATATGAATGTTGTATTGTAATAGAGTGGAATGACACTAAAGACTGTGGGCACCTTATTAAGTGTATCCACAACCCTTGGTTTAATTTTTATTTTCAGTATTGTCCCTATCCAGGGTGGGTGAATTTGGAGAAGTTGGGACTTGTCATTAAATATCATAGTGGGAGACAAACGAAGCAATGTACATAATGCAGGATTGTCATGAACAAATCTCTGAAATTATTATTCATTGAATGCAGGACAGGAACCTTTAACTCCTGAACAAAAAGATAAACTTGTGGAATTTGCTGTGTCAAAGAACATTCCTCCTGAGAACATTCGAGAAGTCCTGGCTACAGGTAAAGTTAATGCATGTTGTAAGTTGCTATAGCATAATATGCATATATGATAAATATATTAATATTCATATACAAATTTATCTATATCTTCCTATATATGCATATATATGTCTATATGTGCATATATGCAAGTATATATAAATATGTATATATGTACATAATATACATACATGTACATATGTATATGAACTCATATACACATATCTCATTCCTGATTTAGATAGATTTATTGGGAGCTGTTCTCATTTTCTAGTGATAAAATCTTTGTTGCTCCTTACCCGACTTACTTTATTTTACAGATCCCTGTCCTCAGTAACAATCTTCTGTAGGTGAGTAGAAAGAAATGCCAAATATACACACTTGTCTGTTTAATGGAGAAGAGTTTTTATGTAAACATTTGACATAAGTATGTGAGCAAATGTACTTGTTTGTAAATGAAACAAAATTAAGAGTTTTCTATTTTTTTGTATATAAAAATCCTATAGTTACCAGTGAGACTTAGAGAACAATTTAATTTGTAAATAATATTACAGACTTTTTTTTATCATTCTGAAATGTTAATGTTCCTATTTTGAAAATATTCCATTAAGAAAATGTGTTTTTTTTCTTTTGAAAACTTTTCATTTATGTACGATTTCTGGAATATATTGTCAGCACATTTGGTATAATCCAGTTTTTTTTCAATATGCAATTTGATCACTTTCATTTTCAATTTGCATGTAGGAGTACATTGTCATTATTTCCTGTAGTAACTCTCTATATCCAATATATGGGGCACAGATTATTTCTATGAAATAATTCCTTGTGTATAATTCTTTCTCTATAATCTAAATTGTTATATTTAACTTTCTTCTGCTGCAATCTTAGTGCGGAAACCTTTCCTATCAGCTCAACCATATTTTTTTTCATGTTTGCACAGATTACAAGATGAGAATTATTCATCACAACCTCTTGACTGTGGAATCAGTATCATGTACAATTCAACTTTCCTTTCAAAATACATTTTTTTCCTCCTCTGTGCAGTCAAGGTACTGCATAACTGACTTGCCTTTCCTTCCTTTTTTCATGACCACTTCTTATTCTGAATGATTAAATAAAGTGATTAAAGAAGCAACAATGACCTTGTGAAAAGAGTGTCCTTTGAAAGGCATGTGAATTTAATAGCTAAATATATGAAACACATAAATGTAGAACAAATGATATATTTATATGTAAAACAATTGTAATATTTGAAAATGTCACACTTCAGGAGGCATTGATAAGAACATCACAGAACTGAACTTTATATTTTGCTTATTATTTAGTTTCACCTGTAATTTGTCATGGGAGAATGTATCATCCCAGCACACTAAAATATTTCACATAAGAAACTAATTGGTTCTGGCTACATTTTCCACATTATTTAAAATAGGTAAAATAAATATTGTTTCAAAAATTCCATCTAAGGTGATTATCTTTTGTTTAATGACTCCAGCAATCAAATGAATCCAGGCACTTTAAAATAGTCAATGGATTGACAAATGAGTCAATCAGTTTTGAGGAACAGAATAAATTCACTGTAATCCACAATACCAAACACTACAAATATGCATTTATATACTACTTTTTCTATGTGTATTATAGTGGTTCCTTAGAAGGTAGTTATCTATCAAGAATGAAAAACAGATGCAGTCTTCTTTGAGGGTTGGAACAGTTAAATGGTGAAGAATATAGACAGTGTTGTTACATCCTGTTTCAAACAGTCTAAACATGAAACAGATGCCAAGTAGTATCCATAAACAGCTGTTGTGATTGAGAACCCATAACCCAGTCTTTTTGCTGTTGAAAGAAGGCTGTTAATTCACATTTCCTTCCCATGCCTTGGAAAAAGATTTCACTTTAAAAATGTCATGTATGTATAATCATTTTTTAGAGTCCAGCCATTTTCCCCACCTGGTCTACTCTCAGACTGTTCCTCATCCCATTCATCCTGCCCTGTCTCCAAGAGGATGTACCCTAACTTGTAGACCACCACCCCGAACCATGTCAGTCCTACACACTCTGTGGGCTCTCAAGTATCTCAAGGGTTAGGTACATCTTCTCTCATTGAGGTCACACGAGACAGTCCTCTGCTGTATATTTGTCAGGGGCCTGGGACCAGCTAGGTTGTGCTGCTTGGTGGTTGACTCAGTGTCTGAGAAATCTCAGGGTTACATGTTTGTTGAGAGTGCTGGTTTCCTATGGGTTCACCCTCTTCAAATTCTTCCAGCCTCTCCCTAATTCAACCACAGGAGTCCCCCGACTTCAGATCGATAGTTGGGTATAATTATCTGCATCAGTCTTTGTCAGGTGGTTGTTGGTCCTCTTTGGAGGAGAGCCATGCTAGGTTCCACTCTGCAAGTACATCATAGAATCAATAATATTGTCAGGCCTTGGGGCCTCCTCTTGTGAATGGTCCTCATTTGAGACAGTCAATGAACCTCTTTTTCCTATGTCTTCTCCATTTTTGTTGCTGAAGTTCTTTTAGACAGGAATGTCATTTTGGGTCTGAAATACCTCACTCAGTATTATATTTTCTAGGTCCATCCATTTGCCTGCCAAACTCATAATGTCCTTGTTCTTAATAGATGAATAGTAATCAATTATATAAATGAACACCAATTTCTTTATCCATTCTTTTGTTGTAGAACTTCTGGGTTGTTTCTTGCTTCTGGCTTTCACAAAATAAGGTTACTATGAACAATAAAAAACTTTATGAAACACATGTCCTTGTGGGATGGTAGGACTTCTTTTGGGTATTTTCCCAGGAGTGGTATAATTTGGTCTTTAGGTAGATCTATTTCAAATTTTCTGAGGAAACTCAAGATTGATTTAAAGACTGGTTGGGTGTAATCCTACCAGCAATAGGGGAGTTTTCCTCTTCATTCATATTCTCTCCAACAGGTGCTATTACCTGAGTTTTTAACTTAACCATTCTGATCTGTGTTAGATGGAATCTCAGAGTTGTTTTGATTGCATATCCCTGATGAATAAGGACTTTGACCATTTCCTTAAATTCTTCTTGTCCCTTTGTGAATTCTCTGTTGTGAATACTTTGCTTATTTATACACTCCATTTTGGTTAGGGTTGTTTGGATTTTTTGGAGGTTACCTTCTTGAGTTCTTAATATATCCTGGATATTTGCTTCTTTCAGATGTGGACCACCTGCCAGTTAGACCAGCACCATTTATTGAAGATGCTTTCTATTTTCCATTGTATACTTTTTTGGCTTCTTTGACAAATATCATGTTTCTGTAGGTGTGTGGTTTTATTTATGGGTTTCAATTCTATTCCATTAAAGAACCGGTAAGTTTCTGCATCAATACCATGCAATTTTTATCAGTATCCCTCTGAAATATTTCTTAAGATCAGGTTTGGTAAATCCCCAAAAGTTCTAATATTGCTAATAATTGTTTTCAATATCCTATATTTGTTTGTTTGTTTGTTTTTCGACACCAAGTTCCTCTTTTCATGTCTTTGAAGAATTGTGTTGGAATATTGATGGGTATTGTATTGACTGTGTAGATTGGTTTGGTAGGATGACCATTTTTTTCCTGTGGTAATCCTACCAATCCATGAGCCTGGGAGATCTCTGCATTTTCTGAAGTCTTCTGTGATTTCTTTCTTGAAAGAATGGAAGTTCTAGTCATAGAGATCTTGCACTTGTTTGGTTACCTTAAGGTAATTCATATTTTGTGTGACAATTGTGAAGGGTGCTGCTTGATTATTTTATTTCTCAAACCATTTATCATTTCTAAAGTTTGAAAGCTATAAGTACCTTTACGTCACCACACCCTTCTCCACCTTATTATTACTATTTCTTTGTTTCTAATCCCTCCTTATAATCCACAAATTCTGCATTAATATAATACTTATTTGATTGGATGGGTTTTGTGTGGTTCGTGTTTGTTTGTGTGTGTGTGTGTGTATGTGTGTGTGTGTTTGTTGAGAGAGAGGAGTTTGACACAGAAATTTATAGCCAACTATTTGATTTAGTGATTGTAATATGTGCTCATCTTCATGACACATTTCTTGGTCTTCAATAACCTGTATGTGATCTCACTTGTAGTGTTAAGTGAATATGAATAATTATTTTGTGATCCAAAGTTACTATCAAATCTTGGTGTCTAAAATGCCTTAGAAGATCCAAGTCACACCAATCACAATAGTTACAGCATAGAAGAGGTAGCCAAAATGATATACTAGTAGTCCTTTGTTCATAGAGGAATCTTTTTAGTATGAGATATAGAAGGTAAATCATGCTTGGCTCTGTAAGCATATCCCTACTCCACTGTACTTTTCATATACCACTCCTATTTTTTGTTAAGTAGTTTTATTTATTTACATTCCAAAGGTTGCCCCACTTCCCCTCAGAGAGGTCTTCATTCCATCCATCCTTCCATGTGCCTCTGAGAAGGTGCTCTCCCAAGCCACCCATCAACTTGCCCTCTCAACCCCTCTCTGCCTACTTCACCCTCCCAAGCAAAGTCTCTACAGAATTAGGTGCATCCTCTCCCACTGAGACCAAACAAGACAGTCCTATGCTACATATGTGCTGCAGGCCACACACCATTCCATGCAAGCTCCTTGGCTGGTACCTTATAATCTGGGAGTTCTGGCCAGTCCTTATTAATTGATATTGTTGTTCTTTCCATGGGGTTGCAATCTCCTACAGATCCTTTCATCTTTCTCCTAACTCATCCATAGTGATACCCAACCTCAGTCCAATGGTTGGCTGTATGTATCTGCCTTTGTCTCAGTCAACTGCTGATAGAGCCTCTCAGAGGACATCTATGATAGACTCTTGTCTTCAACACCACATGGCATCATGAATAGTGTCAGGATTTAGTACATGCCCATGGGATGGATCCTAAGTTGGACTGGTCACTGCCTGGTCTTTCCTACTGTCTCTGCTTCATTTATGTCCCTGCATTTCTTTTGGACATGAACAATTCTGGGTCTGGATGGAAGGTGGATGGTCCTATCCCTGCAGTGGGTCCATTGTCTATCTACTGGAGATGGTATTTCAGCTTCCTTTTCTCCACTGTTTGCTTTGTAAGATAAGGTCATCCCCTTTGAGTTCTTGGAGCTTCTCATATCCTTGGTCTCTGGGAATTTCTAAGGATTACCCCTTGCCCCACCTCTGCAACTGCATATATCCAGTCATTCTCCTGGCATTCTGGGCTTTGCTCCTGGCTTCTCTTCTACCTGATCTCACCATTTTCCCCTCCTTTACCCATGCTTCACCTCTATCCCTCCCTCCCCCTACCCTCATTTATTATTTTATTCCCCTTTCTAAGTAAGATTGAATCATCCTCACTTGGACCTTCCTTCTTGTCAAAATTCAAATGGTCTGTGTATTGTGTCATGGGTATTGTTTTGTTTTGGTTAATACCCATCTAACAGTATTTGTACACTATACATGTGATTTTGTGTCTGAATTATCTTACTTAGGAAGGTACTTTCTAGTTATTTGTTTTCCTGAAATGTTAATGATTTCCATGTTTTTCATAGATGAATAGTATTCCATTCTGTATCTAATGTGCACTAATAATCTGTGGAATGCAAATCACAGCATGGCTAAGAATAATTTTTATCCCAGGCAGAAGAGAAAAGATAATCATTAAAAAAAAAAACTTGGATAAGATGTAGGGAAAAGGGAATACTCATGGTGAGTTGTAAAATTGAACTGCTCTGAAAACCAGTGTGTAATATTGTGAAGAGACTGCATATAAATCTACCATATGAAACAACTACACAACCCTTTATCTTATGTCCAAGTGGCTTGACATTCTATCCCAAGGACACATTGTCATATTTATTGATACTCTATTCATAAAATCTAAGATCTGGTTAAATCTAAATACCCTTCACCTGAGAAATGGATAATAAAAAGGAGTTTGTCATGCCCTATGGAATAATATAATACTGCAAATATAAATGGAATTATAGATTTAGAAGATGAATCAACAAAACAAGAAAACATCACAGTCATGTAACACCTACAAGGAGCCCCAAAGAACACATTTGCTTTCTTACCTGCAATTCTTTGATACAAATTCACTGATACAAATGTAGAAGAGTGAGTTAAAAAGTATGAAGAAAAGAGTCCACAGGTAGGGTGAGACTGAGGAATGAGAGGGTAGTAGCAGGATAAAACTACTCTAGACTTCCAGTTTCCATCTCTGGATTGGTAACATCACCAGCAACAGCAAGCCATCTCCAAGCTACACAGGAAGCCTTATACACCCAACAGCCAGCACAGAGGAGATAGCCAGCACAGGTTTGACTGCTCTTGCAGATCAGAGGATGTTGTCCAGATGCCTCTGGCAAGAGACTTCCAGTTTCTGCCTCCAGATCTGGAACATCCCCTGTCAAAACACACCATCTCCAAATGGCTCAGGAAGCCAGCTATACAAACAGTGATTCAGAGGAGACAGCCAGCACTGCCTGGATCCAGAGTTGATCAGGGACACAGAGCTACATACCCAAATACAACTACAAGAGAGTGAGTCTCAGATGCCATCTTTGCTCTTGTGACTATGTAACAGAATGGGAGGCAGAGATCACCAGAGTCCAGGTTCAAGGATCAAATCAGACACACCCCACCAGAATTCTACCTGCAACCAGGAACTAGGCAGCACCAAAGCAATTTGTGCCAGGGGAAAGCAGGCCACCCAGGGTTGCTGAGATAGGCCTGCAGGCACACAGGAGAGCACCAGCCAGTGACAGCAAGACCAACTAACACCAGTGATAACCAGATGGCAAAAGGCAACCATAGGAACGTTGCTAACAGAAATGAAGTCAATATGGCACGATCTGAACCCAACACTCCCACAAAAATCTTCAACAAAATTCTAGAAGAAAACGTCCCTAACCTAAAGAAAGAGATGCCCATGAATATACAAGAAGCCTATAGAATACTAAATGGATTTGATCAGAAAAGAAATTCCTCCCTTCAAAAAATAATTACAACACCAAATGTACCAAACAAAGAAAGAATATTAAAAGCAGTAAGGGGAAAAGATCAAGTAACATATTAAGGAAGACCTATCATAATTACACTGGATTTCTCACCAGAGACTATGAAAGCTAGAAGAGCTTGGGTAGATGTCATGCAGACTCTAAGGGAACACAAATGCCAACCCAGACTGCTATGTAAAGCAAACCTCTCAATTACCAGAGATGGAGAAACCAAGTTATTTCATGACAAAAACAAATTTACACAGTATCTTTCCACAAATCCAGCCCTTCAAAGGATAATGAATAGAAAACACCAACTAAAGGAGGGAAACTACACACAAGAAAAAGCAAGAAAGTAATCTTCTTTTAAGAGACCACAAAGAAGATAACTACACAAACATAAAAATTACATCAAAAATAGTAGGAAGCATGAATCATTACTTATAAGTATCTCATAACATCAATGGACTCAAATCCACAATAAAACGATATAGACTGACTGGATTCGTAATAAGACCCAACATTTTGCTGCATACAGAAAACACATCTCAGTGTCAAAAACAAACTCAGAAGAAAAGGCTGGGAAACAGTATTCCAAGGAAATCATCCCAGGAAACGAGCTAGAGTATACATTCTAATACCAGATAAAATCAACTTTCAAACAAAAGGCATCAAAAAGACATAGAACATTTTATACTCATCAAAGGAAAAATCAACCAGGAAGAACTCTCAATGTTGAACATCTATACCACAAATACAAGGATACCCACATTTGTAAAGGAAACCTTCCTAGAGCTAAAAGCACACTCTGCACCCCACACAATAATTGTGGGTGTCTTCAACACCATACTCTCATCAATGGACAGATCAGGGAAACACAAACTTAACAGAGACACAGTGAAACTAACAGATGTTTTGGACCAAATGGATTTAATAGATATCTATAGAACATTTCATCCCAAATCAAAAGAATATACCTTCTTCTCAACACCTCATGGAACCTCCTCCAAAACTGACCATATAATTGGTTACAAAACAGACCTCAACAGATAAAAGAAGATGGAACTAATTCCATGTCTCCTATTAGATCACTATGGAGCAAGGTTTGTCTTCAATAGCAACAAAAACAACAGCCCATATACACATGGAAGCTGAACAATGCTACTCAGTGATATCTTGGACAAGGAAGAAATAAAGAAATCAAAACTTGTTTTTAGAATGTAATGAAATGAAATCACAACATACCCAAGTTTATTGGACAGAATAAAAGTTTGACCATGAATTTTTTCTTTGAGTTTGTTCATGGAATGGATTACATAGATGGATGTCTGTATATTGAACCATCCATGCATCCCAGGGCACTCCTGAAAGGCCTGGTACAGAAAGAAGCTAATACACCCAGGAGGAGGAGAAGACAGGAAGGAAATAATCAAACTCAGGGATGAAATCATGGCCCACCTGATCATGATTAATGATCAGTTTTCTGTGTTTTGGGATTCAAAATTCTTGGATAGCAAGAATTTTATTGAGTATTTTTGCATCAATATTCAGAAGGGAAATTGATATGAAGTTCCCCTTTTTGTTGGATCTTTGTGTGATTTTGGTTTCAGCATAATTTTGTCTTTATAGAATGAGTTGGGTATTCTTTTTGTGTTAGGTCTTCTTTGGAGGTCAGATGGAATTCTGCACTAAAACCATCTGGTCCTGTGCTTTTTTTTTTTTTTTTTTTTTTTTTTTTTTTTTTTGGTTGGATAATCTTTAATGACTGCTTCAAATTCTTTAAGGGTTATGGGACTGTTTAAATGCTCTATTTGATCCTGATTTAATTTTGGTATTTGGTATTTGGTATTTGTCTATGAAGTTTTCCATTTCCTCCAGCTTTTCCAGTTGTGTTGAATATAGTCTTTTGTAGTAGAATCTGATGATTTTTTTGGAAATACCCAGAATCTATTGTTATATCTTCCTTTTCATTTCTGATTCTGTTAATTTGGATACTGTCTTTGTGCCCTCCAGCTAGTTTGGCTAAGTGTTTATCTATCTTGTTGATTTTCTCAAAGAACCACGTCCTGGTTTTCTTGATTCTATGTGGAGTTCTTTTGGTTTCAATTTGTTTGATTTCATCCCTGAGTTTGATTATTTCCTGTCTTCTCCTCCCCGTGGATGTATTAGTTTCTTTCTGTTCCAGGCCTTTCAGGTGTGCCAGTAAGCTGCTAGTATATGCTCTCTCCAGTTTGTTTTTGGAGGCACTCAAGGCTGTGAGTTTTCCTTTAGCACTGCTTTCATTGTGTCTCATAAGTTTGCATATATTTTGCCTTAATTTTCATTAAATTTTGAAAAATATTTGTTTTTTTTTCCTTATTTCTTCTTTGACCAAATTATTATTGAGCAGAACATTCTTCAGCTTCCATGTATATGTGGGCTTTCTATTTTTTTGCTGCTATTGATGACCACCCTCTCTATAGTGACCTTATAGGAGGCAAGGGATTATATCAATCTTTTTATATCTCTTGAGGTTTGTTTTGTGACCAATTATATGGTCAATTTTAGAGAAGTTACCCAGAGGGGCTATATGTATATGTATATGTATATGTATATGTATATGTATATGTATGTATATTTGTATATATATATATATATATATATATATATATATATATATCCATAACTCCAATTAGTTTCTCTGGGTCTATCTTTAGTTTGTGTTTCTCTGTTCATTCCATTGAGTGGAGTGTTGTAGTCACCCACAATTTTTGTGTGGTACAATGTGTGTTTGAGCAGTAGTACTGTTTCTTTTATGAATACGGCTGCCCTTGCATTTGAAGCAGAGATGTTCAGAATTTTGAGTTCTTCTTGGTGGATATTTTCTTTTTCTTTTTTTTTTTTTTTTTGATGAGTCTGAAGTGTCCTTCCATGTCTTTTTTGATGACTTTTTGTTGAAGTCAATTTTATCCCATATTAGAATGGCTACTCAACTAGTTTGCTGAGACCATTGGCTTAGAAAATTGTTTTCCACTCTTTTACTTTGAGGTAGTGTTTGTTTTAGGCACGGAGGTGTGTTTCCTGTATGCAGCAAAATGCAGAGTCCTGATTATGTATCTAGTCTGTTAGTCTATGTCTTTTTATTGGGGAATTGAGTCCAATGATATCAAGAGATGTTAAGGAATAGTGGTTTTTGCTTCCTGTTTTTATTTACGTAAATTTTATGTTTGAGTGTTTATCTTCTTTTGGGTTTGTTGAAAGATGATTACTAACTTGCAATTTTCAGGACATAGTTGCCCTCTTTTTATTGGCATTTTGCATCTATTGTCCTTTGTAGGGCTGGACTTGTAGGAAGATATTGTGTCAATTTGGTTTTATCATGGAATATCTTGGTTTCTCCATCTATGGTGATTGAAAGTTTTTCTGGATATAGTAGTCTGGGATGGCATTTGTGTTTTCTTAGAGTCTGATGAGATCGGTCCAGGATCTTCTAGCTTTCAAGGTCTCTGGTGAGAAGTCTGATGTAATTCTGATAGGTCTGCCTTTATATGTTACTTGGCCTTTTTCTCTTACTTCTTTTCATAATCTTTTTTGTTTAGCACATTTGGTGTTTTTATTATTATGTACCAAGAGGACTTTCTGTTCTGGTCCAGTCTGATTAGAGTTCGGTAGGCTTCTTGTATGTTCATGGACATCTCTTTCTCTTTGTTAGGGAAGTTTTCTTCTATAATTTTATTGAAGAAATTTACTGGGCTTGAAGATGTACATCCTTGCTCTCATCTATACCTATAATCCTAAGGTTTGGTCTATTCATTGTTTCCTGGAGTTTATATATTTTTTGATTACCAACTTTATGAATTTTGCATTACATTTGAGTTTTTTTCTTTTTTTAATTTTTATTTTCTATATTATATGTTTACATTCCAAAGGGTTTCCCTTTTCCCAGTCCCTCCCCCCGCACCATACATCCCATAATTTTTCTCCCCCAAAACTATTCCCCAATCATTCCCCCTCCCCCCTCGGTTTCTCTACAAAACTGGATCCAATCTCTACAAGTGCAGGGTCCTCTCCTTTCTTCTTCTTGGGAATCATTTGACTTGCTAATTGTGCCTTGAGTATTTAGGGATTCTGGGCTCAATTATATCTACTTATCAGTGATTGCATTTCATGTGTATTCTTTTGTGATTGGGTTAACACACTCAGGATGATATTTTCCAGGTCTACCATTTACCTACAAATTGCATGAATTCATTATTTTTAATTGCTGAGTAGTATTCTATTGTATAAATATACCACATTTTCTGTATCCATTCCTCCTTTGTAGGATATTTGGGCTCCTTCCAATTTCTGGCTATTATAAACAAGGCTGCTATAAACATAGTGGACCATGTGTCTTTATTGTATGCAGGGGAATCCTCTGGGTATAAGCCCAGGAGTGGTATGCCAGTGTCCTCTGTAAGTGACATGCCCAATTTTCTGAGGAACCGCCAAACTGATTTCCAGAGCTGTTTTACCATTTTGCAATCCCACCAACAGTGGAGGAGTGTTCCTCTTTCTCCACATCCTCGCCAGCACTTGTTGTCTCTTGAGTTTTTAATCTTTGCCATTCAGAGTGGTGTGAGGTAAAATCTCAGGGTTGTTTTGATTTGCATTTCGCTGATGACTAATGATGTTGAACATCTCTAAAGGTGTTTCTCGGGCATCCGAATTTCTTCTGGTGAAAATTCTTTGTTTATCTCTGTACCCCATTTTTTGATAGTGTTATTTGGTTCTTTGTGGTCTAACTTCTTGAGTTCTTTGTATATATTGGATATTAGCCCTCTTTCGGGATGTGGGGTTGGTGAAGATCTTTTCCCACTTTTTTGGTTTCTGTTTTGTCCTTCTGACAGTGTCCTTTGCCTTGCAGAAACTTTGTAATTTTATGAGGTCCCATTTGTCGATTGTTTATCTTAGTGCATAAGCTATTGTTGTTCTGTTCAGGAACTTTCCCCCTGTGCCCATGTCCTCCAGGGTCTTCCCCAGTTTCTTTTTTAATAGTTTCAGTGTGTCTGGTTTTATGTGGGGGTCCTTGATCCACTTGGAGTTGATCTGAGTGCAAAGAGATAACAGTGGCTCAATTCACATTCTTCTGCATGTTGACCTCCAGTTGAACCAGCACCATTTGTTGAAAAGGCTATCTTTATTCCACTGGATGTTTGCTTCTCGTTTATCAAAGATCAAGTGACCATAAGTCTGTAGGTTAATTTCTGGGTTTTCAATCCTATTCCATTGATCTACCTGCCTGTTGCTGTACCAATACCATGCAGTTTTTAACACAATTGCTCTGTAGTACTGCTTAAGGTCGGGATATTGATTCCCCCAGAAGTCCTTTTATTGTTGAGAATAGTTTTAGCTATCCTGGGTTTTTTTGTTGCTCCCGATGAATTTGAGAATTGCTCTTTCTAGATCTATGAAGAATTGATTTGGGATTTTGATTGGGATCGCTTTGAATCTGTATATTGCTTTTGGCAAGATGGCCATTTTTACTATATTGGTGCTGCCAATCCAGGAGCAAGAAATATTTTTCCATCTTCTGAGGTCTTCTTTGATTTCTTTCTTCAAGGACTTGAAATTCCTGTCCTACAGATCTTTCGCTTGTTTGGTTAGAGTTATGCCAAGGTATATAAACAAAGGATAAACAGGCTGAGAAATTAATTAGGGAAATTACCCCCTTCACATTAGCCACAAACAATATAAAGTATCTGGTGTGACTCTAACCAAACAAGTGAAAGATGTGTATGTCAAGAACTTCAGGTCTCTGAAGAAGAAAATAGAAGAAGACCTCAGAAAATGAAAAATCTTCCTTGCTCGTGGGTTGGCAGGATTAATATAGTTAAAATGGACATCCTGTCAAAAGCAAAATAGAGTTTCAATGCTATCCCCATCAAAATGCCAACTCAGTTCTTCATAGATTTAGAAAGAGCAATTCTCAAATTCATCTGGAATAACAAAAGACCCAGGATAGTTAAACTATTTTCAACAGTAAAGAACTTCTGGGGAATCAATATCCTGGACCTTAAGCAATAATGCAGAGCAGTAGTGTTAAAAACTGCATGGTATTAGTTCAGTGACAGGCAGATGGAATGACCCCACACATTTATGGCCATATGATCTTCGACTTAGGAGCTGAAAACATCCAGTGGATAAAAGATAGCCTTTTCAACAAGTGGTGCTGGTTCAATTGGAGATCAGCATGCAGAAGATTGCGAATTGAATTCTTATTTCCTTGTACTAAGCTCAACTCCAAGTAGATTAAGGACCTCGACTTAAAACCAGACACACTCAAACCAATAGAAAAGAAACTGGGGAGGACTATTGAGGACATCTGCACATGATGAAAGTTCCTGAACAAAGTACCAATAACTTATGCTCTAAAATCAAGAATTGACAAATGGGACCTCATAAAATTGCAAAGTTTCTGTAAGGCAAAGACACTGTCAAAAGGACAAATTGGCAACCAACAAATTGGGAAAAGATCTTCACCAACCCTACATCTGACAGAGGTCTAACATAGAATACATAAAAAGAACTCAAGAAGTTAGACCCCAGAAAACCAAATAACCCTATCAATAAATGGGTTACAGAGCTAAACAAAGAATTTTGACCTGAAGAACACGGGATGGCAATGAAGCAACTTAAGAAATGTTCAACATCATTATTCATTAGGGAATGCAAATAAAAAAAAAAACCTGAGATTTCACCACACACCACGCAGAATGGCTAAGATTAAAATCTCAAGAGACTGCAGGTGTGGAGAAGGGTGTGGAGAAAGAGGAACACTTCTCTATTGCTGGTGGAACAATAAGCTGGTACATTCACTCTGGAAATCTGTCTGGAGTTCCTCAGAAAACTGGGCATGACACTTCCCAAGGATCCTGCTATACCACTCCTGGGCATATACCTAGAAGATTCCCCAGAATGTAATAAGGATACATGGACTACTATGTTCATAGCAGCCCTATATATAGTAGCCAGAAGGTGGAAAGCACCTAGTTGTCCCTCACCAGAAGAATGGATACAAAAATAGTATTCATCTATTAGAAAAATTGAATTAGAGCAGCGGTCGAGGTAGGTCTCCATATTGCTACCAGGACACAGCTAGAAAAGCCCAAGTAGACAGACTCTATCAGGGGTTACCATTGCGCGGGTGGATCCGCCAGGCTCTCGGCATCAGCCAGGCCCAGGACCGAGGCTCTGAGGGACTTCTCCACGCCCTCCGGCCTTGCACCAAGACAGCTGGGAGCAGCCTGCCCACAGACCCTTACATCAGGGGTTGCGGTAGGATTCCATATTGCCACCAGTACACCACTAGAGAGGCCCAGGTAGATAGACTCAATCAGGGGCTACCATCACTAGGGAGGATCCTCCAGGCTCACCCCACTAACCAGGGCAAGGGCGGCAGCTGGAGAAACATCTCCATGCCCTCAGGCTTTGCACCAACTCAGTTGGGAACTGCCCTCCCTGAAGTTCCCTCAGCACTTGCAGAGGCAGTATCTACCTTGCAGCATAGTCACTAGTAGAGAAACAACAGTTGAGCCCAGTCTCGCAGGAGGGTCAAACACCAGCCAGTGACAACAAGGCCAACTAATGCCAGAGATAACCAGGTGGAAAAAGGAAAGCGAAGAGACGTTACTAACAGAAATCAAGGCAGCATGACAGCATCTGAACCCAGTTCGCCAACATCACGAAGCCCTGGATACCCCAACACACCAGAAAAAACAAGACTTGGATTGAAAATCACTGGTCAGGATGCTGATAGCAGAATACATAGATAAATCTCTTAAAGAAATAGAGGAGAAAATGGATCAAAAGTTAGAAGCTATTACAAGGCAAACACAAAAATCACTTAAAGAAATTCAGGAGAATAACGATCAAAAAACAGAAGCCAATAAGGAGGAAACACAAAAATCACTTAAAGAAATACAGAAGAACGTGGGTCAACAAATAGAAGCTATGAAAGAGGAAACACAAAAATCTCTTAAAGAAATACATGAATACACAATCAAGCAAGCGAAAGATCTGAGCATATCCATCCAGGTTCTAAAAACAGAAGTAGAAATAACTAAGAAATCGCAGAGGGAGACAACATTGAAGATAGAAAACCTTGGGAAGAAATCAGGGGCAATAGATGCAAACATCAACAATTGAATATAAAAGATAGAAGACAGAATCTCAGAAGCCGAAGATACCATAGGAACCATTGATTCAACAGTCAAAGAAAATACTAAATGAAAAAAAGGTTTTAACCCAAAACATCCAGGAAATCCAGAACACAATGAGAAGACCAAACCTAAGGATTATAGGTATAGACGAGAGTGAAGATTTACAAGTTAAAGGGCCAGCAAATATCTTCTACAAAATTATGGAAGAAAACTTCCCCAACCTAAGGAGAGAGATGCCCATGAATATACAAGAAGCCTATAGAACTCCAAACAGACTGGACCAGAACAGAAATACTTCCCGTCACATAATAATCAAAACTCCAAATGTACTAAACAAAGAAAGAATATTAAAGGCAGCAAGAGAAAAAGGCCAAGTAACATATAAAGGAAGACCTATCAGAATAACACGAGATTTCTCACCTGAGACCATGAAAGCTAGAAGATCCTGGGCAGATATCATGCAAACTCTAAAAGAACACAAATTTCAGCCAAAACTACTTTACCCAGCAAAACTCTCAATCACCATAGATAGAGACATCAAGGTATTCCATGACAAAACCAAATTTGCACGTTATTTTTCCACAAGTCCAGCCCTACAAAGGATAATAGTGGGAGAACACCAAGACAAGGAAGGAAACTACACCCGGGAAGAAGCAAGAAAGAAACCTCCTTGCATCAAACCCAAAAGAAGATAACCTCTCAAATATAAAAAATAATTTCAAAAATGTCGGGAGGTAATAATTACTATTCCTTAATATCTCTTAACATAAATGGACTCAATTCCCCAATAAAAAGACAATAAAAATTAACAGACCGGAAACAGAAACAGGACCCTACATTTTTGCTGCATACAGGAAACACATCTCAGTGTTAAAATAAACACTGCCTTAGAGAAAAAGGCTGGAAGACAATTTTACAAACAAATGGTCTCAGGAAACAAGCTGGAGTAGCCATTAGAATATCAGATAAAATTGTCTTCCAACCTAAAGTCATCAAGAGACTCAGAAGGTCACTTCTTGCTGGTCAAAGGGAAAATCCACCAAGAACAGCTCTCAATACTGAACATATATGCTCCAAATGCAAGGGAACCCTCATTAGTAAAAGAAACCTTACTAAAGCTTAAAGCACACATTACACCTAACACAATAATTGTGGGTGACTTCAACACTCCACTCTCCTCAATTGACCAATCAGGAAAGCAGAAACTAAACAGGGACACAGTGAAACTAATTGAAACTTTAGACCAATTGGATTTAACAGATATATGTAGAACATTTCGTCCTAAAGTTAAAGAATATACCTTTGTCTCAGCACCGCATGGTACCTTCTCCAAAATTGATCATATAATTGGTCACAAGACAGACCTCAACAAATACAGTAAGATTGAGCTAATCCCATGCCTCCTATCAGATAACCATGGAGTAAGAGTCGTCTTCAATAGCAACAAAAACAACAGAAAGCCCACATATACATGGAAACTGAACAATACTCTACTCAATGACACCTGGGTCAAGGAAGAAATATAAAAAGAAATCAAAGACTTTTAAAATTCAATGAAAATGAAGGTACAACCTACCCAAATCTATGGGACACAATGAAAGCAGTGCTAAGAGGAAAACTCATAGCTCTAATTGAATCCAAAAAGAAACTGGATAGAGTATACACTAGCAGCTTAACGGCACACCTTAAAGCCCTGGAAGAAAAAAAAGTTAATTCATCCAGGAGGAGTAGAAGACAGGAAATCAAAAAACTAAGGGTTGAAATCAATCAAGTAGAAACAAAGAGAACCATACAAAGAATCAACAAAACCAGGAGCTGGTTCTTTGAGAAAATCAACAAGATAGATAAAACATTAGCCAGATTAACCAAAAGACACAGAGACAGTATCCAAACTAACAAAATTAGAAATAAAAAGGGGGACATAACAACAGAAACTGAGGAAATTCAAAAGATCATCAGATCCTACTACAAAGGTCTATACTCAAAACAACTGGAGAATCTGGAGGAAATGGACAATTTCCTAGACAGATACCAAATACCAAAATTAAATCAGTATCAAGTAGATCAGCTAAATAGTCCCATAACCCCTAAAGAAATAGAAGGGGTTATAGAAAGCCTCCCAACCAAAAAAAAGTACGGTTCCAGATGGTTTTAGTGCAGAATTCTACCAGACCTTCAAAGAATACTTAATACCAATACTTTTCAAACTATTCCACAAAATAGAGACAGAAGGGACACTGCCAAACTCATTCTTCGAAGCCTCAATAACACTGATACCTAAACCACAAAATGATCCAACGAAGAAAGAGAACTACAGGCCAATTTCTCTTATGAATATAGATGCAAAAATACTAAATAAAATTCTTGCCAACCGAATTCAAGAGCACATCAAAAACGATCATTCAGCATGATCAAGTAGGCTTCATCCCAGGGATGCAGGGATGGTTCAATATACAGAAATCCATCAATGTAATCCACTACATAAACAAACTAAAAGAAAAAAACAACATGGTCATCTCATTAGATGCTGAAAAAGCATTTGACAAAATTCAGGATCCTTTCATGCTAAAAGTCATGGAAAGAGCAGGAATTCAAGGCCCATACCTAAACAGTGTAAAAGCAATCTACAGCAAACCAGTAGCCAACATCAAAATAAATGGAGAGAAACTTGAAGCAATCCCACTAAAACCAGGGACTAGACAAGGCTGCCCTCTCTCTCCATATTTTTTCAATATAGTACTTGAAGTTCTAGCGAGAGCAATTAGACAACATAAAGAAGTCAAAGGGATACAAATTGGAAAGGAAGAAGTCAAACTATCATTATTTGCAGATGATATGATACTTTAAGCGACTCAAAAAACTCCACCAGAGAACTTCTACAGCTGATAAACAAGTTCAGCAAAGTGGCTGGTTATAAAATTAACTCAAGCAAATCAGTAACCTTCTTGTACTCAAAGGACAAGCAGACTGAGGAAGAATTTAGGGAAATAACACTCTTCACAATAGCCACAAACAACATAAAGTACCTTGGCATAACTCTAACCAAACAAGCAAAAGATCTGTATGACAGGAACTTCAAGTCCTTGAAGAAAGAAATAGAAGAAGACCTCAGAAGATGGAAAAATATTTCTTGCTCCTGGATTGGCAGGATAGTAAAAATGGCCATCTTGCCAAAAGCAATATACAGATTCAAAGTGATCCCAATCAAAATCCCAACTCAATTCTTCATAGATCTAGAAAGAGCAATTCTCAAATTCATCTGGAGCAACAAAAAAACCCAGGATAGCTAAAACTATTCTCAACAATAAAAGGACTTCTGGGGGAATCAATATCCCTGACCTCAAGGAGTACTACAGAGCAATTGTGTTAAAAACTGCATGGTATTGGTATAGCAACAGGAAAACAGATCAATGGAACAGGATTGAAGACCCAGAAATTAACCCACATATTTATGGTAACTTGATCTTTGATAAAGGAGCTACAACCATCCAGTGCAAAAAAGATAGCCTGTTCTACAAATGGTGCTGGTTCAACTGGAGGTCAACATGCAGAAGAATGCGAATCGACCCACTCTTATCTCTTTGCACTAAGATCAACTCCAAGTGGATCAAGGACCTCCACATAAAACCAGACACACTGAAACTATTAGAAAAGAAACTTGGGAATTCCCTGGAGGACATAGGCACAGGGGGAAAGTTCCTGAACAGAACACCAATAGCTTATGCACTAAGATCAAGAATTGACTTTATCAAATTCTCTTTATGTAGGATGTTGAGAGATATTAGAGGCAAGACATAGACAATTCCTCCATTTTCTAAGAGATATCTGAAAACTTTTTATATAACAGGATATGTATTCAGATTGCATGATGAAATTCCCAATTTTAATAAGAATGAAATATCTAAACCTCGGTAGTAAAAGATTGGTTCAGATGCATATAAAATGCATCAAAATACTTATGTATATGTATAAAGTCCCTAGTTTCACAATAAACTTATAAACAAACATCAAACTGCATGTCATCACACAGTCATTACAAGGATATGTGGAATTTTAATTGAATTGTAACATAGCAATTCAGTTCCTAATTCTTACTCAAAGAAAACCAACCTTTGAAAATGATCAGAGACAAAAAATGCCTAAAAGTGTGCTACAGGTTCAACTATTAAAATTAATTAACCCACTTCAACTAATTTTAGAATTTTAGAGGAGACTGAGATATGAAGAGTTTCATAAATCTTAGCATAAGCTCTTTCCACAAAGTAGAATGATTTCCTGGACACTACCTGAGTTGGGTTCAATATCCATTAACCTAAAAGCACAGAATGTCTCAACATTGCACACTATATCCAGGATTCTACAATAGTTTTTATTTGCTAAAAAGGTGGTTTGTCACAGATATCTCAATAACATGTATTGATTAAGTGAAACAATTAGCAATTTCACACACATTTCACATATATAATGCATTCTCTTTACCCTTATTTTACATTTCTCACATGCAAATATCATGCTTATCAATGATTTCTAAATCACAGGACTCGTTCTTTGATCCATTTTTAAAGAATGTTATTGTGTGATACTGTATAAGTTCATTTTATCACTGAATTAAAGATAATTTTGGGAATCTAGGGGCCACATCAATTATTACAATGGTAAAAACAATGTATGTCCCTAAGGAAAACTCATTCAATCACCCATAGCTCAGAATAGAAGGTTAAAAGAAACTAGGCAGCTTCTCATTTTAAACAAGTACATATGGGCAACATTTTTAAGGGCTCAGTGCAGAAAAACATGTAAAATATGAAATATGGTGAAAAAGTGTTAAGTAGGATTTCACATAAGTAAAATTAGATATAGCTAAAGAAGTAATAAACAGGTTGATGGGGGAGCACCCAGAATGGGAGGGAATCTTTACCAGCTCTATACATGAATTAGAATTAAAGGCCAGAAATTATAAACATCTGCAAAATCAGAATCAGAAAATAAATTATCCACTCAAAATGGTCCTCTTATCTGAAGCAAGTGTTTTAAAAATACACAGTGAGAAAGAGAGACAATTACTCAGAAATATCTCAAAAATACCACTCTTCACTAATCATTTGGGGACTACAAATCACAGCATGGCTAATATTACTTCTTATCACAGGAAGAAGAGAAAAGGTAAGCATTAAGAAAACTTGCATAAGATGTATGGAAAAGAGAATACTCATAGTGGATTGCAAAAATTGTACTATTCTGAAAACTGGTGTGTGTTATTTTCAATAGAAAGAATGGAAATCTACCATATGAAACAACAATATACCTGTTTGCCATATGCTCAAAGGACTTAACATTCTATCTCTAGGACAATTTGCCATGTGGCTCTATTCATAATACCTAGGAACTGGAAACAATCTAATTACACTTCTCCTTAGAAATGGATAATAAAATAAATTCTTCATGCATTATGGAATACTATAATACTGAAAATATAAATGGAATTCTGGATTTTGTAGGCAAATTGACAAAACAAGGAAATATCATACTTTGTTATATAGCCCATACCAAGAATCCCAAACATCACATTTTCTTTCTCATCTGCTGTTCTAAGAAGGAAACCCACAGATACAAATATAAAAGTGAAGGAAAAAGTTATCAAGAAATGAGACAATATGTAGAGTAGGGCTGAGGAATGAGAGGTTAATTGCAGGATAAAAGTACTCTAATGATGAAAACAGAGTTGCAGGGATAAGATTTGCAGTGTGGATGAGGTGGATATTTTAATACAATAAGGGAAGGTTATAGGGGAGATATAAAAACAAACTCCTTTGATCAAAACCCATACAATCATATGGAAAAGTTATCTATCTTATATTTAAACATTTATTTTGTTTAGATTACACTCCCCTACATTTATTCAGAACACTTAAAAATATATACATATGTATATGCATGTACAAACATGTATATAATTTATATGATAAATGAAATTTAGCCACTTGTGATCATGTAAAACCTACAGGAATGATAGACTAAAAATCTGGCAATATTTGTAATGGTAAATGTCCTTTGGGTAGTTTGACAAGGTTCCAATGTGACTGCCAAAACAATACAGATTTTTTTGAGCTTTGGAGAACTATAGTGTTTGTGGTAAGCCCCTATGTCTAAAGACCCTGCAGTGTCAGGTTATAGGAGTCAGTAATTCTAATTGTATCTGTGATACTAAAAATTCTGGCCTTTCAGGTCATTTTCATGGTTCCAGCAATACTGTTGAGTATGACAAAGGAGAGCAGAAAATATTTCTACGGAGATATGGCAACTAAGAACCATGAAAATTAGAAGCATGGCCAGATAAGCAAAATGATACAAGAAATGGCACTCACAAGTTTCTGGCCACCAACTACTGTATGATAGGATTCATGAGCCACTCAATGGGAGGACAATCATCCCTGGAACCTGAAACCTTACCATGTGCCCAGATTTATGTCTTGGTCATCAAATTTGAAATGAATCTCCCAATGCAGTTTTGCTAGATCATGATCATTGGTGCCTATGTTGTAAGGCTTACATTTAAAAACTAAAGATAATTATAGATAGCACAGCACATTTAAAAAAAATCTCCTTTTTATGGTGTATTAAAAAAATCATACAAAACATCATCTGGGCCCAAATGAAACAATGATAGAATGTAGGGCCTAGACCCAAAAGGCTATATCTTCATCTCAGCTCTGTTATAGTAGAAAGAATATTCATGCTCATAATTCTAATATCAATGTAAACCAGTTCTGTACTTAGCAAGGGCTGTTTTAAGACATTTTCATCTTTTCAATAGTCAACACTGCACATCAACAGTTCCTTGTTTCCTCCATTCACCCACATCACACTACTCCCACATCCATACACACAACCAGATTAGTAACATTTTACTTTTTCTATTCATAGAGTATTAGGCATGATAATTCTGCATTGAACAGCCATATAGAGTACTAATGTCTACTAAAGGAACTTAATTTTTCTTTTCTGGTCCTCATTAATTTTCTGTTGTTAATTCAAGGGGTAGAATCTACAAAATTTTTCCCCTTCGATGTTAACACATCCATTGATACTTCCATTTTCCTAATTTAACCATTTGTAGGAGACAAATTTAACAAACAAATTTCCATCCGGACATTCAGTGTCTTTGTCTTCCAATCTTTACACTCCCAATTCAGAGATGTTCCCTGTCCTCTAGATGAAGGTGCTGGGTGTTGTTATGTGTGTAATGTTATATGTGTGTTGAAACGTGTTGCCTGGAGCTTACATTCTCTTTTCAACCTACTGTTTCCATAACAATATCCAGCATAGTGAGAGAAGACTCTGATGGTGCAATATCATCTTAAACGAGGATCTCTTGGTTCAATATCCTGGGTGTTGTTAGTTCATGGAACATTGAACTCACAATTATTACTCTTGCTTGACTATGAATACAAGATAAAAATAATTCCTTAATGTTTGTCAACCTAATAGTAGTATGAAATAAAAGCAAGGAAAAGTGAAATAAAAAAAAAAAACAAGTGGATTTCTCAGTATTCAAAATAAACAGATAAGGAATTATATTTGCTATAGATATTAGGTCAAAAACTACAAAATCTTGTTAATTATTTTAGTTTATGATAGTATATTATGATAAATTCATTTACCCCTTGAATTTTCCCTCTATGTACTATCCCATAATCCCTCCTTTCTCTGTCATACTTCAAGACATACTTGTAAATTCATTTTTGTCACAATCAAAATTGTGAATATGTGATTATTTGATATGACAGTATGTCATCATAGATAAGAACAAGGGAATTGGAATCAATGAATTTATTTAATTTTTCTTAAAGCTATTTAGGAAGGGAAATTATTAGCGAGGTTTGTGTATATGTTTATACTCAAGCTCATTTAAACTCAAGAGACATAGAATTTCAGGGAGCATGAATATTATAGAGAAGGTAAAAGTAAAACTTTAATAATCTATTCTGATTTGACCTCAACCTGAATGGATGAAGCAAATTATTTATTTTGTACATAAGGACAAAACCAGTGAGAAGTGTTGAGGATGGAGGCTCTCAGCTGATCCTCAATTGAAGATTATCAATCAATTGAAAATAAATCCTGTTACATTTGTGATTGTCATGTTTGACTCAACTTGCTACCCTTTAAACGCCAGTATTGTCGAAGAATTCATTATCTCTCATAATGTAATTGGGGCCAAAATGTAGATACAAAAATAAGCTTTGTAATGGAAAAGGTAAAGGAGATAGTTGTTAGTGAAAATTCAGAAGGACTATTATAAGAATGAAAGAAAATCATTGTCAAATCATAAACAAATTTGTGGAGAGTAATGTACATTTGCATGAAAATACTTCTGAATCATTTTCCCCAAATACACTAGAGCTATGTCCAGATGAAACATGGATCTATATATTTAAGAGGCAAAGCTGAAGAAATTTTAGAAGAATTGACTGTGTTAAAGTGTAAGAAATAGACATTGGACAAGGGAACATTCCTTTACTGAAAAGAGCAATGAGTGAATGTTTATTTTAAGACTGAAAGTGAGTAGAAGAGGAGAGATAAAAGTAATTAAACTTTAGCTATTTTGGGTTCTAGAAATAGCATTTCATTAGCGAATACAAAGTGCATATGCTTTTATTCCAGCAAGGACACATGGAGTGTCCAGGACATATTTTCCTGTCATACAAAAGAAGAAATTTTATGTAAGCAGAAAATAATTAATGACTTCTATTCTGATTTGACATCACCATGAATGTATGATGATGATTTAATATGATGCTGTAGAAGTACCTGGCCAAAGGCAGTGTTGGAGCCTGAGGATTCGGAGATTATTTGTCACTGAACCAAAACTAGAGTATTGATTTTCAGAATCATCGTGGTTGATTCATTCTGATGCTGTGTAATTTCTAGCTTGTATTTAATTGAAAATGAATCTATTTCAGAATAATAGTATATAAATTTTGTTATTAAGTTTTTAATAGTAAAATAAACTTTTATTGAAAATGTCAAGAAGCATATTCATGTTAGGTATTCTATGCAGAAGCCGTTTGATAAATATTTGAATTTAAAATTGACTTCTTACAATGTATTTATTTTTCAGGAAAACACATGAACATCTCTAACCAGAAACTTCTGTATCATTTCCACCATAAACAGATCCATATCCTGGAATATCAGAGAGCAATATATTTAAGAGGCAAAATTGAGTAAGGTTTAGGAGAACCAAACACTTGAAGCTTTAAAACGTGGATATATGAGAGAAGAAAATTCACTTTGAACAATTACTTAATGTGTGAATTGTCTGATAAAATGGACAGAGAGACAGAGACAAAGTGATGAGGTAAATTTTTTCCAAATTTAGATATTTGAAACTTGGAGATAGTTGAAAATGTGTTTAACAAAAACATATATATATATATATATATATATATATATGTATATATATACATATATATATATATATATGTGTGTGTGTGTGTGTGTGTGTGTGTGTGTGTGTGTGTATTTCTGAAGACACTTAAGTATATTTTATAGAAAGGCATGTATTCAGAATGTATAATCACTTTAAAAGTATTAATAAAATAAAACCATATAGATAAATAAGTAATAATTTGAACAGAGCAATATAGAAAATAATGAATTAGATCAATCATGTAGCATGTCATTTATTCTTTCTGAAAATATAAAATAAAAATCCAGTTTGAAATTATAAGATATCTGTTACAAAGTTTCTGTGCATGTTGTGTGAATATTGGCAAATCGGTGGAGGCAATTGAATCCACACAGGTGTTTGGGAACTGGGAAAAAATACAGGTGCCTTCCTCTGTTCATATTGATCCTGAGCATCAAGTAAGCAATAAAGCAGCTGACTTCTTGACGAACATAAGTCAGTGAACTATACACTTGGTTTGAAAAGGTCAATAAACATAGAAGCATATCACCAATTGGATTGTAACATGGATTAACCTCTCATTCCTACAGGCATGGAACAGAAAACAAATGCAAAGAAACAATGTTTGATTTCTTAGGAATATCTCCAGTAATGTGCTTTTATACTAAATTTTTGTTTGTTGACAATATTACAAATAGAAAAATATTCTTGTATTTTTCTCCCATATCTAAAATCTTCATCTCCAGCTTGTCTAATACCCTACATACAACAGTATCTTGTCACAGTATCCTTACCTTAATTTCATTATTGGCCTTATTAATTTATTCAGGGTTATGTATGTTATTGTGACTTTGTAATTAAATCTTGGTTCCTAATGTCATCACAAGGGAACAAAGGGAAATGGTAGTGTTCTTTCTACCTCCAAACTTATCAGTGGTCTCTAGTTCAGAAAAGAAATGTATAATGCAGTGGTCCAGATCCTCATTTTTGCAGTATAGCAGACATGCAAAATCTACTATAAACCTTGCTGGCATACATTTTAGCTGTGAACTAATATCCACAATAGATAAAAATTTAAAAAAACAATGTGTCAGAAAGCCCATGGTGGATTTCTTGTGAGACCTTGACTTGAACGCAAAGAGGAGAAACAGAGAGAAAGTGAGAGGGTTCAGAGACAATTGTTGGAGGAAATTGCAGAAATACTCTGAAAACAGTGCAAAGAATTCTCAAATGGGTAAATGTAAATGTACCATGTGACTCTGTTAAACAACAACAATTTTGTTTGGCTTGTGCCCAATTGACTTGACATGATTTTTCTCAGTTACTTGCTCATATATGTTCGTTGTTCCTATATTCCTATCAGCTAGGAAATGAAGATAACCTAAATCTCCTTAAACTGTCTTATGGCTGATAAAAATGGTACATATATAGTGTGGAATACTGTTAAATGATGAGGAAAATGGAATCATGAAATTTGCAGATAAATGATGGGCACTCTAAAAGTTTCTGTTGGGTGAGATAAGCCAGATCTCAAAAGACAAATGTGGCATGTTTTGTTTCTTGTGATCTTCCTAGTTACATTTCTCAAGATCAAGATTTAGGAACCACTTGAGATCTCATAATAGTCATGCCTAAAGTTAGTATCTATATCAAATCATTCCCTTTATGGTACAGGAAGTCCTGTGGAATGGAGGTAGAAATAATAGTCATGGGTGATAGAGAACATCAAGAAAATAAGCCTTTTTTTCAATCTGAAGGGAGGAACTATGAACATGCTGAAACTGAAGCAGCATACAGAGGACCTGCACAGGTCTGTACCAGATAGAGACCTGGAACTAAATGATGTGGACACATTCTCCATTACAAACTCAGAAACAACTACAATAGATAGTTACTTTCAAATGAAACTTAGTTTCTTCATGGAATCTCACTGAGTAATCAAATTAGACTAAAGCATAGCTACAAGCCCATCAGTAGATGGTCAACAGAAATTGTACTCAACATTATCTTTGGAGGATTCTATTCTCACAATGTTGGCTTTTTCCTTTTTGAACAATTCTCTCTTTTGAAAATTTTATATTTTTTTTATTTTCCAATGATTTTTGTAACTTACTATTTTTACATATTTACATTCCAAATGTTGCTGCAGAATGTCCCTCTCTAAGCATTCTTCTAGCCAATCCTCTTCCCCTTCATTGCTCTTCCCCCTTTTAAATACTATATCATTAGCATATATATTGTGCCTTCCAAATTATTGTTTTTATAGGATTCCAGAGTGTGTGAAAGTATAGTTATGTTTTCTTTTTTTTTTTTTAGTTATTTTTATTTTCTATATTCTATGTTTACATTTCAAAGGCTTTCCCCTTTCCCAGTTCCCACCCACCATAGTTCCCATAGTTCTTCTCCCCCCCCCAACTATTCCCCAATCATTCCCCCTCCCCCCTCGGTTTCTTGTGTTTTCTATTGGGCTCATTTTGTTCTATTAGTTTGTATGGTCCAATATAGTTGTGTTAATGTTGTATTTATCTTTTTATACTGTTTTATTTCATTATTATTCCTTAGAAGACTTTTTTGCTTTCTTATAAGAGACAGAAAGCCAATGGATCTATTTTAGTTGGAAGGTGAGGAGGAATTGGGAGGAACAGAGAAATGGAATTCCATAAACTGTACAAATTACACGAGAAAAACCGTACTTTGAATAAAAGGAAGAGGGTTTGGGGTTCACTCATCCCAGTAAAATATTCCCATCCTGCAGGTGGAGACCAGTTCAGAAAACAAGAAACAACCAAAATTCAGAGATTTGGAGTCTAGTTATATCTAATCCACTGATTCCATACCCAAGAATCTAGCTGCATTCATTGCAGAAGAAGAAATGAAAGGATTGTAAAGAATAAAACAGGAGAGAGTTAAAAGGGACAAATGAAGAGAGAAGCTGCAGCCAAAAAATGACACTATGATTAAATATGAGTTCAATTGCAAGAGGAAAGGAGATGATAATAGAGATCAAAAAGACTGTGAAGCAACAATTCTATATTAAGAAGTACAAGAAATGTAGGAATTAGAGCTTAGGAAGAGGGGAACAACAGGTTATTTTGCATCAGATGATCAGCACTGTAAACCTGTGTTCAAGTAAAATTATATATTTTTAGCAATAGCATTATTAGTGGGAAGTTATGTAATTATTACCTCAATAGCAAATAAATGGAGATAAACCTACAGCAAAAATGTCATAACCTTTATAGTTTTCCAGTGATGTAGCTATAAACAATGGGTTTTCAAAGAAAAATGAAACAGTGCTAACTGTAGTTTATTCCATGTTTTAGAGCGCACAACCCCAGAGGAGAAACAATACTCTAGAACTGTGATAGACATTTTGTTTTGTCCTATATATGTTTGACTATATCTTGTTTCTAATGACAACTGAGATTTTGGATCTGATGTGTAAAGAAGTCAAACTTTTGCTTGGAAGGGGGACATCTAATTAGGAAATATAAAGCATAAATTTTAGCTTCAATACACTTTATTTACAAATATGAACAGACTTTCAGATTATCAACACTTTTTTACATACCTTTACACTGCTTTGGATTCATTTCATCAGTAATTTTTGCAATTTTAAGCACTGAATATCTGACATATTTATTGTATTTATAGTGCTATTTTTCAAATATCTCTCTTGTAGCTATGGACAATGTGATGGTGTATGATATTGACATGAAAGAATAAAGTCAATGTATGGAAAGTTTTAAACGTAGAAGTCTTATGACTATATCTTTATAGGAAATGTTCCTTATTCTTTAACATCTTGTCTTGCAGGCATGTGGTTACTCTGGCTCATATTGCCCAAGCCAAAGTTTTAAATTCCTTTAACTGAATAGTATTAGGCTATGATTCAGAATGTATCTTAAATTGCATGTCACGTTGTTTAATTAAATCATTTATGATATAGCAATATGCGTTGTGGCATTTACCCACCACTATGTTCCTGGAGCCAAAGAATTACTCATAAATGCTATAGACAAGATACTCCTTTCATTCTAAGTCTGATACTCAATTAATCATCAAAACATATCATATTCCTTTAAGGTCATGATTTTTTATTTCATCTGCCATGGCCGATCAGGAAGTACTTAGCAGAACTAGGTTGTTGTGATAGAAAATCATTGGTTGATTCCATGTCCCTCCCTTTCACTAATTGTATAAAAACCTTTGTTAGACCACATCTTTCACAATTATTTCCTTTGAGCTACTGAAGTAGAGCTAAGTTAGGTGCCATCATGGTAAAATTTCTGTTGCTGGCTTTAGCATTTGGACTGGCTCAGGCTGAGGTAAATGCATGATGTCTGTGTTTATGTGTGAGCTTCCTCAGTAGCATAATTCTATGGCGGTGATATGTTATGCTGTTAATCCATATAAGTCCATCTTCATTAAATTACCCTTCAGACTTTTATTCAGGTACCTTTTTTCCAATCAGATGTTTTCTAAGATGAATGAATAGGGGGTTGGATTTACAGATTGTATGAGGACAAAATATAAGCAGTCTCAGGTCCATGATCTCTCTCTCTCTCTCTCTCTCTCTCTCTCTCTCTCTCTCTCTCTCTCTCTCTTCATATTCATACATACATACATATATATATATATATATATATATATATATATATATATATATACAAGTCATTATATTCTTTGAGTTCATGGAAATGTTATCTTGAACCGAAAATGAAATATCATTGATGAATATTTCCAGTAATTTTAAATATATTAATGATTGAGAGAAGAAAGGTAAACACCTACTCTTAAAGTATTGTATGGTTTATGAGAGAAGAGATGTGAAAACCCACTCATATTTTAATCGTCTGTATTATTTTCTTTTGTTATTTTTATTGCTTTTCCAGATTGAAGGAGAATGGAACACTGTTGTTATTGCTGCTGATAATGTAGACAAGATAGAACCAGCTGGAGAAATGAGACTCTATTGTCGTAAAATTACTTGTGAAGAAGACTGCAAGAAGTTGAAAATCACATTTTATGTCCAGTAAGAAAATTATCCAGAATGTAAACTGAGCAAACTATTTTCATTTTTTTGTTGTTTTGTTTTGCTTTTTTTTCTTGAGACCAGGTTTCTCTATATAGCCCTAGCTTTCTTGGAATTCACTCTGCATTCCAGAATGGCCTCAAACTCAGAAATTATCCTGCCTTTGCCTCCTGAGTGCTAGTATTAAAGATGTGCACCATCACTGCCTGGACCCTTTCCTAATACTTAAGTGATGTAATTTTAAGGGGAATGTTTTGCTTCTGGTCATGAATGCAAAAGCACTATTATAAGCCATGTGATAATATTATTCTACAATGGGGGCCATATATGGATACCACTCAAAGAGATAATACATGTCTCCAGTTTCCTGAGTGTACCCCGAGGGTTCATTGTCTTTTGAGGGCTGCCATTGAATTTTAACATCTCTGTTCAACAGAGAACCCTCTAAAGCAATCATCTGTAGTTAGGTGAAGGGTGTGATCTCCTAGGTCATAGCCATATATCTTGTATTATTCAATCAGTGATTTCATAAACATCCTCCAGAAATAGGTCAGTAAATCTAGTTTTAGTTACTTTTTTATGAGCTCTACATTCTTACGTTCTCTCTGACATTTGGATGACTAGCAACAACTTTATCTTTTAGGTTACTTTTAATACCACTTGAAATACTTACATATAAACCCATGTGTATATTATGGCTGGACTAGTTCAAGAGAATTTTCATACAGACATTCTTTCTCAATGACTATTCCAGTTGGTATATGGATATCACAGAACCATCATAGTATGGGGAAAATGGCACAAATAAAAGAATCTATATGACTGCAACCCGTATATTTTCTGAAAAAGAAATTGGAAAAATTTAGATGATCAATTAGAAAAAAAATTAGGTATTTAGGTCCTATCTGTGTACAGTGATACCATAATTAATCACAGTTCTTACTGAAAAGCATTATAACACTTGATCTTTAATGTGAACTCGATGGTAGCAATAAACTAAGCATTGTTTCTCTCTCTAATATTTTTAGTGAAAATGGACATTGCTCTTTGACCACAGTCACTGGGTATTTGCAAGAAGATGGCAAGACCTTCAGAACCCAGTGTAAGTACAGGTTCTGGGAGTACCCTCTGGGACTAAAGCATTGTGGTGTATGTTGATAGTTCAGCTGGCCAATGTTATATATGTCAACAGCAAATTTGATTGTTTAGAAATTTATTAATCTCTCAGAAAGCCACAGATATGTTACCAACTGAAATAAATTCTAGGTCACCTGAGGTTTACTTGGAGAATAACATTGTTAAAGTTGTGAAAAATTCTACCAAAATATGTAGCAAGTAGTTTTCCACAAAAACAATATTTTCAGATATTTTTTACTGTTATCCATAATATATTTTAAAATATTTCAGACTGACTTCTTCAATGTTGTAAGTAATCCTGAAATAATAGCAACATTATTCAAATCAATTATACATAATTTGAATTTGCACTTGATATTAAAGCATGAAAATCAAACAAAATCAAACACAAGATAGCACATTCTATTGTCCTGAAGATTTGTTGCCTAATTTTATATGACTATTCAAAAACAGACTTGGAATATAAAGTGACCAGATCCTAATATTACTTTGTTGTAAGTTTGATCACAGATTAGGTGCAAATTTTCTCACAAATCTCTCTCTCTCTCTGTCTGTTTCCATTACTGTGTGTTAAAAACATACCCTTTGTGGACAATTAGTAATCTCTAAAAATATCTTACTTATATCTTTTTTATTAATAATAGAAAAAGTACAAAATTTTGTTCATGTTACTAATTAGTAACTATCTCTTTGAGTACATGTATGCATTTCTCATCAAGTTTTCCAATGTTTAAAAATATAGTTTTATTTTCTCAAAAAATTTCTCCAACAGCCTTTTATATCTGTTTGAAAATGCCAGTAGTACCTAACCAATAGTCCCCCTAGTCTTGGAACAAGATATTCAGAGAACTGGAAAGTCTCTATACTTTGGATATTTGATCAGTTTTGTAGCATACAAATAGATATTCTTCACGTTATAATTTAGTATTAAAATTGAGTGCCTACAGAAATAGTCATGCATGCATGCATTGTATATTTGTGAATCAGATATTATTACTACTGTCAGGGTCAACATTAATATTTCAAATAGGTGACATCAGAAAATTGAGTGCCACTGACATTTGAAATATTTCTATTATTACAGATCAAGGGGATAATCATTATGAAATTGTGAAGCAGACACCAGAGAACTTAGTCTTTTACAGTGAGAATGTTGACAGAGCCTTCCTTAGAACACGATTGATATTTGTTATTGGTAAGAATGGCAGTGGATCTCTGAAATAGTAACAAAGGTTACTCTGACTATAAGGACTAAGTCAGAATCACAATTCCCCCCAGTACAGTGTTATAGGATGTCCAAAGTTCTTTCCCCTAAATGATAACCAGATTGTGTGTGGACCTACATGAATGTTGCATAGTAATAGAGTGGCATGACACTAAGGACTGTGGGCAAAGAAAGAAGTGATTGGAAGAGTTCATGTTCATGTTTCCTCCCTGGACAAATGGAGCATTTGTGATTTTCCCAAAGTTCAGACCATTTTCAGTGTCATTTCACTAAATGTGTAGAAAATTAAAACTTAGAGAATAGTTGAATAAAAATGGACAATTTCCAATTTTCATTGAATTTCTTGACACCTTTGTTTTTAAGAATAGTTGTGATTGATATGTGTAATTTCCATAGACAAATTTCTATGTTTTTGTTCATCATGAAAGGGATCTCATACCACAAGTTTCACCTTATTAAGTGTATCCACAACCCTTGGTTTAATTTTTATTTTCAGTATTGACCACATCCAGGGTGGGTAAATTTGGAGAAGTTGGGACTTTTCATTAAATATCATAGTAGGAGACAAAGGAAGCAATGTACATAATGCAGGATTGTCATGAACAAGTCTCTAAAATTATTATTCATGGAATGCAGGAGAGAAACCTTTAACTCCTGAACAAAATGATAAACTTGTGGAATTTGCTGTGTCAAAGAACATTCCTCCTGAGAACATTCGAGAAGTCCTGGCTACAGGTAAAGTTAATGCATGTTGTTTGTTGCTATAGCATAATATGCATATATGATAAATATATTAATATTCATATACAAATTTATCTAATTTACATATATGTACATATATATGCATATATGTATGCATATATAAATGTGCATATACATACATATACACATATATGTATATATGTATGTAAATTCATAAAAACATATCTTATTACTGATTTAGATTCAATTTGTGGGAGCTTTTCACATTTTCTAGTGATGAAACCTTTGTTGCTCCTTACCCTACTTTGTTTTACAGATCCCTGTCCTCAGTAACAATCTTCTGTAGGTGAGTAGAAAGAGATGCCATATATGCCCACCCATCTGTTTAATTGAGAAGTGTTTTTATATAAAAATTTGACATAAGCATGTGAGCAAATATACTTGTTTGTAAATGAAGCAAAATCAAGTAAGAGTTTTCCATCTTTTTGTATTTAAAAATCCTATAGTGACCAGTGTGACTTAGAGAATAATTTAATTTATAAAACAATATTAAAGATTTTTTATCATTCAGTAATTGTAATTACCCTATTTTGAAAATATTCCATCAAGAAAATGTGTTTTTTTCATTTGAAAACTTTTCATTTATGTATGATTTATCAGATATATTTCAGCAGATTTGGTATAATTGTGTTTTCTTTTCAATATGTATATTGATAACTTTCATTTTAAATTTGAATGTAGGACTACATAGTCATTTCCTGTAGTAACTCTCTATTTACTTACACAGATTATGTCTATGAAATAATTCCTTGTGTATAATTCTTTCTTTATAATCTAAATTGTTATATTTAACTTAGTTCTGCTGCAATCTCAGTGAGGAAACCTTTCCTATCAGCTCAACCATATGTTAATTTTTTCATGTTTGCACAGATAACAACAAGATGAGAATTATTCATCACAATTCCTGACTGTGGAATCAGTATCATGTACAATTCAACTTTCCTTTCATAATACATTTTTCCTCCTCTGTGCAGTCAAGGTGCTGCATACCTGATTACATGCCTTTCCTTCCTCTTCTCATGACCAGTTCTTAATCTGAATGATTAAATAAAGTGATTCAAGAAGCAATAATGACCTTGTGAAATGAGTCTCCTTTAAAAGGCATGTGAATGTAATACCTAAATATGTGAAACACACAAATGTAGAACAAATAATATATTTATATGAAAACAATTGTAATATTTGAAAATGTCACACTTTGTGAAGCATTGCCAAGAACATCACAGAACTGAACTTTCTATTTTGCTTATTACTTAGTTTCACCTGTAATTTGTCATAGGAGGTTGTATCATCCCAGCACACTAAAATATTTCACATAACAAACTAATTGGTTCTGGCTACATTTTCCACATTATTTAAAATAGATAAAATAAATATTGTTTCAAAAATTCCATCTAAGGGGATTATCTTTTTTTTAATGACTCCAGTAATCAAGTGAATCCAGACACTTTCAAATAGTCAACTGATTGGCAAATGGGTCAATCAGTTTTGAGGAATAGAATAAATTCACTGCAATCCATAATACCAAACACTACAAATATTCATTTATATATTACATTTTCTATATGTATTACAGTGGTTCCTTAGAAGGTAGTTAGCTATCAAGAATGAAAAAGCAGATGTAGTCTTCTTTGAGGGTTGGAACAGTGAAACGGAGAAGAATATAGACAGTGTTGTTACATCCTGTTTCCTATAGTCTAAAGATGAAACAGATGCCAAGTAGTATCCACAAACAGCTGTTGTGATTAAGAAACCATGGCTCAGTCTTTTTTTGCTGAAAGAAGCCTGTTAATTCACATTCCTTCCCATGACTTGTAAAAAGATTTCACTTTAAAAATGTCATGTATGTATAATCATTTTTTTAGAGTCCAGCCATTTTCCCCACCTGGTCCAACCTCAGACTGTTTCTCATCCCATTCATCCTGCCCTGTCTCCAAGAGGATGTACCCTAATTTCTAGACCACCCCAACACACCCTGTCAGCCCTCACCACTCTGTGGGCCCTCAAGTATCTCAAGGGTTAGATGCGTCTTCTCTCATTGAGGTCACACCAGACAGTCCTCTGCTGTATATTTGTCAGGGGCCTGGGACCAGCTAGGTTGTGCTGCTTGGTAGTTGACTCAGTGTCTGAGAGATCTCAGGGTTCCAGGGTTGTTGAGACTGCTGGTTTTCTATTGGTTCACCCTCTTCTTCAAATTCTTCCAGCCTTTCCATAATTCAACCACAGGATTCCCCCGACTTCAGATTGATAGTTGGGTATAATTATCTGCATCAGTCTTGGTCAGGTGGTTGTTGGGCCTCTTTGGAGGAGAGCCATGCTAGGCTCCAATCTGCAAGTACATCATAGAATCAATAATATTGTCAGGCCTTGGGGACTCCTCTTTTGAATGGTCCTAATTTGAGACAGTCACTGAACCTCTTTTTCCTTTTTCTTCTCCATTTTTGTTTTTGAAGTTCTTTTAGACAGGAACATTTCTGGGTCAGAGTATGTGACTGTGGGCTTACAATCCCAGCTCTTGACTGTATTCCCTGCCTTTCTTCTGGAGATGGACTCTATTAGCTCCTCCTCCCCACTGTTGGTTATTTCAACTAAGATCCATACCACTGAGTCCTGAGAATCTCTCACCTCCCAGGTCTCTGGTACATTCTAGAGAGACCCCTGACCTGACAACTCACGAGGATGCCTGTTTCCATTCATTCTGCTGGACCTCGGGGCTTTACTCCTGAACCCTTCCCTGAATACCTTGTCAGGTTCCCCCTTTCCCCTTCGCCTTCCTCTCATACCCTTATCTATCCCTCTCTCCCTGTGATTGCTTTCTTCACACTCCCAAGTGGGATTGAAGCATCCTTACTTGGGCCTTTCAGCTTGTTAACCTTCTTGAGTTCTATGCATAGTTTTCTGCATGTTTTGTAATTTTTGTCTGACGTTCACTTATTAGTGAGTACATACCATGCATGTTGTTTTGAGTCTGAAATACCTCTCTCAGGATTATATTTTGTAGTTCCATCCATTTGCCTGCAAAACTCATAATGTCCTTGTTCTTTTTTTTTTAGATTTTTAAAAAAATTATTTTCTATATTCTTTGTTTACATTCCAAAGGCTTTCCCCTTTCCCAGTTCTCCCCTCACTATGTGTCTCTAAGTCCCCCCACCCCCGCGCATTCCCCAATCACACTCCAACACTTTCTATGTTCTGGTACTCTCCTGCAAAACTGGAACCAGTCTCTTCTGGACCAGTGTCCTCTCATTCCTTCTTCTGGGAATCTTTTGATTTGCTAACTGTGCCTTGAGTATTCAGAGCTTCTGGGCTCATTAATATCCATTTATCAGTAATTGCATTTCATGTGTATTCTTTTGTGATTGCGTTAACTCACTTAGGATTTTTATTTTCCAGATCCAACCATTTGCCTACAAATTGTATGCATTCATTATTTTTAATTGCCGAGTAGTGTTCCATTGTATAAATATACCACATTTTCTGTGTCCATTCCTCCTTTGAGGGACATCTGGGCTCCTTCCAGCTTCTGGCTATTATAAATAAGGCTGCTATGAACATAGTGGAGCATGTTTCTTTATTGCAAGCAAGGGAATCCTGCCCTGCGTATATGCCCAGGTGTGGTATGACAGGGTCCTTTGGAAACATCATGCCCAAATTTCTGAGGAACGGCCAGACTGATTTCCAGAGCAGTTGTGCCATCTTACAATCCCAGCAACAGTAGAGGAGTGTTCTTTCTCCACATCCTTGCCAGCACCTGTTATCTATTGAGCTTTTAATCTTAGCCATTCTGACTGGTGTGAGGTGGAATCTCAGGGTTGTTTTGATTTGCATTTCCCTGATGACTAATGATGTTGAACATCTCTTAAGGTGTTTCTCAGTCATCCGAATGTCTTCAGGTGAAAATTCCTTGTTTAGCTCTGTAACCCATTTTTAATAGGGTTATTTGGTTCTTTGGAGTCTAACTTCTTGAGTTCTTTGTATATATTGGATATTAGTCCTCTTTCGGATGTGGGGTTGGTGAAGATCTTTTCCCAATTTGTTGGTTTCCGTTTTGTCTTTCTGACAGTGTCCTTTGCCTTACAGAAACTTTGTAATTTTATGAGGTCCCATTTGTCAATTCTTGATCTTAGAGCATAAGCTGTTGGTGTTCTGTTCAGGAACTTTCCCTCCTGTGCCTATGTCCTCCAGGGTCTTACCCAGTTTCTTTTCTATTAGTTTCAGTGTGTCTGGCTTTATGTGAAGGTCCTTGATCAGCTTGGAGTTGATCTTAGTACAAGGTGATAAGAGTTGGTCAATTCACATTCTTCTGCATGTTGACCTCCAGTTGAAGGGTGCTGCTTGCTTATTTTCTTTCTCAGCCCATTTATCATTTCCAACGTTTGAATGCTGAATGCACCTTTAGGTCACCACACTGCTCTCCACCTTATTATTACAATTACTTTGCCTCTAATCTCTCCTTATAATTCACAACTTCTGCATTAATATAATACTTATTGGAGTGGATGAGTTTTGTGTGGTGTGTGTGTGTGTGTGTGTGTGTGTGTGTGTGTGTTGAGAGATAGGAGTTTGACACAGAAATTTATAGTCAACTATTTGTTTTAGTGATTGTAATATGTGCTCCTCTTCATGACACATTTCTTGGTCTTCAATAACCTGTATGTGATCTCACTTGTAGTGTTAAGTGAATTTGAATAATTATATTGTGATCCAAAGTTACTATCAAATCTTAGTGTCTAAAATGCCTTAGAAGTTCCAAATCACACCAATCACAATAGTTACAGCATAGAAGAGGTATGCGAAATGATATACTAATGGTCCTTTGTTCATAGAGGAAGTTTTTTAGTAGAACTTATACTATGAGCTATAAAAGGTAAATCATGCTTGGCTCTGTAAACCTATGCCATCTCCATTGTACTTTTCATATACCATTCCTATTAGTTGTTAAATTATTTTATTTATTTACATTCCAAATGTTGCCCCACTTCCTGGTCTCCCCTAAGAGAGTTCTTCATTCCATCCACCCTTCCATTTGCCTCTAAGAAGGTGCTCTCCCAAACGACCCAGGTGGATGGTCCTATCCCTCCAGTCGGTCCCTGTCTATCTATTGGAGATGGTATTTCAGCTTCCATTTCTCCACTGTTGGGTATTTCACATAAGGCCATCCCCTTTGAGTTCTTGGAGCTTCTCATATCCTTGGTCTCTGTGAATTTTTAAGGATTACCCCTTGCCCCACCTTTGCAACTGCATATATCCAGTCATTCTCCTGGCATTCTGGGCTTTGCTTCTGGCTTCTCCTCTACCTGATCTCACCATTTTTCCCCTCCTTTACCCATGCTTCACCTAGGTCCCTCCCTCCCCCTACCCTCATTTATTATTTTATTCCCCTTTCTAAGTAAGATTGAATCATCCTCACTTGGACCTTCCTTCTTGTCAAAATTCAAATGGTCTGTGTATTGTGTCATGGGTATTATTTTGTTTTGGTTAATACCCACCTAACAGTATTTATACACTATGCATGTGATTTCGGTTCTGAATTATCTTACTTAGGAAGTTGCTTTCTGGTTCTATTTGTTTGCCTGAAATGATCACGATTTCCATGTTTTTAATAGCTGAACAGTATTTCATTCTGTATCTACTCTGCACTAATCATCTGTGGAATGCAAATCACAGCATGGCTAAGAATAATTTTTATCCCAGGCAGAAGAGAAAAGATAATCATTAAGAAAACTTGGATAAGATGTAGGGAGAAGGGAATACTCATGGTGAGTTGTAAAATTGAACTGCTCTGAAAACCAGTGTGTAATATTGTGAAGAGACTGCATATAAATCTACCATATGAAACAACTACACAACCCTTTATCATATGTCCAAGTGGCTTGACATTCCATGCCAAGGACACTTTGCCTGTCATATTTATTGCTACTCTATTTATAATATCTAAGAACTGGATAAATCTAAATACCCTTCACCTGAGAAATGGATAATAAAAAGGAGTTCGTCATGCCCTATGGAATAATATAATACTGCAAATATAAATGGAATATAGATTTAGAAGACAAATGGACAAAACAAGAAAACATCATAGCCATGTAACACATACAAGGAGCCCCAATGATCACATGTTCTTTTTTTATCTACAATTCTTTTATGCAAATTCACTGATACAAATACAAGAGTGAGTTAAAAAGTATCAAGAAAAGAGTCTGTAGGTAGGGTGTGAATGAGGAATGAGAGGGTAATGGCAGGATAATACTACTCTAGACTTCCAGTTTCTGTCTCTGGAATGATAACATCCAAACCAGCAGCAAGCCATCTCCAAGCAGCACAGGAAGCCTTATACACCCATCCACCAGCAGAGAGGACAGAGCCAGCATAAGTTTGACTGGCCGTGCAGATCAGAGAATCCTGTCCAGAGGCCTCTGGCAAGAGACTTCCAGTTTCTGCCTCCAGATCGGGAACATTCCCTGCCACAACACACCATCTATCTCCAAGTGGCTCAGGAAGCCAGCTATACAAACACTGGATCAGAGGAGACAGCCAGCACAGCCTGAATCCAGAGTTGATCAGGACCACAGGGCTACATACCCAAATACAACTACAAGAGAGTGAGTCTCAGATGCCATCTTTGCTCTTGTGACTGTGTAACAGATTGGTAGGCTGAGATCACCAGAGGTGAGGATCAAAGATCACTTGTGACACAGCCCACCAGGATTCTACCTGCAGCCAGGAACTTGGCAGCACCACAGCAATTTGTGCCAGGGGAAAGCAGTTCACCCAGGGTTGCTGAGATAGGCCTGCGGGCACACAAGAGGGCACCAGCCAGTGACAGCAAGACCAACTAACACCAGAAATAACCAGATGACAAAAGGCAAACACAGGAGCCTTGCTTACAGAACTGAAGTCAATATGGCACCATCTGAACCCAATACTCCCAAAACAAGTATTGGATATCCCAATACACCAGGAAAGCAAGATTTGGATTTAAAATCACAGGTCATGGTTCTGATGAATGGCTTCATGGAGGGTTTCAAGAAGGATATAAATAACTCCGTTAAGAAATACAGAACACAAGTAAACAGGGAGAAGCCCTTGAAAAACTAAAGGTAAACACAATAAAGCAGGTGAAGGAATTAAACAAACCAATTTAGTATATAAAGAAGGAGGTAGCAACAATAATGAAATCACAAAGGGAGACAACTCAAGACATAGAAAACCTAGGAAAGAAGTCAGGAGTCATGGATCCAAGCATCAACAACAGAATACAAGAGAGAGAATAGAGAATCTCAGATGCAGAAGGTACCATAGAATGCACTGATACAACAATCAAAGAAAAAGAAGAATTCAAAAAGCTCCTGAACCAAAAGATCTAGGATATCCAGGACAAAATGGGAAGACCAAACCTAAAGGTTATAGGTAAAGAAGAGAGTGAAGATTTCCAACTTAAAGGGCCAGTAAATGTCTTCCACAAAATTATAGAAGAAAACTTCCCTAACCTAAAGAAAGAGATGCCCATGAATATACAAGAAGCCTATAGAATACTAAATGGATTTAATCAAAAAAGAAATTCCTCCCTTCAAAAAATAATTAAAGCACCAAATGTACTAAACAAAGAAAGAATATTAAAAGCAGTAAGGAGAAAAAGTCAAGTAACATATAAAGGAAGACCTATAAGAATTACACCAGATTTCTCACCAGAGACTATGAAAGCCAGAAGAGCCTGGGTAGATGTCATGCAGACTCTAAGGGAACACAAATGCCAACTCAGACTGCTATATAAAGCAAATCTCTCAATTACCAGAGATGGAGAAACCAAGGTATTTCATGACAAAAACAAATTTACACCGTATCTTTCCACAAATCCAGCCCTTCAAAGGATATTGAATGGAAAACACCAACAAAAGGAGGGAAACTACACACAAGAAAAAGCAGGAAAGTAATCTTTTAACAAACTCCTAAGAAAATAACCACAGAAACATAAAGTTTACATCAAAAATAGCAGGAAGAATGAATCACTACTCCTTCGTATCTCATAACATCAATGGACTCCAATCTGCAATAAAACGACATAGACTAAGTAACTGTATTCGTAAATAAGACCAATCATTTTGCTGCATACAGTAAACACATCGCAGTGTCAAAGACAAACACTACCTCAGAGTAAAAGTCTTGGAAACAGTTTTCCAAGCAAATCATCCCATGAAACAAGCTGAAGTAGTCATTCTAATACTGGATAAAATCAACTTTCAAAAAAAGTCATCAAAAAGACACAGAAGAATATTTTATATTCATCAAAGGAAAAATCTACCAGGAAGAACTCTCAATTTTGGACATCTATGCCACAAATACAAGGGCACCCAGATTTGTAAAGGAAACATTCCTAAAGCTTAAAGCACAAATCCCACCCCACAAAATAATAGTGGGTGACCTCAACACCCCACTCTCATCAATGGACAGATTAGGGAAACACAAACTAAACAGAGCCACAGTGAAACTAACAGAAGTTTTGGACCAAATGGATTTAACAGATATCTATAGAACACTTCATCCTAAATCAAAAGAATATACCTTCTTCTCAGGACCTCATGGAACCTCCTCTAAAACTGACCATATAATTGGTTACAAAACAGACCTCAGCAGATATAAGAAGATCGAATGAATTCCATGTCTCTTATCATATCACTATGGAGTAAGGTTGGTCTTCAATAGCAACAAAAACAACAGAAAGCCCACATGCACATGGAAGCTGAGCAATGTTACTCAATGATATCTTGGACAAGGACGAAATAAAGAAAGAAATCAAAACTTGTTTTTAGAATGTAATGAAAATGAAGGCACAACATACTCAAACTTATTGGACACAATGAAAGTTTGACCATGAATTATCTTTTCCTTTGAGTTTGTTCATGGAGTGGATTACATAGATGGATGTCTGTATATTGAACCATCCATGCATCCCAGGGATGAAGCCTACCTGATCATGGTTGATGATCATTTTGCTGTGTTCTTGGATTCAAAATTCTTGGATAGCAAGAATTTTATTGAGTATTTTTGCACCGATATTCAGAAGGGAAATTGGTATGAAGTTCCCTTTTTTGTTAGATCTTTGTGTGATTTTGGTTTCAGCATAATACTGTCTTTATAGAATGAGTTGGGTAATCTTTTTGTGCTAGGTCTCTTTGGAGGTCAGATGGAAATCTGCACTAAAACCATCTGGTCTGGTGCTTGTTTTTTTGTTTTGTTTTGGTTTGGTTTGGTTTGGTTTGGTTTGGTTTGGTTGGATAATTTTCAATGACTGCTTCAAATTCTTTAGGGGTTATGGGACTGTTTAGATGCTCTATTTGATCCTGATTTAATTTTGGTATTTGGTATTTGGTATTTGTCTATGAAGCTGTCCATTTCCTCCAGCTTTTCCCTGAGTTTGAGGATTTCCTGTTTTCTACTCCTCCTGGGAGTATTTTCAGAAAATGAAGAAAATGTCTGACAATTACTTAAAATTGTTCAAAAATCTTAGCCATTAGAATAATAGTGAAACTAATTGAAGATTTTTTCTTATTAAAGTAATAATAACCAAGATCAGTAAAAGAATCGATGACTCATTCCGGTAGACATAGAGGGAACATGCTACCCTTGATCATCTTTTTGATTAAAGTAAAAACTGGTTAATCCTCTGGGTATATGCCCAAGAGTGGTATAGCAGGGTCCTTCAGAAGTGTCATACCCAGCTTTCTGAGGAACCACCAGACTGATTTCCAGAGTGGTTGTACCATCTTGTAATCCCATCAGCATTGGAGAAATATTCCTTTCTTTATATCCTACGCAACACCAGCTGTCTCCTGAGTTTTTAATCTTAGCCATTGTGACTTGTTTGAGGTGAAATCTCAGGGTTGTTTTGATTTGCATTTCCCTAACGACTAATGATGTTGCCCATTTCTTAAGGTGCTTCTCAACCATCTGAAGTTCTTCAGGTGAAAATTCTTCGTTTATCTCTTTGACCCCATTTTTAATAGGGTTATTTGTTTCTGTTGGATCTAACTTCTTGAGTTCTTTGTATATATTGGATATTAGCCCTCTGTCAAATGAATAGTTGGTAAAGATCTTTCCCCAATTTTTTTGGTAGCCATTTTGTTCTTTTGACAGTGTCCCCCAGCATTCCATAAGAACATATGTTACACTTTGTTCATAGCAGACTTCTTTATAATAGCCAGAAGCTTGAAAGCACCCAGATGTCCCTCATTGGAGCAATGGATACAGAAAATGTGGGATATTTACACAATGGAATAATACTCAGCAATTAACAATGAATTCATGAAATTCTTAGGCAAATGGTTGGAACTGGAAAATATCATCCTAAGTGAGGTAACTCATTCACAAAAGAACACACATGGAATGCAGTCACTGATAAGTGGATAATAGCCCAGAAGCTCTGAATACCCAATACACAACACACATATCAAATCATTCCCAAGAAGGAAAAAGGAGAGGTTCCTGGTCCTAGAAATGCTTGGTGTAGCATTGTAGGGGATTCCCAGGACAGAGAAGTCAGAGGGTGTTTATTTGGGAAGAGGGAAGAGGGCTTATGGGACTTATGGGAGGGAGGAATCGGGAAAGGGAAAATCATTTGGAATGTAAACAAAGAATAGAGAAAATAAGAAAAAAACTGGTTCATCACTATAAAAATAAGTGTGTAGTTTCCCCAAAAGAACTCCATTGTCCTCAACACAAGTGTTTGAATCTTGCATGGCTGAGAAAACTTAAGGAAATGTTCAACATCCTTAGTCATTAGGGAATTGCAAATTAGAACCACCCTGATATTCTACCTCATACCAGTCAGAATGGCTAAGATCAAAGACTCAGGGGAGAGCCTATGCTGGCAAGGATGGGGAGAATGAGGAACATTTCATTATTTCTTGTGGGATTGCAAGCTGGTATAACCACTCTGGAAGTCAGTTTGGCAGTTAGTCAGAAAATTGGACATAGTATTACTTGAGGACCCAGCTGTATCACTCCTGGGCATTTACCCAAAAGACTCCCCAAGATGTAGCCAGGACACATTGCCTACCATATTCATAGCAGCATTATTTATAATAGTCAGAAACTGAAGAAAACCCAGACATCCTTCAACAGATGAATAGACACAGAAAATGTCACACATTTATCCAATGGATTGCTTTCCAGGAATTAAAAACAATCACTTCTTGCAGTTCTTAGGCAAATGGATGGAACTTTAAAATATCATCCTGAGTGAGGTAACCCATTCATAAAAGAACACACTCACTGATAAGTGACTATTAGCCCAAAAGCTCACAATGCCCATCATACAACCTACAGTCCACATGAATCTCAAGATAAGGAAGTTCAAAGCCCTTCTTAGAAGGGGGAATAAAATATCCATGGGAGGAAATACACAGAAAAAATGTGTAGCAGGGAAAGAAGAAAAGGCCATCCAGAGGTAGCTCCACTTGGAGTTCCATCCCATATCCAATCACCGAACCCTGACACAGTTGTGGATGCCAAGAAGTGCTTGCTGATGGGAGCCTGATATAGCTGTCTTCTGAGAGGGTCTTCCAGAGCCTGACAATTACAGAGGCAAATGCAGCCAACCATTGTTCTGAGGACAGGGTCCCCAATGGAGGAGTTAGAGAGACGACTAATGGAGCTGAATGGGTTTGCAACCTCATAGGAAGAACAATATCAACAACCAGAACCCCTAGAGTTTCCAGGGACTAAACCACAAACTATGACTCCAGCTGCATATACAGTAGAGGATTCCATTATTAGGGGAATTAATTTGAGGAAAAGCTCTATGCTCTAATGTCAGAGATTGCCAGGGTGGGGAGGCAGGACTAGGTGGGTGGGTGGTCAGGGAAAAAACATCATAGAAGCAGAGGGATGGATATGGGATAGTGGGTTGCTGGGGGGGGGAGGTTACCAAGAAAGAGCATACATAACATTTGAACTGTAAATGATGAAAAAAATCTTGAAGAAGACAGGCTGCTTGTTATTTCAACCCCTTTTCAGTGTTGTACTTGGGACACCAAACTGCACAATGCAGGAAGAGTAGGAGATTAAAAGCACACATGTAGGTCAATATACACACAAATTATCCAAACTTTAGAAGACACAATATACATGAGAGAGTCCCAAATATCATAGACATATTTCTTGCTTTTTTTTGATTCTTTTGTTTTGTTTTTCTTTTTTTGTAACAGTGTTTCTCTGTGTAGACTTGGCTGTCCAGGAACTCACTCTGTAGACCAGGCTGGCCTTGAACTCAGAATCCCCCTGTGTCTGTCTCCCAAGTGCTGGGATTAAAGGCGTGCACACCACAGCAATGCACTTTCATTTATAATATCATCAAAGAAAAATATCTTCAAATAAACCTAACCAAGATGATGAAAGTAAACTAATCTCAGCAGTGAGAAAACCTTGAGAAAAAATCAGGAGGCATAGATGCAAATATCAACAATAGAATACAAGAGATAGAAGACAGAATCTCAGATGCTGAAGATACCATAGGAACCATGGATTCAACAATTAAAGAAATGAAAAATGCAAAAAGCTGGTAACCCAAAACATTCAGGAAATCCAGGACACAATGAGAAGACCAAACCTAAGGATTATAGGGATAGGGGAGAATGAAGATCTACAACTTAAAGGGCCAGCAAATATCTTCTAAAAAATTATGGAAGAAAACTTCCCCAACCTAAAGAGAGAGATGCCCATGAATATACAAGAAGCCTATAGAACCCCAAATAGACTGGACCAGAACAGAAATACTTCCCGTCACATAATAATCAAAACCCCAAATGTACTAAACAAAGAAAGATTATTAAAGGCAGTAAGAGAAAAAGGACAAGTAACGTATAAAGGAAGACCTATCAGAATTACACCAGACTTCTCACCTGAGACCATGAAAGCTAGAAGATCCTGGGCAGACCTCATGCAGACCCTAAGAGAACATAAACTTCAGCCAAAACTACTATAGCCAGCAAAACTCTCAATTGCCATAAATGGGGAAACCAAGGTATTCCATGACAAAACCAAATTTGCACGATACTTATCTACAAACCCAGCCCTACAAAGGATAATAGGGGAAAAATACCAACACAAGGGGGGAAACAACACCCCAGAAGAAACAAGATGGAAACCCCATCTCATCCAACCCAAAAGAAGAGAACCACTCAAATACAAATAATAATAATAATAATAATAATAATAATAATAACGACCAAAATGTCAGGAAGTAATACTTACTATTCCTTAATATCTCTTAATATCAATGGACTCAATTCCCCAATAAAAAGACACAGACTAACAGACTGGATACGGAAACAGGACCCTACATTTTGCTGCATACAGGAAAAACATCTCAGTGTCAAAGACAAGTACCACCTTAGAGTAAAAGGCTGGAAGACAGTTTTAGAAGCAAATGGTCCCAGGAAACAAGATGGAGTAGCCATTCTAATATCAGATAAAATTGACTTTCAATCTAAAGTCATCAAAAGAGACACAGAAGGTCACTTCCTTCTTGTCAAAGGGAAAATCCACCAAGAAGAATTCTCAATACTGAACATCTATGTGCCAAATGTAAGGGCACCCTCATTCATAAAAGAAACTTTACTAAAGCTTAAAACACATTGCACCTAACACAATAATTGTAGGTGAATTCAACACTCCACTCTCCTCAATGGACCCATCAGGAAAGCAGAAACTAAACAGGGACACAGTTAAACTAATTGAAGCTTTGGACCAATTGGATTTAACAGATATATATAGAACATTCCATCCCAAGGCAAAAGAGTATACCCTTTTCTCAGCACCGCATGGTACCTTCTCAAAAAATTGATCATATAATTGGTCACAAGACAGACCTCAACAAATACAAGAAGACTGATCTAATCCCATGTCTCCTATCTGATCACTATGGAGTAAAAGTGATCTTCAATAGCAAGAAGAACGACAGAAAGCCCACATACACATGGAAACTGAACAATACTCTACTGAATGAAACCTTGGTCAAGGAAGAAATAAAAAAAGAAATCAAAGACGTTTTAGACTTCAATGAAAATGAAGGTATGACCTACCCAAATCTTTGGGACACAATGAAAGCAGTGCTAAGAGGAAAACTCATAGCCCTGAGTGCCTCCAAAAAGAAACTAGAGAGAGCATACACTAGCAACCTAACAGCACACCTGAAGGCCCTGGAACAAAAAGAAGCTAACTCACCCAAGAGGAGTAGAAGAGAGGAAATCATCAAACTAAGGGCTGAAATCAATCAAGTAGAAACAAAGAGAACCATACAAAGAATCAACAAAACCAAGAGCTGGTTCTTCAAGAAAATCAACAAGATAGATAAACCCTTAGCTAGACTAACCAAACGGCACAGAGACAGTATCCAAATTAACAAAATTAGAAGTGAAAAGCGGGATATAACAACAGAAACTGAGGAAATTCAAAAGATCATCAGATCCTACTACAAAGGCCTATACTCAAAACAACTGGAGAATCTGGAGGAAATGGACAATTTCCTAGACAGATACCAAATACCAAAGATAAATCAGCATCAAGTAGATCAGCCAAACAGTCCCATAACCCCTAAATAAATAGAAGGCGTTATAGAAAGCCTCCCAACCAAAAAAAGTACGGGACCAGATGGTTTTAGTGCAGAATTCTACCAGACCTTCAAAGAAGACTAACACCAATACTCTTCAAACTATTCCACAAAATAGAGACAGAAGGGACACTGCCCAACTCGTTCTTCGAAACCACAATTACACTGATACCTAAAACACAAAAAGATCCAACAAAGAAAGAGAACTATAGGCCAATTTCTCTTATGAATTTTGATGCAAAAATACTAAATAAAATTCTTGCCAACCGAATCCAAGAGCATATCAAAAAGATCATTCACCATGATCAAGTAGGCTTCAATCCAGGGATGCAGGGATGGTTCAATATATGGAAATCCATCAATGTAATCCACTACATAAACAAACTAAAAGAAAAAAACCACATGGTCATCTCATTAGATGCTGAAAAAGCATTCAACAAAATTCAGCATCCTTTCATGCTAAAAGTCTTGGAAAGAGCAGGAATTCAAGGCCTATACCTAAACATAGTAAAAGCAATCTACACCAAACCAGTAGCCAGCATCAAAATACATGGAGAGAAACTTGAATCAATCCCACTAACATCAGGGACTAGACAAGGCTGCCCTCTCTCTCCATATCTTTTCAATATAGTACTTGAAGTTCTAGCTAGTGCAATTAGACAGCATAAAGAAGTCACAGAGATACAAATTGGAAAGGAAGAAGTCAAACTATCATTATTTGCAGACGATATGATAGTCTACTTGAGCGACCCAAAAAACTCCACCAGAGAACTTCTACAGCTGATAAACAACTTCAGCAAAGTGGCTGGTTATAAAATTAACTCAAGCAAATCAGTAGCCTTATTGTACTCAAAGGACAAGCAGGCTGAGAAAGAAGTTAGGGAAATAACACCCTTCACAATAGCCACAAACAACATAAAGTACCTTGGTGTAACTCTAACCAAACAAGCAAAAGATCTGTATGACAGGAACTTAAAGTCCTTGAAGAAAGAAATCGAAGAAGACCTCAGAAGATGGAAAATTATTTCTTGCTCCTGGATTGGCAGGATCAATATAGTAAAAATGGCCATTTTGCCAAAAGCAATCTAAAGATTCAATGCAATCCCCATCAAAATCCCAAATCAATTCTTCATAGATCTAGAAAGAGCAATTCTCAAATTCATCTGGAGCAACAAAACACCCAGGATAGCTAAAACTATTCTGAATATTAAAAGGACTTCTGGGGGAATCAATATCCCTGACCTCAAGCAGTGGTACAGAGCAATTGTGTTAAAAACTGCATGGTATTGGTACAGCAACAGGCAGGTAGATCAATGGAATAGGATTGAAGACCCAGAAATGAACCCACAGACTTATGGTCACTTGATCTTTGATAAAGGAACCACAACCATCCAGTGGAAAAAAAGATAGCCTTTTCAACAAATGGTGCTGGTTCAACTGGAGGTCAACATGCAGAAGAATGCGAAATGACCCACTCTTATCTCCTTGTACTAAGATCAACTCCAAGTGGATCAAGGACCTCCACATAAAACCAGACACACTGAAAGTATTAGAAAAGAAACATGGGAAGATCCTGGAGGACATGGGCACAGGGGGAAAGTTCCTGAACAGAACACCAATAGCTTATGCTCTAAGTTCAAGAATTGACAAATGGGACCTCATAAAATTACAAAGTTTCTGTAAGGCAAAGGACACTGTCAGAAGGACAAAACGGCAACCAACAAAGTGGGAAATGATCTTCACCAACCCCACATCCAACATAGGGCTAATATCCAATATATACAAAGAACTCAAGAAGTTAGTCCCCAAAGAACCAAATAACCCTATCAAAAATGGGGTACAGAGCTAAACAAAGAATTTTCACCAGAGGAAGTGCGGATGGCTGAGAAGCACCTTAAGAGATGTTCAACATCATTAGTCATCAGGGAAATGCAAATCAAAACAACCCTGAGATTCCATCTCACACCAGTCAGAATGGCTAAGATTAAAAACTCAAGAGACAACAGGTGCTGGCGAGGATGTGGAGAAAGAGGAACACTCCTCCACTGTTGGTGGGATTGCAAAATGGTAAAACCGCTCTGGAAACTAGTGAGGAAGTTGCTCAGAAAATTGGGCATGTCATTTCCAGTGGACCCTGGCATACCACTCCTGGGCATATACCCAGAGGATTCCTCTGCATACAATAAAGACACATGCTCCATTATGTTTATAGCAGCCTTGTTTATAATATCCAGAAATTGGAAGGTGCCCAGATATCACTCAAAAGAGGAATGGATACAGAAAATGTGGTATATTTATACAATGGAGTACTACTCAGCAATTAGAAATAATGAACTCATGCAATTTCTAGGTAAATGGGTAGATCTAGAAACTATCATCCTAAGTGAGCTAACCCAATCACAAAAGAATACACATAACATGCAATCACTGATAAATGGATATTAATGAGCCCAGAAGCCCTAAATACTCAAGGCACAATTAGCAAGTCAAATGCCTCCCAAGAAGAAGAAAGGAGAGGACCCTGGGCCTGTAAAGATTGGATTCAGTATTGTAGACCCAGAACAGAGAAATCGTGGGGGGGTGGGGTGGGAATGTGTGGGGAATAGCAGGGGGGAGTGGAATTATGGGACATATGGTGGGGGGTAACTGGGAAAGGGGAAAGCCTTTGGAATGTAAACATAGAATATAGAAAATAAAAATTCAAAAAAAGACATAGACTAGTGAAATTTTTCTCTTGTAAATCTTAAATCTTATCAGAAAATTATTGTAATTCCCCTTTCAATCAATATAGGAATTTATTTTATGTCTACCATTTTATCTGCATTATTTTTTATGATAATCTTCAATTTTAATGTCTTTCTATATACTTCCTCCATTTTATCAGAAATGTTTTCAATGTATATCTTTGAATTTTTCACAAATGTTTCTAATTCCACATTCAATTACTTTAGAACAAGTTTGTACATCAATCATTTTTTTATGTAAAATTTTCCATGAAATAGTCCATTTTAATGGGTTTGTCTATTAATTTCTTTAATTTTACCAGGCATATTTTCCATATAAATCTTTAATGTTAACTGAAAACGTTCATAATTCCTCCTTCAATCAACTTAGAATTATCTTTATGCCTATTATTTTATCCATATAATTTCCACAACAATCTTTAATTTTAACATGTTTTACTATATATTTCTACAATTTTATCAGAAATACTTTCCATGTAAATCTTCAAGTTTATCGGAAAAAGATTATAATTCCACTTTTAATCAACTTAGGAATACTTTTATGCCTACCATTATTATCAAATATTCCATGATAATCTTCAATTCTAACATGTTTTTCAACATTTTTTCTACAATTTTATAAGAAATATTTTCCATGGTTATCTTCAATTTTATCATAAAACATTTCCATCCTGTATTTCAATTAATTTAGCAATGTTTTACCTGTCTACCACTTTACTCCTTAATTTTCTATGAAAATTATCAATTATAACGTGTTTTACTGAAATATTTTCCATGTAAATCTTTAATTTCAACATAACATCTTTTTACTTCCCTTTACTCCCCTTTTCAGTAACTACAAAAAAATGAATGAAATAAAAGTGAGTTTTGCTGGGTATATATAATAGCCTGGGCTGGCATTTGCACTCTATTAGAGTGTGTAGAATCTCTGAGCGGGCTCTTCTGTCTTTCATAGCCTCTGTTGAGTAGTCTGGTGTAATTATGATATGTCTACCATTTTATGTTACTCAACCCTATTCTTTTGCAGCTTTTAATATCCTTTCTTTGTTCTGTGCATCTTCTCTTTTGATTATTATGTGAGGATAGGTTATAGAAACCATTTATTTTGGCTTCTATAGGCTTTTTGTATCTTTATGACCATCACTTTCTTTAGGTTGGGGAAGTTTTCTTCTATGAATTATGTGACAACATTTTCATGTCCTTTGATGTGGGAATGTTTGTTCTCCTCTAATGAAATTATTCTTAGATTTGATCCTTTCAATGTGCTCTAAATTTCTTGGATGTGTTCAGTTATGAGTTTTTCAGGTTTGAATTTTCTTTGACAGTTGTTTCAATCTCTTCTACAGTATCTTTTTCACCTGAGATTCTCTGCGATCTCTTGTATTCTGTTGGTGATACTTTTTTTTTGTGGTATTTGTTTTTCTGGCCCTGAATTATCTCACTATAATATTTCCTAAGCCATACTTTTCTTCAATTTTTTTATCTATCATTCTCTTTTATTTAATTTTTATTTTCTATATTCTATGTTTACATTCCAAAGGCTTTCCCCTTTCCCAGTTCCCACCCACCATAGTTCCCATAGTTCCACTCCCCCCCAACTATTCCCCAATCATTCCCCCTCCCCCCTCGGTTTCTTTACTAAACTGGATGCAATCTTTACAGGCCCAGGGTCCTCTCCTTTCTTCTTCTTGGGAATCATTTGACTTGCTATTTGTGTCTTGAGTATTTAGGGCTTCTGGACTCATTAATATTCACGTATCAGTGATTGCATTTCATGTGCATTCTTTTGTGATTGGGTTAATTCACTCAGGATGATATTTTCCAGGTCTAACCATTTACCTACAAATTGCATGAATTCATTATTTTTAATTGCTGAGTAGTATTCCATTGTATAAATATACCACATTTTCTGTATCCATTCCTCCTTTGAGGGACATCTGGGTTCCTTCTAGCTTCTGGCTATTATAAATAAGGCTGCTATAAACATAGTGGAGCATGTGTCCTTATTGCATGCAGGGGAATCCTCTGGGTATATACCCAGGAGTGGTATGCCAGGGTCCTCTGGAAGTGACATGCCCAATTTTCTGAGGAACCGCCAAACTGATTTCCAGAGTGGTTTTACCATTTTGCAATCCCACCAACAGTGGAGGAGTGTTCCTCTTTCTCCACATCCTCGCCAGCACTTGTTGTCTCTTGAGTTTTTAATCTTAGCCATTCTGACTGGTGTGAGGTGGAATCTCAGGGTTGTTTTGATTTGCATTTCCCTGATGACTAATGATGTTGAACATCTTTTAAGGTGTTTCTCGGCCATCCGAATTTCTTCTGGTGAAAATTCTTTGTTTAGCTCTGTGCCCCATTTTTTGATAGGGTTATTTGGTTCTTTGCAGTCTAAAACCAGACACACTGAAACTACTAGAAAAGAAACTTGGGAAGACCCTGGAGGACTTGGGCACAGGGGAAAAGTTCCTGAACAGAACACCAATAGCTTATGCTCTAAGATCAAGAATCAACAAATGGGACCTCATAAAATTACAAAGTTTCTGCAAAGTAAAGGACACTGTCAGAAGGACAAAACGACAACCAACAAAGTGGGAAAAAGATCTTCACCAACTCCACATCCGACAGAGGGCTAATATCCAATATATACAAAGAACTCAAGAAGTTAGACCGCAAAGAACCAAATAACCCTATCTGTTGGTGATACTTATATCTGTAACTCCTAACTTGTTTCCTAGGTTTTCCATTTATGGCTTTGCTTCCATTTGTGTTTTCTTTACTGTTTCTACTTCTACTTTTAGGTCTTGGATCACCATATCCAAGTCTTTCCCCTGTTTAACAGTGTTTCCCTGTATTTCTTTCAGTGAGCTACTGATAAAATCTTCTTCAAAGGACTCTATTATTTTCATGAGATAGGTTTTTAGATCAGCTTTCTGATTTTCAGGTGATTTATTCAGGGCTTGCTGTGCTGCGAGAACTTGGTTCTGATGATGCACATATATATTGACTTCTGTTGCTTATGGTCCTGTGCTTGCCTGTCACCATCTGGATATTTCTGGTGTTTGCCTCTTTTGTTTCTGTGATTCTTCAGGTTTCCTGGTAGGCCTGAAGTTCTTTCTGTAGCAGACAATTCCAACTGGGGGGTTCTTTGAAGGGTAGGGAGCAAACCTAAAGAAGATAACCATACTTATGAACATAAGAAACATAAAAATTTGATAAAAAAAATAGTTGGAAGCAACAATCATTATTCCTTAAATTCTCTTAACATCAATGGACTCAATTCCCAAATAAAAAGCCATAGACTAACAAAATAGGATACAAAATCAAGACCCAACATTTTGCTGTATACAGGAAACACATCTCAGTGTCAAAGAAAAATACTACCTCAGTTTAAAAGGCGGGAAAGCAGTTTTCCAAACAAATGACTACAGGAAACAGGCTGAAGTAGCGATTCTAATATTGAATGAAATTGACTTTCAACGAAAATTCAGCAAAAAATTCACAGAACACTTTATACTCATCAAAGTTAAAATATAATAGGAAGAACTCTCAATTCTGAACATCCATGCTCCAAATACAAGTGTACCCTCATTCATAAAGGAAACTTTACTAAAACTTAACTCACACAGCACCCCTACACATCAATTGTGGGTGATTTCAAAACTCCCCTCTCCTCAATGGACAGATCAGGGAAACCCAAACTAAACAGAGACACAGTGAAACTTAATAGAAGTTTTGGACCAAATGGATTTAATAGATATCTATAGAACATTTCATCAAAATCAAAAGAATATAACTTCTTGTCAACACCTCAAGGAACCGCCTCCAAAACTGACCATATATTTGGTCACAAAAGAGAACTCAACATATATAAGAAGATAGAAATAATCCCATTCCTCCTATCAGATCACTATGGAGTAAGGGTTATCTTCAAAAGCAACAAAAACAACAGAACTACCACATATACATGAAAACTGAACATTGCAGTACTCAATGATATGTTGCTCAAGTAAGAGATAAGGAAAGTAATCAAAACCTTTTTTTAGAAGTTAATGAAAATGAAGGAACAACATACCCAAATATATGAAACACAATGAAAGTAACGCTACAAGAAAAACTCATAGCTCTGAGTGCCTCCAAAATAAGCTTGAGATAGCGTACATTAACAGCTTAATAGCACACCTGAAAGCTTTAGAACAGAAAGAAGCTAATGAACCCAAGAGGAGTTGAAGGCCAAATCAACAAACTCAGGGCTGAAATCAACCAAGCTGAAACAAAAAGAACTATACAAAGAATCAACAAAATAAGGAGCTGGTTCTTTGAGAAAATCAAAAAGATAGATAAACCTTTAGTCAGACTAACCAGAGGGAACAGAGGCAGTATCCAAATTAAAATAACAAGAAATGAAAATGGAGAAAGAACAACATAAACTTTCAAAATTCAAAAAATTTTCAAATCCTATTTCAAAAGACAATACTCAACACAACTCGAAAATTTGAATGAAATGGAGAATTTCCTAGACAGATACCAAATAGCAAAGTTTAATCAGGATCAGTTAGAGCATCTAAATAGTCCAATAACCCCTAAAGAAGTTGAAGTGGTCATTGTGAGTCCCCAACCAAAAAAGGCAAAGGACCAGATGTTTTTAGTGCAGAATTCTATCAGACCTTAAAAGAAGACCTAACTCTTCAATCTATTCCACAAAATTTAAACAGAAGGAACCTTACCCAATTCATTCTATGAAGCCAAAATTATGCTGATACTAAAACCACACAAATATCAAACAAGGAAAGAGAACATTAGACCAATTTTCCTTAGGAATATTGATGCAAAAATATTCAATAAAATACTTGCCAACCAAATCCAAGAACACATCAAAAAGGTCATTCAACTTGATCAAGTAGGCTTTATCTCAGTGATACAGTGATGGTTTAATATAGGGAAATCTATCAATGTAATCCACTACATAAGCAAACTCAAAGGAAAATAGCATGTGGACATTTTATTAAATGCTGAAAAGCATTTGATAAAATTCAGCATCCTTTCATGTCAAAGGTCTTAGATAGAACAGGAAGTCAAGGCCTGTACCCAAACATACTAAAAGCAAAGTAGAGCAAACCAGTAGCCGACATCAAACTAAATGGAGAGAAACTTAAAGCAATCCCACTAAAATCTGGGTCTAGACAAGGCTTCACTCTCTCTCCATATTTACTTAATATAGTACCTGAAGATCTAGCTAGAGCAATTAGACAACAAAAAGAATTCAAAGGGATACATATTGGAAAGGAAGAAGTCAAATTATCACTATTTGCAGATGATAAGATTGTATAATTAAGCGTCCCAAAAAAACTCCACCAGAGAACTCCTACAGCTGATAAAGAACTTCAGCAAATTGGCTGGATATAAAATCAACTCAAGAAATCAGTGGACTTCCTATAAACAAAGGATAAACAGGCTGAGAAATTAATTAGGGAAATTACCCCCTTCACATTAGCCACAAACAATATAAAGTATCTGGTGTGACTCTAACCAAACAAGTGAAAGATGTGTATGACAAGAACTTCAGGTCTCTGAAGAAGGAAATAGAAGACCTCAGAAAATGAAAAACCTTCCATGCTCGTGGGTTGGCAGGATTAATATAGTTAAAATGGACATCTTGCCAAAAGCAATATAGAGTTTCAATGCCACCCCCATCAAAATGCCAACTCAGTTCTTCATAGATTTAGAAAGAGCAATTCTCAAATTCATCTGGAATAACAAAAAACCCAGGATAGCTAAAACTGTTTTCAACAGTAAAAGAACTTCTGTGGGATTCAGTATCCTGGACCTCAAGCAATAGTGCAGAGAAGTAGTGTTAAAAACTGCATAGTATTGGTACAGTGACAGGCAGATGGATCAATGGAATAGGATTCAAAGCCCAGAAATGACCCCACACATTTATGGCCATATGATCTTCGACTTAGGAGCTGAAAACATCCAGTGGAAAAAAGATAGTCTTTTCAAAAAGTGGTGCTGGTTCAATTGGAGATCAGCATGAAGAAGATTGCAAAATGAATTCTTATTTCCTTGTACTAAGCTCAACTCCAAGTAGATTAAGGACCTCCACTTAAAACCAGACACACTCAAACTAATAGAAAAGGAACTGGGGAGGACCATTGAGGACATCAGCACATGGTGAAAGTTCCTGAACAAAGCACCAATAGCTTATGCTCTAAAATCAAGAATTGACAAATTGGACCTCAAAAAAATTTCAAAGATTCTGTAAGGCAAAGGACACTGTCAAAAGGACAAATTGGCAACCAACAAATTGGGAAAAGATCTTCACCAACCCTACATCTCACAGAGGGCTAATATAGAATATATAAAAAGAACTCAAGAAGTTCGACCCCAGAAAACCAAATAACCCTATCAAAAAATGGGGTACAGAACTAAACAAAGCATTTTCACCTGAAGAACACCAGATGGCAATGAAGCAACATAAGAAATGTTCAACATCATTAGTCATTAGGGAATTCAAATCAAAATAACCCTGAGATTTCGCCACACACGAGGCAGAATGGCTAAGATTAAAAACTCAGGAGACTGCAGGTGTGGACAAGGATGTGAAAAAGAGGAAGACTTCTCCACTGCTGGTGGGACAGCAAGCTGGTACAACCACTCTGGAAATCAGTGTGGCATTTCCTCAGAAAACTGGGCATGACTCTTCCCGAGGACCCTGCTATACCACTCCTGGGCATATACCCAGAGGATTCCCCACCATGTAATAAGGATACATGGGCCAATATGTTCATAGCAACCCTATATATAATAGCCAGAAGCTAGAAAGCACCCAGTTGTCCCTCAACAAAAGAATAGATATAAAAAAATGTGGTATATATACCCAATGCAGTACTATTCATCTATTAGAAAAATTGAATTTGTGAAATTCTTAGACAAATGGATGGAGCCAGAGAACATCATACTAAGTGAGGTAACCAAGTCTCAACAGAACACTCAAGGTATGCACTCACTGATAAGTGGATATTAGCCTAGAATCTTGGAATACCCAAGCCACAATCCACATATCAAATGATGTCCAAGAAGAAGAAGGGAGTGGCCCCAGGTTCTGGAAATGCTCAGTGCATCATTGTAGGGGAATACCAGAACAGGGAAGTAGGAAGGGTTGGATGGTGGAACAGGGGGAGTGAAAAGGGCATATGGGATTAGATGTGAGAATATAATATCCAATGAAAAAGAGGCTATGAACGTGATCATAACTAATAACATGAGAGAAATTCTAGGATATAGGGGTTGTGGGGTGAAAATGTTATACTTCTATTTTAGTTACAAATATAAAATTACATTGAAGTACTATGTGATATGTAAGGGTCATCATTCAATAATTGAATTTTGAATGGTAATACTCTTTCTAATTTAACAGAGCACTAGACTCATATCATTTTAACTCAAAGATAATGTGTTACTTTCTGAGGATTCATTTTTATTTTTCTCTTTATTTATTATATTTCCTTTCTCTTATTGAGATTATTTTTCAGTTTAGTTGCAGGTTTTATAGTTCCATACAACAATTATAATTCACAGTTTTAATTCCTCTTCTTCCCACCACCTGCACATGTCCTGTATTTTGGGAATAATGTCTCCCAGTAGTTTTTCTATATAATGCAAAATAAGAGACAAGCAGATATAGAAGTATCTATGAATAAGAACTTTAAAAATCTAGAGGAAGTCAGAGGGTGGTAGCACACACCTATAATCCCAGCACTTGGGAGGCAGAAGCAGGCAGATTTCCGAGTTCAAGTCCAGCCTGGTCTACAAAGTGAGTTCCAGGATAGCCGAGGCTACACAGAGAAACCCTGTCTCAAACCAATAAAACTAGAGGAAAGTATAAAATCTGATAGCAAAATATGCAATACAAAGGCACTGACTTTCTTCTTGTATATAAAATTATATTTCACTTTGAAGGTGGTGCATGAGGCTTTCTTCATCAAGCCAAGGCTGACTGAGGTCTGCCATCAGAGTGAATGGAAGCTCTGAGAATAAAATATATCCTTAGATAAGAATCTGGGATATCAATACTCTGTGTATTTCTATTCAGTTAATTTGGAATTTATAATTATATGGTTAAATGAACCATGCAAATGGGATCAAAATAAACCCATAAACTTCCTAGGTGGTAAGATTAGTATAAGAAGAAATATAAAATAATAAGGAGTTTTAAATGTTTGAAGTAAATTTAAATTTTATTTTCCAAATAAACATATGCAGAGAGAATGCAAAATTTATTTTAATTTAGAGTATTTGGACATTTGGTGAAATACTGTCATTGTTTTGTGAAATATACAGATAAAAGAGAACTAATGAATGAAAAAACTTATGTTAGTGTTGTAGAAAACTTTTTCCTAAAATAAACTCTTGGACATTGTGCATATACAATAACTGCAGAATAGACACACAGAATGTCCATGCCACACAGAAGATTAAATAATTCTTGTCATACAGCAGTGGAAGAAGGAGGAAGAAGGAAATGTTAAGAACACATCTATTCTGCTTTGACTTTAACCAGAATGGATGAGAGGATTTGGCTTGGACTGTATAAGAAGCCAAAGCCAACATTGTTTGGGGTTGTGAACTCTGAAGTCATTTATCACTAAAATAAGATTAAAGAGTATTTATTTTTTTGAACCGGCATAGTTCCTTTCTATTGTAACTGTTTCATCCTTAGTTTAATAAAACTGAATATATATCTCTTTCATAGTGTCATGGTTTCCAAAATGTTGATACAACTTTGTGACTAGTAAAATATTTATGTTTAATTAAAACTAAAGGGGCATGTTGTTAGCAGATAGTCTATGAAGCTGTTTTTTTCTAAGCCTGAGCATGAAAATCTTAATCTTTACAATAAAAACAATTTTCCTCTCTTGTTTTCATTTTGGTTCCTTTTAATTTGTTGATATAAAAATACTTCTAAGGAATTTTTCAGATTGAGGTATAGCTAGATCTCAAGGGGAAAACTGACTGAATATTTAAGAAATTAAGCTGGAGAATCTCTAGTGAAATAGTCCTGTGAGACTTATAGAACTCAGACAGTGAAGAGAGGGAACATTTTTCAGAAAAGAAAATACTAATGAATCAGTGAATTCTCCAATGTATACAGGAGAGAGGCAGAGAAAAAGAAGTAGTCAAAATTGCTTTATATAGGATGTTGAGTGATATTAGCAGCAATACACAGAAAATTCCTGCATTTTCTAAGAGATATATAAACACTTTTTATATAACAGGACATGTATTTGGATTTCATGATGAAATTCCCAATTTTAATAAAAATGAAATATCTAAACCTGAGTAGTAAATGATTGGTTAAGATGCATATAAAATACATCAAAATACTTATGTATAAGTATAAAGACCCTAGTTTTACAATAAAATCATAAACCTCAAACTACATGTCATCACACAGTCATTACAATGATATGTGCAACATGGTTATAATTTGGAAATATGGGGAAGGAAATTTTATTCTCACACTTTATGAAATTTTAAAGTTATCGTCTTATGATTGTTCTAACCTTCAGTATTAGGCCAAAAAATACATCCGCACAGTTCTTGAGAACAATAGTCATTGAATCTTTCATTTATGTTGAAAAGGTCAACAACTATAAAAATAATTCTATCAATTTTAATCAGATTGTAACATGGCAATTCAGTTCCTAATTATGACTCACTAGTAGGTGGAAACCAACCTTTCAAAACGATCAGAGACAAAAATGCCTAAAAGTGTGCTACAGGATCAACTATTAAAATTAATTAACCCACTTCAACAAATTTTAGAATTTTAGAGAACACAGAGATATGAAGAGTGTCATAAATCATAGCATATGCTCTTTCCACGGGATAGAATGATTTCATGAACGTTACCTGAGTCGGGTACAGCATACATTAAGGTAAAAGCACAGAATGTCTCAACATTGCCCACTATATCCAGGATTCTACAATATTTTTATTTGCTAAAATGGTGGTTTGTCACATATATCTCAATAACTTGTATCGATTAAATGAAACAATTGGCAATTTCACACACATTTCAAATATCTTATGCATTCTGTTTACCCTTATTTTACATTTCACACATATGAATGTCATGCTTATCAATGCTTTCTAAATCACAGGACTCTTTCTTTGATCCATTTTTAAAGAATGTTATTGTGTGATATAGGAGAAGTTCATCCTATCACTGAATTAAAGATAATTTTGGGAATCTAGGGGCCACATCAATCAATGCAATGGTGAAAACAATGTATGTCCATAAGGAAACATCGTTCAATCAACCATAGCTCAGAATAGAATGCTAAAAGAAACTAGACAGCTTCTCATGTAAAACAAGTAACATATGGACCATATCTTTTAAGGGCTCAGTGCAGAAAAACATGTAAAATGTGAAATATGGTGAAAAGTGTTAGGTAGGATTTCACATAAGTAAAATTTGATATAGCTAAAGAAGTAATAAACAGGGTGAATGCGGAGCACCCAGAATGGGATGGAATCTTTACCAGCTCTATACATGAAATAGATTTAAAGTCTAGAAAACATAAACATCTGCAAAATCAGAGTGAGAAAATAAATTCTCTACTCAAAATGGGCCTCTTATCTGAAAAAAGTTTAAAAAATATACAGCGAGAAAGAGAGACAATTACTCAGAAATATCTCAAAAATATAACACTGCACTAAACATTTGGGACTACAAATCACAGCATGGCTAAGATGAATTCTTATCCCAGGAAGAAGAGAAAAGATAAGCATTAAGAAAACTTGGAAAAGATGTATGGAAAAGAGAATACTCCTAGTGGGCTGCAAAAATTGTAATACTCTGAAAACTGGTGTGTGTTATTTTCAATAGAATGAATGGAAATCTACCATATGAAACAATAATATAACTCTTTGCCACATGCTCAAAGGACTTAACATTTTATCTCTAGGACACTTTGTCATGTTTATTGCAGCTCTATTCATAATACCTAGGAACTGGAAACAATCTAATTACCCTTCACCTGAGAAATGGATAATAAAAATGAATTCTTCATGCATGATGGAATAGTATAATACTGAAAATATAAATGGAATTCTGGATTTTGTTTTCAAATGGACAAAACAAGGAAATATCACACTTAGTTATATAACCCATACCAAGAATCCCAAACATCACATTTTCTTTCTCATCTGCTGTTCTAAGAAGAAAATCCACAGATGCAAATATATAAGTGAATGAAAAAGGTATCGAGAAATGAGACAATGGGTAGGGTAGGGCTGAGGAATGAGAGGTTAATGGCAGGATAAAAGTACTCTAATGATGAAAACAGAGTCACAGGAACAAGATTTGAAGTGTGGATGAGGTGGAAAATTTAATACAATAAGGGAGGTTTATAGTGGAAGATATAAAAACAAACTCCTTTGAACAAAACCCATGCAATCATATGGAAGAGTTATCTATCTTATATTTAAGCATTTATTTTGTATAGATTATATTCACCTACATTTATTCAGAACACATAAAAATACATACATATATATATGCATGCACACACATGTATATAACCATTTATATGACAAATGAAATGTATCCACTTGTGATCATATACAACCTGCAGGAATGATAGTCTAAAAATCAGGCAATATTTGGAAAGGTAAATGTCCTATGGATAATTTGACAAGTTTTCAATGTGACTGCCAAAACAATACAGATTATTTTTAACTTGTGAGAACTGTAGTGTTTGTGGTAAGCCCCTATGTCTAAAGACCCTGTATTGTCAGGATATAGGACTCAGGAATCTAACTTTATCTGTGATACTAAGAATTATGGCCTGTCAGGTCATTTTCTTGGTTCCAGGAATACTAATGAATATGACAAAGGAGAGTAGCAAATATTTCTACTGAGATATGGCAACTAAGAACCATGAAAATTAGAAGCATGGACAGAAAAGCAAAAAGATACAAGAAATGTCAGTCACAAGTTGCTGGCCACCAACTACTGTGTGATAGAATTCATGAGCCACTCAATGGGAGGGCAATCATCCCTGGAACTGGAAAACTTATCAAGTGCCCAGAGTTATTTCGTGGTCATCGAATTTGTAATGAATCTCTCAATGCAGTTTTGGTAGATCATGATCATTGCTGTCTATGATATAAGGCTTACATATATAACCAAAAATAATTATAGATAACACACCTCATTTAAAAAAGAAAAAGCTCCTTTTATTGTGTATTGAACAAAAATCATAGAAAACAGCATCTGGGCACAAATCAAACAACAATAGTGTGTAGAGGCCAGGTCCCGAAGACTATTTCTTCATCTCAGCTCTGCTATAGTAGAAAGAATATTCCTGCTCATAATACTAATACCAACCTAATCCAGTTCTGAACATAGCAGGGGCTATTTTAAGAAATTTTCATCTTTTTAATAGTCAACAATGCACATCAACAGTTCCTTGCTTCCTCCATTTACCCACACCACACTACTCCCACATCCATACACACAACCAGATTAGTAACATTTTTCTGTTTATATTCATAGATTATTAGGGATGATAATTCTGCATTGAACAGCCATATAGAGTACTCCTCTCTACTAAAAGAACTTAATTTCTCTTTGTCTGGTACTCATTAGTTTTCTGTGGTTAATTCAAGGGGTGGAATCTACAAAATTTCCCCCTTCTATGTTACCATGTCCATTGATACTGCCATTTTCCTAATTTAACCATTTGTAGGAGAAAAATTTAACAAACAAATTTCCATTATTCAGACATTCAGTGTCTTTGACTTCCAATCTTTCCATGCCCACTTCAGAGATGTTCCCTGTCCTCTAGGTGAAGTAGCTGGGTATTGTTATGTATGTAATGTTATATGTGTGTTGAAGCATGTTGTCTGGAGCTTTCTTTCTCTTTTCAACCTACTCTTTGTATAACATTATCAATCATAGTGAGAGAAGACTCTGATGATGCAATTTCATCTTAAACTAGGATCTCTTGCTTCAATATCCTGGGTCTTGTTAGTTCATGGAACATTGAACTCACAATTAATACTCTTGGTTGAATATGAATACAAGATAAGAATAATTCCTTAATGCTTCTCAACCTAATAGTAGTATGAAATAAAAGCAAGGAAAAGTGAAAGAAATGAAAACTAAAAACAAGTGGATTTCATAGTGTTCAAAATAAACAGATAAGGAATTATATTTGTAACAGATATTAACTCAAAAACTACAAAATCTTGTTAATTATTTTAATTTATGATAGTGTATTATGATAAAATCCTTTACCCCTTGAATCTTCCCTCTATGTACTATCCAATATGCCCCTCCTTTCTCTGTCATAATTCAAAACTTACTTGTAAATTTATTTTTGTCACAATCAAAATTGTGAATATGTGATGATTTGATATGACAGTATGTCATCATAGATAAGAACGAGGGAATTGGAATCAATGATTTTATTTAATTTTTCCAAAGGTTTTTGGAAGGGAAATTATTAGCAATGTTTGTGCATATGTTTATACTCAAGCTCATTTATACTTAAGAGACATAGAATTTCAGGGAGCATGAATATTATAGAGAAGGTAAAAGGAAAAAAATTAATAATCTATTCTGATTTGACCTCAACCTGAATGGATGAGGCAAATTATTTATATTGTACATAAAGACAAAACTGGTGAGAAGTGTTGAGGATGGAGGTTCTCAGGTGAGCATCAATTGATGATTGTCAATCAATTGAAAATAAATCCTGTTTACATTTGTGACTGTCATGATTGGCTCAACTTGCTACTCCTTAAACACTAGTTTTGTCAAAGAATTTATTATCTTTAATAATGTAATGGGGCCAAAATATAGACACAAAATTAAGCTTTATAATGGAAAAGGTAAAGGAGATAGTTGTTAGTGAATATTCAGAAGGATTATTATAAGAATGAAAGAAAATCATTGTCAAATCATAAACAAATTTGTGGAGAGTAATGAACATTTGCATTAAATACTTCTCAATCATTTTCCCCAAATACATTAGAGCTATGTCAAGATGAAACATCAATCTATATATTTAAGAGGCAAAGCTGAAGAAATTTTAGAATTGATTGTGTTAAAGTGTAAGAAATGGACCTTCGACAAGGGAACATTCCTTTACTGAAAAGAGCAACGAGTGACTGTTTATTCTAAGACTGAAAATGAGTAGAAGAGGAGAGGTAAACTTAATTAACCTTCATATATTTTGGACTCTAGAAATAGCATTTCATTAGCCAATACAAAATGCCTATGCTTTTATTCCAGCAATAACACATGGAGTGTCCAGGACATATGTTCCTGTCATACAAAAGAAGAAATTTTATGTAAGCAGAAAATAATTAATGACATCTATTCTGATTTGACATCAACCTGAATGTATGCACATGACTTAATATGATGCTGTAGAAGTACACAGAAAAAGGCATTGCTGTAGCCTGAGGATTCTGAGATTATTTGTCACTAAACCAAAACTAAAGAGTATTGATTTTCAGAATCATTGTGGTTGATTCATCCTGATGCTGTGTAATTTCTAGCTTGTATTTAATTGAAAATGAATCTATTTCAGAATAATAGTATATAAATTTTGTTATTAATTTGTTAATAATAAAATAGACTGTTTTATTGAAAATGTCAAGAAGCATATTGATATTAGATATTCTATGCAGAAGAATTTTGATAAATATTTGAATTTAAAATTGACTTCTTACAATGTATTTATTTTTCAGGAAAACACATGAACATCTCTAACCAGAAACTGCTGTATCATTTCCACCATAAACAGGCCCATATCCTGGAATATCGGAGAGCAATATATTTAAGAGGCAAAGCTGAATAAGATTTAGGAGAGCCGAACACTTGAAGCGTTAAATCATGGATAGATGAGAGAAGAAAATTCACTTTGGACAATTACTGAATGTCTGAATATCTGATAAAATAGACAGAGAGACAGAGACAAAGAGATGAGGCAAATTTTATCCAAATTTAGATATTTGGAACTTGGAGATAGTTGAAAACATGTTCAACACACACACACACACACACACACACACACACACACACACATGTATGTATGTATGTATATATATATATAATATATGTAAAGATATTTAAGTATATTTTTTATAGAAGGGCATGAATTCAGAATGTATAATCACTTTAAAAGTATTGATAAAATAACACCATAAAGATAAATAAGTAATAATTTGAACAGAGCAATATAGAAAATAATGAATTGGATCAATCATGTAGCATGTCATTTTATTCTTTCTGAAAATATAAAATAAAATTCCAGTTTGAAATCATAAGATTTCTATTACATAGTTTCTGTGCATGTTGTGTGAATATTGGCAAATTGGTGGAGGCAATTGAATCCACACAGGTGTTTGGGAACTGGGAAAAATACACGTTCCTGCCTCTGTTCATATTGATACTGAGCATCAAGTTAGAAATACAGCAGCTGACTTCTTGACAAACATAAGTCAGTGAACTATCCACTTTGTTTCTAAAGGTTGATAAACAAAGAAGTATATCACCAATCTGTATTTGGATTGCAACATGGATTATACTCTCATTCCTACTGGCATGGAACAGAAAACAAATGCAAAGGAATAATTTGTGATTTCTTAGGAATATCTCCAGTAATGTGCTTTCATACTAAATTATTGTTTGTTGACAATATTACAAATAGAAAAATATTCTTGTATTTTTTCTCCCATTTCTAAAATCTTCATCTCTGGCTTGTCAAATCCCCTACATACAACAGTATCTTTTCATAGTATCATTACCTTTAGTTTTATTATTGGCCCTATTAGTTTATTCAGGGTTATGTATGTTATTTTGACTTCGTAAATAAATCTTGGTCCCTAAGGTCATCACAAGGGAACAAAAGGAAATGGCAATGCTCTTTCTACCTCCAAACCTATTCAGTGTTCTCTAGTTCAGAAAAGAAGTGTGTAATCCAGTGGACCAGATCCTCATTTTTGCTGTCTAGCAGACATGCAAAATCTACTATACACCATGCTGGCATACATTTTAGCTGTGAATTAATATCCAGAATACATAAAAATTTAAAACACAATGTTTCAGAAAGTCCATGGTGGATTTCTTGTGAGACTTTGACATGAAGGCAAAGAGGAGAATCAGAGAGAAAGTGAGAGGGTTCAGAGACAAGTGTTGGAGTAAATCGCAGAAATACTCTGGAAAACAGTGCAAAGAATTCTCTGTTGGATAAATGTAAATGCACCATGTGACTCTTAAACAATAACAATTTTGTTTAGTTTCTGCCCAATTGACTTGACATGATTTTTCTCAGTTACTTGCTCATATATGTTTGTTGTTCCTATATTCCTATCAGCTAGGAAATGAAGATAACCTAAATCTCCTAAAACAGTCATATGCCTGATAAAAATGGTACATATATAGTGTGGAATACTGTTAAATGATGAGGAAAATGGAATCACGAAATTTGCAGATAAATGATTGACACTATAAAAGATTCTGTTGGGTGAGAAAAATGTGGCATGTTTGGTTTCTTGTGATCTTCCTAGTTACAAATCTCAAGATCAAGATTTAGGAACCACTTGAGACCTCGTAAAAGGCTTGCCTAAAGTTAGTATCTATATCAAATCATTCCCTTTATGGTACAGGAAACCCTGTGGAACAGAGGTAGAAGTAATAGTCATGGGTGATAGAGAACATAAAGCAAACAAGCTTTTTTTTTTTCAATCTGAAGGGAGTAACTATGAACATACTGAAACTGAAGCAATACACTAGGGCCTGAACAGGTCTGTACCAGATAGAGACCTGGAATTAAAATGTGTAATGGGGACACATTCCCCATTACAAACTCATAAACCACTCCAATAGATAGTCACTTTAAAATGAAACTTAGTTTTCTTCAAGGGAATATTACTGAGCAATGAAAATAACCTAAAGCATAGCTACAGGCCAATCAGTAGATGGCCAACAGAAATTGCAATCAATAGCATCTTTGAAGGATTCTATTCTCACAATGTTGGCTTTTTCCTTATTGTGCAATTCTCTATTTTGAATTTTTGTTTTTATTTTCCAATGATTTTTGTAACTTACTAATTTTATATATTTACATTCCAAATGTTGCTGCAGAATGTCCCTCTCAAAGGGTTCTTCTAGCCAATCCTTTTCCCCTTCATTGCTTTTCCCCCTCTTAAATACTGTATCATTGGCATATATATTGTGTCTTCCAAATTATTATTTTTGTGGGATTCCAGAGTATGTGAAACTATAGTTATGATTTTCTTGTGTTTTCAATTGGGCTCGTTTTAATTTTTTTTATTATTCTGTGTGGTCCAATTTAGTTGTGTTAATGTTGTATTTATTTTATTATATTGTATTTTATTTTATTATTATTTCTTAGAAGACTTTTTTTTTGCTTTCTAATGAGAGACAGAAAGCCAATGGATCTAATTTAGTTGGGACGTGAGGAGGAACTGGGAGGAACAGAGAGATGGAATTTCATAAACTGTACAAATTACATGAGAAAAATCCTACTTTGAATAAAAGGAAGACGGTTTTGGGTTCACTCATCACAATAAAATCTTCCCTTCATGCAGGAGGAGAGCAGTTCAGAAAACCAGAAACAACCAAAATTCAAAGATGTAGAGTCTAGTTATATCTATTCCACTGATTCCATACCCAAGAATCTAGCTACATTCATTGCAGAAGAAGGAATGGAAGAATTGTAAAGAATAAAACAAGAGAGAGTTAAAAAGGACAAATGAAGAGAGAAGCTGAAGCCAAAAAAATGACACTATGACTAAATATGAGTTCAATTGCAAGAGGAAAGGCGACGATAATAGAGATGGAAAAGACTATGAAGGAACAATTCTATATTAAGAAGTACAAGAAATGTAGGAATTAGAGCATAGGAAGAGGGGAGCAACAGGTTATTTTGCATCAGATGATCAGCACTGTAAACCCGTGTTCAAGTAAAATTATATATATTCAGCAATAGCATTATTAGTGGGAAATTATGTAATTATTACCTCAAAAGCAAATAAATGGAGATAAAAATACAATGATAATGTCATAAAGAACACACCTTTACTGTTTTCCAGTGATGGAGCTATAAACCATGGGTTTTCAAAGAAAAATTGCACAGCACTAACTGTAGTTTTTTTCCATGTTTTAGAGATCACAGCCTCAGAGGAGACACAATACTCTAGAATTTTGATAGACATTTTGATTTTCCTATATATGTTTGACTATATCTTGTTTCTAATGACAGCCAAGATCTTGGATCTGATGTGTAAAGGAGTCAAAATTTTGCTTGGAAGAGAGACATTTAATTAGAAAATATAAAGCATTAATTTTAGCTTGAATACAGTTCATTTGCACATATGAACAGACTTTCAGAATATCAATACTTTTTTACATCCTTTTGCACTGCTTTGGTTTCTTTTCATCAGTAATTTTTGCAATTTTAAGCAGTGAACATCTGACATATTTTTTTCTGTATTTATAGCAATATTTTTCAATATCTCTTGTAGCTATGGACATGTGTTGGTGAATGATAGTGACATGAAAGAATAAAGTCATTATATGAAAAGTTTTAAAAGTAGGAGAAATCTTATGACTATATCTTCATAGGAAATTTTCCTTATTCTTTAACATATCTTGCAAGCATGTGGTAACTCTGGCTCATATTGCCCAAGCTAAACATTTAAATTCCTTTACCTGAATAGTATTAAGCTACGATTCAGAATGTATCTTAAATTGAATGTCACATTGTTTAATTAAATCATTTATGATATAGCAATATGCATTGTGGCATTTACCTACCACTATATTTCTGGAGACAAAGAATTACTCATAAATGCTATCAATGAGATACTCCTTTCATTCTAAATGTGATGTTCAATTAATCATCAAAACATATCATGATCTGATGTATAATCATATTCCTTTATGGACATGATTTCATATTTCATCCACCGTGGCCAAGCAGGAAGTACTTAGCAGAACTAGGTTGCTGTGATAGGAAATCATTGGTTGATTCCATGTCCCTCCCTTTCACTAACTGTATAAAAACCTTTGTTAGACCACATCCTTCACAATTATTTATTTGTCCTTCTGTAGAAGAGCTAAGTCAGGTGCCATCATGGTAAAATTTCTATTGCTGGCTTTGGCAGTTGGACTGGCTCAGGCTGAGGTAAATGAATGATGTCTGTGTTTATGTGTGAGCTTCCTCAGGAGCATAATTCTATGGAGGTGATATGCAATGCAGTTAATCCATATAAGTCCATCTTCATTAAATTACCCTTCAAACATTTATTCAGGTACATTTTTTCCAATCAGATGTTTTCTAAGATGAATGAAGAGAAACAGGGTTTGGATTTACAGATTGTATGAGGACAAAATATGAGCCATCTCAGGTCTATGATCTCTCTCTCTCCATATATATATATATATATATATATATATATATATATATATATATATAAACTCGTTATATTTTTTGTGTTTATGGAAATGTTATCTTGAACCAAGAAATGAAATATCATTGATGAAAATTAATTTCCGGTAACTTTAAATATACTAATGATTGAGAGAAGATAGGTAAATACCTACTCTTTAAGTATTGTATGGTTTATGAGAGAAGAGATGTGAAAACAAACTCATATTTTATTGGTCTGTATTGTTTTCTTTTGTCATTTTTATTGCTTTTCCAGATTGAAGGAGAATGGAACACTGTTGCTATTGCTGCTGATAATGTAGACAAGATAGAACCAGCTGGAGAAATGAGACTCTATTGTCGTAAAATTACTTGTGAAGAAGACTGCAAGAAATTGAAAATCACATTTTATGTCCAGTAAGAAAATTATCCAGAATGTAAACTGAGCAAACTATTTTCATTTTTATGTTGGGTTTTTTTTTTTTTTGACCATGTTTCTCTATATAGCTCTGGCTTTCCTGGAACTCACTCTGCATTCTAGGCTGGCCTCAAACTTAGAAATTGTTCTGCCTCTGCTACCTGAGTGCTAGGATAAAATGTGTGCACCATCACTGCCTGGACTATTTCCTAATGCTTAAGTGAGGAATTTTCAGGGGAATGTTTTGCTTCAGGTCATGAATCCAGAAACACCATTATAAGCAATTTGATAATATTATTCTACAATGGGCCATATCTGGATACCACCCATTGAGATAATACATGTCTCCAGGTTTATGAGTGCACCCTGAGGGTTCATTGTTTTTGGAGGGCTGCCATTGAATTCTATCATCTCTGTACGACAGAAAACCCTCTAAAGAAATCATCTGTAGTTAGGTGAAGGGTGTAATCACCTAGGTCAGAGCTATAGATCTTATATTATTCAATCAGTGATTTCATAAGCATCCTCCTCCACAAATAGATCAGATAAATCGAGTTTTAGTAACTTTTTTATGAGCTCTACATTCAAAGGTGCTCTCTGACATTTAGATGACTAGCCACAAGTTTAACTTTTAGGTTACTTATAATACCACTTGAAATACTTACATATAAACCCATGTTTATATTATGGCTGGACTTGTTCAAGAGAATTTTCATACAGAAATTCTTTCTCAATGACTATTCCAGTGCATATATGGATATCACAGAGCCATCATAGTATGGAGAAAAATGGCACAAATAAAAGAATCTACATGACTGCAACCCATATATTTTCTGAACAAGAAACTGGAAAAATTTAGATGAACAATTAGGAAAAAATTAGATAATTAGGTCCTATCTGTGTACAGTGATACCATAATTAATCACAGTTCTTACTGAAAAGCATTATGACACTTGATCTTTAATATGAACTCAATGGTAGCAATGAAAAAACCATTGTTCCCCTCTAATATTTTTAGTGAAAATGGACATTGCTCTTTGACCACAGTCAGTGGGTATTTGCAAGAAGATGGCAAGACCTTCAGAACCCAGTGTAAGTACAGGTTCTGGGAGCACCCCCTGAGACTAAAGCATTGTGGTTTATGTTGATAGTTGAACTGGCCAATGCTACATATGTCAAAAGAAATTAGATTGTTTAGAAATTTATTAATCTCTCTGAAAACCACAGAGATGTTACCATGTGCAAATAAATTCTCGCTCACCTGAGGTTTACATGGAGAATAATATTGTTAAAGATGTGAAAAATTCTAGCAAAATATGTTGCAAGTAGTTTTCCACAAAAAAAATTCCACATATTTTTTACTGTTTTATCTTTCAATAATTGCATCAAAGTTTTATTTGCAAATCCTGCTACTCCAAAGTAGGTCTCATTGTTATTAAACATATGTGAAGATTTCTTGCCTCTTGTTCCCCAGTTCTTACAATAAAAAACATGATCTGTCATCCTTGAGTGAGGGAAATTTTAGTTTACATTTTTATTTTAAATATTTCTTACTCAGATATGGTAGAGATTTTAATATTCTGAATACTGAATGAAAAACTTCCATTCTGAAAGCAGTTATGCATAATACATGTTAAAATATTTCAATCTGACTTCTTTAATGCTATAAGTAATCCTAAAATAATAGCAACATCATTCAAATAAATTATACATAATTTGAGTTTGTACTTGACATTAATACATGAAAAACAAACAAACAAAAAACACAAGATGGCACATTCTATTGTCCTGAAGATTTGTTACCTAATTTTATATGATTGCTCAAAAACAGACTTGGAATCAAAAGGGCCCAGATCCTTATATTCTTTTTCATTCTTGTAAGTTGTTTTTTTGTTTTTGTTTTTATAAGTTGAATACAAAATAAGTGCAATTTTTCTCACAAATCTGTGTCTCTGTCTTTCTCTGTTACTCTGTGTTATATACATATACTTTGGGAACAACTAGTAATCTCTAAAGCTGTCTTACTTATATATTTTTATTAATTTATTAATTATTAATTTATTAATTTTTATTAATAATAGAAAAAGGACAATATTTTGTGCATGTTAGCAATTAGTAACTATCTCTTTGAGTGCATGTACACATTTCTCATCAAGTTTTCCAAAGTTTAAAAACTTCTCAAAAAATTCACCAACAGCCTTTGCTATCTGGTTGAAAATGCCTGCAGTACCTATTCAATAGCCCCACAAGTCTTGGCAGAAGATATTCAGAGAACTGGAAAGTCTTTAAACTCTGGATTTTTTTTTTTTTTTTGGTTTTTCGAGACAGGGTTTCTCTGTGTAGCCCTGGCTGTCCTGGAACTCATGCTTTGACCAGGCTGACCTCAAACTCAGAAATCCGCCTGCCTCTGCCTCCCAAGTGCTGGGATTACAGGCATGCACCACCACGCCCGGCTTAAACTCTGGATTTTTGATCAGTTTTGTAGCATACAAATAGATATTTTTCTTATTATAATTTAGTAATAAAACTGAGTACCTACAGGAATAGGCATGCATGCATGGATTGTATATTTGTGAATCAGATTATTACTACTGTCAGGGTCAACATTAATGTTTCACAAATAGGTAACATCAAAAAATTGAGTGCCACTGACTTTTGAAATATTTCTATTATTACAGATCAAGGGGATAATCATTACAAAATTGTGAAGCAGACACCAGAGAACATAGTATTTTCCAGTGAGAATGTTGACAGAGCCAGCCGTAAAACAAAATTGATATTTGTTATGGGTAAGAATGGAAGTGGATCTCTGAAATAGCAACAAAGCTTACTCTGAAAATAAGGACTAAGTCAGATTCACAATTCCCCCCAGTACAGTGTTATAGGATGTCCAAAGTTCTTTCCACTAAATGATAACCAGATTGTGTGTGGACCTACATGAATGTTGTATTGTAATAGAGTGGCATGACACTAAAGACTGTGGGCAAAGAAGGAAGTGATTGGAAGAGTTCATGTTCATGTTTCCTCCCTGGACAAATGGAGCATATGTGATTTTCCCAAAGTTCAGACCATTTTCAGTGTCATTTCACGAAATGTGCAGAAAATTAAAACTTAGAGGTTAGCTGAATAAAAATGAAAAGTTTCCAATTTCCATTGAATTTCTTGATACCTTTATATTTAAGAGTAGTTGAGATTGATATGTGTAATTTCCATAGACAAATAATTTCATTGTTTTTGTACATCATAAAAGACTGGAAAGTGATCTCATATGAAAAGTTTCACCTTAATAAGTGTATCCACAACCCTTGGTTTAATTTTTATTTTCAGTATTGACCCCATCTAGGGTGGGTGAATTTGGAGAAGTTGGGACTTTTCATTAAATATCACAGTGGGAGACAAAGGAAGCAATGTACATAATGCAGGATTGTCATGAACAAATCTCTGACATTACTATTCATGGAATGCAGGAAAGAAGCCTTTACCTCCTGAACAAAATGATAAACTTGTGGAATTTGCCATGTCAAAGAACATTCCTCCTGAAAACATTCGAGAAGTCCTGACTACAGGTAAAGTTAAGGCATGTTGTTTTTTGCTATAGCATATATAAGTGTATATGATAAATAGATTAATATTCATATACAAATTTATCTACATTTACATATATATGCATGCATGTATGTATATATAAATATGCATATACATACACATATATACACATATACATATTTCATTCCTGATTTAGATTGAATTTTTTGGGTGCTATTCTCATTTTCTAGTGATAAAATCTTTGTTGCTCCTTACCCCACTTACTTTATTTTACAGATCCCTGTCCTCAGTAAAAATCTTCTGTAGGTGAGTAGAAAGAGAAGCCATATATAACCACCCATCTGTTTAATTGAGAAGTGTTTTTATGTAAAATTTTGAAATAAGCAGGTGAGCAAATGTACTTGTTTGTAAATGAAGCAAAATCAAGTAAGAGTTTTGCAGTTTTTGTATTTAAAAATCCTATAGTGACAAGTGTGACTTAGAGAATAATTTTACTTATAAGAAATTTATTAAAGATTTTTTATCATTCAGAAATGGTAATGTTCCTATTTTGAAAATATTCCATTAAGAAAATGTGTTTTTTTTTTCATTTGAAAACTTTTCATTTATGTATGATTTCTGGAATATATTTTCAGCAGATTTGGTATAATCCTGTTTTCTTTTCAATATGTACTTTGATCTCTTTCATTTTTAATTTGAATGTAGGACTACATTGTCATTATTTCCAGGGATAACACTCTATATACAATGTATGGGGCACAGATTATGTCTATGAAATAATTCCTTGTGTATAATTCTTTCTTTATAATCTAAATTGTTATATTTAACTTTGTTCTGCAGCAATCTCAGTGAGAAAACCTTTCCTATCAGCTCAACCATATGTAAATTTTTTTCATGTTTGCACAGATTACAACAAGATGAGAATTATGCATCACAACCTCTTGACTGTGGAATCAGTATCATGTACAATTCAACTTTCCTTTAAAAATACATTTTTCCTCCTCTGTGCAGTCAAGGTACTGCATACCTGACTTGCCTTTCCTTCCTCTTCTCATGACCGGTTCTTAATCTGAATGATTAAATAAAGTGATTCAAGAAGCAATAATGACCTTGTGAAAAGAGTCTCCTTTAAAAGGCATGTGAATGTAATACCTAAATATATTAAACACATACATGTAGAACAAATGATATATTTATATGTAAAACAATTGTAATATTTGAAAACATCACACTTCAGGGGGCATTGCCAAGAACATCACAGAGCTGATCTTTATATTTTGGTTATTATTTAGTATCACCTGTTATTGTGAGAGAAGGCTGAATTATACCAGAAGAGTAAAATATTTCACATAACATTCTAATTGGTTCTGGCTACATTTTCCACATTATGTAAAATTGGTAAAATAAATTTTGATTCAAAAAATCCATCTAAGGGGATTATCTTTGTTTAATGACTCCAGCAATCAAATGAATCCAGGCACTCTCAAATAGTCAACTGATTGACAAATGAGTTAATTAGTATTGAGCAATAGAATAAATTCACTGTAATCCATAATACCAAAACTACAAATATGCATTTATATATTACATTTTCTATGTGTATGACAGTGGTTCCTTAGAAGTTAGTTAGCTATCAAGAATGAAAACGCAGATGTAGTCTTCTTTGAGGTTTGAAAATGGAGAATATAGACAGTGTTGTTACATCATGTTTCCTATATTCTAAAGATGACACAGATGCCAAGTAGTATACATAAACAGATGATGTGATTAAGAACCCATAACCCAGTCTTTTTGTTCTTGAAAGAATGCTGTTAATTCCTTCCCATGACTTTTAAAAAGATGTCACTTTAAAAATGTCATGTATGTATAATCATTTTTTTTTAGAGTCCAGCCATTTTCCCCACCTGGTCCACCCTCAGACTGTTCTTCATCCCATTCATCCTGTCCTGTCTTCAAGAGGATGTACCCTAACTCCTGTACCACCCTCACACACCCTTTCAGTCCTCTCCATTCTGTGGGCACTCAAGCATCTCAAGGGTTAGGTGTGTCTTCTCTCATTGAGGTCACACCAGACAGTCCTCTGCTGTATATTTGTCAGGGGCCTGGGAACAGCTAATTTGTGCTGCTTGGTGGTTGACTCATTGTCTGAGAGATCTCAGGGTTCGAGGTTTGTTGAGACTGTTGGTTTCCAATGGGTTCACCCTCTTCTTCAAATTCTTCCAGCCTTTCCCTAATTTAACCACAGGTGTCCCTTGACTTCAGATCTTTGGTTGGGTATAATCATCTGCATCAGTCTTGGCCAGGTGGTTGTTGGGCCTCTTTGGAGGAGAGCCATGCTTGGCTCCAATCTGCAAGTACATCATAGAATCAGTAATATTGTCAGGCCTTGGAGCCTTTTTGTGAGAATGATCCTAATTTGAGACAGTCACTGAACCTCTTTTTCCTTTCTCTTCTCCATTTTTGTTGCTGAAGTTCATTTAGACAGGAACATTTCTGGGTCAGAGTTTGTGACTGTGGGCTTGCAATCCCATCTCTTGACTGTATGCCCTGTCTTTCTACTGGAGATGGACTCTATTAGTTCCTCCTCCCCACTGTTGGGTATTTCATCTAAGGCACATACCAATGAGTCCTGAGAGTCTCTCACCTCCCAGGTCTCTGGTACATTCTAGAGAGTCCCCTGACCAGCCAATTTCCGAGGTTGCCTGTTTCCATTCATTCTGCTGGTCCTTGGGGCTTTAATCCTAAACCCCTCCCTGAATACCTTGTCAGGTTCCCCCTTTCCCCTTCCCCTTCCTCTCATAACCTTATCTATCCCTCCGTCCCCTGTGATTGCTTTCTTCACTCTCACGAGTGGGATTTAAACATTCTTAGTTGGGCGTTTCAGCTAGTTAACCTTCTTGAGTTCTGTGCATAGATTTCTGGGTGTTCTGTAATTTTTGCCTGATATTCACTTATCAGTGAGTACATACCTTGCATGTCATTTTGGGTCTGAAATACCTCACTCAGGATTATATTTTCTAGTTCTATCCATTTCCCTGCAAATCTCATAATGTCCTTGTTCTTAATAGCTTAATAGTATTCAATTATGTAAATGAACCAAAATTTCTGTATCCATTCTTCCGTTGTAGGACATCTGGGTTGTTTCTAGCTTCTGGCTATAACAAAATAAGGTTACTATGAACAATAAAAGAACTTTATGGAACACATGGCCTTGTGGGATGGTAGGACAGGACATCTTTTGCGTATTTGCCCAGGAGTGGTATAATTGGTTCTTCAGGTAGATCTATTTCTAGTTTTCTAAGGAAACTCAAGATTGATTTCCAGAGTGGTTGTTTGTAATCCTACCAGCAATGGAGGAGTCTTCCTCTTCATCTACATTCTCTCCAGCAGGTGTTGTCACCTGAGTTTTTATCTTAGCCATTCTGATTGGTGTTAGCTGGAACCTCAGAGTTATTCTGATTCCATTTCCCTGACGAATAAGGACTTTGACCATTTCGTTAAATGCTTCTTGTCCCTTTGTGAGTCCTCTGTTTTGAATACTTTGCTTAGTTGTACACTCCCTTTTTGATTGTGTTGTTTGGATATTTGGAGGTTACCTTCTTCAGTTCTTAATATATTTTGGATATTTGCCTCTTTCAGATGTGGGATTAGATAAGATTTTTTTTCATTCTTTAGGCTGTCAATTTGTCCTATTGTCTATGTCCTTTGCCTTACAGAAGCTTTTCTGTTTCATCAGGCATTGTTTATTAATTCTTCATTTTTTGAGCCTGAGCCATTGGACTTCTGTTAATGAAATTTCACTTGTGCCCATGACTTTGAGGATCTTGCCCATTTCCCCTTCTATAAGATTCAGTGTATTTTATTTTATGTGGATATGCTCACTCCCCTTGAACTTGACCTTAGTGCACAGTAACAAATATTGCTCTATTTTCATTTTTTGACATACCACCTGCCAGGTAGACCAGCACCATTTATTGTAGATACTTTCTATTTTCCATTGTATATTTTTTGGCTTCTTTGTCAAATATTAAATTTCTATAGGTGTGTGGTTTTATTTATAGGTTTTTAATTCTATTCCACTAAACAACCGGTCAGTTTCTGTACCAATACCATGCAATTTTTATTAGTATTGCTTGGAAATATTTCTTAAGATCAGGGTTGGTGAATCCACCAAAAGTTCCAATATTGTTAAAAATTGTTTTCAATATCCTTTGTTTGTTTGCTTGTATTTCAACATCAAGTTGCTGTTTTCATGTCTTTGAAGAATTGTGTCAGAATATTGATGGGGTTGTATTGAATGTGTAGATTGCTTTTGGTAGGATGACCTTTTTTTCTGTGCTAATCCTATCAATCCATGAACCTGGGAGATCTCTGAATTTTCTGAAGTCTTCTTTGATTTCTTTCTTGACAGAGTTCAAGTTCTAGTCATTCATATCTTGCACTTGTTTGGTTACCTCATGATAATTCATATTATATGTGACAACTGTAAAGAGTGCTGCTTGCATATTTTCTTTCTCAGCCCATTTATCATTTCCAAAGTTTGAATGCTGAATGTACATTTATGTCAACACCCCATTCTCCACATTATTATTACTATTTCTTTTCCTCTAATATCTCCTTATAATTCACAACTTCTGCATTAATATAATATTTGTTTGAGTGGATGGATTTTGTTTGGTTTGTTTTTATTTGTGTGTGTGGGGGGGGGTTTGTATGTGTGTGTTTGTTGAGAGAGAGGAGTTTGATACAGAAATTTATAGCTAACTGTTTCAACTTAGTAATTGTAATATGTGCTCCTCTTCATGAAAGATTTCTTGGTCTTCAATAACCTGTATGTGATCTCATTTGTAGTATTAAGTGAATATGAATAATTATTTTGTGATCCAAAGTTACTATCAAATCTTAGTGTTCAAAAGGGCTTAGAAGTTCCAAATCACACCAATCACAATAGTTATAGCATAGAAGACATAGGCAAAATGATATACTAGTGGTCCTTTGTTCATAGAGGAAGTTTTTTAGTTGAACTTATGCTATGAGGTTTACAAGGCAAATCATGCTTGGCTCTGTAAACTTATCCCAACTCCACTGTACTTTTCATATACCACTCCTATTTTTTGTTAAATTATTTTATTTATTTACATTCCAAAGGTTGCTCCACTTCCTGGTCTCCACTCAGAGAATTCTTCATTCCATCTACCCTTCCATGTGCCTCTGAGAAGGTGCTCTCCCAAACCACCCATCAACTTGCCCTCTCACCCCCTCTCTGCCTACTTCACCCTCCCAAGCAAAGTCTCTACAGGATTAGGTGCATCCTCTCCCACTGAGACCAAACAAGGCAGTCCTATGCTACATATGTGCTGCAGGCCACAGACTATTCCATGCAAGCTCCTTGGCTGGTGACATAATCTGGGAGCTCTGAGCAGTCCTGATTAATTGATATTGTTGTTCTTTCCATGGAGTTGTAATCTCCTACAGCTCCTTGCATCTTTCCCCTAACTTTTCCATAGTGATACCCAACCTCAGTCCAATGGTTGGCTGTATGTATCTGCCTTTGTCTCAGTCAACTGCTGGTAGAGCCTCTCAGAGGACATCTATGATAGAATCCTGTCTGCAAGCACAACATGTCATCATTAATAGTGTCAGCATTTAGTACATGCCCATGGGATGGATTCTAATATGGACTGGTCACTGCCTGGTCTTTCCTACTGTCTCTACTTCATTTATGTCCCTGCATTTCTTTTGGACAGGAACAATTCTTTGTCAAAAACTGAAGGTAGGTGGATTGTCCTATCCCTCCAATCTACTGGAGATGGTATTTCAGCTTCCATTTCTCCATTCTTTGGAATTTCATATAAGGTCATCCCATTTGAGTTCTGAGAGCTTCTCATATCCTTGGTCTCTTTGAATTTCTAGGATTTCCCCCCGCCCCGACCCACCTATGCAACTTCATATATCCATTCATTCTCCTGGAATTCTGGGCTTCGCTCCTGTCTTTTCCTCTACATGATCTCACCTCATTTTCCCCTCTATTACCCCTCATTAACCTAGATCCCTCCTTCCCTCTGCCTCCATTTATTATTTTATTCCCCTTTCTAAGTAGGATTGAATCATCCTCACTTGGGCCTTCCTTCTTATCAAACTTCAAATGGTCTGTGTATTGTGTCATGGGTATTGTTATGTTTTGGTTAATATCCAGCTAAAAGTATTTATACACTATGCATGTGATTTTGGGTCTGAATTATCTTACTTAGGAACGTAATTTCTAATTCTATTTGTTTGCCTGAAATGCTCATCATGTCCTTGTTTTTAATAGCTGAATAGCATTCTATTCTGTATCTACTCTGCACGAATCATCTGTGGAATGCAAATCACAGCCTGGCTAAGAATAATTTTGATCTCAGGCAGAAGAGAAAATATAATTATTAAGAAAACTTGGATAAGTTGTAGGGAGAAGGGACTACTCATGGTGGGTTGTAAAATTGAACTGCTCTGAAAACCAGTGTGTATTATTTTCAAGAGACTGCATATAAATCTACCATATGAAACAACTACACAACATTTTGTCAAATGCCCAAGTGACTTGACATTCTATGCCAAGGACACTTTGTCTGTCATATTTATTGCTACTCTATTCATCATATCTAAGATCTGGGTAAATCTAAATACCCTTCTCCTGAGAAATGAATAATAAAAAGGAGTTCCTCATGCCCTATGGAATAACATAACACTGAATATATAAATGTAATTATGGATTTAGCAGAGAAATGAACAAAACAATTAAATATTATAGTTATGTAACCCATACAAGGAACCCCAGTCATCACATTTTTGTTCTTATCTTCAATTGTTTGACACAAATATACTGATACAAATATACAAGAGTGAGTTTAAAAGTATCAAGAAAATAGTCCAGAGGTAGGATGGGACTGAGGAATGAGAGGGTAATGGCAGGATAAATCTACTGTAGACTTCTGGCTTCCATCTCTAGATCGGCAACATCCCCAGCCACAGCCTTCCATCTCCAAGCGACACAGAAACCAGCTATACACCCAGCAGCCAGCACAGATGAGAGAGCCAGGACAGGTTTGACTGGCCCCGCAGATCTGAGGATCCTGTCCAGAGGCCTCTGGCAAGAGACTCCCTGTTTCTGCCTCCCTATTGGGAAAATACCCAGCCACAACATGCCATCTCCAAGTGGCTCAGGAAGCCAGCTATACAAACACTGGTTCAGAGGAGACAGCCAACACAGCCTGGATCCAGAGTTGATTGGGGCCACAGAGCTAAGAGTGGGTCTCAGATGCCATCTTTGCTTGTGTGACTGTGTAACAGATTGGTAGGCAGAGATCACCAGAGTAGTGGATCAAGGATCACTTGGGACACACCCCACCAGGATTCCATCTGCAGGAAGGAATTTGGCAGCCCCACAGCAATTTGTGCCAGGGGAAAGCAGGTCACCCAGGGTTGCTGAGATAGCCCTGCAGGCACACAGAAGTGCACCAGCTAGTGACAGCAAGACCAACTAACACCAGAGATAACCAGACAGCAAAAGGCAAACATAGGAACATTGCTAACAGAAATCAAGCCAATATGGCACCATCTGAACCCAATACTCCCACAACAACAAGTCCTGCATATCCCAATACACCAGGAAAGCAAGATTAGGATTTAAAATCACAGGTCATGATGCAGATGGATGGCTTCATGGAGGCTTTCAAGAAGGACATAAATAACTCCTTTAATGAAATACAGAAGAACACAAGTAAACAGGGAGAAGTCTTTGAAGAACTAAAGGAAAAGACAACAAAACAGGTGAAGGAATTAATCAAACCCATTCAGGTTCTAAAGAAGGAGGTAGAAACAATAATGAAATCACAAATGGAGACAACTCACAACATAGAAAACCTAGGAAAGAAGTCAGGAGTCATGGATCCATGCACCAACAACAGAATACAAGAGAAGAGAGTATCTCAGATGCAGAAGGTACCATAGAAAGCATTAACACAACAGTCAAAGAAAATGAAAAATACAATAATCTCCTGACCCAAAACATCTAGGAAATCCAGGACAAAACGAGAAGACCAAACCTAAGGATTATAGGTAGAGAAGAAAGTGAAGATTTCCAACTTGAAGGGCCAGTAAATATCTTCAACAAACTATAGAAGAAATCTTCCCTAACCTAAAGAAATAGATGCCCATGAATATACAAGAAGTCTATAGAATACTAAATGGATTTGATCAGAAAAGAAATTCCTTCCTTCACATAATAATTAAAACATTAAATGTACTAAACAAAGAATATTAAAATCACTAAGGGGAAAAGGTCAAGTAACATATAAAGATAGACCTATCAGAATTACACCGGACATCTCACTAGAGACTATGAAAGCCAGAAGAGCCTGGGAAGATGTCATGCAGACTCTAAGGGAACACAAATGCCAACTCAGACTATTATATAAAGCAAATTTCTCAATTACCAGAGAAGGAGAAACCAAGGTATTTCATGAGAAAAGCAAATTTTCACTGTATCTTTCCACAAATCCAAACCTTCAAAGGATAATGAATGGAAAACACCAACAAAAGGAGGGAAACTACACACAAGAAAAGGCAAGAAAATAATCTTCTTTTAACAAACCCCAAAGAAGATAACCACACAAATATAAAAATTACATTTGTAAAAAGCAGGAAGTATGAATCACTACTCCTTAATATCTTATAACATCAATGTACTCAATTCCTCAATAAAATGACATAAACTGACTGGATTTGTAAATAAGACCCAACATTTTGCTGCATACAGGAAACACATCTCAGTGTCAAAGAAAAACACTACCTCAGAGTAAAAGTGTGGAAAACAGTTTTCCAAGCAAATCGTCCCAGGAAACAAGCTGGAGTATCCATTCTAATACCTGATAAAATCAACATTCAAATAAAGTCATCAAAAAGACACAGAAGAAAGTTTTATACTCATCAAATGAAAAATCTACCAGGAAGAACTCTCAATTCTGAACATCTATGCCCCAAATACAAGGGCACCCGCATTTGTAAGGGAAACCTTCCTAAAGCTTAAAGCATATATTGCAGTCCATACAATAATTGTGGGTGACTTCAACACCCCACTCCTCAATGGACAGATCAGGGAAACACAAACTAAACAGAGACACAGTGAAACTAACAGAAGTTTTGGACCAAATGGATTTAATAGATATCTATAGAACATTTCGTCCTATATCAAAAGAATATACCTTCTTCTCAGCACCTCATGGAACCTCCTCCAAAATTGACCATATAATTGGTCACAAAACAGACCTCAATGGATATAAGAAGATAAACCTAATTCCATGCCGCCTATCAGATCACTATGGAGTAAGGTTGGTCTTCAATAGCAACAAAAAGAACAGAAAGCCCATATACACATGGAAGCTGAACAATGCTACTCAATGATACCTTGGACAAGGAAGAAATGAAGAAAGAAATCAAAACTTGTTTTTAGAATTTAATGAAAATGAAGGTAAAACATACCCAAATTTATGGGACACAATGAAAGCAGTGCTAAGAAGAAATCTCATAGCTCCAAGTGCCTCCAAAAAGAACCTGGAGAGAGCAGAGACTAGCAACTAAACTGCACACCTGAAAGCTTTAGAACAAAAAGAAGCTAATATATGCAAGAGGTTTAGATGGCAGGACATCATCAATCTCAGGGCTGAAATCAACCAAGACAAAAAGAAAAAGAACCATACAAAGAATCAACAAAACCAGGAGTTGGTTCTCTGAGAAAATCAACAAGATATATTAACCTTTAGGCAGACTAACCAGAGGGCACAGAGACAGTATTAAAATGTTGGTGGGAGTACAAGATGGCACAACTGCTCTGGAAATCAGTCTGGCGGTTCCTCAGAAAATTGGGCATGACACTTCCAGAGGACCCTGTCATTCCACTCCTGGGCATATACCCAGAGGATTCCCCTGCATGCAATAAAGACACATGCTCCACTATGTTCATAGCATCCTTATTTATAATAGTCAGAAGTTGGAAGGAGCCCAGATGTCTCTCAAAGGAGGAATGGATACAGAAAATGTGGTATATTTATACAATGGAATACTACTCAGCAATTAAAAATAATAAATTCATGCAATTTGTAGGCAAATGGTTGGATCTGGAAAATATTATCCTAGGTGAGTTAACCCAATCACAAAAGAATACACATGAAATGTAATCACTGATAAGTGAATATTAATGGGCCCAGGGGCTCTGAATACTCAAGGCACAATTAGCAAATCAAAAGATTCCCAAGAAGAAGGAAGGAGAGGACCCTGGTCCTGAAAAGACTGGATCCAGTTTTGTAGGATAGCACCATAACACAGAAATGGTGGTGGGGGAAGAGGACTTATGGGACATATGGTGAGGGGGGAACTGGGAAAGGGGAAAGACTTGGAATGTAAACAAAGAATATACAAAATAAAGAAAGAAAAAGTCAAAAAATTCAGAAATGTAAAAGGAGACTTAACAACAGAAACAGAGGAAATTTAAAAAATTATCAGATCCCAATACCAAAGCCTAGAATCAACCCAACTGGAAAATCTGAATCAAATGGAGAATTTTGTAGACATATACCAACAACAAATGTTTAATCAGATTCAGATAGAATATCTAAATGGTCCCATAACCCCTAAAGAAATAGAAGTGGTCATAGACAGTCTCACAACCAAAAAAAGCACAAGACCAGATGGTTTTAGTGCAAAAATTCTATCAGACCTTCAAAAGAGACCTAATACCAATACTCTTCCAACTATTCCACAAAATAGAAACAGAAGGAACCCTACCCAATTCATGTTGTGAATTCACAGTTTAATTGATATCAAATCCACACAAATATCCAACAAGGAAAGAGAACTTTAGAGAAATTTCCCTTATGAATATTGATGCAAAAATACTCAATAAAATTCTTGCCAACACAATCAAAGAACACATCAAATTGCAAGAACACATCAAAACGATCATTCACCATGATCAAGTAGGCTTTATTCCAGGGATGCAGGGATAGTTCAATATATAGAAATCCATCAATGTAATCCTCTACATAAACAAACACAAAGAAAAAAACCACATGGCCATTTCATTAGATGCTGAAAAAAGCATTTGACAAAAATTCAGCATCCTTTCATGATAAAGGTCTTGGAAAGAACAGGAATGCAAGGCCCATACCTAAAAATAATAAAAGCAATATACAGCAAACCAGTAACCAACATCAAACTAAATGGAGAGAAACTTGAAGCAATCCCACTAAAATCAGGGAGTAGACAAGACTGCCCTCTTTCTCCATATTTATTCAATATAGTACTTGAATTTCTAGATAGAGCAATTAGACAACAAAAGAAGGTCAAAGGATACAAATTTCAAAAGAAGTCAAAATATCACTATTTGCATTTGATATGATAATATACTTAAGTGACCCAATAATCTCCACCATAGAACTCTTACAGCTGATAAACAACTTCAGCAAAGTGGCTGGATATAAAATTAACACAATCAAATTAGTAGCCTTCCTATACTCAAAGGATAAGCAGGCTGAGAAAGAAATTAGGGAACTGACACCCTTTACAATAGCCACAAACCATATAAAGTATCTTGGTGTGACTGTAACCAAACAATTGAAATATTTTTATGACTGGAACTTCAAATCATTGAAGAAAAAAATCAAAGCACATTTCAGAAGATGGAAAAATCTTCCATGTTCTTGCATTGGCAGCATTAATATAGTAAAAATTGCCATCTTGCCAAAAGCAATCTACAGATTCAAAGCAATCCCCATCAAAATCCAAACTCAATTCTTCATATAGTTTGAAAGAGCAATTCTCAAATTCATCTTGAATAACAAAAAACCCAGGAAACCTAAAATTATCCTCAACAGTAAAAGAACTTCTGGGGGAATCAGTATCCCCAACATCAAGCAGTACTACAGAACAGTTGTGTTAAAAACTGCATGGTATATGTACAGTGACAGGCAAGTAGATCAATGGAGTAGAATTGAAAACCTGAAAATGAACCCATATATCTATGGTCACTTGATGTTTGACAAAGGAGCTATAACCATCCAGTGGAAAAAAGATAGCCTTTTCAACAAATGGTGCTGTATCAATTGGAGGTCAGCATGCAAAGAATGCAAATTGATCCATTCTTATCTCCTTGTACTAACATCAAGTCCAAGTGGGTCAAGGTCATTCACATAAAACCAGACACACTGAAACTAATAGAAAAGAAACTAGGGAAGACCCTTGAGTACATGGTGACAGGGGAAAATTTCCTGATCAGAACACCAATAACCTATGCCCTAAGATCAAGAATTGACAAATGGGATCTCATAAAATTACAAAGTTTCTATAAGGCAAAGGATATTGTCAAAATGACAAAATGGCAACCAACAAATTTGGAAAAGTTCTTCATCAACCCTGCATCTGACAGAGGGCTTATATCCAAGATATACAAATAACTCAAGAAGATAGTCTTCAGAGAGCCAAATAACCCCATTAATAAATGATATACAGAACTAAACAATGAATTTTCACCTGAGGAAGATCAAATGGCGGCAAAGAACTTAAAGAAATATTCAACATCGTTAGTCATCAGGGAAATGCAAATCAAAACAACTCTGAGATTTCACCTCACACCAGTCAGAATGGTTTAGATCAAAAAAAGTGGTGGTGCACGCCTTTAATCACAGCAATTGGGAGGCAGAGGCAGGTGGATTTCTGAGTTTGAGGCCAGCCTGGTCTACAGAGTGAGTTCCAGGACAGCCAGAGCTATACAGAGTAACCCTGTCTCCAAAAACAAACAAACAAACAAGCAAAAAAAAAAAAACCTCAGGAAAAAACAGGTGCTAGCGAGGATGTGGAGAAAGAGGAACACTCCTCCACTGCTGGTGGTGTTGCAAGCTGGTACAACTACTCTGTAAATTCGTCTGTCAGCTCTTCAGAAAATTCAGAATGATACTACCAGAAGACTCCATTATATCACTCCTGGTCATATACCTTGAGGATGCCCCAGCATGTAATAAGGATACATACTCCACTATGTTCATAGCAGCACAATTTATACTAGCCCAAAGCTGGAAAAAACACAGAGGTCCCTCATGGAGTTATAGATACAGAAAATGTGGTATATATACACAATGGAGTACTATTCAGCCATTAAAAATAACAAATTCATGAAATTCTGAGACAAATGGATGGAAGTGGAGAATATCATCCTATGTGAGTTAACCCAGCCACAAAAGAACACTCATGGTATGCACTCACTGATAAGTGGATATTAGCCCAGAAGCTCGAAATACTCAAGACACAATTTGCATATCAAATGATGCCCAAGAAGAAGCAAGGATTGGCACCTGGTCCAGGAAAGGCTCAGAGCAGCATTGTAGGGGAATACCAGGACAGGGAAGTCAGAAGGGGTGGATTGGGGAACTGTGTGTGGGGGAGTGCTTATGGGACTTTCAGGGAGGGGGATCCAGGGAAGGGAAAATCACTTGAAATGTAAATAAAGAATATATAGAACAAAAAATATTTCAAAAATACGTCTCTGTAGAGGAAAACAGACTCATAGCAATAAGGTTTAAAATGGTGATGAGGTAGATAATTTTATACAATGGGAAAGGATTATTAGGGGAGACCTTGTAAGAACAAAGTGATTTGATCTAAACCCATGGAATCACATTAAATATTTACCTATGTTACATTTAATGTTTTATTTTATACTTATAGTTTATATTTACCTAAGTTTATTCAGAACACACACGTACATATATATGTATGTATATACATGCACATACATGTATATATATACTAAATGAAATACCTCTCCATTATATTTATATACTAAATGAAATTTAGCCACTTTGGATCATATACTATCCACAGGAATGATAGACTATAAATCAGGCAATATGTGGAATGGTCAAAGTCCTTTGGTTAATTTGTCAGGTTTTCAATGTGACTGCCAAAACAATAAAAAGTATTCTGAGCTTGGGAGAAATGTAGTGGTTGCAGGAGGCCCCTACATTTAATGACTGTGCAGTTTTAGAATATAGGACTCAGATAATTCTAACTGGATCTGTGACACTAAGAATTCTGTCCTGCCAGGTTGTTTTTCTGGTTCCAGAAATACTATGTAGTCTGCCAAAGGAGAACAGGAAATAGTTCTACTGAGATGTGATACCAAGAACAATTACAGTTATAAGCATGGTCAGATAAGGAAAACAGTACTACAAATGGCACTCACAAGTTGCTGGCCACCAACTGCTTTGTGATGGGATTTATGAGCCACTCAATGGGAGGGCAATCATCCATAGAACTGGAAATCTTGCCAAGTGTGGTTATTTATTAGTCATCAAATTTGAAATGAATCTCCCAATGCAGCTTTGCTAGATCATAATCATTGCTGCCTATGTTGTAAGGCTTACATTTATAGCCAAAGATAATTATAGATAGCACACCTCATGTAAAAAACAGGCCATTATATTGTATATGTAAAGAATCATAGAAAACAGCATCTGTGGTCAAGGCAAACAGCAAAAGATTGTGGGAGCAGGTACCTCACAAGGCTATATCTGCATTTCAACTCTGGTATATTAGAAAGAAAATTCCTACTCAAAATTCTGATATTAACCTAAACCGGTTCTGTATACATCAGGAGCTATTTTAAGACATTTTCATGTTTTCAATAGTCAACAATGCACATCGACATCTCCTTGTTTCCTTCATTCACCTCCCACTATTCCCACCTACATACTCAGAACCAGATGAATAACATTTTTCTGTTTGTGTGCATATGGTTTTAGGGATGAAAATTCTGTATTGAAGAGCCAAACAGAATACTAGTCTTTACTAACTGAGTTTAATTTTTCCTTATCCTCATGTTCATTAGTTTTCTGTGGTTATTTCAAGGGGTGGAATCTACAAAAAATTTTCCCCTTCCATGTTAACATGTCCATTGATATTGCCATTTTCCTAATTCAACCATTTCTAGGAGACAAATTTTACAAAAATATTTCTGTTATTTGGCTTACAGTATCTTTGACTTCCAATCATTCCACTCACATATCAGAGATGTTCCCTGGCATCTAGGTGAAGTAACTGGGATGTCTTTATGAGTATGAAGTTGTATTTGTCACATGTTGCCTGGAGCTTTCTTTTTCTTTTCAGCCCACTCTTTGTATAATGTTACCCATCATAGTGAGAGAAGACACTGACAGTGCAATTTCACCTTAAATTAGATGTCATGGTTCAAAATCCTGGGTGTTTTTGGTTCAGGGAACATGAATTCAGAACTAATACTAGTGGTTGACACTGAATGCAAGATAAAAATAATTCTTTTATGCTTGTCAACCATAACAGCAGTAAAAAGTAAAAACATGGAAAAGTGAAAGAAATAAAAAGAAGTAGATTTCACAGGATTCAAAGTAATCACATATAGGATTATATGTATACCAGATATTAACCCATAATTGATAGAATCTTTGTCCCTATTTTAACATGATATTATATATTAATAATATCATTTGTCCCTTGTGTTTTCTCACTGTGTACTATCTCATATGCCTCTACTTTCTCTGTCATACTTCAAGACCTCCTATTAAGTTCATTTTTGTCTCAGGCAAAATTGTGAAAATGCAATGATTCATTATCACAGTTTGTGATTATAGATAAAAACAAGGGAATTGGAATCAATGAATAATAAAATTATTTAGTTTTTTGCTAAGGTTTTTAAGAAAGAAAATCATTAGCACAGTTTGTGCATATGATTATACTCAAGCTCATTTTTATTCAAGAGATTGAAGTTCATCAAGCATGAATATTATAGAGATGGTAAAAGGAAATATTTAATGATCTAGTCTGCTTTGACCTCGACCTGAATATATAAATCAAATTGTTTATATTGTACATAAAGAATAAGCCCCTGGGAAATGTTGAGGATGGAAAATTCAGGTGATTTGTCACTCAATTGAAAATAAAGCCTGTTTAGTTTTGTGACTGTCATTGTTGACTGAACTTGCAAATGTTTTCATTATTATTATTATTTCTCATAATGTCATGGTGCCAAAACATGGATACAAAATAAGTAATAATTAACATACATTTTATAATGGAAAATGTAAAAGAGATATGTTAGTGGATATTCAGAAGAATTATTATAAGCATGAAAGTATCATTGTCAATAATAAACAACTTTGTGGAGAGTAATGAACATTTGCATTAAAATATTTCAGTCATTTCCCCCAAATACATTATAGCTATGTCCAAATGCAGAATGGATCTATATATTTAAGAAGCAAAGCTGAAGAAACTTTAGAAGAACTGATCATGTTACAGTATAAGAACTCAATATTGGACACAGGAACATTCCATTAGGTAAAACACCAATGAGTGAACATTTTATTCTAAGACTGCAAATGAGTTGAAGAAGAGAAGTAAACTTAATTAATCTTTAGATATTTTAGACTCTTGTAATAGTGTTGCAATAGCCAATACAAAATGTGTATGGCTTGACTCTAGCAAGGACTAATTCAGTGTCTAGGACATATTTTGCTGTCATATAAAAGAAGAAATTTTATGCAAGCAGAAAATAATAAAATACACCTATTCTGACTTGTCATCAAACTGAAAGTTGGATGATAATTTAATTGGATGATCAAGAAATACAAGGCCAAAGGCATTGCTGGAGCTTGAGGATTCTGAGATAATTTGTCACTCAAACAAAACTAATGAGTATTGATTTTCAGAATCATCGTCGTTGAATCACACTGATTGCAGTGTATTTATAGCTTTAATTTACAGAAAGTTATGTAATTTGAATAATAATATCCAAATTTTGTTATGAAATTGTTAATAGTAAAATTAATTTTTCATTGAAAATGTCAAGAAGCACATTGATATAAGATATCATGTGCAGATGGATTTTGATAAATATTGGAGTTTAAAATTGATTTCTTACAATATATTTATTTTTCAGGAAAACACATGAACATATGTAACCAGAAATATCTGTTATTTCCTCTGTACAGATATGCATCAAAAAAAAATCAGAGAGTAATATATTTAAGAGGCAAATCTAGATAAGATTTAGGAAAACTGAAGAATTAGGAAAACTCTTGAAGCTTTAAAATATAGATATATGAGAGAGGACAATTCATTTGGACAACCATTATTGAATGACTGGATTTTCAAATAATGTAGACAGAAAGACAGAGAGATACAGAGTATATTTTATCAAAATTTAGATATTTGGAACTTGGTGGTAATTGAAAACATATTTAACAAAAACATATATATGTATACATACATATGTATTCAAATATGTGTATATTCATAAATATTTGAAAAGAAGTATATTTTTACAAAAGTACAAGTATTCAGAATGTATATTCACCTTAAAATTATTAATAAAGTAAATACAGTATAGATAAATAAGTAATGATTTAAACACTGGAATATAGAAAATAATGAAATGCAGCAATTTAATAACATGTCATTTTATTTTTTCTGAAAATCTAAAGTAAAATTCCAGTTAAAATCATAAAATATCTGTTACATTGTTTCTGTGCATGATGTGTGAATATTAGCAAATCGGTGGAGGGAATTGAATCCACACAGGTGTTTGGGAACTGGGAAAACATACAGGTGCCTTTGATACTGAGCATCAAGTCAAGAAATACAGCAGCTGACATTTTAACAAACAGAGGTCAGTGAACTATCCACTTGGTTTGAAAAGGTCAACAAACATGGACACATATCATTAATCTGTAATTGGATTATAACTTGGATGGACTATCCTCTCATTCTTACTGGCATGGAACAGAAAACAAATACAAAGGAACGATATGTGATTTCTCAGGGATATCTCCAGTAATGTGAATTTATAATAAGCTTGTGTTCACAATTTCACACACAGCTAAGTTTTCTGTTATCTTTTTTTACTCATTTCTAAAACCTTTACTGCAAACTTGTCAAATCTCTTACATAAAACAGGATCTTTACAATGTATTGCTTATTTTTAATTTTATTAGTGACCCTATTAGTTTATTCAGGGTAATGTATGTCATTTTGGCTTTTTAACTAATTCTTGATACCTAATGCACTTAGAAAGGAACAATAGAAAATGACACTGTTTCTTACCTCAGAAAAGTGGTCTGTAGCTTAGAAAGGAAGTGTGAAATCCCGTGAACCAGATCCTCATTTTTGCTGTCTAGCAGACAGGCAAAATCTACTATAGGCCTTGGCGGCAAACATGCTAGCTTTGAACTAATATTCAGAATACATGAATATTTAAAACACAGTATATCAGAAAGCCCATGGTGTATTTCTTGTAAGACTTTGACATGAATGTTAATGTTTAAGAAGAAGAGAAGAGAAACAGAAAGTGAGAGGTTTCAAGGAGGGAAAGTGGATGGGGGAAGGACTGGATGGGAGAGAGGAACCTGATCTGGTATTGAGTGAGGGAAATGACTGATGTCCTGAGGGCCAGCAGAAAGAATGGAAACAGGCAACCTCCGGGGAGGTTGGGGGAACCCTCCAGAATGCACCAGAGGCCTGGGAGGTGAGAGACTCTCAGGACTCAAAGGGAGGTACCTTAGATGAAATGCAGGACAGTAGGAAGAGGGTCCTAATAGAGCCCACCTCCACCAGGATGAAAGGGTATCAAATAAGAGAGGGGACCATCCCACAGTCAAAACTATGACCTATAATTGTTCCTGTTGGAAAGAATTACAGGGATGGAAATGAAAAGGAGCCTGAGGAAAGACAGTCCAGTGACAAGTTCCAAAGTGGGATACACCTCAAAGGAAGGTCCCAAGGCCTGACACTCTTTCTGAGAATATGGAGCTCTTGCAAAAAAGGGACCTAACATAACTGCACTCCAGAAGACCCAAAAAGCAGCTGAGTCAAATGCAGTTATTTTCACCCAACCAGTGGACGGAAGCTGCTGACCTCTGTTGTTGACCTAGGTAAAACTGAAAGAAGATGAGGAGAAGGGCAACCTTATAGGAGGACTTACAGTCTCAATCTGGACTCTAGAGATGACTTGAACTCTGGACCACCAAACAGGGAGCATATACCAGCTGATATGAGGCCCCCAACACACATACAGTAGAGGACTGCCAGGTCTGTGTTCATTTATAGATGGTGTACCTAACCTTCAAGAGACTGGAGGCCCCTGGTTGCTTACAGGTCAGGTAGGGTGATGGGGATAGGAAACACATGGAGACAGGGGATAGGGAGGAGTTATGGGGTGTGGAACAGTTGGACAGTGGATGGGGTTTGGGGGAAATAAACTATGCAGAGTAAAAAAATTAATTAAAACCCAATTATTTTTTTAATTTACAAATCTTATTTATTTGCATTCCAAATGTGGCCCCACAATGTCCCTCTCCAAGGGATTTCCTCCCCAATCCCCTTCCCCTTCACTGCTTATCTCCATTTCCATTTTAAATCCTATTTCATTTGCATATGTATTGTGACTTCTGAGTTATTGATTTCATGGGATTCTAAAATATATGAAAGTATAGGTAAGCTTTTCTTGTACCTTCTATTGAGCTCTTTTTTTTCTGTTAATTTGTGAGGATCAATTTAGCTAGTGTTGTATTTGACTTATTATGTTTTATTTTATTATTATTCCTTAGAAGATTATTGTTTTCTAATGAGAGTCAGAAAGCCAATACATCTGAATTAGTTGGGAGATGAGGAGGAACTCAGAGCATCAGAGAGATGGAAATTCATGAACAATACATATTATATGAGGATAAAACCCTACTTTTAATAAAAGAAAAAGAGTGTCAGGTTCACTCAGCACAATAAAATTTTCCTTTCGTAGCAGCAGGTGGAGACCAGTTCAGGAAGCCAGAACCAACCAAAATATACACATGTAGAGCCTAGTCATATCTATTCTACTGATTCCATAATAAGGTTCTAGCTTCATTGCAGATTAAAGAATAGAAGGATTATAAAGAACATAGGAAGAGAGAGTTAAAATGGAGAAGTAAAGAGAGAAACTGCAGCCAAAAAATGACACTGACTAAATATGAGTTCTATTGAGAGAAAAATGAAAATGACAACTTGTAGATTGAAAAGATCATGAAGCAACAATTCTGTATTAAGAACTACAGGAAATGTAGGAAGTTGAAAATAGGAATAGGGGAACAACTTGTTATTCTACATTAAATGACCAGCCCTGTAAACATATGTTCAAGTAAAGTTATATATTTTGAGAAATATTGCTGTGTGTATATATATATATATATATATATATATATATATGTGTGTGTGTGTGTGTGTGTGTGTGTGTGTGTGTGTGTGTGTCAAAAATACCTGAAGAATTCTTTTACCAGCTTAAACGATATCATGTGAATGCGTATAAATGGCTTTAGAGGGAGGAAAGTGAATTGGGGAATTATGCAACTATTACCTCAAAAGCAAATAAATGGAGATAAAACTACAAAGATTATGTCATAAAGTACACACCTTTACTATTTTCCAGTGATGTAGCTATAAACCATGTGGTATTAAAGAAAAATAGCACAGTGCTAATTGTAGCTTATTCCATGTGTCGATAGTATAGCCCCAGTAGAGAAACAATAGAATTTTGATTGTCCTTTTGGTTGTTCCTAGATATTGCTGATTACATCTTGTTTCTAATGACAACTAAGGTCTTGGATCTGATGTATATAAAAGTCAATATTTTACTTAGAAGAGAGACAATATATTAGAAAATATAAAGCATTAATTTTAGCTTGAATACTGTCCAATTACCCATATGAACAGTCTTTCAGAATATCATTACTTTTTGCATACTTTTACACTTGGTTTGGTTTCTTTTCATCAGTAATTTGTGTAATTATAAGAAGTGAACATCAGACCTAATTTTCTGTATTTATAGACTTATTTTTCAATGATATCTCTTGTAGCTATGTACATGTGGTGGTAGATGATATTGACATGGAAAAATAATGAAGTCAATATATGGAAAGTTTTAAAAGTAGAAGTCTTATGACTATATCCTTATAGGAAATTTCCTTATTCTATAACATATTTTCTTGCAAGCATGTAGTTACTCTGCTCCACATTGCCAAAGCCACGGATTTAAATTCATTTAACTGAATAGTATTAGGCTACGGTTCAGAATGTATCTTAAATTGCATGTCACACTGGTTAAATGAATTATATATGATATAGTGGTATGCATTATGACATTTGCGCCCCACACTGTATTTCTGAAGCCAAAACATTATTTATAAATGCTATCATAGAGATACTCTTTTCATTCTAACTGTTATGCTCAATTAATCATCCAAGTATAACATGACCTGAAGGATAATTTATTCCTTTAAAGACAAGAGTTCATATTTCATCTACCAGGGCCCAGCAGGAAATAATAATGTGATAGGAAATCACTGGTTGATTCCACGTCCCTCCATTTCACTAATTGTATAAAAAACTTTGCCAGTCCATACCCTTCACAATTACTTATCTACTTTGAGCTTCTGTAGAAGAGCAAAGTCAGGTGCCATCATGGTAAAATTTTTCTGCTGTCTTTGGTGACTGGCTCAGGCTAAGGTAAATGTGTGAGGTCTGTGTTTATGTGTGAGCTTCCTCAAAATACATCATTCTATGGATGTGATATGTCATTCAGTTAACCCATATAAGTCCATCTTCATTAAATAACCATTCTGACTTTTATTCAGGTACATTTTTTCCAATCAGATGATTTCTAAGATGAAAGAAGTGAAATAAGGGTTGGATTTAGAGATTATATAAGGAAAAAAGATAAGCAGTCTCAGGTCCATAATTATATACATATATTTAAAGTCATCATATTTTTTGAGTTCCAGAAATATTATCTCAAACTAACAAATGAAATATTATTGATGAATATTTCCAGTAATTTTAAATATATTAATAATTGAGAGAAGAAAGGCGAATACCTACTCTTAAATTTTTGTATGGTTTTTTGAGAGAAGAAATGTGAAAACAAACTTATATTTCAATGGTTTATATTGTTTTCTTTTGTCATTTTAATTGCTTTTCCAGATTGAATGAAAATGGAAAACTGTTGCTATCGCCGCTGATAATGTAGACAAGATAGAAGCACTCTATTGTGAAATTACTTGTGAAGAGGAATGCAAGATATTAAAAATGACATTTCATGTCCAGTAAGCAAATTATCTGGAATGTAAACTGAGCAAATTATTTTCATTTCTTACAATTTTTTGTTTGTTTTGTTTTCTGAGATCAGGTATCTCTATAAAGCCCTGGCTTTCCTGGAACTTACTCTGTATACAAGGCTGGCCTCAAACTCAGAAATTTTCCTGCCTCTGCCTCCTCAATATATATATATATATATATATATATATATATATATATATATATATAATATTAAAAGTGTGTACTATCACTGCCTGTACCATTTCTTACTGCTAAAGTGATTTAATTTACGGGGGGATGTTTTTCTTCTGGTCATGAATCCAAAGACCCCATTTTTATCAATGTATTAATATTATTCTAAAATGGGCCATATCTGGATACCACTCATAGAGATAATACATGTCTCCAGTTTCATGAGTGCACCCTGAGGGTTCATTGTGTTTGGAGGGCTGCCAGTGAATTTTATCATCTCTGTTTGACAGAGAACCCTCTAAAGAAATCATTTGTAGTTAGGTGAAGGGTATGATGACCTAGGTCAGAGCCACAGATCTTATATTATTCAATCAGTGATTTCATAAACATCCTCCACACATAGGTCATATAAATCTAGTTTTAATATCGTTTTTATGAGCTCTACATTAAAAGCTTCTCTCTGACATTTGGATGACTATGTTTCATGCATTCCTGCTTAGCTCAATAAGAACTGAGAATGCTTAGAACCATTCATGTATTATAGCCACAACTTTAACTTATAGGTCACATATAATACCACTTGAAATGCATACATGTAAACCCATGTCTATTTTATGGCTGGACTAGATCAAGACAATTTTCATACAGAAATTCTTGCTCAATGACTATTCAAGTTTGTATAAGGATATCACCAGAACCTTCATAGTATATGGGAAATTGGCACAAATAAAGAAAAGAAACTATATGATTGTAAACAGAATGATATTTTTCATACAAGAAATTGGAAAAATTTAGGTGAACAATTAGGAAAAAATTAGGAATTAGATCCTATCTCTGTACAGTGACAGCATAATTGATCACAGTTCTTACTAAATGAATCATAACACTTGATGATCTTTAATATGAATTCAATGGTAGCAATGAACAAACCATGGTTCCTCTCTCTAATATTTTTAGCGAAAATGGACATTGTTCTTTGACCACATTCACTGGGTATTTGCAAGAAGACTGAAAGACCGTCAGAACTCAGTGTAAGTACAGGTTCTGGGAGCACCCTCTGTGACTAAAGCATTGTGGTATATATTGATAGCTCAGCTGGCCAATGTTACATATGTCAAGAGCAAATTTGGTTGTTTGGAAATATATTAATCTCTCTAATCATCTCAGATATGTTACCAAGTACAAATAAATTCTAGGTCACCCGAGGTTTACTTGGAGAAGACCATTATTCTATGAAGATGTGAATAATTCTAACAATATATTTTGCTAGTTGTTTTCACACAGAAATATTATTTCCAGATAATTTTTACTGTTTTTTCTTTTAATATTGCATCATTTTTTATTTGGAAAACTTGCTACTCCATAGTAGGCCTCATTATTATTAAACATATTTGAAGTATTCATGCCTGTGCATGATCTGTCATCCTTGAGTGAGGGAAATTTTAGTTTACACTTTTATTTTACATATTTATTTTCTCAGATTTGGCAGAGATTTTAATATTCTGAATATTGAATGACAAACTTCCATTCTGAAAAGGAGTTAGGCATATTACATGTTAAAATATTTCAGACTGACTTCTTCAATATTATAAAAAAATCCTAAAGTAATAGCATCATTATTCAAATAAAATATACATAATTTGACTTGGTACTTGATATTAAAGCATGCAAATCAAACAATCAAACACCAGATGGTACATTCTATTGTCCTGAAAATTTGTTACCAAAATTTATATAATTATGCAAAAACAGACTTGGAATTGAAAGGGACCAGATCTGACTCTTCTTTTACTTTCTGGTAATTTGATCACAAAATAAGTGCAATTCTTTCTCACAAATTTGTGTCTCTGTTTATATCTCTGTTACTCTGTCTTATACACATGCATACTGTGAACAGCTAGTAATCTCTAAAAATGTCATACTTATACCCTTTTCATTAATAACAGAGAAAGTACAATATTTTGTGCCATGTTACTAATTAGTAACTATCTCTTTGAGTACATGTATACATTTCTCATCAAGTTTTCCAATGTTTAAAAACATAGTTTTAAATTCTCAAAAAATTCACCAACAGCACTTGATATCTGATTGAAAATGCCAGTAGTACCTAACCAATAGTTCCACTAGTCTTGGCACAAGATATTCAGAGAACTGGAAATTCTCTATTCTTTGGATTTTTGATCAGTTTTGTAGCATACAAATAGATATTGTTCACTTTATAATGTAGTATTGAAAGCAAATGCCTAAAGGAATAGCCATACATGCATGGATTGTATATTTTTGAATCAGAGATTATTGCTACTGTCAGGGTCAACATTAATGTTTCAAAGAAAGGTGACATCAGAAAATCGAGTGTCACTGACTTTTGTAATTTTTCCATTATTAAAGATCAAGGGGATAATCATTATGTAGTGATGAAGCAGACACCAGAGAACATACTCTTTTACAATGAGAATTTTGACAGAGTCAGCTGGAAAACACAATTGATATTTGTTGTTGATAAGAATGGCAGTGGATCTCTGAAATAGTAACAAAAGTACTACTCTGAAAATAAGGACTAAGTCAGAGTCACCATTCTCCCCCAATACAATGTTGTAGGATGTTCAAGGTTCTTTCCACTAAATGATAATCAGATTGTGTGTGGACCTACATGAATGTTGTAAGAGTGGCATTCCCCTAAAGACTGTGGGCAAAGAAGGAAGTGATTGGAAGTGTTCATGTTCATGTTTCCTCCCTGGACAAATGGAGCATATGTGATTTTTCCAAAGTTCAGACCCTTTTCAGTGTCATTTCACTAAACGTGTAGAAAATTAAAACAGAGTATAGCTGAATACAAATGTAAAGTTTCCATTTTCCATTGGATTTCTTGACACTTTTATTTTTAAGCATAGTTGAGATTGATATGTGTAATTTCCATAGACAAATAATTTCTCTGTTTTTGTTCATCATGAAAGACTGAAATGTGATCTCATACCACAAGCTTTACCTTATTAAGTGTGTCCACAATGCTTGGTGTAATTTTTATTTTCAGTATTGACCACATCCAGGGTGGGTGAATTTGGAGAAGTTGGAACTTTTCATTAAATATCATAGTGGGAGACAAAGGAAGCAATGTACATAATGCAGAATTGTCATGAATAAATCTCTGACATTATTATTCATGGAATGCAGGACAGAAACTTTTAAATCATAAACAATAGGATAAGCTTGTGGAATTTGCTGTGTCAAAGAACATTCTTCCTGAAAACAGTCGAGAAGTCCTGGATACAGGTAAAGTTAATGCAAGTTGTTTTTCGCTATAGCATATATATGAATATATGTGAAATATATTAATATTCATATACAAATTTATCTCTATCTACATATATATGAACCTATATATATATATGAACCTATATATATATATATATATATATTCATATATATATATAGGTTCATATATATAGGTTCATATATATATTCATACACACACATTTCATTGCTGATTTAGATAGAATTTTTTGGGAGATATCCTCATTTTCTAGTGATAAAATCTTTGTTACACCTTACCTCACTTACATTCTTTCCCAGATACCTGTCCTCAGTAACAATCTTCTGTAGGTGAGTAGAAAGTGATGCTATATATACCTATCTTTCTGTTTTAATTGAGAAGTGTTCTTATGTCAAAATTTGACATAAGTATTTGACTGAAAGTACTTGATTTTAAATGAAGCAAAATCAAGCAAGAGTGTTAAAAGTGTTTTGTATTTGAAAATCCTATAGTGATAAGTGTGGCATAGAGAATAAATTCATTTATATAACCGTATTAAAGATTTTTTTAATCATTCAGAATAATTAATGTTTCTATTTTGAAAACATTCCATCAAGAAATGTGTTTTTTTTCATTTGAGAACTTTTCATTCATATATAATTTCTGGAACATGTTTTCAGCAGATTTGATATAACCCTGTTGCCTTTTCAATATGTACTTTTATCACGTTCATTTTAAATTTGCATGTAGGACCACATTGTCATTATGTCTGGTAGTATCTCTATATATCCAATGTATGGGGAACAAACTATTTCTGTAAAATAATTCCTTGTGTATAATTCTTTCTCTATAATCTACATTGTAATATTTAACATTCTGTTGCAATCTCAGTGATGAAACCTTTCCTGTCAACTCAACCATGTGTTAATTTTTTCATGTTTGCACAGATAACAACAGGATGAGAATAATACATCACAACCTCTTGACTATGGAATCAGTATCATGTACAATTCATCTTTCCTTTCAAAATACATTTTTTCCTCCTCTGTGCAGTCAAGGTACTGCATACCTGACTTGCCTTTCCTTCCTCTTCTCATGACTTGTTCTTACTTTTTTTGAATGATTAAATAAAGTGATCCAAGAAGCAATAATGACCTTGTGACAAGAGCCTCCTTTAAAACGCATGTGAATGTAATACCTACATATATGAAACACATAAATGTAGAACAAATGATATATTTATATGTAAAACAATTGTAATATTTGAAAATGTCACACTTCAGGAGGCATTGCCAAGAACATCACAGAGCTGATCTTTATATTTTGCTTATTATTTAGTATCACCTGTTATTTGTGATAGGTTGAATTATTGCAGAACACTAAAATATTTCACATAACAAATAAATTCGTTCTGATGACATTTTCCATATTATTTAAGATAGATAAAATAAATATCTTTTCCAAAAATCCTTCTAAGGGGATTATCTTTGTTTAATGACTCCAGAAATCAAATGAATCCAGGTGCTTTCAAATACTATACAAATGAGTCAATCAGTTTTGAGCAATAGAATAAATTCACTGTAAACCATAACACCAAACACTACAAAGATGCATTTATATACTACATTTTCTATGTGTATTACAGTGGTTCCTTAAATAGTAGTTAGGTATCAAGAATGAAAAAGCAGATGCAGTCTTCATTGAGGGTTGGAACAGTGAAAGTTAGAAGAATATAGACAGTGTTCTTATATTCTGTTTCCTAAAGTCGAAAGATGAAACAGATGCAAAGTATTATCCATAAACTGCTGATGTGATTAAGAAATCATGACACATTCTTTTTGTGGTTGACAGAAGGCTGTTAATTCACATTCCTTCCCATGCCTTGTAAAAAGATTTCACTTTTTAAAAAAGTCATGTATGTATAATCATTTTTTTTTACAGTCCAACCATTTTCCCCACCTGGTCCACCCTCGGACAGTTCCTCATTCCATTCCTCCTCCCCCCTCTCCAAGAGGATGTTCCCAAACTCCTAGACGACCCCTACACATCCTGTCTGTCCTCCTCACTCCCTGGGACCTCAAGTATCACAAGGGTTAGGTGTCTCTTCTCTCTTTGAGGTCACACCAGACAGTCCTCTGTTCTATGTTTGTCAGGGGCCTGGGACCAGCTAGTGTGTTCTGCCTGGTTGTTGACTCAGTGTCTGAGAGATCTCAGGAGTCCAGGTTTGTTGAGAGTACTGACTTCCTATGTGGTTGCCCTCTTTTTCAACTACTTCCATCCCTTCCCTAATTCATCCACAGGGGTCCCCCAACTTCAGATCATTGGTTAGGTATAATTATCTGTATCAGTCTTGCTCAGCTGGTTTTTGGGCCTCTTGGAGGACAGCCGTGTTAGGCTCCTATCTATAAGTACATCATGGAATCAGTAAACAGTGTTAGGCCTTGGAGCCTCCCCTTGATATGGTCCTAATTTGAGTTAGTTGATGAACCTCTTTTCTTTCAATCTCTACTCCATTTTTTCTGCTGAATTTCTTTTAGAAAATAAAAATTCTGTGTCAGAGAATTTGACTGTGGAATTGCAACCCTATCCCTCGACTTGATGTCCAGTCTTATTATTGGCAATGGACTCTAAGTGTTCCATCTCCCCACTGTTGGGTATTTTATGTCCATCCCTGACAGCCTCTTCCCTGCCAGGTCACTGGTACTTTCAAGAGAATCCACTGACCTCCCACCTCCTGAGATTGCCTGTTTCTAGTCATTTTGCTTGTCCTCAGGTCTTCACTCCTGAACTCCCTCCCCCAATATCTGATGATCCTGTTCCCCCTTTCCTCTCCCCCTCCCTCTCCTACCCATATCCTTCCCTTCCTCTTTCCACAGTGATTGCTTTCTTCACCCTCCCAAGTGGGACTGAAGCATCCTTTCTTGGGCCCTTCAGTTTGTTAACCTTGAGTCTCTCCACAATTTTCCAGGTGTTCTGTAATATTTTGGGTAATATTCACTTATTAGTGTGTGCATACCATCCATGTCCTTTTGGGTCTGAGATACCTCACTCAGGATGATATTTACTTGTTCCATTAATTTGCCTGCAAAACTCATAATTTCCTCATTCTTAATAGCTGAATAGTATTCAATTATACAAATTAACCACAATTTCTGCAACAATTTTACTGTTATAGGACATCTGGGTTGTTTGCAGCATCTGGCTATAACAAAATAAGGTCACTATGAACAATTACAAAATTTGTGGAACACATGGCATTGTGGTATGGTAAGATATCTTTTGGGTATATGCCCAGGAGTGGTATAGCTGGGTCTTCAGGTAGATCGATTTCTAAATTTCTGAGGAACCTTTAGACTGATTTTCAGAGTGGTTGTACCAGTTTACAATACTACCAGCAATGGAGGAGTGTTTCTCTTCCTTCACATTCTCTCACACAGGTGCTGTCCCTTGAGTTTTTTATCTTAGCCATTCTGATCAGTGTTAGCTGGAATCTCAGGGTCATTTTGATTTGAAATTCCCTGATAACTAATGACTGAACAATTATTTAAGAGCTTCTCGGCCATTTGAGATTTCTCTGTTGTGAATAGTTTCTTGAGTTTTATACCCCATTTTTGATTGGGTTGGGTGTTTTTGTTGTTGTTGTTGTTGTTGTTGTTTTTTGAGGTTAGCTTCTTGAATTCTTTATATATTTTGGATATTAGGCTCTTCAACTGTGGTATTAGTGAAGATTTTTTCCAACAGGTAGGTTGCCAATTTGTCCTTTTGACTATGTCCTTTGCCTTACAGGAGATTTTCCATTTCATTAGGTCCCATTTAATAATTCTTCATGTTGGATTCTGGAACATTGGAGTTCTGTTCAAGAAATTTTCCCCTGCGCCCATGATAGAAGGGAAATAGAAGGCAAGAGCCCTCTTTCCCATCTATTAGATTTTGTGTATTTGGGTTTATGTGAAAATCCTTGATCCACTTGGACTTGAGCTTTGTACAAGTTGAAAAATGCAGGTTTATTTTCATTTTTTGACATAAAAATTGCCGGTTAGACCAGCACCATTTCTTGAAGATGCGTTTTGTTTTTCATTCTAATTTTGGTTTCTTTTTCAAAAATCAAGTGTCCATAGGTGTGTGATTTTATTACTTGGTATTCAATTCTATTCCATTGATCATCCTGTCTGTATCTGTACAAATACCATGCAGTTTTTATCACTATTTCTCTGTATTATAGCTTGAGGTCATGGACGTTTATTCTCCCAGAAGTTCTTAATTGTTATGAATTGTTTTGATAACCCTTTATTTTCATATCAAATTGCTATTTCCATTTCTTTAAAGAACCTTGTTGGAAATTTTATGGAGATTGCATTGAATGTATAGATTGTTTTTGGTTGGATGGCCATTTTTTTCTACATTAATCCTACCAATCCATGAGCCTGGGAGATCTCTTCATTTTCTTAAGTCTTCTTGAGAGACTTGAAGTTCTTGTCATACAGACAGGTCACTTGTTTGGTTTTCCTAAGGTATTTTATATTGTTTGTGACTATTTTGAAGGGTGTTGTTTCCTTATTTTCTTTCTCATTTATCATTTGAAAATTCTGAATGCTCAATGTACATTTACATCACCAATAGCTATTCTATTCACAATAGCTAGGGCTGATATCCATTATCAGTGAGTACATACCATGTGTGATCTTCTGTGATTGGAAAGCATCCCTCAGGATGATATTTTCTAGTTACATCCATTTACTTAATAATTTCAGGAATTCATTGTTTTTAATAGCTGAGTAGTACTCCATGGTGTGTACTTACATCTCTGAGACAGTTTTTAGCAGATATTCAGAAGGATTTTGATAAGCATGAAAGAAAAATATTAATCATAATCACATTTGTGGAGGGAAATGAATATTAGCAATATACATTTTCAGTGTCTACTTTCCCAATACACTAGAGCTATGCCCAGTTGAAGCATGAATGTCTAAAACCTTCATCTCAAGCTCGTCAAATCCCTTGCCCTCAACAAGTCTCTCTCATGGTATTTTAGTTTTATCTTTCACCCTATGAGTTTAATCAGGACTATGCTGTGGCCATGGCTTTGGAACTGACTCTTGGGCATTAATGTTTTTACATGTGGGAACAATAGGGAGGGCCAGTGTTCTTCCTACCCCAAATATATCTTTGGCTCCTAGTTCATAAACAAGATTGACAAGTCCATGATATACATCCTCCTTCATGCCCTCAAGCCATCAGGTGAAGTCTAGTATAGGCTCAGCAGGCACACATACGATCTGTGAATTACTATCCAGAGTACATAAAAACATTAAAACATGAAGTTTCAGAAAGCATAGCCTATTACAAATAGGCCAGTACTGTGTTATAGTGATTTAAAATGGAAAGTGATTGTGCATGTGTGTGTGTGTGTGTGTGTGTGTGTGTGTGTGTGTGTGTATGTGTGTGAAAGAAAGAGAAGGGGAGAGGATGAGAGCTCTCTGAGATGTCTTTTGGTGGGATTACAGAAATTGTACAGCAATTTCTGGAAAATAGTGTAGAGAATTCTCAATTTGGTAAAAGTAAATGTATCATGTGCCTCAGTTATACAACTTCTGGTATTATAGCCAGGGCATGCCTTTTTTTAACAGATATTTGCTATCCTATGTTCATTGCTATTCTATTCACAATAGCTATGGATAATATCCATTTATCAGTGAGTGCATACCATTTGTGATCTTCTGTGATTGAGATACCTCACTCAGGATTGTATTTTCTCATTCAATCCATTTGCCTAATAATTTCAGGAATTCATTGTTTTTAAAAGCTGAGTAGTACTTCATGGTGTAAATGTACCATATTTTTGTATCAATTCTTCTGATGAAGGACATCTGGGTTCTTTCCAGCTTCTGGTTATTATAAACAAGTCTGCTATGAACATAGTGGAGCATGCGCTCTAATTACATGTTGGAGTATCTTCTGTGTATATGCCCAGGAGTGGTATAGCAGGGCTCTCAGGTAGTGTAATGTCCAATTTTCTGAGGAACCTCCTGGCTGTTTTCCAGAATTGTTGGACCAGATTGCAATCCCACCAGCAATGGAGGATTGTTGCTCTTTCTCCACATTCTTGTCAGCATCTACTCTCACCTGAGATATTGATCTTAGTCATTCTGACTGGTGTGAGATCAAATCTCAGGGTTGTTTTGAATTACATTTCCCTGAAGACTAAGGATGTTGAACATTTCTTTAGGTGCTTCTCAGCCATTCCTTATTCTTAAGTTGAGAATTCTTTGTTTAGCGCTATACCCCATTTTAATAGAGTTATTTGTTGCTCTGGAGTCTAACTTTTTTGAGTTCTTTGTATACATCAGATATTAGCCCTCTGACAAATATAGTCTTGGTAAAGATCTTTCCAAATCTGATGGTTACCATTTTATCCTATTGACAGTGTCCTTTGCCTTACAGAAGCTTTGTAATTTTATGAGGTCCCATTTGTCAATTCTTGATCTTAGCGCATAAGCTATTGGTGTTCTCTTCAGGAAAATCTCCCATGTGTTCCAGGTTCTTCTCCGCTTTGTCTTCTATTAGATTCAGTATATCTGGTTTTATGTGGAGGTCTGGGATGGTGATTCTGCTAGAGGTTCTTTTATTGTTGAGAATAGATATCTATATCCTGGGTTTTTTTTCTTTTCTTTCATTTTTTTTGTTTTGTTTTGTTTTGTTTTTTTGTTTGTTTTTTGTTTTTGTTTTTGTTTTTTTTCGAGACAGGGTTTCTCTGTGTAGTCCTGGCTGTCCTGGAACTCACTCTGTAAACCAGGCTGGACTCGAACTCAGAAATCCGCCTGCCTCTGCCTCCCAAGTGCCGGGATTACAGGTGTGCACCACCACCGCCCGGCAGGTTTTTTCTTATTCCAGATAAATTTGGAAACTGTTATTTCTAACTATACAAAGATTTGAGTTGGAATTTTGATAGAGATTGCATTGAATCTGTAGATTGCTTTCTTTTTTCTTTATTTTTTATTTTCTATATTTTTTGTTTACATTCCAAATGATTTTCCCTTTCCCAGGTCCCCCATCACCATAAGTCCCATAAGCCCTCTTACCTCTGCCCATTCTCCAATCACCTCCCTCCTACTTCTCTGTCTTGTTAATCACCTACAATGCTGCATGAAGCCTTTCCAGGACCAGGGCACTCTCTTTCCTTCTTCTTGGGAATCATTTGCTCTGTGAATTGTGGCTTGGTTATTCAGAGCTTCTGGACTAATATCCACTTATGAGTGACTGCATTCCATGTGTGTTCTTTTTTGATTGGGTTACCTCACCTAAGATGATATTTTCCAGCTCCAACCATTTGCCTCAAAATTTCATAAATTCATTGTTTTTAATTGCTGAGTGGTATTCCATTGTATAAATATACCACATTTTCTGTATCCATTGCTTTAAGCAAAAGGGCTACTTTTACTATTTTAACACTACCAAACCATGAGCATGGGAGATATTTCCAACTTCTGAGATCTTCAAATTTTTTCTTCAGAGACTTGAAGTTCTTGAAGTTGAATGTGGAGAAAGAGTACCACTCCTCCATTGAAGTTTCATACAGATCTTTGACTTGCTTGGTTAGAGTCACACCAAGGTATTTTATATTATTTGTGAGTACTCTGAAAGGTGCTGTTTCACTAATTAATTTCTAAGCCTCTTTGTCCCTTGATAATAGGAAGACTACTGATTTCTTAGAGTTAATTTTATATCCAGCCACTTTGCTGAAGTTGTTTATCAGGTTTTGGAGTTCTCTTTTGGAATTTCTGTGGTCACATAAGTATACTATCATATCATCTGCAAATAGTGACATTTTTACTTCTTCCTTTCCATTTTGTATCCCTTTGACCTACTTTTGTTGTCTAATCCCTCTGGATCGGATTTCCAATGCTATATTGAACAGATAGAGAGAGAGAATGCAGCCTTGTCTATTCCCTGATTTCAGTGGGATTGCTTTAGGTTTCTCTCCATTTAGTTTGATGTTGGCTACTTGTTTCTTGTATATTGCTTTTACTACGTGTTGGTATGGGCCCTAAGTTACTGATCTTTCCAAGACTTTTATCATGAAGGGTTGTTTGATTTGGCCAAATGGTTTCTCAGTATCTAATGAAATTTTGATGTGGTTTTCTTTGAGTTTGCTAATATACTCGATTACATGGATGGATTTGCATATATCATGCCATCCCTGCATCCCTGCGATGAAGCCTACTTAATTTTGGTGGATGATCATTTTTATGTTTTCTTGGATTCAGATGGCAAGAATTTTATTGAGTATTTTTGCATTGATATTCATAAAGAAAATTCCCCTAAAATTCTCTTTCATTGTTGGTCTTTATTTGATTTGTGTATTAGAATAATTGTGGCTTCATAGAATGAATTGGGTAGTGTTCCTTCTATTTCTATTTTAAGGAATAATTTGAAGAGTATTGGTATTAGATCTTCTTTGAAGGTCTAATAGAACTCTGCATTAAACCCATCTGGTCCTCAGTCATTTTTGGTTGGGCAACTATTAATGATTGCTTCTATTCCTTTAGGTGTTAAGGGACTGTTTAGATCATTTATCTGATGATGATTTAACTTTGGTACCTGGTATCTGTCTAGGAAATTGTCCATTCCATCCAGATTTTTAAGTTTTGTTGCATATAGGCTTTTGCAGTAGGATCTGATATATATAATTTTTTGGATTTGCTAAGTATCTGTTGTTATGTCTACCTTTTCATTTCTGAATTTGTTGAAGTGGATACTATCTCTGTATGCTCAGGTTAGTTTGTCTAAGGGGTTATCTATCTTGTTGTTTTTTTTCAAAGGACCAGATCCTAGTTTGGTTTATTCTTTGTATAGTTCTGTTTGTTTCTACTTTGTTGATTTTAGCTCTGAGTTTGATTATTTTATGCCATCTACTCTTCTAGAGTGTATTTGCTTCTTTTTGTTCTAGAGCCTTCAGATATGCTGTCAAGCTGCTAATGTATGCTCTCTCCAGCTTCTTTTTGGAGGCACTCAGAGCTATGAGTTGTCCTCTTAGCTCTGCTTTCATTGTGTCCCAAACTTTTGGGTATGCTGTGCTTTTATTTTCATTAAATTCTAAAATGTCTCTGATTTATTTCCTTATTTCTTCCTTGACCAATGTATCATTGAGTAGAGAGAATTATTCAGCTTCCATGTATATGTGGGCTTTCTGTTGTTTTTGCTGCTATTTAGGACCAGCCTTACTCCATAGTGATCTGATAGGAGGCATGGGATTAGTTTGATCTTATATCTGTTGAGGTTTGTTTTGTGATCAATTATATGATCGATTTTGGAGAGTACCATGAGGTACTGAGAAAAAGGTATATTCTTTTGATTTAGGATGAAAAGCTCTCTCTATATCTATCTATTAAATCCATTTTGTCCAAAACATCAATTAGTTTAACTGTGTCTCTGTTTATTTTGTGCTTCCCTGAACAGTTCTTTGAGGAGAATGGAGTGTTGAAGTCACCCACAATTATTGTGTGAGGTGCAATGTGTACTTTGAGGTTTAGTAATTTTTTTTATGAATAGAGGTTCCCTTGCATTCAGAGCATAAATATTCAGAATTGAGAGTTCATCCTGATAGATTTTTCCTTTGATGAGTATGAAGTGTCCTTATCTTTTTTATAACTGTAGGATGAAAATCAATTTTATTTGATATTAGAATGACTACAACAGCTTGTTTCTTGGAAACATTTGCTTGGAAAATTTTTTCCAGCTTTTTACTCTAAGGTAGTGTCTGTCTTTGTGCCTGAGGTGAATTTCATGTATGCAACAAAATATTGGGTCTTGCTTATGTATCCCATCTGTTAGTCTGTCTTTTTTATTGGGGAATTGAGTCCATTGAGATTTAATAGATATTAATGAAAAATGATTGTTGCTTCCTGTTATTTTTGTTATTAGATTTGGAGTTACGTTTATGTTGCTCTCTTCTTTTTGGTTTGTTAAAAGAAGATTATTTTCTTGCTTTTTTCTATGGTGCAGTTTTCCATTTTTGTTCGCGTTTTCCATTAATTGTCCTTTGTAGGGCTGACTTTGTGGGAAGATATTGTGTAGATTTGCTTTTTCCATGGAATATCTTGGTTTCTCCATCTATAGTAATTGAGAGTTTTGCTGGGTATGACATTTTGTCTGGATTGACATTTATATTCCCTTCGGGTCTCTATGACATCTGTCCAGTATCTTCTGTCTTTTATATTCTCTAGTGAGAAGTTTGATGTAATTCTGATAGGTCACATTTTATGTTATTTGACATTTTTCCTTTACTGTTTTTAATATTCTTTCTTCATTTAGTGTGTTTGATGTTTTGATTATTATATGATGGGAGGAATTTTTTCTGATCCAATCTATTTGGAGTTCTGTAGGCTTCTTGTATGTGCATGGTCATCTCTTTGGGTTAGGGAAATTTTCTTCTATAATTTTGTTGAAGAAACTTACTGGACCTTTAACCTGGAAATCTTCATTCTTCTCTATACCTATAATCTATAGGTTTTCTCTTCTGATGGTGTCCTGCATTTCCTGTATGTTGTTGGTTAGGAAGGTTTTGCACTTTGCATTTTCTTTGACTGTTGTGTCAATGTTTTCTATGGTGTCTTCTGCACCTGAGATTCTCTGTTGTATCTTTTGTATTCTGTTGTTGATGCTTGCATCTATGACTTCTGATTCTTTTGCTAGGTTTTCCAACATCAGGGTTGTCTCCCTTTGTGATTTCTTTATTGTTTCTATTTCCATTTTTATATCCTGATGGTTTTGTTCATTTCTTTTGCCTGTTTGGTTGTGTTTTCCTGTAATTCTTTAAGGGAGTTACTTATGTCTTCCTTGAAGTTCACTATCAGCTTCATGAGCTGTGATTTTTAAATCCAAATCTTGCTTTACTGCTCTGTTGGGGTATCCAGGACTTGCATTTGTGGGAGAACTGGGTTTGTATGTTGCTGTGTTGCCTTGGTTTATGTTGGTAATTTTCTTGTGTTTGCCTTTTACCATCTGGTTATTTCTCATGTTAGTTGGTCCTGCTGCCTCTGGCTGCTGCTTGTCCCTCCTGTGGGCCTGCAAACCTGTCTCAGCACCCTGGGTAGACCAACTCTGTCCTGACACAGAGGGCTGTGGCTCACCCCAGCTCCTAGATGCAGATGGAGCCTGGGAGAACCCTGTCCCATCTGCTCTGCCACACTTGTGTTCCCTGTGCTCCCTGTTTGTACCCCCTTGGACAGTCACTGGAGAGAAAATGGTGGTCTTAACTCCAAACCCAGTAGTCAAATCACTCCTTGGAGATCATTTCTCTCCTGGCAGGACCTGTGCACAGATAGCTGTGGAGTATGTCAGCTCCTTGGTGCATATGGAGCCTGTAAGGACACTCTTCCTGCTGATCTGCCATAGTTATTCCATGTGTTCCTGGCTGTACCTGCCTTGGACAGTCACTGGAGAGAAAAATCTAAGTTTTCTTTTTAATGTTTACACAGATAACAAGATAACAACAGGATTAGAACTATGTATCATATCCTCTTGACTGGGACTTAGCATCATATATTTCACCTTTTTGTTCAAAATAAATTTTGCCCTCCCCTGTGAAATCAAAACACTCCATACCAAATATCCAACTCACCTTCATTTCTCCTTTTCATGAACTATGAGCAATTCATCCTCTTTTTGAATGATTAATGTTATTTGAGAAACAATGACCTTGTAAAAATTCTCATTCAAAAGACAAATAAATATTTGCCAATTTAATTAAAAAACACTCCAGTGTAACAAATGATATTTGTTTTAACAAAACTTTTGTAATATTTGCCAATGTTACACTTATTGGATAGACATTGGCAAGAACAACACATAAGTGAAATTTATAATTTGCTTCATATTTTCTTTCAGCTGTTAATTCTGATATGCTATTGAATGATCCTAGTGCATTAAAATATTTCATATAACAAACACTTTGTGTCTGCTTACAAGTTCCAAATTATTTAAAACAGAGGATTAAATAGATGAATTAAATTTCATCTATTGAGATTATATTGTGCTTTATGACTTCAGTAAGCAAATCTGATATGTATATATGGTATATACTTCTACGAATCAGTTTGGAAGAATAAATTTTCTGTAATGATAATTCATAATACCAAATCCTACAAAAATGCATTTATATATTACATTTTTCTGTTTTTATTGATGTGATTCTGTAGTATCTAGTTATCTATCAAAATAGAAAAGGCAGATTTAGTCTTCTTTGAAAGCTTAAAACAAGGTAAAAGAAAAGATGCCGAAGTAGTGTTACATTCTGTCTCCTAAAATCTAAAGATGAAGCAGGTACAAAGTAACTTCAATAATTAATAGATGTAATTAAGAAACCATGAAAGTCTTTATTTTTTGAAAGAAAGCTGTTAACATTCCTGTCTATGTGTGGTAAAACAATGCTACTTTAGAAAATTACTTGAATGTTTTGTAAATTTTGTAAACTCATTGTATACTTATATCATTATAACCCACATTTTCTGAATAAATTCTACTATTATGTTTTCTCTAAATTTTCTATGAAATTCACAACTTCACCATGAAAATGCAGTTATTTTAATGAATGGGATTTTTTGTTTGTTTCTGTGTGTACACTCACTCTTATATTTATGTTGAGAGAGCAGAAACTGACACAGAAATTTGTATACAACAATGTCCATTTAGTGTTTCCTACATATATATATATATATATATATATATATATATATATATAATATGTATTCCTGCTAAGTGCTGATCACTGATGCTTTGTCTTCAACAAGTTATATGTGATCTCATTTGTGGAGGTAAATAAATATGAATGATTTTCTTACTCTCTAAAGTTGCTATTAAGGTCCTAAGTGTTAAAATGGCATGGGTACTCTAAAGCACACCATTCACAACCCTAAGAGCATAGGTAAAATAGGCCCAAGCATATATAATCATCATTTATTTTTAGCAAAAAATTAAAACTGTTTATTTGAACCTATGTTCTGAGCTATAGAAGATAAATCATTCCTGGTTTCATAAACATTTAATTCTCACTGTATTTTTCCAAAGCAAGTATAATTTATAAATGCATTTTGAATGGTAATTTGTTAATTAAAATTACTAGAGAGGAGATTTAAACACCAGAATTAGTTGGTAGTACTCTCAGGAATCATCTTCCTGCATCAAATTCTGGAATTTGTTTTGGCTGTTCAATGATCATCTTGCATCAAATTGTGGAATGGGTTTTAAATGTTTTGTTGTTGGTTTGTTCTCAGATGTGATGGAATTAAAGCCCCAAACTCCCCAAATGTGCCAGTTTTGGAAGTTAACAATTCCCAGGAAGTATTCTTTCTCTTCTTTCCACCAATACAAACATCACAAAACAAATAACTCTATTAAAAAATGAACCAAAAAGAGCAGAATGAAACATTAATGGCTGATTAAGTCTTGAACCCATTTATTATCCTTAGTCATCAAGGGCATAAATTAAAACTATTTAGACATTTTGTCTTACCCAAGCCAACAAAAATTTGTGACCCAAGCTGATGATAATGCAGGTAAAGGGACACTATTATTTATTTTGGGGGAAAGTTAAAACTGTTACAACCACTATCAAAATCAATGGGGGAGGCTTCCCAAAAATGACAAAATCTTTATTACCATAAGATCTTCAAATACCAATTACAACCTAATTTCCTCTTTTGTAAATATAGAAATTATAGAATCTATTACAAATATGTTTTATAAGGCCAGTATTAAAGAAATACCCAAAACTAGACCCCCCAACACACACAGAGAAAAAGACATATACACAGTACTATACCTAAGGATTATAGGGGTGAAATTGTTAAGAAAGCTAGAAGCATACTAGAAGCATGACAATAACAAGAAGATCATTCCATGTGATAATTATTTCAGAAACACAGGGTTGAATCAACACACACAATTTTATAAATATAATGAATCGTAAAAAAGAAAAGGATAAAATTTGAATATTTATCTCAATAGAAGATGAAAAAGACTTTGGGAAATACGCAATTTTTTCAAGATAAAAAACCCAGAGAGTGTAGGACTAGAGGGAACATACTTTAAGATAATGAAAGTTAACTCAGATAAACCTAAAGTTAACACCATCCTATATGTAGAAATAGTGTAAGAAAATCCATGTAAACCTTGAAGAAGACAGGGTACACACTATCCTTACACCTTTTCAGTGTTGTGCTGAAATTGGTACACTGAGGAACCCAGCAGAGAAGGAAATTAAAAGTACACACATATTAAAATACAAATTCACAGTATATCTATTATCAAATGGCATAATATTGTATACAGTAGATCCCCTTAATTATACCACAATGCATGTAGAACAGTCAAAAATTTCTGCAAAATGGTATGAAAAAATATCAGCTTACAAACCCTAATAGACTTTCTGTATACCTACCACAAACACATGGATATTGTTGTCACAGACAAACTTCTCTACTTCCATATACAATAACATCAAAGAAAATAAATTATCTTGGAATAAACATAACCAAAAAAATTAAAGTAAACTTATTACAAAAGAAAGAGCTTCAGAAAAACACTACAAAAAAGAAAGACATTTAATAAGCATATAATGCTGAAATTAAAATTTGGAAAATTTCCATCCTATATATACAACTCACAGATAAAATGCAGTTTATTTGCATGTTCACAGAAGAATATGCTTGTTAGAAAAGAAAAAAAAATATCCTAAATGTCACATGGAACTAGAAAAGACTCAAGGCATTCAACATAATCCTGAGCTAAAATGTCAGTACTGGAGGTATTGCCATTTCATACTTCAAGATTTCCTATCTAGCCAATATGCCAAACAAACAAAAGCAAACAAATACTATCGAAGTAAAAAGGTCTAGAGATAATTATACAGTACAAATAACTGTCATTTTACTTAACCAACAGAGTCCTTCACAGCAATAACACACACACACACACACACACACACACACACACACATACACACACACACATTACTTAATTTTGTGCTTATTCCCACAGAAACGTATATCTTTACAACTCATAAAGGCAACTTCTATTTACAACATGCTAACACAATTACAGAAACCGACAATCAGAATACAGAAATGTTCAACCTGGACACAGTAGAAATATTTAGAAATATTCCCTTATGTAAGTCTCAGTAAAATTGTAGAAATTGGGGCATGTAGATTCTAAGAGCAAGAAGATCAGGGATGTTACTATGAGCTTATGTATCCTAGTAATATCAGAAGCTATACCCACCAAGTGCTGTTTAAATGATTGCCTAAACAAGGGTTAAATAACTGGAACAGAGCTATCTCAAAAGCTCTTGTCTGTCATTTAGGTATGTTCTTCTAGCTGGGCTGCCTTCTCTGACCTCATTAGGAAAGGAAACACCTAGCCTTGCAAAAGACTTCAAGAGCCAGGGTAGGTGGATACAGACCCCCACTTACTCAGAGGAAAAAGGAAGGGGAAAGGGGGAAGAGTTGTGGGAAGCAGTAATCAAGAGAGGGACAGTGAGTAGGAGATAAAGTAAATAAGCAAAAAATATAATTTTAAATTGAAAAATGTAAATATAAATGTAATTTATATTTTGACTAATGAGTTAGTATAACATAAGCAACTGGAATGCTCATTTTTATGTATGTAGTAATTCATCTTAAAACACCTTTAACATATAGTATAAAACACTCTTCTTTGTTATTTGTTGCATATGATTTTATTAATTTTATTTAATCATTTTTACACTCAAGAAATTATCTCCCTCCCAATCTACTCTCTAGCTGTTCCATATCCCATACCGCTCCCCACCATTTCCTTGAGGATGTCAGCACCCTGCCACCACCCCCATACTATAAGACCTCCATACTCCCTGGGACCTCCAATCTCTTGGGGGTTAAGTGCATTTTCTCTGACTGAGTCCAGACACTGCAGTCCTCTGCTGTATGTGTATTGGGACCTCATATCAGCTGCCAGTGTCTGAGAGATCTCAGGGATCCAGAATAGTTGAGACTGCTGCTCCTTCTCAGCAGCTTCTGTCCATTGGTTAGATATAAATATCTGCATCTGACTCTTTCATCTGCTTGTTGGGTCTTTAATAGGGCAGCCATGATAGGTCCGTTCTTGTGAGCACACCATATCTCCAATAATAGGGTCAGGCCTTGGGGCCTTCTCTTTAGCTGGATCCAAATTTGGACCTGTTACTCGACTTCTTTTTCCTCAGGATTTTCTGTTTTGTCCCTGTAGTTCTTTCAGACAGGAAGAATTCTGGGTCAGAAGTTTTTACAGTGGAATGGTAACTCCATTCCTCACTTGATGCTGTCTTTCTTCTGGAAGTGAGCTCTGTAACTTCCCTCTCTCCACTGTAGGGCATTTCATCTGAGGTTTTACCCTTAGAGTCCTGAGAGTCTTTTTCAGCTCTCAAGTTTCTGGTACATTCTAGAGAGCACACCCCTTGCCTCCAAATTCCTGAGGTTTCCTGTTTCCATTCTTTCTGCTGGTCCTCAGGGTTTCAGTACTGTTCCACCACACACCAGATCATATCTCCCCTTTTTCCCTTGCTGTCCCCTTTCCCACTCAGGTCCATCCATCCCTGCGATTGCTTTCTTCTTCCTCCTAAGTGGGATTAGGCATCCTAACTTGGGCACTTCAGCTTGTTAAACTTTTTGAGATTTGTGGATTGTATCCTACATATTCTGTATTTGAACAAAGCTCAAGTCCAAATGGATCAAGGAGCTCAATTTAGAACCAGATACACTTAACCTAACAGAAGAGAAAGTGGGAAGGAACCTTGAACTCATTGGCACAGGGGGAAATTTCCTAAACAGAACTTCAATGGATCAGGCTCTAAGATCAAAAATTGATAAATGGTACTTCATGAAACTGGAAAGCTTCTGTAAGGCAAAGGACATAGTCAGTAAGACAATTTGGCAACTGACAGATTGAGAAAATAACTTCACTAACTCCACTTCAGATAGAGGTTTAATACACAAATATATATAATAAACACAAGAAGCTAACTACCAAAAAAACCAAAACCCAAACAATCCAATAAAAAATGGGGCATAGAACTAAACAGAGATTTTAACAGGGGACTCTCAAATATCTGAGAAGCACTTACAGAACTGTTCAAAGTCTTTAGTCATCAAGGAAATGCAAATCAAAACAACACTGTGATTCCACCTTATACCGATCAGAATGGCTAAGATAAAAAACTCAGCTGACAGCACATGTTGGAGAAAATGTAGAGAAAGAGGAACACTCCTCCATTACTGGTGGGACTGTAAACTGGTACAATTACTCTGACATTCAATCTGGATATTCATCAGAAGTTTGGAAATAGATCTACCTGAAGATTCAGCTATACACATTTGGACACATACCCAAAAGATACACACAATGCTACAGGGGCAAATGTTCTACTATGTTTATAGTGGCCTTGTTTGTGATAGCCAGAAGTTGGAAACAACCTAGATGTCCCTCAACAGAAGAATAGAAACAGAAAATGTGGATCATTTACAAGATGTAATACTATTCAGCTATTAAGTTCAGGGACACCTTGAGATTTGCAGGCAAGTGGATGGAACTAGAAAATATCATCCAGAGTGACATAACTCAGATCCAAAGGCATGCATGATATGTACTCACTAATAAGTAGATAGTACCCAAAAAAGTACAGAACACCAAGTGTATTATTTAAAATAAGAGAAGTATTATAAAATATTTTCAAAGTAAAATTAAGAGAACTCTTCACATTCATTGGCTAAGAAAAAAAACTACATGAAGATTAAAAGTAATGATTTTTGCAATAGGCAGACATTTTTAAAGAAATAGTCACTTATGAATCACATGATTTATGTTTTTCTATATATGAAGGAAAGCATAAATTTGGAAGTGATAATATAATCTTTTAAACATTAAACACAAATATTTCTACAAAATTATCCACAGGAATTCTTATAAATAATTACTATGTTTCATTTATTATTCTTGAGGTATGATTTAAAATTTTTATAAGATAAACCCATAACCAGACTAACCAAAGGGCACAGAGGTACTATCCAAATTAACAAACTTAGAAAGGAAAAGGGAGATAAAACAACAGAAACTGAGGAAATTAAAAAATGCATCAGATCCTAATACAAAAGCCTATAATAAACAAACTGGAGAATCTGGAGAAAATGGACAATTTCCTAGACAGATACCAAATACCAAAATTAAACCAGGATCAAATAGATCATCTAAACAGTCCCATACACCCAAAAGAAATAGAAGGGGTCATAGTAAGTCTTCCAACTAAAAAAAGCACAGGACCATATGGTTTAGTGCAAAATTCTATTAGACCTTCAAAGAAGACCTAACACCAATACTCTTCTTTTTGTTAAATCTATTTTTTTATATTTTGTATTTATTTATTTATTTATTTATTTATTTATTTATTTATTTTTAAATTTTTTATTGGATATATTCTATATTTATATTTTGTTTCACTTTTTCTGGATCCCTGGACCCCAAAGGTCCCACATGCACTTTTACCTCCCCCTGTTCCCCCATCCACCACTTCCCACATCCCTGTTCTGGTATTCCACTACACTGATGCTTTGATCCTTTCCAGCACCAGTGTCCACTTGATTCTTCTTGTCAGACATCATTTGGTATGTAGATTGTGTATTTGGTGTCCCTAGATTCTAGGCTACTATCCACTTATCAGTGAGTGCATACCATGGGTATTCTTTTGAGACTGGGTTACCTCACTTAGTATGATGCTCTCCAGCTCCATCCATTTCTCTAAGAATTTCATAAATTCATTGATTCTAATGGCTGAATAGTATTGCATTGTGTATATATACGACATTTTTTGTATCCATTCCTCCGTTGAGGGACATCTGGGTTCTTTCCAGCTTCTGGCTATTATAAACAAGGCTGCTATGAACCTAGTGGAGCATGTATACTTATTGCATGCTGGGGAATCTTCTGGGTATATGCCCAGGAGGGGTATGGCTGGGTACTCCAGAAGTATCATGTCAAGTTTTGGAACCGCCAGACTGATTTCCAGAGTGGTTGTACCAGCTTCCAGTCCCACCAACAATGGAGGAGTGTTCATCTTTCTCCACATCCTAACCAACACCTGATGTCTCCTGAGTTTTTATTCTTAGCCATTCTGACTGGTGTGAGGTGAAATCTCAGGGTTGTTTTGATTTGCATTTCTCTAATGACTATAATGATGTTGAATATTTTTTAAGGTGTTTCTCAGCCATCCGAATTTCTTCAGGTGAAAAGTCTTTGTTTAGCTCTGTACCCCATTTTTGGATGGGGTTATTTGGTTTTCTGGGGTCTAACTTCTTGAGTTCTTTGTATACATTGGATATTAGCCCTCTGTCAGATGTAGGGTTGGTGAAGATCTTTTCCCAATTTGTTGGTTGCCGATTTGTCCTTTTGACAGTGTCTTTTGCCTTACAGAAACTTTGCAATTTTATGAGGTCCCATTTGTCTATTCTTTATTTTTGTTTTTTGTTTGTTTGTTTGTTTGTTTTAGAGACAGGGTTTCTCTGTATAGCCCTGGATGTCCTGGAACACACTCTATAGACCAGGCTGGCCTCAAACTCAGAGATCCACCTGCCTCTGCCTCCCAAGTGCTGGGATTAAAGGCGTGCACCACCACCACTCAGCTCCATTTGTCTATTCTTGATCTTAGAGCATAAGCAATTTGTTTTCTGTTCAGGAACTTTCCCTCTGAGCCAATGTCCTCAAGGGTCTTCCCCAGTTTCTTTTCTATTAATTTTAGTGTGTCTGGTTTTATGTGGAGGTCCTTGATCCACTTGGAGTTGAGTTTAGTACAAGGAGATGAGAGTGGTTCAATTCACATTCTTCTGCATGCTGACCTCCAGTTAAGTCAGCACCATTTGTTGAAAAGACTATCTTTTTTCCACTGAATGTTTTTAGCTCCTTTGTCAAAGATCAGTTGGCCATAGATGTGTGGGTTCACTTCTAAGTCTTTGATCCTATTCCATTGATCTACCTCCCTGTCACTGAACCAATACCATGCAGTTTTTAACACTACTGCTATGTAGTATTGCTTGAGGTCCGGGATACTGATTCTCCCAGAAGTTCTCTTACTATTGAGAATAGTTTTAGCTATCCTGGGTTTTTTGTTATTCCAGATGAATTTGAGAATTGCTCTTTCTAACTCTTTGAAGAACTGAGTTGGGATTTTGATGGGGATTGCATTGAATCTGTATATTGCTTTTGGCAAGATTGTCATTTTAACTATATTAATCCTGCTAACCCATGAGCATGGAAGATCTTTCCATTTTCTGAGGTCTTATTGTATTTCCTTCTTCAGAGACCTGAAGTTTTTGTCATACAAAATCTTTCACTTGTTTGGTTAGACTCACACCAAGATACTTTATATTGTTTGTGGCTATTGTGAATGGTTTCATTTCCCTAATTTCTTTCTCAGCCTGCTTGTCCTTTGAGTACAGGAAGGCTACTGATTTGCTTGAGTTGATTTTATAACCAGCCACTTTGCTGAAGTTGTTTATCAGTTGTAGGAGTTCTCTGGTGGAGTTTTTTGGGTCACTTAATTATACTATCATATCATCTGTGAATAGTGGTAGTTTGACTTCTTCCTTTTCAATTTGTATCAGTTTGACTTCCTTATGTTGTCGAATTTCTCTAGCCAGTACCTCAAGTACTATATTGAAGAGATATGGTGAGAGGGCACAGCTTTGTCTAGTCCCTGATTTTAGTGGGATTGCTTCAAGCTTCTCTACATTTACTTTGATGTTGGCTATGGGTCTGCTGTAAATTGCTTTTGCTATGTTTAGGTATGGGCCTTGAATTCCTGTTCTTTCCTAGACTTTTAGCATGAAAGGATGCTGAATTTTTTCAAATGCTTTTTCAGCATCCAATGAGATGACCATGTGGTTTTTTTCTTTGACCTAGCTATACCACTCCTGGGCATATACCCAGAAGATGCTCCTACATGTAAAAAGGACAAATGTTCTACTATGTTTATAGCTGCCTTATTTATAATAGCCAGAAGATTGAAAGAACCCAGATGTCCCTCAACAGAGGAATTGATATAGAAACTATGGTATATATAAACAATGGAGTATTATTCAGCTATTAAAAACAATACATTCATGGAATTACTAGGCAAATGGATGGAACTGGAAAGTGTCATCTTGAGCAAGGCAACCCAATTACAAAAGAACACGCATGGTATGCACTAACTAATAAGCAGATGTTAGCCCCAAAGCTCAAAATAAACAAGTTACAATTCATCAAGTTCTAGAAGAAGGAGGACTTAAATAAGGGTGCTTCGGTTCCTCTAAGAAAGGGAACAAAATGGTCACAGGAGCAATAAGGGAGACAATGTGTGGAGCAGAGACTGAAGTAAAGGCCACCCAGAGACTGCACTACCTGGGTATTCATCTTATAAACAGTTAACAAACCATGACACTACTATGGATGACAAGAAGTGTATACTAAAAAGGAGCATGCTATGGTTGTCTCTGGAGGGGTCCACTAGAGCCTTAAAAATTCAGAGGCAGATGCTAACAACCAACTATTGGACTGGGCATGGGGTCCCTAATGGAGGAGCTGGAGGATGGTCTAGAGGAGCTTAAGGGGTTTATAGTCCCCCTGGAAGAACAATGATATCGACCACCCAGATGCCCCAAGATTTCCAGGGACTGAACCACCAACCATGGAGCACACATGGTTCCAGCCAAAAAATGTGGCATAGGAAGGTTTTGTTGGGCATCATTAGGAGGAATGGTCTTTATTCAGGTAAAGGTTCAACAGAGGCCTGAACAAAGGGAAACCGGGGGTGGGGAGGGAGGGAGTGTGTTGGGTAGAGAGGCATATATGTGGAGGCAGGGAGATGGAGGAACGGGAGGGTTTGGGGGTCTTAAAGAAGGGGGGATATCAGGAAAGGTTTTACCATTGGCAATGTAAATAAAGACTATAATCAATAAAAAAATAAATTAAAAAAGAAGCAAATAAAAGCCAAAAAATCATCATATCCTACTACAAAAGCCTATAGTCAAAACACCTGGAAAATCTGGATGAAATGCACAATTTTCTAGAGAGATAACAGGTACAAAAGTTAAGCCGGGATTAGGTAAACCATCTAAACAGTCCCATAACCCCTAAAGAAATAGAAAAAGCCAGTCATTAATAGTCTCCCAACCAAAATAAAGCCCAAGATCAGATAAGTTGAGTACAGTGTTCTAACTGACCTTCAAAGAAGACCTAATACCAATACTCTTCAAAGTATCCCAAAACATAGAAATAGAATGAACACTACCCAGTTAGTTCTATGAAGCCATACTTACTCTGATACCTAAACTGCCCAAAGATCCAAAAAAGAAAAAAAGAACTTCAGACCAATTTTCCTTATAAGTATTGATGCAAAAAATACTAATATAATTCTTGCTAACCAAATCAAGAACACATAAAAATGATCATCAATCATGATCAAGTAGACTTCATCCCAGGGATGCAGGGATGGTTCAATAAACAGAAACCCATCAACTTAAACCATTATATAAAAAAACTCAATTAAAAAATATGATTATATCATTCGATGCTAAGAAATCATTTGACAAAATCCAGCGCTGCTACATGATAAGTGTCTTGGAAAGAACAGGAATTCATGGTCAATACCTAAACATAGTAAAATTAACATACAGCAAACCAGTAGACAACATCAAACTAAATGGAAAGAAACTTGAAACAATCCCACAATCATCAAGGACTAGACAGACTAGGTTGCCCACTCTCTCCCTATCTATTCAATATAGTACTTGAAGTCCTAGTCAGAGCAATTAGACAACAAAAAGGAGGTCAAAGGAATACAAATTGGAAAGGAAGAAGTCAAAACATCACTATTTGAAGATTATATGATAGGATAGTATAGTTAAGTGAGGCAAAAATTCCACCAGAGAACTCCTAAACCTGATAAAAAAAACTTCAGCAAATTGGATGGATATAAAATTAACTCAAACAAATCATTAGCATTCCTCTAGTCAAAGAATAACCAGTCTGAGAAAGAAATTATGGAAACAATACCATTCACAATAGTCAAAAATAATATGAAACAACTTGCTATGACTCCTACTAAAGAAGTGAAAAATCTGTATAACAAGAACTTCAAGTCTCTGAAGAAAGAAATCAAGGAAGATCTCTGAAGATGGAAGATTTTCCAAGCTCATGGATTGTCAGGATTAATATAATAAAAATGACCTTCTTCCTGAAAGTAATCTACAAATTCAATGCAATCCCCATCAAAATACCAACTCAATTCTTCATAGAGTTAAAGTGATAAATTTGCAGTGTCATCTGGAATAACAAAAAATCCAGGTTAGCAAAAACTATTATCTACAATAAAAGAACATCTGGGGAAATCAGCATACCTGATCTCAAGCTGTACCACAGAGTATCTATGATAAAAACTGTATGGGCTGGGCATTGGTGGCACATGCCTTTAATCCCAGCACTTTGGAGGCAGAGGTAGGTATATTTCTGAGTTTGAGGCCAGTCTGGTCTACAGAGTGAGTTCCAGGAAAGCCAGGGCTACACAGAGAAACTCTGTCTTGAAAAACCAAAAAAAAAAAAAAACTGTATGGTATTGGTACAGTGACAAGCAAGACAATCAATGGAATAGAATTGAAGACCCAGAAATGAACCCATATACCTATGGTCACTTGGTCTTTGACAGGGGAACTAAAACCATCCAGTTGAAAAAAGGCAGCATTTCAACAAATGGTGCTGGTTCAACTGGTGGTCAGCATTTAGAATAATTCAAATCAACCCGTTCAATCTCCTTGTACAAAGTTCAAGTCCAAGTGCATCAAGGACCTCCACATATAATCAGATATACTGAATCTAATAGAAAAGTGAATAGGGTAGAGCCTTAAACACATGGGCTTGGGGCAAAATTTCCTTAACAGAACACCAATAGCTTATGTTCTAAGATCAAGAATTGACAAAAGGAATCTCATAAAACTGCAAAGCTTCTGTAAGACAGAGTACATTGTCAGTAGGACAAACTGGCAACCAATAGATTGGGAAAAGATGTTAACCAATCCAACATCCAACAGAGGACTAATATCCAATCTTTTGAGTGAACTTAAGATGATACACTCCTGAGAACCAATAACCCTATTAAAAATTGAGTATAGAGCTAAACAGGGAATTCTCAACTGAGGAAACAAATGATTCTCAACTATGTGAGGACCCATCTATATCAGTCCTGAGCATATAACCAGAAGATGTTCCAAAGTGTAATAAGGACACATGGTCCACTATGTTCTTAGCAGCCTCATTTATAATAGCCAGAATCTGGAAAGAACCCAGATGTCCCTCAATGGATGAATAGATACAGAAAATGTGATATATTTACATAATTGTGTACTAATCAGCTATTAAGATTAATGAATTTATGATATTCTTAGGCAAATGGATGTAACTAGAAATCTCATCCTGAATGAGGTAAACAAATCACAAAAGAACACGCATGGTATGCATTCATTGATAAGTGGATATTAGTCCAGAAGCTTGGAATATCCAAAATACAATCACAGACTATATGAAGCTCAAGAAGGAAGACCAAAATGTGGATACTTAGGTCCTTCTTAGAAGGGAGAACAAAATACTCATGGCAGGAGATACAAAGTGTGGAACAGAGACTGAAGGAGAGACCATCCAGAGACAGTCCCACCTGGGGATTCATCCAATATATAGTTACCAAACCCAGAAACTATTGTGAATGTCAACAAGTTCTTGATGACAGAAGCCTGATATAACTGTCCCTTAAGAGACTCTGCCAGTGCCTGAAAGATACATAGGCAGACACTCTCTGCCAACCATTGGACAAGACACAGGGTCCCAAAAGGAGGAGGTAGAGAAAGGGCCCAGAGGCTGAAGGGGTTTTCAGCCCCATAGGAGGAATAACCATGTGAACCAACCAGTACCCCCAGAACTCCCAGGGACTAAAGCCCCAACCAAAATGGACACATGGATGAACTCATGTCTCCAGCTGAATATTTATCAGAGTATGGCCTTGTTGGACATCAATGAGAAGAAAATTCCTTAGTCCTGTGAAGGCTTGATTCCCCCACTATAGGGGGATGCCATGTCAGGGAAGTCAGAGTGGGTCAGTTGGTGAACAGGGGGAGGGTCAATGGGATAGGGGGTTTTCAGTAGGGAAGTGAGCAAAGGGGATAGCATTTGGAATGTATAGAAAGAAAACATCAATTTAAAAAGTGTGATATAACAGTCATTTGATATATATGTGAAATATTTTAATAAATATTTTTCTTTTTTCCCCATAACATTGTCTTCTTTTCTTTTATTGTTATTTTCATTTACATTTCAAATGTTATCCTCATTCTCATTTTACCCTCAAAAACATATTTCCCCTCCCTCTCCCTGCTTCTATGAGGGTATTTCCCTGCCCATCCACACATTCATTACTCCCCATCCTTGTAATTCTATACACTGGGGCATTGAACCTTCCCAGTACCAAGGGACACTTCTCCCATTGATGCCCAACAAGGCCATCCTCTGCTACATATGTGACTGGAGCCATGGGTTCCTCCATGTGTGCTCTTTGGTTGGTGGTTTAATTCCTGGGAGCTCTGGGCCGGGGGGCAGGGTCTAGTTGGTGGATATTATTGTTCTTCCTATGGGATTGCAAATCCTTTCAGCTCATTGAGTCTTTTCTCTAAATCTTGAGAACTGGGGAACCTGTGCTCAGTCCAATATATCTGAAGTCTTAGAGAGAGTGTGAGAAAAAGGAACTCTCTTTCAGTCATGGTGGGATTGCAAAATTGTCCAAATCTGGAAAGCAGTTTAGATAATTTTCTAAATGCTGGCTATAAGCTAACATATGAAATAACTTACCACTTTTTTGATATGACAAATGGACTTAACAATCTCTCCCATGGACCCTTTGTCAGCCATTTTTATTGCTTCTCTATTCAAAGTAAGTAAGTCATATCATAAACCAATGTACTTTTCTAACTGGATCTCTGATTTTAATTCTTCTTTCCTTTCATTTCACCTCACTAGTTCCAGAATATTCTATTTAGGCTTCCATGGAAGACAAGCAAATGGTCTACCAAGATGGAAAATGTAAGAACAATGACAATTAGAAGCATGGCAAGATAAGTAAAAAGGCATAAGTAGTGACACATACAAGGTGATAGTAACCAACAGTTGTCTGTTATGACTCAAGGACCATTCAATGGGTGAACAATCATTCCTGAAATAGACAAAATTAGCAAGTGTCCAGGGTTGTTGGTCATGAATTTTAGAAAAGAACCTACTGGTGAAATTTTCTAAACCATGATGATGCATTCTTAAATTTGAAATTTAGTCTTCCTCCCACAGATAACAATAGGTAAAAAAGCACAATTAAAATCAAAATGTTTCCTTTTGGAACAAATGGGATCTACTATGAAAAACCATGATTAGACAAAAGGCAGAGTACAACAGATGGTGGTACCATGTCCCAGTGGATACATCTCTATCAGCTTTTCCAACTAGCAACAAGGGGAATATTTCTGAAGAGGTATTAGAAAGATAAGGAAAGCCAGAATAACAGGAATTCTGCTGTAAAATGTTCTCTCCTAGAATTGGTTGGATTAACCAGATGGAAAAAATAGAAATATCAATAGACAATGTTAACATTAAAGGAAATGAATCTTGTAAAGTCATACTCCTAGATAATGACCTCTGAAAAATTAGTTATAGAAAAGGAAAACTAACCTCATTCATGGAAAAGTGGCCCTGTAATTCATTGTTGAATGGAATACTGTCAAACCTGAAACCATATATACACAAACAAGGAAAATTTATTCATTTGGTAGTATCTATGTATGTGGGATAGGGGGCATTGGATAGAAGAAATGAGGAAATATTGATGTGCATTGTTGACTCTCAAGAACATGTATTCAATCAGCCTTTGTTGTATATAGAACAGAGTTAATATCTGACAGTTGAGTTGTGATTTTCTCTCTAAAATTGCAGAGCAGTGGACTTCATACTTTTTACATTCAGGACGATGTGTTTTTGACTCTAATTTATTTGAATTATTCTTTTTTTTAAATTATTGATTTTGTTTTTTTCTGGAAGATTGTATATTTTTATTTCTGTAACATATTTTCTGGGTTAAGAAATTACTCTTTATACTTCTGAGTTAATTCCAACTGCTCTTTTTCCAGATGACATGTCTTTGAACATCATTCCTACCAAATTTATTCTCTGAAATGTAAAAAAGCAAAGACAAGGGAAAACAGAAGAAAATATATAGAATTAGTTATTTTATTTGCAGAATGCTTGAATCTAAGAATGACACATGCAAAGTAAATGACAAGTAGTTTTACTTGTATTAAGATGTACTTGACTTGTGAAATGGTGCCTGGAGTATTTTCCTTGTAGACAAATGTTACTTCAAGGTCACATCAGTGTGAGACTATGCTCCGCCCATGCAATATATCCTTGGATAAATGTGTCATGGTTTAATATCCTGGGAATGTTTCTCAGTTAACATTGAATCCATGCTTAATATTCTTGAATGAATCCTGAATACAACATAAAAATAAGTCCTTAAAGCTCATCATATTTAGAGTGCCATAAAAAAAATCTAGAACCTGAAAGAAATGAAAAAACAAGAATTTCATCGTTTTCATAAAAAAGATATAGATTGCATTTATAGCAGACATAAAGTGAAAATTAAAATCTTTTATTTTTTTATGATAGTATATTATAAGTCACATCATTGGTTTCTCAAATTTCCTCTCTCTGAACTGTCTCATATACCAGATCTTTCTCTGTCATCATTCATGATTTCTCCATTTATTCCTTGTTTTTATATTCAAAATTGTGAAAAATTAAAAAATAATTTAACTGATTTGTTATTATACATGGAAAAAAGAAATTGGAATGGAAATATATATTTAGTATTCTACAAATCTTTTGAAGATAGAAATCAATAATAACTTTGTATAAATATTCATACACTCAAACTCATATTCAGGAGACATGGAATTACATGGAACATTATTTCCATAGAGCAGAGTAAGTAGAAGGAAGAAGGAAATTCTGAAAAACCTATCCTGATTTGAACTCAGAGTGAATGGGTGAGGGAAAAGTGCCTAGGATTTGACATGAATCTAAAACCTTAAGGAAGAGTTGAGGTTTGGAATTCTGGGGTGACTGTCACTCAACTAAAATAGTGTTTACTTTTGTGACTTTCATGGTTGACTCAACTTGGTACAGAGTTTTAACCTCAGGATTTTTAAACAATTTATTTCTCTACTTATAATGCAGTAGAATTAAATCTAGATATTAATGTGGGTATAATAATAATAATCTGTTCAATAGAAAATGTAAAGGAGATTGTTAGTGGATATTCAGACGGAAGGTTTTAGAAGCATGAAAGAACATTTTATTAATCATAAACTTATTTGCTGATGCATATGAATGTCTGCAATCAACAATTTAGAGTCATTTCTGCCAATACAGTAGAGCTATATCCAGATGAGGCATGGATCTGTGCATGTAAGTGGCAAAGGTGAAGAAACTTTAGAAAAACTGGTCATGTTAAAAGATGGAATCTTGGACATTGGACATATCAAAAGTATTTTAGGGAAATGAGTAATGATGGAATGCTTTATGCTAGGATTTACAATGAAGTAGATAGGAGAGGTAAACTTTATTAACCTTTAGATATTTGGGAATTAGCAACATTGTGGTGAAGTAGTAAGTATAAAACTGCATATGCTTTTACTACAGCAAACACACTGATTATGTCTAGGATTACAGAACAGATTTGCCCAAGGACAAAGAGCAGATATCATGAGGATTTCTATGAAGATAAATTTTGATAAATATTTGAATTAAAAAATCACTCCTTAACAATATATTTATCTTTTGAAAAAAATGAGTATCTGTAATGAGAAACTCCAGAATCATTTCCTAAAGTTAATAGATAGGGTCAGATTCAGAAACATCAGATATCAATATATTTAAGAAGTAAATCTTGAAAGGATTTAGAATAACTGATCACTTGAAGCTTTAAAATCTCAGATATATGAAAAAGGAAAAAAACTACACTGAATATTTTCCATTTTTTAGGAAGGAAGAGTTAGACCTAGATATAGAGATAAAGGAGATGTTGGGAGAGAGAGAGAGAGAGAGAGAGAGAGAGAGAGAGAGAGAGAGAGAAGAGAGAGAGAGAGAGAGAGAGAATTAGAAGTACAATTTATGAAAATTTAGATATTTGAGTCTTGGAGTTAAAATAAATTGTAGATAAAAATACATGTATTTGAGAAAGCATTTAATAATATAATAGCACACTTATTAATATAATGTAAAGGAATTTTAATATCATTAATAACAATTAACAACATAAATGAGTAATGACATAAAGAGTAGAGATAATAATGAAATGGAACAATTATTTAACAAGGGATTTCATCCTTTCTGAAAATATAAAACAATACTAGAGTATGAAATCATAAAACATGTGTGACTCTGTCTGTGCACGATATGTGATTTTTGGCAAAATAGTGGGGCAATTAAATCCATACAGATGATTGGTCACTGTGAATATGTGCAGGTGCCTTCCTCTGTTCATATTGTTCTTGAGCACCAAGTCAAGAAGTACAGTGGATGACTTCTTGCAAAACAGATATCAGTGAATCATTCACTTGGTTTGAAAAGGTTAACTATCACAGGATCAAATCATCATTCTATAATTGGATTATCCTCTCATTCTTACTGCCAGGGAACAGAAAATAAATACACATGAAGAAAGAATTAAAACGAAGGTAAGTTCAAATGTTATGTTTAGATTTCAAAAACTTGGGAGAACTTAAACATCCCCAAAGTGTCACAGATCAATAGATTCATATGGAGACAACTTGGTGGGATTTCCTTAGAAAGACTACTATGGGAATTAGGACCCAGGTCTATAAACAGAAATGCACAGAATATCTCAGAATTTCAAATTTGAATCTGTATTCTACAACTACCTTTAAAAAATTGAATATGTGAATTGTCAGGGATGTCTCCAGTAATGTGCTTTTTTATTTTAAAATTTTTTGTTGACAATTTCACAAATTTAAGGTATTATGATAATTCTTCTCTCCCAGATATAAGATTGCAATCTCAAGATTGCCAAAACCCTTGAATCCAATAGGTTCCATTCACAGTATCTTATTTATTTGTTTATTTATTATTTATTTATTTGTTTGTTTGTTTATTTATTTATTTTAGTTCTATTTGTGACCATATGAGTTTAATCAAGGTTATGTGTGCTATCATGGCTTTGCAACTAAATCTTGGTCCCTCTGAACATCACAAGTGGGAAAAATAGGAAAACCCAGTGTTTTTCCAATGCCTGAACCTATCAGTGACCTCTAGTTCAGAAAAGAATTGTGAATTTCCATGATCATTGCCATCTAGCAGACAGGAAAAGTCTAGTATAGGCCCTGCATGCAAATATGCTAGCTTTGAACAAATATAACTAATAGACACAAAATTAAAACACAAAGTGTGAAAAAGTATGCAGCACAAATTTTTGTGCCACTGTGACTTGAATATACTCTTTGAAAAAGAAGAGAGACAGACCAACGGAAAGAAAGAAAGGTGGAAGGATCAGAGACACCATTTGATGGGATTGCAAAGTTGTTCACCTACTCTGTAAAACACTGTGGAGAATCTCTCCTGGGTAAAATAAATGTACCATGTGACTCAGTTGTACACCTTGGATTTTGCCCATAAGACTTTGCATGCTCTTTCTTTTCAGATACTTGTTCACCCATGTTCATTGCTACTAAGTTCACATCAGCTAGGAAATGGATATAACATAAGGGCCCTAAAACTGTCTAATGGTTAATGAAGACAGTATACACAGATATTATGGAATATTATTCAATGGTAAAGAATATCATAAACATGGCATTTGCAGATAAATGACAGGTACTATACAAAATCATGTTCAGTAAGCCTTAAACCAGACATCTCCAATACCAGATCAAGTTCCCCTCCTCCTCTACTCTCTCCCCCACCTCTTCTTTCTGTTCCAGGTCCCTTCCTTCCTCCCCACTTGTGATTGCTTCGGTCTCCCTCCCAAGTGGGACTGAGGCTTCCCCACTTGGCACTTCATCTTGTTGACTTTTTGAGTTCTGTTGACTGTATCCTGGGTACTGTGTACTTCTTGGGGGGCTAACATCCATGTATTAGTGAGTACATACCATGCATGTACTTATGAGTCTGAACTACCTCACTCAGGATGATATTTTCTAGTTCCATCCATTTGCCTGAAAAGGTCAGGATGTCATCATTCTTAAGAGTTGAGTAGGAGAAGGACTGAAGCACTGAGGGCCAGCAGCAAGAATGGAAACTGGCAAGTTGGGGGATCCCTCCAGAATGCACCAGACACCTGGGAGGTGAGAGACTCTCAGGACTCTTAGGGAGGGACCTTAGATGAAATGTCCAACAGTAGGGAGAGGGAACTTATAGAGCCCACCTCCAGCAGGAAGATAGGACATCAAAAAGTTAGAGGGGAGCCATCCCACAGTCATAACTCTAACCCACTGAAATTATACAGACTGATCGGCTAATAATTAGTCTGTTTTTGTGCATGTATGTGTGTACATACAAATATATACATATACACGTATTTACACTCATTAACATAATGGCCATTTATAAAAATATAACAAAACTGGAAGAGATCAATGGGATACATATGGGAGCTTAGAGGAATAATATGGATGTAGGAAATGATATAATTATATAATAATACCAAAATAAAAGAAATAGAGGTAAAAATAAATAACAATTTAAAGAAATCATCATGAAGAACAGGGCTTTAATATTTTAAAATGCTGTTGGTATCTGTCATGTGTTATCAAAGAAAAATACCACAGTGCTAAGTGAAGGTAATTTTATGTGTTTCAAGTGAAGGACTAGAGGATTAAAAAGTACTGTAGAGTCCTGAAATTCTACTTGATTGCTCCTAAAATTAGATGATGATGAGGTCTTATTGGTGTGGACAACACATATCTTGTTTGTGGCATTGAAGAAAGTTTGAATGTAACTAGTCAGAAAAGGTCTTTCCTTTAGGGAATGTAAAGCACAATTTCTAGATTGTATAGAGTCAATTTGCAAAAATGTATATTTTTTTAAAAAGTCATTTTTCAATAGGTTTCTTTTATACTTGCATAGACTTCTTTTCATGAATAATTGTATTTATTCCCATTGAATATCTTATCATATTTTCTATTAAATGTTCAATTATCACTTCAAAGATTTCTCTTGTAGATCTGTATTCATGATAGTAGAATACAATATACTAGTTGAACAAAGATGCTAATATATGGAAATGCTTGAAAGTAGGGTAATACTTATGACTATATTCTTATAGGAGACCCTCCTTAGATTTTAACACCTAGTATCTGAGAATTTTGATACTATCGCTCATGTTTCTCAGGCCACAGTTTAAATTCATTTAACTATACAGTATTAGGCTAAGATTAAGAATGTATCTGAAAATGTATGCCAATTTGCTTAAATGAATCACATAGGGTATACAGGCATGCACTGTGACCTCTCTCTACCACTATAGGACTAGACCAAAATCATTAGTTATTAATGCTTGTGTAGAGTTAGTTCTTTCACTCTGACAGGAATGCTTAGTTAATCAACATAGCATATCCTGGCCTTAAGTGTAAGCTTATTAGTCTAGGAACATGACGTCTTAAACTATCCAGTATGGCCCAATGGGAAGTACTGGAAAGATGTGGGTTGTCCTGCTGGTGAATCATTGGTTGAGTTCATGCTCCTCCTCAAAATTAACTGTATAAAAAGCTTTGTAGGCTCACATCCTTCACAACCATTTTCCTATTCTGAGCATCTGCAGAAGAGCAAAGATAGGAATCATGATGGTGGAATTTCTGCTGCTAGAATTGGCATTTGGACTGCTCATACTCAGGTAAATGCATGTCTGTGTGTATGTGTGAGCTTCCCTGATAGCATATTTCTTTGGATGTGATATACTAGCCAGTCAATCCATGCAAGTCCATCTGCATGAAATACCTTTCTGTCTTTCACTCAGGTACACTTTTGCAATCAGATTTTCACTAGCATGAAACCAGTGAAATAAAGAAATTAAGGGTGTTTATATGCAGAGTATACAAGGAGAAAAGATGAGCAGTTTCAGGTCCATGATTCTGTGTTAATCATGTCAATATATTGCTATGGGTTGTGCTTCATTTCAAGAAACATAATCTTCAACTAATATATGAAATATTATTGATTGGTCTTCAAAGTCAGTTTAAGGATTTCAGGTATTGATATCAGAGATGAGTATACCAATCAATTATCTAATGGTCTGCTGTGGTTTTAATTTTTTCCATTGTTGCTGCTTTTTCAGCTCAAAGGAAGATGGAGAATCATTGCCATCCTTGCTGATAATTAAGACAAGATAGAGGAAGGTGGTCCTCAGGAAATCTTTATTTGTGCAATTACTTGAGAGGAGGGATGTAAAATAATGAAAGTCAAATTTTATGTCAAGTAAGCATATTGTAAAGACTGTAAACTGAGAAAACTATTTACTTTTCACTCCCTTTATGTTGTGAAGGTCACAGGGTAATGTTCTGTTACTGGTCAGGAAATTGAAGCCCTACTTTTAGCATGCCATTATATCATTCTGGGTTGGGGCAGCTCTGGATACCACACAGAGAGATACTCTTTCTAATTCAATGAGTGATTCCAGAGGGAACCTTATGTTTTGAGGGCTGCTATTGAATATTTTCATCTGTGTTAGTTTATAGAATATTCTAAAGAACTCCTCTGTAGTAAGGTGATGGTGTAACCATTTAAGTCAAAGTCATTCACATTATGATATTCAATTAGTGATGTCATAACAATCTTCCACAAATAGGTCAGATATATCTATTCTGAACACCTTTTCCTGAAACTCTATGTTCAAAGCTTTTTGTCTCTGATATGTAGATAGCTATTTTTAATTCAGTAGTACATAACACCTAAAAACTAAAAATGTTTAGAACCATTTCTCTCTTACAGCCAAAATGTGAAGATCATAAATGAAAGCACTTACAATACAGACATATAAACATATTCATATATTACATCTAGAGTGGAACAAGCAAATTAACACATTGAAACAGACATAATGATGAGTAAATTTTCACTAGCATGAAACCAGTAAAATAAAGAAATTAAGGGTGTTTATATGCAGAGTATACAAGGAGAAAAGATGAACAGTTTCAGGTCCATGATTCTGTGTTAATCATGTCATCATATTGCTATGGGTTGTGCTTCATTTCAAGAAACATAATCCTCAAGTAATAAATGAAATATTATTGATTGGTATTTAATATCAGTTTAAGGATTTAACTGGACATAAAGATTTTGCCTCATCTGTTCACAAGATAAGGAAGTCACCTGTGTACAGATGAGGCAAAACTGGCATAATGAAGTAAGATATGTATATGAGTATAAGCAGGATGATGTTTTCTAAATAGAAATTAGCACACTCAAGGGAGGAATAAGTACTTAGGTCCGATTTCTGTACGCTGATAACTTCATTAATCATTTGCCTCCTCAAATGCATTATAATACTTGAAGATATTTAATATGAATTCAATAGTGATGAATAAACCATGGTTTTCCTCTAAGTTTTAGTCAAAATGGACATTGCTCATTGACCACAGTCATTGAGTATCTGCAAGAAGATGGCTAAACATATAGAAATCAGTGTAAATATAGTATCAGGAGCACTCTCTATAACCAAAGAATTGTGATTGTGTACATTCATCCTGATACTACAGCAGCACAAAGGTACATGGATATAGAGAAATTGTAGCTCCTTGATTGATTATTAATCTTTCCACCCCAGTGATATATGATGCCTAGTCTGAATACATTATCAGTCACCCGATGGTTACTTGCTGAGTTACACTATTAAGTAAAGATGGGAATAGTACTAATAACATATTTTCCAGGTAAATTCCTTACAGAAAATTTATTTCTAGAAAAATTTTACTGTTCATTTTTTTTATTTCATATTGTATCTCACTTTGTCATTTGCCAATCTCGCTACTCTATATTAGGGCTCCATGGCTTCCAACATCTTTGCCAAGTTCATGCTTTAGGTTCCCATATACTTAGATTACAAATATAATGTACCAAATTTGAGTGATGAATATTTTACTTAACATTGTTATTTCATGTATCTTTTTTTCTTGGAAAAGCTCATATTATTCAGATTACTGAATTAAAAGCTTTAATTTTGAAAAGAAGTTAGGGACTAATTCAACTTAATGATTTGAGAATGATTGCGTTAATTATGTAAGAAATTTTTAATTAATAGCAACAGTATTCAGCTAAGTAATACACAATTTGACCTTTGGTTTGATCTTTAAAAAAACAGAGTGCACAGTCAACTGGTGAGCAAATGCTTTGCCCATCTTTACAAATACATTTACATGTTCATTTATAAAGTAGTCTTGTAATAAATAGTAAGAGAAGAAATCCAAAAATCTTTTTCCTTTCCTTTGACCAAATTTTATCATTTATTAAGGGTTGGTAAGTAGAAATCACACACACACTACACAGAGAGGTACACAATTGCACAATCAACATGTATAACATTCACACATTTACATGTTGATGCACAAGTGTATGGCCACAGCATGAGCATACACACACAAAAGTACGGGCATACAGAAGCACAAGTACAGGCACATACACCGGCATATGTACATGCACATACAGAGGACCACAAAAAAATCCACTTTGCACACAAACACAATATCATTGTTTGGTAATCCCTAAAATTTTTGTCTTTACCGCATTTTCTTCTATAATTGTACAAGGCAAAAACCTTTGTGTTTGAGTCAGAGTAAATTTAAATATTTAGCAGAAAGCAGATTATATCAACTGTGAGGAAACATGAATGATATTGTGTTTTAAAGTATTTCCATTATCATTACAGATGAAGGTGATAACCATTATGAACTTGTGAAGGCAACATCAGAGAACATAGTCTTTTATAATAAGAATGTGGACAGAGCCTGCCAGAGAACAAAATTGCTTTTTGTTCTTGGTAAGAATGGCAGTAGATCTTTGAAATAGTAACAAAATTTTTGCTCTGCAAATAAGGACTAAGTCAGATCCCTCCAGTACATTGTTAGAGGATTTCCCAAGTACTTTGTACTGAGAACTAGATTATGTGTGAACCAACTTGTACATTATATTGAAATTTCAGTAGCTTCGTTGAAGACTGAGGGTGATGGAAGAAGTGATTGGAAGAGTTCATGATCATGTTTCCTCCCTAGACAACATGGAGCAAATGTATTTTTCCCTAATTTCAGATCATTTTCAGTGTCAATTCACTAAATGCATAGAAAATTGAAGCATGAATGCTAGAATGTAGACTTAGAAACATGTGAAGGCAACATTGAATCTACTTGAAGATCCTGTTGTGGTTTTGAAAATGTATAGGTGTGAGATAAGTGAGTTCTCTGGGCAAGAATTTTTATTTTTATTTTTGTACATTGTGAAATGCCAAAACATGATGCCATATTTCCATTTTGATTTTATCGCATGTGTACATGGCACTTGGGATAATTCTTATTGACATGACTGATGGATCTATGGTGGATTAATATGGAGAAATTGATATTTTTCATAGCATATTACGGTGGGATACAAAGGAACAATGCATATTATGCAGGATTCTCATGAACAGATCTCTGACACTGTCATTCATGCAATGTAGGAAAAGGTGACCCTCTACCTTATGAACAAAAGAAAAAACTTGTTAAGTATGCTGAGGAAAAGCACATTCCACCTGAAAGTATTCAAGAAGTCCTAGCTACAGGTACCTTCAATACATATTATTTTTTGTCTTATCTTATATATATATATCCATATACATCTATCTATCATCTATCTATCTATCTATCTATCTATCTATCTATCTATCTATCTATCACAGTAAAGTTCCTGATTTAGTTTAAGTCAAATTATGTCTTACCATTACATTGTCATTGCCAGGAATTATCATTGGGGAACTATACTTATATTTTTATGTTATCAGTTCTGTCATTCCTTACCCCACTCAATTTCTTTCATAGATACCTGTCCAGAGTAAGTGCCATCTACAGGTTAGTAGAAACAAGTGCCATGCTTTCCTTTTATTGATATTTGAATTGACCCAGGCTTTGACATCAAAGTATTTGAGATCAAAATGTGAGTGAAAATATCTTGCATTCAAAATGATGAAAAATGCACAGACTATTACTTGTCCTTTAAAGTTGAAAATCTTATAGTGGTAAGAAATAATAAGAGAATGCTTCATTTGATAGAATAATACTAAGGAATTTTATCTCCTTCAGAATTGTTAATATTTTTGCATTTATGAGGAATCCATCAAGAAATTGTGCCTTGTCATTTAAAAATTTTTCTTTACATATCATTTGTGGAATATTATTTGCTATAGGTAAGGTATAAGCTTGTTGATTCATTCTTTGAAAACTGTCTACATTTTCATGCAGGACTACACAATGCCATTATTTACTTTAGAAACTGCTCCTACAAAATCCAAACTACAAGGCATAGGTACATTCTAGGACAGAAATAGACTCTGTACCAATCTTTCTCCATAGTCTATGCTGTTAGATTCAATTGTTTTCTCCACAAAACCCAAGAACAAAATCTCCCAGTAAGTTTGTGTATTAATTTGTCTCTTTTACAGATAACAATGGCATGAGAATTATGCATCATAACCCAGTGACCATGGAATCAGTATCATCAATAATGAACCTATCCTATCAGAATAATTTTTTCATACCATGTGCAGTTAGGGTACAGCATACTAAATTCCTGAATTGCCTTTATTATGATCTATAAGCAGTTCTTCCTTTTTTGAATGATTGAATAAAATAATTCAAGTAGCAATAATCATCTTGTGAAGAGTCTCATTGAAAAAGCAGATAAATATCTACTAAATATAGTTTCCAAAATCACTCTTGTGTAGCAAATGATATACTTATTATGGAAAAATCTCATAATACTTGAAATTTTTTCTCTCATTTGAAAGCCATTGGGAAGAAAACCACAGATATGAATTTTATGTTTTGCTTCATATTTACTTTCATCTTTAAATCATGATATGAGGTTGAATTATCCAGAAATACTAGAATATTTCACATAACAAACTCTTTAGGACTTCCTTCACTATTTAAAATAGAAGATAAAATCTCTCATCCAAAATTTATCTAAGGAGATTACATTTTGATAAATGACTTCAGTAAGTAAAATGCTCTGGATATATTTAAATTATATATATATATATATATATATATATATATATATATATATATATTCAGGAATTTAGTATGCTGTATCCTAACTGCACATGGTATGGAAAAATTATTCTGATAGGATAGGTTCATTATTGATGATACTGATTCCATGGTCACTGGGTTATGATGCATAATTCTCATGCCATTGTTATCTGTAAAAGAGAAAAATTAATACACAAACTTACTGGGAGATTTTGTTCTTGGGTTTTGTGGAGAAAACAATGTATGTATATATATATATATATATATATATATATATATATATATATATATATATAAACTTAGAAACATAAATGGAAGTTTAGAGACAGAGAATTGTGTCCTAAGGTGAGACATATCCAGCCAGTTGCAGCTGCTGGGAATTACTAGTCCTAAGACATTGACATTACTTTCTCTCTCAGAAGATAGTGTTCCTTATCAAATGTAACATCACCTCTGTGCCTGAAGGATACTATTAATTCTTCTATAGCAGCTAATTAATGATCATAAGTTCTTCAGATGGCTGAGCCAGAGCCCTAAGTATTCTTGGAGCCTATAATCACTTAAAAACTCAACTTGCTCATACACCTCTTACCATGTCATACAACGCCAAGACTTAGAAACCCTCACTTCCCTTCTTGCAATTCTTTTTTTCCTTTAAGAACTCCTTCCCCATGACCTCATGGTTGTTCCCCTATCTTGCTGCACATGGGAGGTTTGCAGACAGAACTCAAATAAACACTCATGTGAACTCCATCAGAGTCGAGTCCTGATGGACTCTGGGGTTTTTCACTCTGGACATAATAATATGAGACAATCAGTTTTGATGAAATAGCAAATTCACTATAATGATTTTCCATAATGTTAATCTCTACAAATGTGCTTTTATATATTACATTATTCTGTATGTATTGCAATGAATCCTTAAGATATAGGTAGCTATCAAAATAGAAAATGTAGATGAAGTCTTCTTTGAGACCTTAGAACATGGCCTTTGAACAATATGAAACAGATACAAAGTAATATTCATAAATATCAGATATGATTAAGAAACCATGACAGAGTCTGTTGTTGAAGGAAATCAGTTATTTAACATTTCTCTATGTGCCTTATGAAACAATGTTACTTTAGAAAATTACTGTGGGACAATAAACCATGCCAGGAAACTTGGGTGGTAAATCTGGTTAAGACATGGAAAACTCCCACTTGAAATGGTACTCTTCTCCCTGCTCCTTGCCAAATTCTTGGCCTGGAACATGTGCCATACTTCCCATATAAGGTATCATGTAGGGCCAAGACAGAGTTCTCCGTGCTATTGAGGTTCCTAGAGGCCCTCAGGGTTTTGCCAAAATCTTCTCTCCCTAGACATTCCTCCCTGCCAAAGGTATTTAATCTCATTCTGGTCAACCATGAGACGTTTATATGCATTAATTTTTCTTAATGTACAGTCAATAAACCGTTTAGAACCATGGACTGTCTCTTTCATCAAGAATCACCATGGGGAGTACTGAGTTCCAGCCTTAGCCTCTGGTAGAAGTTTTCTCTGTTTCCAGTCACAACTGCAGTCAAACTAAAGACAATCACTGCTGAGCTGAGGTAGAGCTACCCTTACCACCACCCCTCTAGGCTAGATGCCATCCTCGGCCTGAGAACCCTGGACTCTTCTCCGTACTCCTCTTGACTCAGAGATGCCTAGATGTCCAACAGTTTGAGAGCCTTGGTTCCGGGCCAACTCTCAGGCTTGTGGACACTAAGTCCTTCATTCCTGACTCCTCTGTGCAGTACCCCAGGGATGACTGTGTGCCCAGGGGTCTATGGATGACATCTTTGACTTTCCCACATCTCAGATTGCATTTTCCCACCCCTGGAGCTATGTCTTTTCCTCCCCTGAAGTCCAGGTGCTGTGGTGTGGGATAATCAGAGTCAAGCTCCCCACATTAACCTCTAGAGCATTCATGCTTTGCTGTTGGGCTGAATACAGAACCACAAAATATTTGCATTTTCTTGAAAATTTTGTAAACTCCATACACATTTGCCTTATTTTCAACCTCATTCTTCAACTAATTTCTACTATTTCCAGGCCTCTAAACTCTTTCTAATTTATAACTTCTTTATGAATATAGATATTTATTTGAATGGATGGTTGTTTGTGATATGATGTGTGTATGTGTGTGTATATGTGTGTGTGCGTGCATGAGTGCACCCACACATGTATGCCCGCATGCATGTTCTTGTGTGTTTTGAGATTTTATGAAATTGTGTCTGAAAATAAACAAAGATATAACATCACAAACATCAAAACTTCAAAACACATTCTATGGTGTGTTGAATAGAGGAAGTTTCTTCCTGTGTGTACTACCAACTGAGGATGATATTTAAATCTTGTCTCTAAAAGTTTTGTTTTTTTTTATTATTTTTCTATATTCTTTGTTTACATTCCAAAGGCTTTCCCCTTTCCAGGACCCCCCCTCACCATATGTTCTATAAGTCCTCTTCCCCCCCACTCCCCAATCACCCCCCCTCTCCACCATTTCTCTGTTCTGGTACTCTCCTACAATACTGGATTTAGTCTTTTCCAGACCAGGGTCCTCTCCATCCTTTTTCTTGGGAATCTTTTGCTTAGCCAATTGTGTCTTGAGTATTCAGACCTTCTGGGCTCATTAATATCCACTTATCAGTAATTGCAATTCATGTGTATTCTTTTGGGATTGGGTTGACTCACTTAGGATGATATTTTCCAGATCCAACCATTTGTCTACAAATTGCATGAATTCATTATTTTTAATTGCTGAGTAGTATTCCATTGTATAAATATATGACATTTTCTATAACCATTTCTCCTGTGAGGGACATCTAGGTTCTTTCCACCTTCTGGCTGTTATAAATAATGCTGCTATGAACATAGTGGAACATGTGTCTTTATTGCATGCAGGGGAATCCTCTGGGTATATGCCCAGGAGTGGTATGACAGGGTCCTCTGGAAGTGTCATGCCCAATTTTCTGAGGAACTGCCAGACTGATTTCCAGAGTGGTTGTATCATCTTGCAATCCCACCAACAATGGAGGAGTGATCCTCTTTCTCCACATCCTCACCAGCACCTGTTGTCTCTTGAGTTTTTAAACTTAGCCATTCTGACTGGTGTGAGGTAGAATCTCAGGGTTGTTTTGATTTGCATTTCCTAGATGACTAATGATGTTGAACATCTCTTAAGGTGCTTCTCTTACATCCGAATTTCTTCTGGTGAAAATTCCTTGTTTAGCTCTCTACCCCATTTTTAATAGGGTTATTTGGTTCGTTGGGGTCTACCTTCTTGAGTTCTTTGTATATATTGGATATTAGCCCTCTGTCAGATGTGGGGTTGGTGAAAATCTTTTCCCAATTTGTTGGATGCTGGTTTGTCCTTCTGACACAATTGCTCTGTAGTACTGCTTGAGGTCAGTGATAGTGATTCCCCCAGAAGTCCTTTTACTGTTGAGAATAGTTTTAGCTATCCTTCGTTTTTTGTTACTCCAAATGAACTTGGGAATTGCTTGTTCTAGATCTATGAAGAATCGATTTGGGATTTTGATGGGGATTGCATTGAATCTGTAGATTGCTTTTGGCAAGATGGCCATTTTTACTATATTGATCCTGCCAATCCAAGAGCATGAAATATTTTTCCATTTCCTGAGGTATTCTTTGATTTCTTTTTTCAAGGACTTGAAGTTCCTGTCATACAGATCTTTCACTTGTTTGGTTAGAGTCACACCAAGATACTTTATATTGTTTGTGGCTATTGTGAAGGGTGTTATTTCCCTAATTTCTTTCTCAGCCTGCTTGTCCTTTGAGTACAAGAAGGCTACTGATTTTTTTGAGTTGATTTTATAACCAGCCACTTTGCTGAAGTTGTTTATCAGCTGTACAAGTTCTCTGGTAGAGTTTTTTGGGTCGCTTAAGTAAACTATCATATCGTCTGCAAATAATGATAGTTTCACTTCTTCCTTTCCAATTTGTATCCCTTTGACTTCCTTATGTTGTCTAATTGCTCTCCCTAGAAATTCAAGTACTATACTGAAAAGATATGGAGAGAGAGGGCAGCCTTGTCTAGTCCCTGATTTTAGTGGGATTGCTTCAAGTTTCTCTCCATTTATTTTGATGTTGGCTACTGGTTTGCTGTATATTGGTTTAGCTATGTTTAGGTATGGGCCTTAAATTCCTGTTCTTTCCAGGACTTTTAACATGAAAGGATGCTGAATTTTGTCAAATGCTTTTTCAGCATCTAATGAGATGACCATGTGGTTTTTTTCTTTTAGTTTGTTTATGTAGTGGATTACATTGATGGATTTCTGGATATTGAACCATCCCTGCATCCCTGGGATGAAGCCTACTTGATCATGGTGAATGATCCTTTTAATGTGCTCTTGGATTCGGTTGGCAAGAATTTTATTTAGTATTTTTGCATCGATATTCATAAGGGAAATTGGCCTATAGTTCTCTTTCTTTGTGGTATCTTTGTGTGGTTTTGGTATCAGTGTAATTGTGGCTTCATAGAATGAGTTGGACAGTGTCCCTTCTGTTTCTATTTTGTGGAATAGTTTGAAGAGTATTAATGTTAGGTCTTCTTTGAATTCCTGATTGAATTCTGCACTAAAACCATCTGGTCCCATACTTTTTTTTGGTTGAGAGGCTTTCTATAACAGCTTCTATTTCCCTCTGGGTTATGGGACTGTTTAGCTGATCTAATTGATCCTGATTTAATTTTGGTATTTTTTATCTGTCTAGGAAATTGTCCATTTCCTCCAGATTCTCCAGTTGTGTTGAGTATAGACTTTCGTAGTAGGATCTGATGATCTTTTGAATTTCCTCAGTCTCTGTTGCTATATGCCCCTTTTCATTTCTAATTTTATTAATTTGAATACTGTCTCTGTGCCCTTTGGTTAGTTTGGCTGAGGGTTTATCTATCTTGTTGATTTTCTCAAAGAACCAGCTCCTGGTGTTGTTAATTCTTTGTACGGTTTTCTTTGTTTCTATTTGATTGATTCCAGCCCTTAGTTTGATGATTTCCTGTCTTCTACTCCTCCTGGGTGAATTAGCTTCTTTTTGTTTCAGGGCTTTCAGGTGTGCCATTAATCTGCTAGTGTATGCTTTCTCCTGTTTCTTTTATATCAGTCAGGGCTATGAGTTTTCCTCTTAGCACTGCTTTCATTGTGTCCCAAAGATTTGGGTAGGTTGTACCTTCATTTTCATTGAATTCTAAAAATTCTTTGATTTCTTTCTTTATTTCTTCCTTGACCAAGGTGTCATTGAGTATTGTTCAGTTTCCATGTATATGTGAGCTTCTGTTGTTTTTCTTGCTCTTGAAGACCACTTTTACTCCATAGTGATCTGATAAGAGGTAAGGGATTAGTTCAGTCTTCTTGTATTTGTTGACATCTGTCTTGTGACCCATTAGAACTACTATACCTAGCAAAACTCTCAATCACCATAGATGGGGAAACCAAGGTATTCCATGACAAAATCAAATTTGCACGATATCTTTCCACAAACCCAGCCATACAAAGGATAATAGGGGAAAAACCCCAACACAAGGAGGAAAACTACACCCCTCAAGAAGCAAGATAGAAACCTCCTCTCATCAAACACAAAAGAAGATAACCACTCAAATATAAAAAGTAATTTCAAAAATGTCAAGAAGTAATACTTACTATTCCTTAATATCTCTTAACATCAATGGACTCAATTCCCCAATAAAAAAGACACAGACTAACAGACTGGATACAGAAACAGGACCCTACAATTTGCTGCATACAGGAAACACATCTCAGTGTCAAAGACACGCACTACTTTAGAGTAAAAGGCTGGAAGACAATTTTAAAAGCAAATGGTCTCAAGAAACAAGCTAGAGTAGCCACTCTAATAGCGGATAAAATTGACTTTCAACCTAAAGTCAAAAGAGACACTGAAGGTCACTACTTGCTGGCCAAAGGGAAAATCCACCAAGAAGAACTCTCAATGCTGAACATCTATGCTCCAAATGCAAAGGAACCCTCATTCGTGAAAGAAACTTTACTAAGCTTAAAGCACACATTGCAGTTAGCACAATAATTGTGGGTGACTTCAACACTCCACTCTCTTCAATGGACCAATCAGGAAACCAGAAACTAAACAGGGACACAATGAAACTAATTGAAGCTTTGGACCAATTGGATTTAACAGATATAGATAGAACATTTCATCCTAAAGCAAAAGAATATACCTTTTTCTCAGTAAAAGTTTTGATTAAGAAATTCACATGGGGATTACAATAGCTGACATACCCCACAAAGGCAAGGGAGAACCTGTCACGACCATATCCAGACATTATGCTTGGTCACCTGGTTGACAGATGGGACCACCCATCCATCTCCAAAATTTTAACCCAGAATTTCTGCTGTCTAAAGGAAATACATGGACAAAGAAGGGAGCAGAGACTGAGGGAAAGGCCATCCAGAGACTGCCCCACCTGGAGATCTGCCATATTCAGTCACCAAACCCAGACTCTATTGTGCATGCCAAGAAGTGCTTGCTCACAAGATCCTTATACAGCTGTCTCCTGAGAAGCTCAGTCAGATGTTGACCAATATAGATGCTGATCTTCACAGCCAACCATAAGACTGAGCACAGGGTCCCCAAAGGAGGAGTTAGGGGATGGACTGAAGTACCTGAAGGGGCCTTATCTGGCAGCAATGGGAGCAGAGGCCTTCATCCAATGAAGGTTTGATGCCCCAGTGTAGAGTAATCCTAGGGTAGTGAGGTGGGAGTGGGTAGGTGGTAGGGGAGCACCCTCATAGAAGTGGGGTAAGGAGGGATGGGATAGGGGCTTATGGGGGTACCTGGGAAAGGTGATATTATATGAAATATATGTAAATAAAATATCCAATTAGAGAGAAAGAAATTCACAAACACACACACACAAACTTACCTGATGATCAAAGATGTGACAATACTTAAGAAAATACTAGAAGAGTGAATACATGCCAATAACAAGATCATCCACTATGATGATGTCTCTATTTTCGAGGTAAAGTTGTGAGGCCAAATTTTTTAAGTTCAAACTTCATTTTAGAGAACATGATCTAAGTTTGAACTCAAGTAAACTAACAGGCTGGCACCTAGCATTATATTCCACATTGCCCCCCCCCCAACAAACCCTAGCCTTGCAACAGTCTCTAGGCTAATTCCCAACAAGAACAGTGTCTCCAGGTTACACACTCAACAAGACCAGTATCTCCAGGTTATTTCCCCAACAAACCTGTACCCCCAGGTTACAAACCTACCCTTTGCCTAATGACCACCAATGCAGAAGAGAGAAGAAATTATGTTTATGATATGACTCCAAGTACCAGCCAGTTATGTTAAAGGCCAGAGTAGCTTTCTAATTAGATGTTTGCACAACTACCCCCTGCTTGCTACTTACTATAAAGCCTTGCCCTGATAGACATTCAGGCCTCCCCAACTATGAAGTCCATCTTGTGTGACTGATTGGTGTATCAGAGGGATAAGAATTTGCTTGAATAGAATAAAGACCCTACTGAGAGTTGCAACAGTTTGGCTCCTGTCTTTTTTGTGTGCATGGGGGGGTCACTAACATTTCCCTGGCACAACAAAGGTGTGGTTCAACATCAACCATTTCATTCTCATAATAAACCACAGAAATGGAAATAATGACAGAAATTGCACGTTTAACTCAATAGGTGAAGAAAAAGACTCTGGGAAAACACAATAACACTCCTAGACAGTAAGGCTTGAAGAAACATGCTTTAAAATATTAAAACCTATCTCTGAAAAATCTGCAGCTAACATCATCCTATATGTAGAAAAATTTCAAGAAACATCACTAAAACCTTGAAAAAGACAGGCTGTACACTATCCACACACATTTTCAATGATGTACTGGAAGAACTCCACTGAGCAACTCAGGAGAGAAGGAAATTAAACACACACACACACACAAACACACACACACACACACACACACACACACACACACACATATATATATATATATATATATATATATATATATATATATATATGAAAAAATGAATTTACCTTATCCCTATTGTCTGGTGACACAATATTCATAAGAGAGCCCCCTGACTATACCAGAACACATGCAGAACAAAGAACAATCAACATTTTCTGAAAAATGGCAAAGAAAAGAATCGGCTTAAAAACACAGACAGACTTTTTAAAACCTACAACAAAGACACTGAGAAAGAGATCACAGACAGACTTTCATTCACAAGAACACCTCACACCAGTCAGAATGGCTAATATTAAAAACTCTGGAAACAGCAGGTGTTGGCGAGGATGTGAAGAAAGAGGAACACTCCTACACTGCTGGTGGGATTGCAAATGGTACAACCACTCTGGAAATCAGTCTGGCGTTTCCTCAGAAAACTAGACATGATTCTTCCGGTGGACCCTGCCATACCACTCCTGGGCATATACCCAGAAGATTACCCAGCATGCAATAAGGATACATGCTCCACTATGTTCATAGCAGTCTTATTTATAATAGCCAGAAGCTGGAAAGAACCCAGATGTCCCTCAACAGAGGAATGGATAAAAAAAAATGTGGTATAAATACACAATGGATTACTATTCAGCCATTAGAAACAATGAATTCATGAAATTCTCAGAGAAATGGATGGAGCTGGAGAACATCATACTAAGTGAGGTAACCCAGTCTCAAAAGAACACCCATGGTATGCACTCACTGATAAATGGATATTAGCCTAGAAACTTGGAACACCAAAGACACAATCCACATACCAAATGATGTCTGAGAAGGAAGGAGTGGATCCTGGTTCTGGAAAGGCTCAATACATCAGGGTAGGGGAATACCAGAACAGGGAAGTGGGACAGGGTGGATGGGGGAACAGTGGGAGGGAAAAGGGGATGTGGGACCTTTGTGAGGTGGGGAACCAGGAAAAGGGAAATGAAATGTAATTAAAGATATATCCAATAAAAAAAGAAAATAATATAACATTTTGAAATAAACATAACTAAGAAGAAGAAAACAAACTTCTGAAGAAAGGGTTTCAGAAAAAAATCCTGCAACATGAGAAGACATTTATAACCACAGAATGTTGAAATTAATATTTGAGAAATTAATGTCCTAAAAAACAACTTCCAGGTACAATGAAATTTGAATTACAAAAGGCCAGAGCATTCTTCATAGAAGCCAAAGCCCTCCTACATTTCAATATTACCTGGAAAATCTCCAGTTATTCAAAGCAAATTTGAGCTAAAAATCAATAATAGAGGAATTTCCATTTCAGTCTCCAATTAATCCTAAAGAGCGGATGATGGTGATGATATATCTAACTGTGGGATAGTGATATTTATATACTACAAATTATTGCCATTTTACTAAACCAACAGACCTCTGAATACATGAATATATACAAGAATATATACAGACACAATTTGTGCATATACATATAGAATTGTATATTCTTTACCTCTAATAAAGGATATTTGTATTTATAGCACACAGGGGCCATTATAGAAACCTACAAACAATCATAATTCAGAGAAGTGAATCACGATCCCAAATGGAAATATTTAAAAACATTCCCATATCTAAGGCTCAATAAATTTTGTAGAAGAGGGGGCTTACAGATTGAAAAAACTCAAGGATCATGTGGTTTGTTGTAAGATTGTGTATCCTAGTAATATCAGAAGCAACACCCATAAAGTGTTGTCTATATGACTGCCTAAAGAACTGAACATGGATGGCAACAATAGTCATGCCATTGAAGACAGAAGAATCATCATGGGACCTCAACTCTATGCACCTAACTACAAGCTAGTAATATAAGTTGATTTTGGGAGAAATATTTTTTCAGAAAGAGCAATGCAATTGTTTCTTTAATGCCAAACAGTCAGACTAAATACACTATGAAACTTTCCATGTCCTGAGCTGGTTATATTTATTATTTGGAAAACATGGGTGTAAACATACACAAATATGTAAATATATATATATATATATATATATATATATATATATATATATGTACAAGTCCTTTACAAAGAAGCTATGAGTTTGGAAGAGAATACAAAGGGAATATGAGGTTGTTTAGATGCAGAAAAGTGAAGGAGAAAGGATATAATTGTATTATAATCTTAAAAACAAAAAGAATGATAAAATATACAGTCTGGTACAGGCACAAGAATTGACAAAGACATCAATGGAATCAAATAGAATACCCAAATATTACTCATTATTAGAGTCATATGAAATTTAGCAAAAGCCAAAACCTCACTGCAGAACAGACTGCATCTTCAAGAATGTTGCTGAGTAAACAAATTATTCCTGGGAGTACTAGACCCAGTTTATTACCTTTCATGAAAATTTTATACAAGTGGAACAAACACTTCAATTTGAATTTTGAAAAAAATAACAAACTAAAAGTGCTCAGAGAAAACACAGGCAGTAAGTATCCTACATGATATAGGTGTAGGAAAGGACTTTCCAAACTGGATTAAATTTGTAAGTTATGAGGCCAAGAATGTACTACTGTGACCTCAGGAAACTAAAATTTTTTTTGTACTACTACAGAACTAGTGAATGGTGTAAATAGAAATGAAGAGAATGGGAGAATCAAGTCCAGAGATATATCTAACAGGTCCATATTTGGCCACATCATGACCAACACATCAAGAATGACCATAGCAGAGTTTTTGAGGTAAAGTAGTCAATGTATGTTCCATTTAGTATGAAATATTCAACAGACACTCAAAACCCCTATCATTGAGTTGAAACTGAATTAAAAAGAGAATTCTTCACTTACTTTAATTTGCTAATAAAAGAAAACAATGCTACATGAAGATTTAAAGTGAACTACCCTTCTACTAAGATTTTTGAAATAGGCAAGCATTTTTGTAGAAACCTCATTATATGAATCACATGAGTTGTGTTTTTCTATATGTGAAGATAAGGATGAATTTAGAAGTGATGGACTAATCTTTTAAACACTAGCCATAAATGTTTCTACATTTTTTCCACAGTACCTCTTATAAATAAATATTATATCATTTATTTGTCAAAAAGTGAGGTTTAAATTTTATAATAAGGATTATACCTTATTTTAATATTATCTACAGTATTTTAAAATATTAAGAATCTATGCATTATATAAAGTGAAATTTCATAGAAAATGATTGTGTTGTATTTAGTAGGTTTAAAATAATTTCCTCATCCTCTGAGAGGCTCCATCAAACATCTGGATAATAACACCCATAGGCAAAGAGTAGGTGGTGCTTGGGGACACTAATGGAAGAATGGGGTACTGGGGGAACTGGAGCCAGATAAGCACAGATTAAAATCATGTGGTTGACTTACAAATCCTAGAACATGTAAGGGTGTAGGAAGAATAGAGGTTCTTTTGCTCATAAACAAGTAATTAGCCAAAAGGCTTGGTGTGGCATGGTGAACTCTGCTATATTTGTGTGGCAAAGACTACAACAAAGCCTCTACCAGATCCTTATTGGGAACTTGTTTTTCCCAAGTCAATCCAGGGAACCTATCTTTATGGAAAATGTAACCTGTAGTTATTACGCACATGTTGTCTTAGTTAGGGTTTTACTGTTGTGAACAGACATCATGGTCAAGGCAAGTCTTATAAATGACAAAATTTAATTTGGGCTGGTTTACAGGTTCAGTCCGTTGTCATCAAGGCAGAAGGACAGCATCATACAGACAGGTATGGTGCAAGAGGAGCTGAGAGTTCTACATCTTCATCTGAAAGAATCCAGGACCAGATTGGGCATCTTCAGGCAGCTAGGAGTAAGATCTCTAAGCCCACCCCCATAGTGATGCACTTCCTCTAAAAAGGTCACAACTTCTAATAGTGCCACTTCCTAGGACAAACATATGCAAGCCATTACAAATGGCATTATATTAACTGACACCAGGAATGTTTTAACCAAACTGTGTTGTGCTTAAATTTGTCTACAATAATCTACTTGGAGCCAGACTCTTAGTTTGAAACAAAACCATTCTTTCAGTCTTGTTGAAGAAAACCCCTTTGTAGCCTACTATGGATTATTACTTCACTAACAGTGGTTATTGCATAGACTGCCACAAACTGCTATATATGGAAATCTGAAGGGACAGAGGTAGCAAAATAAACTATATTTTGTTCTTAAGACTCCAATCTAATTTAACTTGTCCTTAGAGAGACATGGCCAATGAAGAGGCAAAAAACCCAGCAGGACAGAGCCCATCTTGTCCTCTAAGCTCTATTTTAAGCTGCTGTGGTGTCCTTGGAGTGATAAGTTCCCACCCTTAGGCTTTGGGAAAGAGACCAACATTTCTTCACTCTCTCATATAATGCCAAGGCTTCAAAACTCCCATTAGTGGTGTTTTTTTTTTCCTTTAAACATTTTCTTTACCTAGAAATGGAGCTTACTCTCCTTCCTGTTCCATCAGGAAGGTTTGTAGTCTAAGCTCACGCTTGAATAAAGACTCTTGTTTACTTGCATCAGAGTTGGGTTTTCTGGGGGATAATTGATAATTATTGTCCAGGGCACCAAAAGGAAACAGTACTAATGGCTAGAGGCAATAACCTAGCTTACAAGGTTGCTAAGGAGGTAGCCTCAAAGAAAACAGCTATCTCTGGATTGGCCAGTGTCCTACCTGAACCACCCAGAGCAACTGATATATTCAGAAGAAGAAATTGAATTGGCTGGTGGCAATGAACTAATGGTAAGCTAATATTACCTACCGCTTTAGCAAAAACATTCTCAGGAAGATCCACAGAATCATCCACATGAGAGTTATGAATGGCAGATGCAGTGAGACAATCTAAAGTAACTTTCAAAGATAAATAGGACACTATTGAAGATGTAGTGGCAAGCTATAAAGCTTGCCAGCTGACCAATACTCCCAGCAACCCCAAACATCCAGGTTCCTGACTGTGAGGTAAGAGTCTGGGGACCTACTGGGAAAACTGATTTTATAGAACTTAAGCTGCAATGATACAGATACAAGTATCTGCTGGTATTTGTGTATACTTTCTCAGGATAGACAGAGGAGTTCCCAACTAAGGCTGAGACAGCAAAGGTGGGCAGCGAATTACAAGAGGATATCTTAACCAGGTAGAAATCTCCTCATATGATAGGGTCAGAAAATAGATAAACATTTGTATCCAAGGTAAGTCAGGATGTAGCAAAATTCATTGGAGGGATATAGAAAATTACATTGTGCATAATGACTCAACGTTCAGGGCATGTGAAAAGAATAAATAAAACATTAAAAGAGATCTTAACGAAATTAGCCTTAGAGACTGGTGGGGACTGGATGACGCTCCTTCCCTTTGCACTATATCACATAAGGAATTCTCCTTGCCAGCTGAGACTCTTGGATTATATATGGTATCCCAGCCCCCATTGTACCAGACTACAGTCAACAGCCATTGAGAACTAGAAGATGATGATTTAATATTTAGAGTCAGAGCTACCTAATGGGTTCATAAATATATTTGGTCTAAATTATGTGCCCTCTAAAGCAGGCCTGGCTCGAGAACTGTGCAAGGCAAGGAGACTGTGTCTATGTGAAGAGATATCACCAAGCTGTGCTTAAACCCAGATAGAAAGGCCCTTACATCATCCTGTTGACTATGCCAACTGCAATCAAAGTAGATAAAATCACCAACTGGGTACACTACACTCACACCAAACCTGCTAATTCACTCTACCCAAAAAAAGACTACCTGAGTCTAGCTATACTGAAATAAAGGGTCCAAAGGGACACCAATGCCCTCACATTAAAGTTTATGCAGTCTCAATCCCTGCTAATGATATATACTGTGTTTTTTATAACTCCCCTTTTATGAACACTGGGTTAAGAGTTAAATATGTTTCTGAAAGAGATTCTACTTGTAGATGGTCACAGAAAGGTCCACCTCTAAGCCTCCAGACCTCTGACTGGATAATTCCCCTGATCACACCAACTCTACAAATGAACTGTTCTCCTACTTCATCCCAAATAGATTATTCCCCCAGAACATGCATAGTGGGCCTGCTTAATAGGACTGACTCCTTGTGTGAATGGGATAGTTCTTAATTCTCCTAGCCCAGATGGGTTCTATATTTTGGTTCAATTAGTGACCTGCATAGCCTATTATTCATACAAAATGATATTAAGATCCTTAGTAAAACAAATTGAAAGAGATCTTATGAGACAAAAGAAAAAACTGTATCTTTGACTTTAACATTAATTATAGGGGCAGAGCTAGCTGGGGCCAGCACCGGGATAGCTGGACTAACATTACAGGAAAAAAATTATAACAATTTAAAGATAGAAATAGATGAAGAAATCTAACAATATAGATTCTCTGTCTGAAGTGGAGTTACAGAACAGGCAGAGGTTAGACTTAGTCTTTCTACAACAAAGAAGACTATGTACCACCTTACATGAGAAATACTGTTTCTATGCTAACCATTCTAAATAAATTGGCTAAGGTCAGGAAAAGCCTAGACAGGTGCCAAAGAGAATGAAAAAAATTTAAAGTTGATACCATTCACTATGTGATTCCTTCTCCTGGTTAAAAACTCATATTTCCTCCCTCATGGGACCATTAGTTATTCTTGTACTTCTCCTTACCTTTGAATCATGTATCGTAAATAAGCTTTTACAATATATAAAACAGAGATTGTGGCTATTCAATCAATGATAATGAGATATCACTATCAACAAATTAACATGAACAATCTGAAACTCTAGTAGCCTAAGATTGGCCTCCAGATCAACTAGTAGAGGAAGAATGAAGGGAACAAGGTGCAGAATAAACTCCATTTTGTTCTTAATACTCCATTCTACGTTAACTTGCCCTTAATGAGACATGGCCAATAAAGAGCCCCCAAAAGAGTAGGACAGATCCCATCTTGTCTTTCAGACTCTATTTTAATCTGCTTTCCTTGTAGAAAGCTAATGTCTGCTGTCCTTGAAGTGATATGGCCACCACCCTTGGGCTCTGGAAAAAAGACCAATAAAAGGCTTAGAGACCACTACTTGCAATTTTCTCCTTTATAACCCCCTTCACATAGAGGTAAGGTTCACTTTACTATTTGCTTCATAAGGAAGTTTTGTAGCCCAAGGTCATGCTTGAATAAAGAATTTTGTATACTTGCATCAGATTTGGGGATCCTGGTGGTTCCTTGGGTTTCTCATAAACTGAGCATAACAGAATCTGCTTCAGCATTTTTATCATTTTAGATTCATGGGAGATTATACTTTATCCAATAATGTATTTTGAGGTTAATTATGTTGACCTGACTTCAATGCCATCTCCTATATAATATAAATGATGTTGGATATACACTTGTCAATCTTTTGGTTAGGTAACAGAAATTAGAGGATTCCTCCAATTAAAATCCTAAACTAACAGAATTGAGATGCTTCAGTAAAATGTACTATGTGAAAAACAAGCTGGATGGCTTCTGACGATTTACCCTCGAGATGCATGTCAGGTAAACAAAATTGATGATGTATAGGCCATGGGAAATAAAACAGACAATAGAGAAGTTAATTTTCCTTGTCTAATATTCAATGTTCTGATAAATTAAAACTCCACATTACATTTTTTGCTGACAGAATTACATTCACTATTTTTTCTTATTCAAACAGTTGAAATATAAAGGACAATGTGAGTACACTGCTAAATTACCATGCTATTTCAACCTACACTGGAGGTGTTGATTAAAAAAATTACCATTTATAATATAGTAAAATTTTTTATTGCTTTAGGAAAAGGATATAACTAGGTTTTACATTAATATGTCCATGATGATATCCTCATGCTGTGGATAGCAAGCAATTTTTCAGTCATCAGGAATGATTTCCTATCTGCATTCAGGATGTAAAAATTGAAAAGATACTTGATGCTGCTTCCCACCTGTAGATATAAACTAGCTTTTCCTATGGATGGCACCATTTTTTGGGACAGGGTTTCTCTGTGTAGTTCTGGCTGTCCTGGAACTCACTCTGTAGACCAGGCTGGCCTTGAACTCAGAAATCCGCCTACCTCTGCTTCCCAAGTGCTGGGATTACAGGTGTGTGCCACCATGCCCAGCCGGGATGGCACCATTATTAGTTTCCAGTACAGAAAGATCATCCTTAAATCCATGTACATACCAATATGTAAGACAAATTAAGGTTATATGTGTCTATTCATACACACATATAAGGAAGATCATAAACATATAGTTAGACTATGTATGTAAGAATAATAATGAAAATAAAGGCTATGAAGTTTAGAGTAGGTGTGTATGTAAGAGGAATTGGAGGAAACCTAGCTTACAGAGGCTGGGGGAAGAAAGTGATGAAGTTCTCTTTCAATTAAAATATAAAGTGCTTTAAAGTAGTGTCTTATATGTTTTAATTCTTCTTATTACACATGCACACGTACATCCACATATGTATGCACATATACATGTACATGCATGCACAGGCAAACACAGGCACATGTATCCACACACATTACTCATTTTTCTTATATCTATATATGATTTGGGGGCTTAATACTTGGTAATAGATAACTACTTAAGAGTCACATCCCTGAAGAAGAAAATAATTTCTACACCTCTCAGCATTCCTTATTTGCCTATTGTTCATTTTGTATATGTGGAGTTTCATGAGATTTTTTTCTTTCCATATTGGCATCTATGTTTGTATTTTTCTGCTTTGATCTTATTTATGCAACTATAATATTGAGATATCAGAGGTGAGGCTTTCCTGACCTTTTTAGGAGTAAAAATATCACAACAGGTCTCATGAGTCAATTTGAGAAAGAACAATATGAGAACAACACAGGAGAGACTGGAGAAAGGAAGGAACTGGGGGCTGATAAAGTAACTATATTTTGATTAAAATTTTGAATTAAATTACAAAAAATACTTTGGTCTGGGTCAGCACTAGGATGAAATCTCAATGATATGAGGAGCTTTTATCATTCATGCAGTAGTTCTCCTTTGCCCTTTCTCCTTTACCATTTCCAGCCAACCCATATAAGGCCTCCCCTTGAGTTGGATTCCACTTTGGGCCAGTTGCAGTTATAAAGTTCTCAAGAAACTAATCACTGTAAATCGAACAACCCAATCAAAAAATGAGTATAGAACTAAATTTCACAACTGAGGAATCATGAATGGCTGAGAAGCACCTAAAGAAATGTTCAAAGTCCTTAGTGATCAGAGAAATGCAAATCAAAACAACCCTGAGATTCCACATTATATCAATCAGAATGGCTGAAAACAAAACCTCAGGTGACAATACATGTTGGAGTGGATGTGGAGAAATGGGAACACTTCTCCATTGCTGATGGGATTGCACACTGGCACAACCACTTTTCAAATCAGTCAAGAAGTTCCTCAGAAAGCTGGAAATAGATCTGGTGAACCAGCTATACCACTCTTAAGAATATACCCCAAAGATACCCCAACATGCCACAGGGGCACAAGTTCCACTATGTTCATAGTGGCCATTTTTGTGGTAGGCAGAAGCTGGAAACAACCCAGATGTCCCACAATAGAATGGATACAGAAAATGTGGGTGATTTACACAATGGAATACTACTCTGCTTTTAAGAATGAGGACATCCTGAGTTTTGCAGGCAAATGGATGGAACTAGAAAATATCATCCTGAGTGAGGTAACTGAGACCTAAAAAGATATGCATGGCATGGACTCAGTAATAAGTGAATGTGAGTCAAAAAAAGAAGTACAGAGAACCCAAGATACTGTGCACAGAACTCAAAAAGATCAACAAGCTGATGTGTCCAAGTGAGGACACCTCAGTACCAATTGGGAGGGAGAACAAAACAATCACAAGTGAGGATCAGGGAGGGACCTCAGAAGAAAAGTGGTGGACAGTGGTGGGGGAGGGTGTGGCTGGGAGAGGGGAACCTAGTCTGGTATTGGGTGAGGAGGGAAAAGGACTGAGAGCCAGCAGAAGGAATGGAAACAGGCAGCCTCAGGAGATAGGAGTTTGGGAGGACCCTCTAGAATTCATCAGAGACCTGGGAGGTTAGAGACTTTCAGGACTAAAAGGGAGGGACCTTAGATGAAATGCCCAACAGTAGGGAGAGGGAACTTATAGAGCACACCTCCAGCAGGAAGACAGGGAATCAAATGAGGGAGAGGGGAGCAACCCCACAGTCACAACTTTGACCCATAATTGTTACTATCTGAAAGAATTACAGGAATGGAAATGGAGAGGAGCCTGAGGAAACAGAGGTTCAACAACAGGCCCAAAGTGGGATCCAGCGCAAGGGGAGGTCCCAAGGTCAGACACTGTAACTGAGGCTATAGAGCACTCATAAAAATAGACCTAGCATGACTGCACTCCTGAAGACCCAATAATCAGCTGAAAGAGTCAGATGCAGATATTTGCACACAACCAAGAAGCAGCTGGCTTCTGTTGTTGAACTAGGGAAGACTGAAAGAAGCTGAGTAGAAGGGCAATCCTATAGGATGACTAGCAGTCTCAGTTAAACTGGAACCCCGAGATCTCTCAAACTCTGGACCACCAAGCATGTAGCATATACCAGATGATATGAGGTCCCCAACAAACATACAGTAAAGGACTGCCAGGTCTGTGTTCATTCACTGGAGGCCCCAGGGAGTTTAGAGATCAGGTGGGGTGGGGGATGGGTCCATCCACATGGAGACAGGAGATGGGGAGGAGGTATGGGATGTGGAACAGTAGGTGGATGGATGGGGTGTGGTTAAATAAAATATGGAGTGTAAAAAATAATTAATTAATTAATTAAAAACCCAATAGAAAAAACATGCAAATTATGGAGAGTATCTTTGCTTCTTCACATATGCAAAGTCATGTTTTCTATGGAAAGTGCTTCCTGAGACTTTCTTCATCTAGCCAGGTTTATTCTAACTTCAGCCATCTACATAAAAGCATGCTCTGAGCCTGCAATGTGTCCTTAGATAAAAATATTTGATGTCAATTCTCTAGGTATTTTTTCTTAGTGAACTTGAAATTTATGTGTCTTGTTAGTTGAATGCTGCAATCAGGATACAAATAAGCTCTTAATACTCCCTTTTGTTAAGATTAGTATAAAATGAAATAAAATGCAATCACATATAGAAACAGTACAGACTTTAATTTGACAACTTGAGAACACTTGGTGAACTGTCATTGTGTGTGTGTGTGTGTGTGTGTGTGTGTGTGTGTGTGTGTAGCATAGAAATGAAAGGAAGTTTGTGAATGAAAGACTAACTCTAGTGTTCCAACAATCTTTCCAGCAAATGAAATTTTACAGTTAGTTTATGCATATGTATTTTCTTCAGCAATGACACATGTATTGTTCACTTAATATTCCTGTCATAGAGAAGAAGAGTAAGAAGAGGGGGGGAAAGAAAAGATAAAATAAACCTGTACTTATTGGACTGTAACCAGGATGGATGAGACTATTTTGCTTGGAATTTCCAAGAAGCCAAAGCCAATGGTCCTGTGTGAGCCTCAGAATTTGAGAACATTTGTTACTCAAGTGAAACTAAAGACTATTTTGAATCTGATAGTAACCTAGCCTTTGAGTTTCTCATTAATACCCAATAGTAGATACAATCAACAGAATAAAAATTTTAGAGAAAAATGCAGTAAAATAGGGCACAAGATCAAATACTGGAATTAATCACTCCATACATTAGGAATTCTCAGATTTTAAAGAACACACAATCATAAAGAGTGTTACAAGTCTTTGCATAAGTTCTTTAAAGGAGAGATTAGAGGGACATCGTTAATTCCATATGAATAATGTGCATTTTCCATGAAGTTGAAAGCATAGAATACTTCATTGGTACATAGTTTATTCATGATTCTATGATGATTATCTTATTTTTTATTTTAATTGTTTTATTCAATATATTCTTTCTTTACTTTTCAAATGATTTCCCCATTCCAGGACTCCTCTTCCTGAAAGTCCCATAAACCCTCTTCCCTCCCCCTGTTCCCCAATCAACCCCTTCCTGATTCCCTACCCTGGTATTCCTCTATGCTGCTGCACTGAGCCTTTCTAGGACCAGGGGCCTCTCCTTCCATCTTCTTGGGCATCATTTGATATTTGAATTGTTTCCTGGGGATTCCAAGCTTCTGGGCTAACCCCTTATCAGTGAGTGCATACCATGTGTGTTCTTTGGGATTGGGTCACCTCACTCAGGATGACATTCTCCAGTTCCACCCATTTGCCTAAGAATTTCAGGAATTCACTGTTTTTAATTGCTGAGTAATATTCCATTGTGTAAATATACCACATTTTCTGTATCCGTTCCTCCATTGAGCAACATCTGGGTTCTTTCCAGCTTCTGGCTATTGTAAATAGGGCTGCTATGAACATAGTAGAACATGTGTCCTTATTACATGCTGGGGAATCCTCTGGGTATATGTTCAGGAGTGGTATAGCTGGTGGTATTATGCACAGTTTTTGGAGGAACTGCCAGAATGGCTTCAAGAGTGGTTGTCCCAGCTTATAACCCCACCAGCAGTGGAGAGTGTTCCTCTTTCTCCATATCCTCACCAGCACCTCTTTTCTCCTGAGTATTTCATCTTAGCCATTCTGACTGGTGTGCGGTGAAATCTCAGGGTTGTTTTGATTTGCATTTCCCTGATTACTAAGGATGTTGAACATTTCTTTAGGTGATTCTCAGCCATTCGATATTCCTCAGGTGAAAATTCTTTGTTTAGCTCTGTACGCCAATTTTTAATAGGGTTATTTGGTTCTCTGGAGTCTACCTTCTTGGGTTCTTTGTTTATCTTGGATATTAGTCCTTTGTCAGATGTAGGGTTGGTAAAGATCTTCTCCCAATTTGTTCGTTGCCATTTTGTCCTTTTGGTTTGCCATGTATACCCCAGTAACATGTGCTGATTATCTAAAATTATTGTTTCACAGTTTTAGACATATATAATTTATTTTGTTTTCTTTTCTTTTACACTTCCCACATCTTCATGACAAAGTCAAAAAAAAGTGTACATTTTCTAGATTTATAATTTGATTTGTTTTATGTTTATTTTAATTTTCTCCTGTGACTTAATATGTTTAACCTCTCTTTGGGCAATAAATAGTTTTGGAAATAACATTGGGATTCTAGGGGTCTTGCCATTGGGTATGAGTGAATATACTGTCTTTTCATACAGTAGAAATCATTCAATAGATCATAGCTCAGAATGGAAAGACAAAATAACACAAAACAGCCCAATCTACATAAGTCCCAATATATGGACAAAATTTTTAAGCACTCAGTGCAAACAAACATATAAGATTATGTTAATGGAAAAAATTGCAAGCAGGACTTCACATAAAAAATTGATAAAAATAAAGAAACAATAAACAGGGTGAAGAAGAAACACCCAAAATGGGAGGAAATTTTTGTCAGTGATACATCAGAATAGGGTTAATATCTAGCATACATAAAGAACTTCAAAAGTAGAGTCAAAAAATAAGTGTTCTACTCCTAATGAGCTTTTGTACTGAAGAGATTATTTATAATAGAGAGAGAAAGAGATTAAAAGGAGTTCAGAGTCCACCATCTTTGCTCCTGTGATCAAGCAGCCAGCTCAGCCAGATATGTGGGGAACACCAGAGTGAAAGATCGCTGAGGACACAGCCCAACTTGGCTTCACCTGTACCTAAGAGCTGGGCAGCCCCACAGCTGTCTGGGCTCATACCCTACCAGGGAGCATCTGACCAGGAGTCCCATGGTTGGAGGGAGTCTTGCTTTCAGAGGTAAGGCTGCCACCTTCTTTGCTTCTGTGATATTGGGGCAGCTATCACCAGACTAGAGGATCATTTGGGACACACTCCCCCAAGACTCCTCCTGCATCCAGGAGGTCAGAAGCACCACAACAATTTGTGCCAGGGGGAAATAGGTCACCCAGGGTTGCTGAGATGGGCTTGCAGGCAAACAGGAGTGGCAAGCACCAGTCAGTGACAGGAGGACCAACTAACACCAGAGATAACCAGATGGCAAAAGGAAAAAGTAGGAATGTTGCTAACAGAAATCAAGGCTATATGGCACCACATGAACCCAATTCTCCCACAACAGCAAGTCCTGGATATCCCAACACACCAGGAAAATAAGATTTGGATTGAAAATCACAGGTCATGATGCTATTGGAGGGCTTCATGAAGGTCTTCAAAAAAGGACATAAATAACTCCCTTAAAGAAATACAGGAGAACAAAAGTAAACAGGGGGAAACCTTGAAGAACTAAAGGAAAACAACAAAACAGGTGAAGGAATTGAGCAAAGCCATCTAGGATCTAAAGAAGGAGGTAGAAACAATAATGAAATCACAGAGGGAGACAACTTGCAACATAGAAAACCTAGGAAAGAATACAAGAATCATAGATTCAAGCATCAACAACAGAATACAAGATATAGAAGTAAGAATCTCAGATGAAGAAGATAACATAGAAAGCAACGATACAACTGTCAAAGAAAATGAAAAATGCAAAAAGCTCCTGACCCAAAACATTCAGGAAATCCAGGACCACATGAGAAGACCAAATCTAAGGATCATAGGTATAGAAGAGAGTGAAGATTTCCAAATTACAGGGCCAGTAAATGTCTTCAACAAAATTATAGAAGAAAACTTCCCTAACCTAAAGAAAGGGATGCCCATGAACATACAAGAAGCTTACAGAACTCCAAATGGATTTGACCAGAAAAGAAATTCCACCTGTCACATGATAATTAAAACACCAAATGCGAGCTCTGCAGGAGATCCGGGCACAGAAAGCTCAGCTGAGAGTGCAGACTACTGGCCAGGACCAGCTCTCTGAGCGGACTAGCAGCGAGGGGCCACCGGGCCGCCTTGGGGCACAGCTCGGAACTCTAGCAGCTGGAGTCAGGGGCCTGGACTCAGAGCGAGCATAGTCCAGCACAGACAATGCAGCCAGAAGGGAGCAGCAGAGCCGGGTACCAGCAGCTCAGCCAAGGCCACACGGTGCTTTCAGCTGGGGCAGCCATCTTGCCCCAGACCCCCGCATGCAAACAGCGGGCACACTGGACACAGTGAGCGGATGGAATCAGGTACATGGCCAGAGTTACAGCTTAGCTTAGCTCTGAAGGAGATCCGAGCACAGAAAGCTCAACTGTGGGTGCAGACTACCTGCTGGGACCAGCTCTCTGAGCGGACTAGCAGCGAGGGGCCACCTTGCTGCCTCGGGCACAGCTCGGAACTCTAGCAGCTGCAGTCAGGGGCCTGGACTCAGAGCGAGCATAGTCCAGCACAGACAAGCTGCCAGAAGGGATCTGTCTCCTGGGGACAGGCGTGCTGTGCTTTCAGCAGGGCACCATCTACAATAAGACCAACTAACGCCAGAGATAAAGAGATGGCAAAAGGCAAACGTAGGAACGTTATTAACAGAAATCAAGGCAATATGGCACCATCTGAACCCAATTCGCCAACCACAGCATGTCCAGGATACCCAGCACACCAGAAAAACAAGAGTTAGATATAAAAGCACAGGTCATGATGCTCCTAGAGGAACACAAAAAAGACATAAACAAATCTCTTAAAGAAATGCAGGGGAACATCAATAGGGTAGAAGCTCTTACAATCCAAACACAAAAAACACTTAAAGAACTCCAGGAGAATATGGGCCATCAGACAGAAAGCAATAAAGAGGAAATGAGAAAATCATTTAAATAAATGCAGGAGAACTTGAAACAACAGGCAGAAGTCATGAAAGAGGGAGCACAAAAATATATTAAAGAATCACATGAAAACACAAACAAACAAATGATGGAACTGAGCAAAACCATCCAAGATCTGAACACAGAGGTAGAAACAACTAAGAAATCACAAAAGGAGGCAACCTTGGAGATAGAAAACCTTGGGAAGAAATCAGGGGTCGTAGATGCAAACATAAACAACAGAATACAAGAGATAGAAATAAGAATCTCTAATGCTGAAGATAACATAGTAACCATTGACTCCACAGTCAAAGAAAACGCAAAATCCAAAAGGCTTGTAACCCAAAACATCCAGGAAATCCAGGACACAATGAGAAGACCAAACCTAAGGATTATAGGGATAGATGAGAGTGAAGATCTACAACTTAAAGGGCCAGCAAATATCTTTAACAAAATTATGGAAGAAAACTTTCCTAACTTAAAGAGAGAGATGCCCATGAATATACAAGAAGCCTACAGAACTCCAAACAGACTAGACCAGAACAGAAACACCTCCCGTCATAATAATCAAAACCCCAAATGTACTAAACAAAGAAAGAATATTAAAGGCAGTAAGAGAAAAGGGCCAAGTAACATATAAAGGAAGACCTATCAGAATCACACCAGACTTCTGTCCAGAAACCATGAAAGCTAGAAGATCCTGGGCAGACCTCATGCAGACCCTAAGAGAAAACAAATGTCAGCCAAGACTACTATACCCAGCAAAACTCTCAATCAACATAGATGGAGAAATCAAAATATTCCATGACAGGACCAAATTTACACAATATCTTTCCACTAACCCAGCTCTACAAAGGATAATAGGAGGAAAACTCCAACACAAGGAAGGAAATGGCACCCAAGAAAAAGCAAAACAGTAAACTTCTTCCATCAAACTCAAAGGAAGATAACTACTCAAAAACAAAAATAACATCAAAAATGTCAGGAAGTAATAATCTCAATTCCTTAATATCTCTTAACATCAATGGACTCAACTCCCCAATAAAAAGACATAGACTAACAGACTGGATATGGAAACAGGACCCTACATTTTGCTGCTTACAGGAAACACACCTCAGAGTCAAAGACAAACACTACCTTAGAGTAAAAGGATGGAAGACAATTTTGCAAGCAAATGGTCACAGGAAGCAAGCTGGAGTAGCCATTTTAATATCAGATAAAATTGACTTTCAACCCAAAGTCATCAAAAGAGACACAGAAGGTCACTTCCTGCTAGTCAAAGGAAGAATCCACCAAGAGGAACTCACAATTCTAAACATCTACGCTCCAAATGTAAGGGCACCCTCATTTGTAAAAGAAACCTTACTAAAGCTCAAAGCACACATTGCACCTAACACAATGATTGTGGGGGACCTCAATACTCCACTATCTACAGTGGACCGACCAGGAAAACAGAAACTAAACAGAGACATGGAGAAACTCATCGAAACTTTGGAGCAATTGGATTTAACAGATATATATAGAACATTTCACCCTAAAGCAAAAGACTATACCTTTTTCTCAGCCCCTCATGGGACCTTCTCCAAAATCGACCATATAATTGGACACAAGACAGATCTCAACAAATATAAAAAGATCGAACTAATCCCATGCCTCTTATCAGATCACCATGGAGTAAGAGTGTTCTTCAATAGCAACAAAAACAACAGAAAATCCCCATACGCTTGGAGGCTGAACAATATTCTACTCAATGATACCTTAGTCCAGGAAGAAATAAAGAAAGAAATCAAAGACTTCTTAGAACTTAATGAAAATGAAGGCACAACATACCCAAATCTATGGGACACAATGAAAGCAGCGCTTAGAGGAAAACTCATAGCCCTGAGTGTCTCCAAAAAGAAACAGGAGAGAGCATATACTAGCAACTTAATGGCGCACTTGAAAGCTCTGGAACAAAAAGAAGCAATTTCACCCAGGAGGAGTAGAAGACAAGAAATCATCAAACTCAGGGCTGAAATCAATCAAGTTGAAACAAAGAGAACATTACAAAGAATCAACAAAACCAGGAGCTGGTTCTTTGAGAAGATCAACAAGATAGATAAACCCCTAGCCAGACTTACTAAAGGGCACAGAGACAGTATTCAAATTAACAAAATTAGAAATGAAAAGGGAGATATAACAACAGAAACTGAGGAAATTCAAAAAATCATCAGATCCTACTACAAAAACCTATACTCAACACAACTGGAGAATCTGGAGGAAATGGACAATTTCCTCGACAGTTACCAAATATCAAAATTAATCCAGGATCAAATAGATCGTCTAAACAGACCCATAACCCCCAAAGAAATAGAAGGGGTCATAGACAGTCTTCCAACCAAAAAGAGCACAGGACCAGACGGTTTTAGTGCAGAATTCTATCAGACCTTCAAAGAAGTCCTGATACCGATACTCTTCAAATTATTCCACAAAATAGAAACAGAAGGAACACTACCCAACTCATTCTATGAAGCCACAATTACCCTGATACCAAAACCACACAAAGATCCAACTAATAAAGAGAACTACAGGCCAATTTCTCTTATGAATATCGATGCAAAAATACTAAACAAAATACTTGCCAACTGAATCCAAGAACACATCAAAACGATCATTCACCATGATCAAGTTGGCTTCATCCCAGGGATGCAGGGATGGTTCAATATACGGAAATCCATCAAAGTAATCCACTACATAAAAAAACTCAAAGAAAAAAAACACATGGTCATCTCATTGGATGCTGAAAAAGCATTTGACAAAATTCAGCATCCTTTCATGCTAAAGGTCCTAGAAAGAACAGGAATTCAAGGCCCATATCTAAACATAGTAAAAGCAATATATGGCAGACCAGTAGCCAACATCAAGGTAAACGGAGAAAAACTCGAAGCAATCCCTCTAAAATCAGGGACTAGACAAGGCTGTCCCCTCTCGCCATATCTCTTCAATATAGTACTTGAGGTACTAGCTAGAGCAATTTGACAACAGAGGGAAGTCAAAGGGATACAAATCGGAAAGGAAGAAGTCAAACTATCACTATTTGCAGATGATATGATAGTTTACTTAAGTGACCCAAAAACCTCCACCAGAGAACTCCTGCAACTGATAAACAACTTCAGCAAAGTGGCTGGCTATAAAATCAACTCAAGTAAATCAGTAGCCTTCCTCTACATGAAGGATAAGCAGGCCGAGAAAGAAATTAGGGAAATCACACCCTTCACAATAGCCACAAATGATATAAAGTATCTTGGAGTGATGCTAACCAAACATGTGAAAGATTTATACGACAAAAACTTCAGGTCTCTGAAGAGGGAAATTGAAGAAGACATCAGAAAATGGGAAAATCTTCCATGCTCGTGGGTTGGCAGGACTAATATAGTCAAAATGGCAATCTTGCCCAAAGCAATATACAGATTCAATGCAATCCCCATTAAAATCCCAAATCAGTTCTTCATAGAGCTAGAAAGAGCAATTCTCAAATTCATCTGGAATAACAAAAAACCCAGGATAGCTAAAACTATCATCAACAGCAAAAGAACTTCTGGCGGAATCAATATCCCAGACCTCAAGAAATATTACAGAGCAGTGGTATTAAAAACTTCATGGTATTGGTTCAGTGACAGGGAAGCGGATCAATGGAATAGGATCGAAGACCCAGAATTGAACCCACACATCTATGGCCAACTGATCTTTGACAAAGGAGCTGAAAACATCCAGTGGAAAAAAGATAGCCTTTTCAACAGATGGTGCTGGCTCAACTGGAAGTCAACATGCAGAAGAATGAGAATTGATCCCTCTTATCTCCTTGCACTAAACTCAACTCCAAGTGGATCAAGGATCTCCACATAAAACCACACTAAAACTAATAGAAAAGAAACTGGGGAAGACCCTTGAAGACATCGGCTCAGGGGAAAAATTCCTGAACAGAACACCAATTGCTTATATTCTAAGAACAAGAATAGACAAATGGGACCTCATAAAACTACAAAGTTTCTGTAAGGCAAAAGACACTGTCAAAAGGATAAATCGGCAACCAACAAATTGGGAAAAAATCTTCACCAACCCCACATCCGACAGAGGGCTAATCTCCAATGTATACAAAGAACTCAAGAGGTTAGACCCCAGAAAACCAAATAACCCTATCCAAAAATGGGGTACAGAGCTAAACAGAGACTTTTCACCTGAAGAAATTCGGATGGCTGAGAAACACCTTAAAAAATGTTCAACTTCACTAGTCATTAGGGAAATGCAAATTAAAACAACCCTGAGATTTCACCTCACACCAGTCAGAATGGCTAAGATTAAAAACTCAGAAGACATCAGGTGTTGGCGAGGATGTGGAGAAAGAGCAACACTCCTCCACTGCTGGTGGGAATGCAAGCTGGTACAACCACTCTGGAAATCAGTATGGCGGTTTCTCAGAAAACTGGGCATGATACTTCCGGAGGACCCAGGCATACTACTCCTGGGAATATACCCAGAAGATTCACCAGCATGCAATAAGCATACATGCTCCACTATGTTCATAGCAGCCTTATATATAATAGCCAGATGCTGGAAAGAACCCAGATGTCCCTCAACAGAGTAATGGATACAAAAAATGTGGTATATATACACAATGGAGTATTATTCAGCCATTAGAAACAATGAATTCATGAAATTCTTAGAGAAATGGATGGAACTGGAGAATGTCATACTAAGTGAGGTGACCCAGTCTCAAAAGAATACCCATGGTATATAGTCACTGATAAGTGGATATTAGCCTAGAAGCTTGGAACACCAAAGACACAAATCACATATCAAGTGATGTCTCACAAGAAGAAAGGAGTGGACACTGGTGCTAGAATGGACCAAAACATCATTGTGGGAGAGTACAAGAACAGTAAAGTGGGAGGGGGTGGATGCGAGAGCAGGGGGAGGGAAAAGGACATGTGGGACCTTTGGGGGTGGGGAACCAGAAAAAGGGAAATGAATTGTAAATATAGAATATATACAATAAAAAAAACACCAAATGCACTAAACAAAGAAAAAGTAAAAGCAGTAAGGGAAAAAGGTAGCATATAAAGGTAGACCTATCTTAATTACAACAGACATCTCACCAGAGACTATGAAAGCCAGAAGATCTTGGGCAGATGTCATACAGACCCTAGGAGAACATAAACGTCAGCCCAAACTACTGTACCCAACAAATCTCTCAATTACCATAGATGGAGAAACCAAGGTATTTCATGACAAAAACAAATTTACACAGTATCTTTCCACAAATCTAGCATGTCAAAGGATAATGAATGTAAAACACAAACAAAATGGCGGAAATTACACAATAGAAAAAGCAAGAAATAAATCTTTCAACAAACTCAAAATAAGATAACCATACAAACTTAAAAAGTACATCCAAAATAGCAGGAAGCAACAATCACCATTGCTTAATATCTCTTAACATCAATGGACTCAATTCCCCAATAAAAAGACATAGACTAATGGACTGATTATATAAACAAGACCTAACATTTTGCTGCATACAGCAAACACACCTCAGTGTCAAAGACAAACACTACCTCGGATCAAAAGGCTGGAAAACTGTTTTCCAAGCAAATGGTCCCAGGAAACAAGCTGGAGTAGCCATTTTAATATCCAATAAAATAGAGTTTCAACCAAAAGTCATCAAAAAAGACACAGGACACTTCATACTCATCAAAGGAAAAATCTACCAGGAAGAACTCTCGATTCTGAACATCTATGCTTCAAATACAAGGGAACCCGCATTCATAAAGGATACTTTACTAAAGCTTAAAGCACACATCACACCCCACACAATAATTGTGGGCGACTTCAACACCCCACTCTCCTCAATGGACAGATCAGGGAAACACAAAATAAACAGAGACACAGTGAAACTAACAGAAGTTTTGGACCAAATGGATTTAATAGATATCTATAGAACATTTCATCCTAAATCAAAAGAATATACCTTCTTCTCAGCACCCCATGGTATCTTCTCCAAAATTGAGCATATAATTGGTCACAAAACAGATCTCAACAGATATAGGAAGATCGAACTAATTCCATGCCTCCTATCAGATCACTATGGAGTAAATGTAGTCTTCAATAGCAGCAAAAACAAAAGAAAGCACACATACACATGGAAGCTGACCAAGGTTCTACTCAATGATACCTTATACAAAGATGAAATAAGGAAAGAAATCAAAACCTTTTTTTAGAATTTAATGGAAATTAATGCACAACATACCCAAATTTATGGGACACAATGAAAGCAGTACTAAGAGGAAAACTCATAGCTCTGAGTGCTTCCGAAAAGAAGTTGGAGATAGCATACACTAACAGCTTAATAGCACACCTGAAAGCTTTAAAACAGAAAGAAGCTGATACACCCAAGAGGAGTAGAAGGCAGGAAATCATCAAACTCAGGGCTGAAATCAACCAAGTTGAATCAAAAAGAACTATAGAATGAATCAACAAAACCAGGAGCTGGTTCTTTGAGAAAATGAACAAGATAGATAAACCTTTAGCCAGACTAACCAGAGGGCACAGAAACAGTATCCAAATTAACAAAATCAAAAATGAAAAGGGAGAAATAACAACAAGACTGAGGAAATTCAAAAAATTATCAGATCCTACTAAAAAAGCCTATCCTCAGCACAACTGGAAAATCTGGATGAAATGGACAATTTAATAGACAGATACCAACTACCAAAGATTGACCAGGATCAGAGAGACCATCTAAACAGTCCCATAAGGCCTAAAGAAATAGAAGTGGTCATTGATGGTCTCCCAACCAAAAAAAGCACAGAACCAGATGGTTTTATAGCAGAATTCTATCAGACATTCAAGGAAGACCTAACACTAATAATCTTCAAACTATTCCACAAAATAGAAACAGAAGGAACATTACCAAACTCATTCTATGAAGCCACAATTTTGCTGATACCAAAACCACACAAAGATCCAACAAGGAAAGTGAATTTTAGACCAATTTCCTTTATGAATATTGATGCAAAAAAACTCAATAAAATTCTTGTTGACCCAAGAACACATCAAAATGATTATTCAACATGATCAAGTAGGTTTCAACCCAAGGATGCAGGAATGGTTCAATATTCAGAAATCCATCAATGTAATCTATTATATAAACAAATTCAAAGAAAAAAACTACATGGTCATTTCATTAGATGGTAAGAAAGCATTTGATAAAATTCTGCATCCTTTCATGTTAAATGACTTGGAAAGAACAGTAATTCAAGGCCAATACCTAAACATAATAAAAGCAATACAAAGCAAACCAGTAGCCAACATCAAACTAAATGGAGAGATACTTGAAGCAATACCACTAAAATCAGAGACCACAGAAGTCTGCCCCCTCTCTCCATATTTGTTTAATATAGTACTTGAAATTCTAGCTAGAGCAATTAACCAACAAAGGTAGGTGAAAGGTATACAAATTGGAAAGGAAGAAGTCAAATTTTCACTATTTGTAGATGATATGATAGTATACTTAAATGAGACAAAAAAAAAATCCTCCACCAGAGAACTCCTACAGATGATAAACAACTTCAGCAAATTGGCTGGATATAAAATCAACTCAAGCAAATCAGTAGTCTTCCTAAACGCAAAGGATAAACAGGCTGAGAAAGAAATTAGGGAAATGACACCTTTCACAATATCCCCAAACAATATAAAGTATATTCCTATGACTCTATCAAAACAAGTAAAAGATCTGTATGACAGGAACTTCAAGTCTGTGAAGAAAGAAATCCAAGACCTCAGAAGATGGAAAATTCCATCTTCCATGCTCTTAGATTGGCAGAATTAATATTGTAATAATGGCCATCTTGCCAAAAGCAGTCTACAGATTCAATGCAATTCCCATCAAAATCTGAACTCAGTTCTTCAAAGAGGTAGAAATACCAATTCTCAAATTCATCTGGAATAACAAATAAACCCATGATAGCTATAACTATTCTCAACAGTAAAAGAACATCTGGGGGAATCAGTATCCTTGACCTCAAGCAGTACTACAGATAATTAGTGTTAAAAACTGCATGGTACTGGTGCAGTGACTGGTAGATTGATTAATGGAATAGAATTGAATACCCAGAAATGAACTCATACACCTATGGTCAGTTGATCTTTGACTAAGGAACTCCAACCACCCAGTGGGAAAAAGATACTTTTCAAGAAATGGTGCTGGCTCAACTGGAGATCAGCATGCAGAAGACTATAAATGGATCCATTCTTATCTCCTTATACTAAGCTCAAGTCCAAGGAGATCATGGAACTCCACAAAAAACCAGACACACTGAAACTAATAAAATAGAATGTGGGGGAGACTCTTGAGGACATGGGCCCAAAGGAAAAGTTCCTGAAGAGAACACCAATAGCTTATGCACTAGGGTCAAGAATAGACAAATGTGACCTCATAAAAGTTCAATGTTTCTATGCCACAAAGGACACTGTCAAAAGAACAAAATGGCAACCAAACAATTGGGAAAAGATCTTTACCAACCCTACATCTAACAGAGTTCTAATACCCAAGAAATACAAAGAGCTCACAAAGATAGACTCCAGAGAGACAAATAACCCTATTTAAATATGGGGTACAGAGCTAAACAAAGAATTTTCACCTGAGGAATATTGAATGGCTGAGAATCACCTAAAGAAATGTTCAACATCCTAGTCATCAGGGAAATGCAAATCCAAACAACCCTGAGATTTCACCGCACACCAGTCAGAATGGCTAAGATCAAGTACTCAGGAAAAAACAGGTGCTGGTGAGGATATAGAGAAAGAGGAACACTCTCCATTGCTGGTGGGGTTGCAAGCTGGGACAACCACTCTTGAAATTATTCTGGTGGTTCCTCCAAAAACTGTACATAATACTACCAGAGGACCCAGATATACCACTCCTGAGCATATACCCAGAGGATTCCCCAGCATGTAATAAGGACACATGTTCCACTATGTTCATAGCAGCCCTATTTATAATTGCCAGAAACTGGAAAGAAGCCAGATGTTGCTCAATGGAGGAATGGATACAGAAAATGTGGTATATTTACACAATGGAATATTACTCAGCAATTAAAAACAGTGAATTACTGAAATTCTTAGGCAAATGGGTGGAACTGGAGAATGTCATCCTGAGTGAGGTGACCCAATCCCAAATAACACACATTTTATGCACTCACTGATAAGCTGATATTAATCCAGAAGCTTGGAATCCCCAGGAAACAATTTACATATCAAATGATGCCCACAAAGAAGGAAGAAGAAGGAAGGAGAGGACCTGCCATAGAAAGGCTCAGTACAACAGTGTAGGGGAATACCAGGGTAGGGAAGCAGGAAGAGGTTGATTGGGGAACAGGGGGAAGGAAAAGGGCTTATGGGACTTTTGGGAAGGGGAGATCCTGGAAAGGGGAAATCATTTGAAATGTAAATAAAGAATATATCAAATTTAAAAAAAAGAAAATGGCAAAAAGTTTCTGGAATAGATGACAGGATGTCAGAAAGGCATTTTCTCAAATGACAGAAACAGGTGGATAAAGACTCTAATATAAACAGCGCTCAAAACTTCTTGTGTGTTAGTTTGTTTTGCCCTGCTATTAACAAATATGCTTTGTTATTTATCTTATGGCAATCCTATTACATGTTCAGATCTATTTCTGCAAGGGTCATCCATATCCAGGAATCTTGAATCGGAACTTAAAACTGGTCCAAGTTCAAAAGAGTTCAGTGGACAGTGATTATCACACACTGGATACCGTCTAGGACACCAGGAAGAGAGGCCCAAACTGTGAGTCTATTAGTACTGTTTTTTTTTATTTTTATTTTCTATGTTCTATGTTTACATTCCAAAGGCTTTCCCCTTTCCCAGTTCCCACCCACCATAGTTCCCATAGTTCCTCTCCCCCCCCAACTGTTCCCCAATCATTCCCCCTCCCCCCTCGGTTTCTTTACTAAACTGGATGCAATCTTTACAGGCCCAGGGTCCTCTCCTTTCTTCTTCTTGGGAATCATTTGACTTGCTATTTGTGTCTTGAGTATTTAGGGCTTCTGGGCTCATTAATATCCACTTATCAGTGATTGCATTTCATGTGCATTCTTTTGTGATTGGGTTAATTCACTCAGGATGATATTTTCCAGGTCTAACCATTTACCTACAAATTGCATGAATTCATTATTTTTAATTGCTGAGTAGTATTCCATTGTATAAATATACCACATTTTCTGTATCCATTCCTCCTTTGAGGGATATGAAGCTAGACCGCAAAGAACCAAATAACCCTATCAAAAAATGGGGCAAAGAGCTAAACAAAGAATTTTCACCAGAAGAAATTCGGATGGCCGAGAAACACCTTAAAAGATGTTCAACATCATTAGTCATCAGGGAAATGCAAATCAAAACAACCCTGAGATTCCACCTCACACCAGTCAGAATGGCTAAGATTAAAAACTCAAGAGACAACAAGTGCTGGCGAGGATGTGGAGAAAGAGGAACACTCCTCCACTGTTGGTGGGATTGCAAAATGGTAAAACCGCTCTGGAAATCAGTTTGGCGGTTCCTCAGAAAATTGGGCATATCACTGTTTTTAATAATATATTTTTTAAAGAAATTTGTCTTGTAGGAAATGATTATGATTTCAGTGCTTATATGATATTGTGTTCTTTTCAAATATTTCCAACTAACCTCAACCATGCTATAAAGGCAATTATATATTGTGTATGTTTCCCTCTTAAAGCTATTTGTCATCTCTGTTAATCAAAGTTCAGATTAATCTCATAAGTATGAGTCTCATATTCTGCTTACTTAATATAAATCCTCATATGGGGAATTAATTCTGATAGTGTAAATTCTTCAATTCTCCTTTGAGTGCAAGAAGAACTGAAGGGAAGAAATGATGATGCCTTTCACATTGTGTTTGAGGATATGGCTCTCAATACCGAGAAAGCAGCATGCCACTCAATACTAAAGCTTTTTCACATAATACTAAGGCTTTGCAGACCTCTGAATAAAGCAACCAGAAGTGTGCCTTAAGGCTTTTTGATTTGGATTTCCCTAATGGCTAATGATGTTGAACATTTCTTAAGGTGCTTCTCAGGAATCCGAATTTCTTCAGGGGAAAATTCTTTGTTTACCTCTGTACCCCATTTTTTAATAGGGATATTTGGTTCTCTGGGGTTTAACTTCTTGAGTTCTTTGTATATATTGGATATTAGCCCTCTTTCAGATGTGGGGTTGATGAAGATCTTTTCCCAATTCGTTGGTTGCTGTTTTGTCCTTCTGATAGTGTCCTTTGCCTTACAGAAACTTTGTAATTTTATGAGGTCCCATTTGCCAATTCTTGATCTTAGAGCATAAGCTATTGGTGTTCTGTTCAGGAGCTTTCCCCTGTGCCCATGTCCTCCAGGGTCTTCCCCAGTTTCTTTTCTATTAGTTTCAGTGTTTCTGGCTTTATGTGGAGGTCCTTGATCCACATCGAGTTGAGCTTAGTACTATGAGATAAGAGTGGATCAATTTGCATTCTTAGGCATGCTGACCTCCAGTTGAACCAGCACCATTTGTTGAAAAGGCTATCTTTTTTCCAATGGATGGTTGTAGCTCCTTCATCAAAAATCAATTTACCATACTTCTGTGGGTTCATTTCCAGATCTTCAATTCTATTCCATTGTTCTATTTGCCTAACACTGTACCAATACCATGCAGTTTTTAGCACAATTGTTCTGTAGTATTGCCTGAGATCTGGGATACTGATGACACTAGAAGTTCTTTTATTGTTGAGAATACTTTTAGCTATCATCGGTTTTTGTTATTCCAGATGAATTTGAGAATTGTTCTTTCTAAATCTATGAAGAATTGATTTGGGATTTTGATGGGGATTGCATTGAATCTATAGATTGCTTTTGACAAGATGGCCATTTTTACTATATTGATCCTGGCAATCCAAGAACATGGAAGATTTTTCCATCTTCTGAGGTCTTCTTCTTCAATTTCTTTCTTCAAAGACTTGAAGTTCCTGTCATAGTGATTTTTCACTTGTTTGATTACAGTCACACCAAGATACTTTATATTGCTTGTGGCTATTGTGAAGAATGTTATTTCCCTAACTTCTTTCTCAGCCTGTTTATCATTTGAGTATAGGAAGGCAACTGATTTGCCTGAGTTTATTTTATAACCAGCCACTTTGCTGAAGTTGTTTATCAGCTGTAGGAGTTCTCTGGTGGAGTTTTTTTGGGTCACTTACGTATACTATCATATCATCTGCAAATAGTGATAGTTTGACTTCTTTCCAATTTATATCCCTTTGACTTCCTTATGTTGTCTAATTGCTCTGGCTAGAAATTCAAGTACTATATTGAAAACATATGGAGAGGGAGGGCAGCCTTGTCTAGTCCCTGATTTTAGTGGGATTGCTTCCAATTTCTCTCCATTTCATTTGATGTTGGCTACCGGTTTGCTGTAAATTGCTTTTACTATGTTTAGGTATAGGCCTTGAATTCCTGTTCTTTCCAAGACTTTTAGCATGAAAGGATGCTGAATTTTGTCAAATGCGTTTTCACCATCTAATGAAGTGATCATGCGTTTTGTTTTTTTTTTCCTTTGAGTTTATGTCGTGGTTTGCATTGATGGATTTCCATTTATTGAACCATCGCTGCATCCCTGGAATGAAGCCTAGTTGATCACGGTGGATGATCACTTTGATGTGTTCTTGGATTCGGTTGGCAAGAATTTTATCTAGTATTTTTGCATTGATATTCATAAGGGAAATTGGCCTGACATTCTCTTTCTTTGTTGGATCTTTGTGTGGTTTTGGTATCAGGGTAATTTTGGCTTTGCAGAATGAGTTGGGTAGAGTTCCTTCTGTTTCTATTTTGTGAAATATTTTGAAGAGTATTGGTGTTGGGTTTTCTGTGAAGATCTGATAGAATTCTGCACTGAATCCATCTGGTCCTGTGCTTTTTTTGGATGGAAGGCTTTCTATAACCCCTTCTTTTTCTTTGGGGGTTATGGGACTGTTTAGTTGATCTATTTGATCCTGATTTAATTTTGGTATTTGGTATCTGTCTAGAAAATTGTCCATTTCCTCCAGATTTTCCAGTTGTGTTGAGTATAGACTTTTGTAGTAGATGACAGAATGGCTAATATTAAACACTCAGGAAACAGCATTTGTTGGCAAGGATGTAGAGAAAGAGGAACTCTCCTCCACTGCTGGTGGGATTGCAAGATGGTTCAACCACTATGGAAATCAGTCTGGCAGTTCTCAGAAAATTGGGCATGACACTTCCAGAGGACACTGTCATACCACTCCTGGGAATATACCCAGAGGATTCTCCTTCAGTCAACAAGGACACATGCTCCACTATGTTCATAGCAGCCTTGTTTATAATAGCCAGAAGCTGGAAAGAACCCATATGCCCTCCAATGAAGCAATGGATACAGAAAATGTGGTATATTTATACAATAGAATACTACTCAGCAATTAAAAACAATTAATTCATAAAAATTTTAGGCAAATAGTTGGAACTGGAAAATATCATCCTAAGTGAGCTATCCCAATCCCAAAAGAATCCATATGAAATATAATCACTGATAAGTGGATATTAATTATCCCAGAAGCTCTGAATACTCAAAACAAAATTAGCTAATCATATGGTTCCCAAAAAGAAGGGAAGAAATGGCTCTGGTCCTGAAAAGACTTGATCCAGTATTGTAGGGGAATACCAGAACAGAGAAATGGGAGGGGGTGATTGGTGAATGGGTGTAGGGAAGAGGACTTATGGGACATATGGTGAGGGGGGAACTGGGAAAGGGGAAAGCATTTGGAATGTAAACAAAGAATATAGATTTTTTTTTAAAAAAGGCTTTTTGATAACAGGACAGATTTCAGGCAATTTTAAAGTGTAAATTAAAAATATCTACATCAAATGTCTAATACTTTTAAGAGAACAAAACCTGATTTTTAAGCAAATATTGAGAACTTGAGATTTGCTAAATTATGTGAATTTTTCTTTTGATTGTTTTCATTTTTCTTCTACTTTTCTCCAATGAACATTATCATTACCAATAAATTTTGTTGTTTGTCTAAAAAAAAAGGAGTTCATAAACATTTCATAAAAGTGAGTCTCTACACTAGTCATTTGGGAAATGCAAATCAAAACACTTCTAAGATTAATTCATATCCCAGTTAGAAGACCAAAAACCAAAAAGGCAACAAAGAAGAAATCTTGTAGAGAATGTAGGGGGAAGGGAACACCCATTCACTCTTGGTAGGATTGCAAAATTATACAACTCTGGAAACCAGTATTGATAATTTTCAAGAAACTGTAAATCTACCATGTGAAACTATTTACCACTTTTTTGTTATGCCAATAGGATTTCACACTCTATCCCATGGAGGAAACTTTGTCAGCCATGTTTATCCCTATCTATTTACAATAGCTAGAACATAGCAGCAACCTAAATACTCATCAACTTTGGAATGGGTAATGAAAATCTATTCTACATGTACTATGGAACTATTCACTATGCAGCTGTAAGTAAAAAAACGGAGTCATGAACTTTGCAATTAAATGAAAATAACACAGAAATATTATATGAAGTGAGGTAACAGACCAAGAAGCACAAACATATATATTTCCTCATCTTAAGTTCCTAGGTATAAATCTACAATTATGAGTACACAACATTCAATGAGCAACAATATCAAGAAAGGTTAAAATGACCATATTTAGAGTGAGACTGAGGATAGGGATGCTAATGCAGGAAAAATATGGCCACAGTTCCAAGTGAGGATAAAGGAGATATTTAATTCAATAAGGGAAGAGGGGAAGAGAAGGAAGCGATATAACAAGAAACCCATTTTATGAAGCCTAATGGGGTCATAATTTGTATTTTGTATTTACTTATTTTATTATTTTATAATACTTTATTGTTTTGTATTTATATTTTATATTTATCTAAAATTATTCAAAATACTCATACATACCCACACACCCACACAAACACACCCACACATACCCATGTACTCATACCCACACCTGTATCCTCCCCCAGCTTTTGAGCTGGGTTTTTGAACCTCTACACTGGTCCTTGAAGTTCTGGCCTTTGTTATCCTTAGAACAACACAGCCTCCTGTTTATTTACCTGAGAGCCTGGGTGGGGGGTTGAAGCCCTTTCATCTGCAAACCTACAGTTTCCTGAATTAAGCAGGCAACCCACTGAGCAGTGTGGAAACATTGAAGCCAACACCCACAGAGTTTGGGGGAAGGGATTTGCCCTTAAAAGCCATAAATATTGTGAGACCCTGAAATAAACAACACATATTGAACAGCAATGTTGTCCTGATGTCATTTCTTTCTTGCTGCCCCCACATATATCCCCAGCTTCTCTTCCAGGGACCCAGTTCCCAGTAGCTTCTGGCAGCAACACACACCCACACACCCACACACACTCACACACCCACACCCATACCCTCTCCAAATAAATATATACATTCTCACCCAGCAAAAAGCTGTAGTGTGATTTAGATTGGTCAGCTCTGCAGCCATATGAAACAATATATACACAAAAAAGAAAGTGGTACTACTCAGCTACTGTGTGTATGTATGTGTGTTGCAGAGTGGAAGTTGAACAAAGCAAGAAAGGAATGAAAACGATGCAATTTGATGATAATTGAAAACATGAAAATATATTAAATCAGCCTCTGGCATGTAAAGAATATTATCTCAGAAGAGATTTTCTTTCTAATCTAATATATCCCTGTACTAGGGTCGGGGGAATAATTTAAGTTTGCACAACTGGAACATTTTTGTCAGAAATAGTGTATGTAGTACAAAATCATTACATGTACTCAGCACATAACTTAGTGCCGTGCATGAACCAAGCCATTCTTCTGCAGAGAGAAATTTGTGTTGGCTGTTCTGTTTTCTTCCATAACCATCTGCCACATGTTCATGTGTCTAATCTTATTTCTTAATTCCATGACATTTTCTCTTCACCAACAGGTTCTATTTCAATACCCTTCTTCAAACTAACCTGTGACTTTGCAACTTAGTAAATTGTCATTATACATCTTTCAACTCTTGGGCTAACTTGTGAAGAAGTGAAGATGAAGAATGAGAATGAGGCTCAAATGATATAGCAGCCAATACCCAGTTATGAAATAAAATTACTCATGTAATGTTGGGGAGGGGGAAAACAGAGCCCTGGACATTATACATTTTTACTTTATGGATAAAATATTTCTTTACCATAATCCATTTGAATCTTTCTCAATATTCATTACACTAATTTCCTCTTTGTTGATTATTATATTTATATTTTTGTACATGTTTTTAGATTTTTTAAAAATGTTTCCATATAAAGTGTATTATTCAGGCTTCTCTAGAGTCACAGAACTTATGGATAGTCTCTATATAGTAAGGGAATTTGTTATGATGACTTACAGTCTGTAGTCCAACTGCCCAACAATGGTCAGCAGTGAATGGGAAGTCCATGGATCTAGTAGTTGCTTAGTCCCTCAAGTCTAGTAGATTCCAACAGATGTGCTGTCAAGTAAATGCAAGGAGTTGAAGAACAGCAAATCTTCCTCCTTCCAATGTCATTATGTAGGCCTCCAGCAAAAAGTGTGTCCCAGATTAAAGGTTTGTATCACCAAACCTTGATCTGGTACTTGTTTTGTCCCAGGCTGACTTTGATCCCTTGCCTTAGTCTCCTGGGATTCATAGCCAGGATGCCTCAAGATCTCCATGCCAAGATCCAGGTCTGAAACGTGTATCTCCCAGCCTCAAGATTTGATCACAGGGGAGCCTTCCAATTCTGAATTATAGTTCATTCTAGATATGGTCATGCAGACAACCAGGGATAGTCATTACATTTAGTTTCAATTGATTAAATCTAGCTGTCCCTTTTCCTCAATGCCACAACACTTTTTTTTAATTTATTTTTTTATCATACACTATATACCACTGTTTACCCTCCATCCAATTCTCCAATATCTCTGTCCCATTTCCCCACCCCACAATTCCACCCTTCTTCCCTTACCCTTCAGAAAAAAATACTACTTCCCAGAAGTATCAACTGAACACAGAATAGGATGTTATAATTCTAGGCACAAACCTTCATATCAAAGCTAGAAGAAAAGTGTCTCAAAATTAGGCAAAAGATTCAGAGGCAGTCTGTACCCCTGCTGTTAGGAGTCCCACAAGAACACCAAGTTATACAACCATATCATATATGCAAAGGAGCCACACATATATGCACAGACCCATATAATCACTGTAATTATTACATCAATTTCTGTGCTTCCCTGTGTGCCCTGAATAGTTGATTTTGTGGGATATATTCTCCTGCAATCCTCACTTTTGGGATGCTTCAAACTCTCATTTCCTTATTCTGTTGTGGTCTCTGAGTTCTGCATGTTTGGGATGTGTGTCTTTCCTTCAGTTCACATCAGTTGATAGACAAAGCCTTTTTGATGATGATTGATATAGGCACCAGTCTATGAGCACAGCAGAATAGCCTTAGAAATCATTTCATTGACACTTTTTTGCCAGTCATGTTTGGCTCTCTCCTAGGTTTTTGAGTTGTCCAGCCTCTGTTTTCTGGCCATCCAGGCAGTTGTGGTCATGGACTCCCTCTTGTGGCATTGGCCTGCAGCTGGACCCAGTCATTAGTTGGTCACTACTACAAGTTCTGTTCCACCATTTCCCAAACATATCAGTATAAATTGTAAATTTAATGGTTTTGTGGCTTGGTTGTTTCCCCAGTTCTACCACTGGAAGACATGCCTGGTTACAGACAATGGCCAGTTCTGGTTCCTTATCACCAATTACTAGAACAGCACAAGGGTCATCCTGTTAGATTCCAGGAAGTTTTCAATGTACTAGGTTTCCAAAACAGCTCTCCCAATTCCCCTAAATCCAGTTGACTCTTCTAGTACTCTCTCCCTTCCCATCCCCATTCCTGCCTGATTTCTCCAGTTCCCAGCACACTATAACTTCCATGCCAAAATGTTGTTAGCTATCAAAATATAAAGGACAGATGAAATCTCCTTTGTTTTAGAGCAGGTAAAAATAGTAGTATCTGGACAGTGGTATTATATTCAATCTTCTAAAATCTAAACATGAAGCAGAATCTAAGTAATATTGAATGTTTATAAACAACTATGAATTAAAAAATCAACAGTAGTTTTTATTGAATATCATCTTCATTTGCATTACCAATGGTAAAACCTTTCCCAATTTCCCCCCTCCCCAAAGACATACAACCCCTCCTCCCACCCCCTGCCTCCACGTATATGCCCCTCCACTCAACCCACTACTCCCTCCCTCCCCTCAATTTCCCTTTATTGGGGCATCTATTGAGCCTTTACCTGACCAAGGGCCATTCCTCCATCTGATGCCCAACAAGGCATTTCTCTGCCACATTTTTGGTTGGAACCATGTGCACTCCTTGGTTGATGGCTTAGTCCCTGGGAGTCTTGGGATGTCTGGGTAGCTGAAATCATTGTTCTTCCCATGGGACTGTTAACCTCTTCAGTTCCTCCAGACCACCTTCCAGCTCCTATATTGGAGTCCCACGCCCAGTCCAATTGTTGACTATGAGCATCTGCCTCTGTATTTGTAAGGCTCTGGCAGAGCCCCTCTGGGAACAACCATGGCATTTTTCTTTTGGAATACACTTCTTGTCATCCATAGTAGTGTTGGGGTTTGGTGACTGTTTATAGTATGAATCCCCAGGGAAAGCAGTCTCTGGGTGGTCTTTACTTCAGTCTCTGCTCCACACTTTGTCTCCCTTATTGCTCCTGTGACTATTTTATTCCCGTTCTCAGAGGAAGCAAAGCACCCTCACTTAAGTCCTTCTTGAGTTTCCTATGGTCTGTGAATTGTAACTTGTTTATTTTGCGTTTTGGGGCTAAGATCCACTTATTAATGAATGAATAATTTTTTGTGATTGGCTCAGGATGACACTTTCTATTCCCATCCATTTGCCTAAGTATTTCATAAATTCATTGTTTTTAATAGCTGAATAGTATTCCATTGTGTATATATACCATAGTTTCTGTAACCATTCCTCTGTTGAATGACATCTGGGTTCTATCCATCCTCTGGCTATTATAAATGAGGCTGCTATGAACATAGTAGAGCATGTGTCCTTATTACATGTAGGAACATCTTATGGATTTATGCCAGGTGTGGTATAGCTGGGTCCTCAGGTAGTACTATGTCTAATTTTCTGAGGAATCACAAAACTGATTTCCAGAGTAGTTTTACCAGCTTGTAATCTCACCAACAGTGGAGAAGTGTTCCTTTTCCCCCACATCCTCTACAACATCTCCTGTCCCCTGAGATTTTGATCTTAGCCATTCTGACTGGTATGAGGTGAAATCTCAGGGTTGTTTTGGCATTTCCCTGATAACTAAGGATGCTGAACATTTCTTTAGGTACTTTAGAACCAATCGAGTTTCCTCAGTTGTGAATTCCCTGTTAACCCCATTTTTAATAGGGTTATTTGACTCTCTGGAGTCTAACTTCTTGAGTTCTTGTATACACTGGATATTAGCCCTCTATCGGATGTAGGGTTAGTAAAGGTCTTTTTCCAATTTGTTGGTGGCTGTTTTGTCCTGTTGACCATGTCCTTTGCCTTACAGAAGCTTTGCAATTTTATGAGGTCCCATTTGTCGATTCTTGTTCTTAGAGCATAAGCAATTTGGTGTTCTGTTCAGGAACTTTTCCCCTGTGCCCATGTGTTCAAGATTCATCCCCACTTTCTACTCTATAAGCTTCAGTGTGTCTGGTTTTATGTGTAGATCCTTGCCCACTTGTAGAAGGAGATAAGAATGGGTCAATTTGCATTTTTCTGCATGCAGACCTCCAGTTAATCCAGCACCATTTGATAAAATTGCTTTCTTTATTCCACTGAATGTTTTAGCTACTTTGTCACAGATCAAGTGACTGTACATGTGGGTTCTTTTCTGGGTCTTCAATTCTATTCCATTGATCTTCCTGCTTGTCTGTATACCAATAACAAATAGTTTTTTATCACTATTACTCTATAGTAGAGTTTGAGGTCAGGGATGGTGATTCCCCCAGAAGATCTTTTGTTGTGGAGAATAGTTTTTGCTATCCTGATTTTTGTTTGTTTGTTTGTTTGTTATTCCAGATCAATTTGAAAACTGCTCTTTCTAGATCTAAGAAGAGTTGATTGGGGATTTTGATGGGGAGTGCATTGAATCTGTATATTGCTTTCAGAAAGATGGCCATTTGTACTATATTGATCCTGCCTATCCATGATCATGGGAGATCTTTCCATCTTCTGAGACCTTCTTTGATTTCTTTCTTCTGAGGTTTTAAGTTCTTGTTATACAGTTATTTCAGTTGTTTCATTAGGGTTACACGTAGGTATGAAATATTATTTGGTACTATTGTAAAGGGTGTCATTTCCCTAAATTTTTTTCTCCTCTTGTTTATCCTTTGAGTAGAGGAAGGCTACTGATTTGCTTGAGTTAATTTTATATCCAGCCACTTTGCTGAAGTTGTTCATCTGCTTTAGGAGTTCTCTGGTAGAGTGTTTTGGGTCGCTTAAGTATACTATTGTATCATCTGCAAATAGTGATATTTTGACTTCTTCCTTTCCAATTTATATAACTTTGACATACTTTTGTTGTCTTATTGCTCTGGCTAGGATTCAAGTACTATATTGAATAGATAGCAGTCTTGTCTGGTCTCTGATTTTAGTGGGATTACTTCAAGTTTCTCTCTAACTTGATGTTGGCTACTGGTTTTCAGTATATTGCTTTCACTATTTTTAGGTATGGGTATTGGATTCCTGATCTCTCCAAGACTTTTATCATGAAGGGATGCTAGATTTTGTCAAAAGCCTCTTCAGCATCTAATGAAATGACCATGTGTTTTTTTTTAACTTTAGTTTGTTTATCTAGTGGATTTCATTGATAAAATTGAACCATCACTGCATCCCTGGAATAAAGCCTACCTGGTTGTGTTGAATTAGTTTTCACACATTCTTGGATTCATTTGGCCAAGATTTTGTTCAGTATTTTTGCATCAATGCTCATGAGGGAGATTGGTCTAAAGTTTTCCTTCCTTGTTTGGTCTTTGGTTTAGGTATAAGCATTATTGTGGCTTCATAGAATGAGTTGGATAGTGTTCCTTGAGTTTCTATTTCCTGAAATAGCTTGAAGATTATCAGTATTAACACATCTTTGAAGATCTAATAGAATTCCCTGCTAAACCCATCTGGTCCTGGGCTTTTTTTTTTTCCTTTTTTTTTCTTTTCTTGCTTTTTTTTTTTTTTGATGGGAGACTATTAATGACTGCTTCTATTTACTCAGGACTTATGGGACTATTTAGGTGGCTTATCTGATCTTGTTTTAATGTTGGCAATTGGTATGTATCTAGAAAGTTGTCCATTTCATCCAGATTTTCAAATATTGAGTATAAACTCTTGTCGTAGGATCTTTGTTTAGTGCATTTGGTGTTTTATTCTGTGATGGGAGAAATTTCTGCTCTGGTCTACTCTGGTTGGAGTTCTGTAGGCTTCTTGTATGACCATGGGCATCTCTTTCTTTAGGTTAGGGAAGTTTTCATCTACAATTTTGTTGAAGATATTTACTGGACTTTAAGAGGTAAATCCTCACTTTCTTCTATACATATAATTCTTAGGTTTGGTCTTTTCATTGTGTCTTGGATTTCCTGGATGTTTCTGGTTACACACTTTTTGCATTTTGCATTTTCTTTTACTGTTGACTATGGAATCTTCAGCATATGAGATTCTTTCTTCTATCTCTTGTATTCTATTGTTGATACTTGCATCTATGATGCCTGAATTCTTTCCAAGGTTTTCTATCTTTAGAGATATCTCACTTTTCAATTTCTTTATTGTTTCTATTTGTGTTTTCCTGAAATTCTTTAAGGGGTTTTTATGTTTCCTCTTTAACAGCTTCTACCTGTTGACCTATGTTCTCCTGTTTTTCTTTTAGTGATTTTTGTGATTCCTCTTTAAGGGTTTCTACCTGTTGACTCATATTCTCCTGTATTTCATTGAAGGAGTTATTTATGTCCTCTCCCTTTCCTTTTCCTCTAAGCAAGAGAGGCCACCCTGGGTATCCTTCCACCCTTGTATATCAAATTTCTGCAAGACTAGATGCTCCTTCTACCCCTGAGTCCAGACAATGCAGCCTAGCTAGAAGACCATATCCCACTTACTAGAAACAGCTTTTGGGATAACCCCCTGTCATGGTTATAGTTTATCTTCTGTGAACAAATACCATGACCAAGGCAGCTCTTATAAGGACATCATTTGCTTGGGACTGTCTTATTGGTTCAGAGGTTCAGTCCATTATCATCAAGGAAGGAACATGGCAGCATACAGGTAAACATGGTTCAGGAGGAACTGAGAGTCTTACATTTCCATCTGAAGACTGCTAGCAGAGTACTGGCTTTCAGGCAGCTAGGATAAGGATGTTAAAGTGTACACCCACAATCACACATCTACTCCAACAAGGCTACATCTCCTTCCTAATAGTATCACTCCCTGGACCAAGCATATACAAATCATCACACCCCAGCTTTAGTTGTTTAGGACCCACATGAAGATCAAGCTGCACATTTCCTACATATGTTCAGGTAGGCCTTTGTCCAGCCTGTGCATGTTCCTTCGTTAATGGTTCAGTCTCTGAAAGCTCCATGGTTCCAGGTAAGTTGATTTTGTTTGTCTTCCTGTGTAGTTTTTATCCCCTCAGAGGCCTTTATCCTTTGTTCTTTTCTTCTATAAGAGTCTCCAACCTCTATCCACAGGCTGTGTCTGCCTGTACCTCCCTTATCTCAGGTCTCTGCCTCTTCCAGAAGATACCCCTTATCTGTCCACCCCCATTCATTGCAGCTCTCCATTCATTTTCATGGTCATTTGGACATCTTTCCTGTCACTCTCCACACTTGATCCTTCACCTTTCTATTCCCCTCCCCATTACCTCTCCTACATAGCACCCTGTCTCCAATAAATTTAGACAGAGTTTCTTTATTATGTCAGTAGTCAAAAATTTTAGGAGGTCACGCCTTGTCAAATCTAATCTTAGTTAACTTAATATTCAATGTATACAAAGAACTTAAGAGGTTAGACCCCAGAAAACCAAATAACCCTATCAAAAAATAGGGTACAGAGCTAAACAGAGACTTTTCACCTAAAGAAATTCGGATGGCTGAGAAACGCCTTAAAAAATGTTCAACATCATTAGTCGTTAGGGAAATGCAAATCAAAACAACCCTGAGATTTCACCTCACACCAGTCAGAATGGCTAAGGTTAAAAACTCAGAAGACATCAGGTGTTGGTGAGGATGTGGAGAAAGAGGAACACTCCTCCACTGCTGGTGGGAATGCAAGCTGGTACAACCACTCTGGAAATCAGTATGGCGGTTCCTCAGAAAACTGGATGTGATACTTCCAGAGGACCCAGCCATACCACCTGGGAATATACCCAGAAGATTCCCCAGCATGCAATAAGGATACATGCTCCACTATGTTCATAGCAGCCTTATATATAATAGCCAGAAGCTGGAAAGAACCCAGATGTCCCTCAACAGAGGAATGGATACAAAAAATGTGGTATATATACACAATGGAGTACTATTCAGCCATTAGAAACAATGAATTCATGAAATTCTTAGAGAAATGGATCGAGCTGGAGAAGGTCATACTAAGTGAGGTGACCCAGTCTCAAAAGAATACCCATGGTATGCAGTCACTGATAAGTGGATATTAGCCTAGAAGCTTGGAACACCAAAGACATAAATCACATACCAAGTGATGTCTGACAAGAAGAAAGGAGTGGACACTGGTGCTAGAATGGACCAAAGCATCATTGTGGGGGAGTACAAGAACAGTGAGTTGGGAGGGGGTGGATGAGGGAGCAGGGGGAGGGAAAAGGGCATGTGGGACCTTTGGGGGTGGGGAACCAGAAAAAGGGAAATGAATTGTAAATATAGAATATATCCAATAAAAAAAAAGAAATCCACCTGCCTTTTCCTCCCAAGTGCTGAGATTAAAGATGTGAGCCACCACTAAAAAAAAAAAAAAAAAAAAAAAAAAAAAAAAAAAAAAGGAATCCATAGCTTTTGGCTTCCTCTTGAAATAGGAGTATATCCAGTTTCCCAAAGCAACATCTCTCCTGACTTCCATTCTAAGGTCACCATATCTTTAAAGTATATAGTATGATTTAATTCAGCAATTAATTTTTATTACATATCATATATCCAAGAGAATTAATAGAATCTCTTCTTTGTATTTTTAGGAGCTATTTGAAATCCCAACTAGGTAAAATTCTCTTTATTTTATCAAACATTTTTAAGGTGTCTGCATCTGAATTAGATAGTAATGTATCATTCTATAATGAATGACTAAGCACTTTGGAAATTTAAGTAGAATTAGCTTAGTATTTTATGCCTTGATTGTATTTGGTTCATTGAAAATTAATTCAGAGATCTGCACACCTTTGTTAAGTATAGACAATAAGCTAGCTGGGTGGGATCTGGCTCTGAGATCACCATTTCCACCACATTTGGGCCTAAACTAGCTCTGTCCTAGGCAGAACTTCAACTTAGGAGTCTGCCTGCATTTGTAAGCACAAACAATAAACTTAGCTCTGTGGGATCTTGACTTGTGATCACTACTCCCCAAATCTCATTATTTCTTTCCTTAATATCTTTCAAACAGGATGGTTCATAGTGAAGCTGCTTTTGTTCTTTTAGGTCTATGAAGCTTCTCATATAATTCATGCTGTATTCTTGTATCTTGTGTAGTTGAAAAATTATATATTTTGGACCCATGTTTTTAGAGTTCTTTTCCACAGTCTTAAGGAATTTCCTGAAGGTCACAGCATTTATCATTTTTGTTAAGGACATAGACATACCTTTGCCTTCCAGATTTGTGCTGTCTCTGATTATCATGGAGTTATTAACCTTGACAGACAGGACATCCCCTGAAGGAGGTACATAAAGTACAATATACAAACAAGCCTTATGCTTATCCACCATCAACGCTAGTGGAGTTCATGTACTGCTGGGTATGTTCCAGGGGTGAAAATGGTGTCAAACCATCCATCCATTCCATGATCATGCAGGACTCATTATCTCTTGCTTTTTGTCTTAATTCCAGAGCACTAGTATTGATATGAGTACAGTGATTGAGTACTAGACTTGCCTGATGTAGACCGGAAGGAGAAACAAAACCAGTGAAGGTGAGCAGAGACATGGCAGAAAAATTGAGGTCCCTTTGGGATAGCAATCTACTCAGGGCAGCTTGGCTTGCTCTAGAGGACTCAGTAAGCAGGGAAGGTGTGTACAGTAAGGGAAACTTATCTTTATTGTTCAGACTCAGCATATCTTTTTTTTTTTTTTTTTTTCCATAATAAGTGCTTGTTTTATTTTCCCTCTCTGTCACCTCCATAATTCCATTTTGTCCCTATTTCTTCTAGCATATCTTTTTTTATTAGTTATATTCTTTACATCTCAAATGATTTCTTCTTTCCTGGATCCCCCCCTCCCCAAAAGTCCCATAAGCCCATTTCTTCCATCCTCCTCTTCCCCAATCAACCCTGTCCTGCTTCCCTGTCCTGGTATTACCTTACACTGCTGCACTGAGCCTTTCCACAACCACGGGTCTCTCCTTCCTCCCTTCTTGGACATCATTTGATATGTGAATTTTGTCTTCGGTTGTATTCCGAGATTCTGGGCTAATATCCACTTATCAGTTAGTGCATGCCATGTGTGTTCTTTTGTGATTGGGTTACCTCACTTAGGATGATATTTTCCCTATCTACCCATTTGCCTAAGAATTTCATGAATTCGTTGTTTTTAATAGCTGAGTAGTACTCCATAGTGTAAATATACCACATTTTCTGTATCCATCCCTCTGTTGAGGGACATCTGGGTTCTTTCCAGCTTCTGGATATTATAAATAGGGCTGCTATGAAAATAGTGGAGCATGTGTCCTCATTACATGCATTTGACAAAATTCAGCATCCTTTCATGTTAAAGGTCTTGGAAAGAACAAGAATTCAAGGCCCATACCTAAACATAGTACATGCAATATGGAGCAAACCAGTAGCCAACATCAAACTAAATGGAGAGAAACTTGAAGCAATCCCACTAAAATCAGGTACTAGACAAAGCTGCCCTCTTTATCCACATTTGTGCAATATAGTACTTGAAGTTCTAGCTAGAGCAATTAGACAACAAAGGGAGGTCAAAGGGATACATATTGGAAAGAAAGAAGTTAAATTATCACTATTTGCAGATGATATGATAGTATACTTAAGCAACTCAAAAAACTCCACCAGAGAACTCCTACAGCTGATAAACAACTTCAGCAAAGTGGCTGGATATAAAATTACCTCAAGCAAATCAGTAGCCTTCCTATACTCAAAGGATAAACAGGCTGAGAAAGAAATTAAGGAAATGACACCCTTCACAATAGCCACAAACAATATAAAGTATCTTGGTGTGACTCTAACCAAACAAGTGAAAGATCTGTATGATAAGAACTTCAAGTCTCTGAAGAAAGAAATCAAAGAAGACTTCAGAAGATGGAAAGATCTCCCATGCTCATGGATTGGCAGTATTACTATCGTCAAAATGGGTCAGCAGGTCTAATGAAGGTGATTAACTTTGGCAAAGAGAGTGTTCACCTGAAGGAGGAACACAAAATAAAATATACAAACGAGCCTAATGCCTAGCATTCATCTGCACTCATGGCATTCCATGCCCTGCTGACTCTGTTCTAGGGATGTGAACCATAGTATACTATTGCTTCCATGACCATGCAGTACTCAGTAGCTTTGCATCTTACAAAGGATTGATATCCAATATATATAAAGAACATAAAAAGTGGTCAGTATTTTTAAATGATGGTTTTGCAAAGATCTGCATGGGAACTGAACAATGGTAAAAACAAATGGCTCAGAAATATCTTTAGAAAAATGTTCAATGTATCATGAGATTAGGTAAATGCAAATCTGAACAACTTTAAAATTTCATCTTAAACCATTAAAAGTGGCAAAGATGAAGAGAAAAAAAATACAAATTATAGAGGACTTTGGCTAGAACAGGATACTTTTTCAGTGTTATTGTTATTAATAACTGGTACAGACAATACAGAAATCAGTGTGGAAAATTCTTAAGAATAAATATAAAAAGTACCATATGACCTAGTGATATCATTCCTTGGTAGATGGCCAAAGGACTTGACATCTTACTACAGATAATTGCTCAACCATGTTCATTGCTGTACTTTATTCACAATATCTAGAAAACAAAAACAACCTAAATGTCTTACAATTGGTGAGTAGATAATAAAAACATGGTAATGTGTACTATGTAATACCATTTATCTGTAAGGAAAAAGAAATCCATGAAATTGGTGGACAAATCAATGAAACAAGAAAGCATTATAAAGAGTGAGGTATTTCAGGCCCATAAGAATACTCTGTCCTCTGAAGGCCCTAGGTTTAAATCTTCCATTATAATTATGATTTTGTCCCTTCATCAGTGAAACTTGTCTTTATCACAGAGGATGACTAGTATAGAAAATGCAGCCAATCAAAATACAGAATTGAGGATCCCAGTCCTAAGGGATGGAAACATTTAAAAAATAAATGCTGCACATTAAGTTTGGAGATCATTGTGGAAGAGGAAGCAGAAAGACTTTGTGCCACTTAGAGGAAAAGTGAGACTGTTGTGAAGTTATATCTTCTAGCAATGTCAGGGATTGTGCACCCATGAAAGGCCACTGATATGGATGCCTAACATGAGCTCAAAAATGGCATCAACAATAAATGAATAAACTTTGAGTGAAGGAAAACAAAGATTACACAGAGAATCAAGCATTTATGCAGTGCTGAAAGCAGGAGGAATAGTCTTCACTGGAGAAAGAACAACTGGTTTTCCAATACTAAAGATTCTTCCTTGAAAACATATTTTGAGTAACACTATACAGACTGAGTAGGTTGTATTTAGGAATATATATGTACACATAGGAACAAATGTGTGCCCAATAACAAAAAAGTAGAAGTATGGGAGTTATGGGAGTATTTGGAAGGAGGAAAGGGAAATGATGTAATTATATTATAATCTCAAAAGAAAAATAATGATAATAAAATGGAATCCAATTTAAAAAATATATCTTTAGTGATAGACTTTTGAGGATGGTAATCATGTAACTAGCAACCATGATAATTTAAGGAAAGTACCATAGTGTCAAGTGTAGATAATCTATGAGTTGGAGAGTAAAAGCTCAGAGGTTGAACAAATACTACAGGATCCTGCTGTGCTTGTTGGTTGCCCCTACAACTAGATGGCAAGACCTTATTGATGAGTACAACACATTCCTTGTTTATGATGTGGAAAAAATTTAAGATGCAACTAGCCAGAGAGATTCCTTCATTTAAGAATTTTAACAAGCCAGCTTCCAGCTTGAATGTACAGTCTGTTTTAATATTTATACAGTCTCATTTACTATACAAAATTATTTTATACCCTATGCAAATTGGTTTGTTCTTTCATTCATTGTACTCATATTTATTGCTAGTGTAGATCCAACATAAGTTTCTGTTCTTTATGCAATAATTTGCTCATATTTTCTTTACAGTTGCTTTGGTACTACTTAGCACAATTACAACAGAACTGATGCTCACAAAACAAATGGAAAATCATGTTATTATTGAAAGGGATGTCTAAGTAGAATAAGATAGAAGAATCCATCCTTATTTTTAAAAATCTTAATTTTAAACATAATTTTTATGTGAGTGGTTATTCTGGTTCATACTTTTCAGGCTACAGTTTTAAGTTTTTTCAACTACAAAGTGTTATGCTGAGTCTCAGAGCATATGTTTAAATACATATCTTGAAGATAAAACATAATATAGGGCATAGTTTAAGACCCAGATCCTTGGTCAGTGTTACTTACTTCAAGATGCCCTGAGTGAGACAGAGATGCAGCTCGATGCAAAAGAGGTTTATTTTTCGGTGTATTGGGGTTGAACTTCAATTAGTCCCTCTAGGGTAGTGAGTAGTCAGTGACCCTGAATGGCTATTATGTGCAGTTTTTATACTTTATAGGGTCACAGGTTACATCATTAAGGTTACATTTCAAATTTACTGTCTAAGCATATTGATCTTTTAATCTATTGGCTAGCAAGCGTAACACACATTTCAACTCTACTTGGAACTTTTGAGGGTCAGGTGACTATCTGTCATCATATTCTGTAGCTTCTCTGAAAATTTTTTACTCAAAACTGTTCCTGTTGGTAAAGGATGGTACTTGACCTAGCTTTGACCTGAGGCAGGTGGGTGTAAGGCTTAAGGCTGGCAAAAGCCCTATACACTGTTCATTTTATTTACCATTTTACATGTGTCTATTCATTTAATGATGACATAAATGATAAAGTATTCATCCCCACCTAACCTTATCTTAATGCTAAGTTTATTATTCTAAGAACATGAAGTTTTATATAATCCATAAGACACGAACAGAAAATATTTAACAAATGCAAATTGTTATAATGCACATTTATTGGTTTATTTCAGGGGATTTCTTCAAACTCATTGTATGAAAAGTAGAGTCAGTTCAGATTCTCTATGGACTGTGAGCCTCTGAACTTCTGAAAAAGACCAATGTAAAAACGGACCATGGTAAAGTTTTATTTTTTTTTCTGGCTCTTGCATTTTGGGTGGCTGTTGGGCAGTGGACCTTGAGAGGTACCATGGCCCTCAGTTGAACTCAAGGCTTTTAAACCCCAGAACCCCTGAAGAGATGGTAGGAGTTTCTTCTGCTCCTGGGCTCCAAGCCCCCATCACTAGCCACAGCTCCCACATAGATTTGTGGCTATCAGTCTCATAAGGATAATGTTGCAATCCCTTCCACATGTAGATGAGGAAAAAGATGTGACCTATGGTCAGCTTAAATATTTCCATGCATTGAGAAGATAGTTGGTAATATCCATTCACTGTTCTAAAGGGATGTTTCCTTTCAGCTTTCAGGAGAATAGTGCACTATTGACATAATAGCTCATAATGGAGACAAGATAGAAAAGGGTAGGCCACTCAAGCTCTACATTCATGAACTTAAATATAACAGGATGTCAGAGAATTTTATGTTAAGTAAGGAAAGCTTAAATAATTTAAAGTGACTGAAGTACTTATTGAATTTTGTCTCAGAGTGGTCTAAAGTTTACAGAACAATATCTTAATTGTAATCAGAAAAATTGAATGACTCATCTTTAGCAATATGTTCATATTTTTTACTGATGGGATAGAATACACATGAACAAGAAAAATAATATACAAGAACAAAATTACTCTCTAAATCTTTGTGGTTTTCTTTCATTTTTTTCCTTTTATTCCCTCCTCCCCATAAGTCCCATAAACCCTCTTCCCTCCATCCGTTCCCTAGTCAACCACCTCTCACTTCTCTGTTCTGGTAATCCCCTAACATGCTACATCATGCCTTTCCAGGACCAGCACCCTCTCCCTCCTTCTTCTTGGGAATGATTTGATACGTGTGGTTTTCTAATAAGCATGTCCTCTATATTTTTCTTCATGCAATTCAGTACAAAATGAACCATTGGATGTTTCCTAATGTACTAAGCTTGAGGGATATGCTCAGAAAAAAAAAGGGTAATTTCAGCAGAAAACCTTGAGCACATGTGGACTTCAGGAAACTTCAATGTCTATTTGACCACAGCATGTATACAGAAGTAACAATTTTGAAACAGAGTGTCTACATACACATAATTTTCTTATTATTTTATAATTGGTACTTAGAGTCATTGTACAGATTTCATCATCATCGTTGTCGTCATTGTCGTCATCATCATCATCATCATCATCATCCTACAGTGATCTTTGTGTCCCCTACCACACCACTTCTCTTTCTTTGACAGTTATATATCATATATAAAGTTATTTATTGAGTGAATAAGAAAATATTAAATACATTTTCCTCCCCAACATTATATTTAAACTGACTTAGTAATTAAATTTGGGACAATCATGTCATCATTTTATCCCTGAGATAAGAGGCAAAATGAAGACAATATTTCATTGCTTTTAACCATTGGTAGTATAAAACTGATAGGGGGTATATTCCAATAAAATATTACAGTTTTCTACCTTGGGACAACATGAATGAATTTCATCTAACACAGAATTACAAAAAAAAATGATTCATAAGAATTCCAATGTGAGAAATAACCTTATCATTGTAAAATCTTCTAACTTTACATATGATTTCTTGATGTCATCCTTAACAGAGACATACACAAAAGTGTATTATATGTCTCAGTGTACACATTGGAGATTATTAAGCTAATTTTAACATTGGCCCATGTAATCTTACAAATCTCTAGAGAAATTGATCCTATAGAATCTGAAGAACCAAACACAGGAAGTTTCTAGGACAGGAGATACAGTTTGTATCAATTTCAACTACTATGTACATGTGTTCATGTTTTCATTTAAAATTTCAGTAATATATCATATTTCATATCATCCCAATAAATATTTTCCTTGCATGTTTATACAAAGTTGACAGGATGTGTGCTGTGCAGTATATTTTCATCAACATAGAATCAAAAGTATCTTTAAGTCACTTTTTCTTTTCTATAAATTGCCAGTTTCCTATAAACCCAGGAATGTGATACCTCTGGCTCCTCCCCATCTGTGTTGGCCTTGCTTCTCTGAATGTTGATATAACTAAGTCACTATTCTAGCATTCTTATGCATACATACTCTTATTGAATGTACATACATGATCACTACTAACTAATAATTGATTACTTTCTCTTTCAATACAATAAAAGATACCCCTTTTAAAGAAAAATAATGTGTAACAATTGAAAATGACACAATTATGGGGAAAATCATGAGCAGCAACTCCACAGAACTAAAATTTATAGTGTGATATAAATTAACAGATATATATTGAAATGTGAGACTGCATGGGTCTAGTACGTTAAAAGATGACAAAAATGGACTCATAGGATTCAATTGTAATGATCTAGCTAACTTAAATTAATGGAGTAGGCTTGTTTCTGGAGGCCATTAAAACATTTTTTGTAAGTGAATATCTAAATACTTATGTGAATATGATGAGCATATGTATGGAAAAGTATAGAAGACAGTAAATTCACATGATTGACCACATCTTGAATTCCATAGATACAGGACTCACAAATATACATTCTTATACATTTATTTCTCTTACCCATTTCAAATGATTCTTTAGAATACAGCCAGCTAGCCAAACAGAAGAGGAGAGGAAAATATGATGTGAAAACGTGGCACATTAAAACAGGAAAGATGCTGAATAAACCACTTTTATTCCATTTCCTAAAGCTTATATGAGACAGACTCTAATCATAATTAGACAGCTTTAACTAGAAGATATTTTTATAAACAAATGTCATAGCCTTAACTCAAATGAAATCAAAGATATGGTGACATCATACAAACTGAGAACATTGTATTTATTTAAGAATACATTTCTACATTAAACTATGAAAATGCAGATATTTAATGCTTATTTATATAGCTTCTACAATGATGTTACATATTTTTTTAATTTTTATTTTCTATATTCTATGTTTACATTCCAAAGGCTTTCCCCTTTCCCAGTTACCCCCCACCATATGTCCCATAATCCCTCTCCCCCCTGCTATTCCCCACTCATCTCCCCCCACGATTTTTCTGTTCTGGGTCTACGGCCATACCACCCTGAACGCGCCCGATCTCATCTGATGTTACAGTTTTTAAAATTAGACTGTTTTGTGATCGTTCATATGTGAGAACTGTTTTATGTTGAATTTTATATCTTCTCTCCTGAACTCCTGAACTCCTACTTTTGCCTCAATATTCTCTTTCAAAATATGGCCTCTTAAATTATTATTACAAAATGTACATACACACATACACACACACACACAGACACACACACACACACACACACACAGAGAGAGAGAGAGAGAGAGAGAGAGAGAGAGAGAGAGAGAGAGAGGATATTGAGTTCATTTAATGATTACATATAGGTTTAGATAGCCTACTGTGAGAAATACTTCTGGAAAAAGATATTTTTCTCATCTCAGCAGTCATTGATTTCTTGTAGATCTTCATTTATGTGTGAGACTTGGTGAAATTTCTTCCTTCTTGTTGGCATTCCCCTTTCCCAGTTCCGCCCCTCCCTATGTCCCATAGTTCCTCTCCCCCCCAACTATTCCCCAATCATTCCCCCTCTCACCACAGTTTCTCTACAAAACTGGATCCAATCTTTCCAGGCCCAGGGTCCTCTCCTTTCTTCTTCTTGGGAATCATTTGACTTGCTAATTGTGCCTTGAGTATTTAGGGCTTCTAGGCTCATTAATATCCACTTATCAGTGATTGCATTTCATGTGTATTCTTTTGTGATTGGGTTAGCTCACTCAGGATGATATTTTCCAGGTCTAACCATTTACCTACAAATTGCATGAATTCATTATTTTTAATTGCTGAGTAGTATTCCATTGTATAAATATACCACATTTTCTGTATCCATTCTTCCTTTCAGGGATATTTGGGCTCCTTCAAATTTCTGGCTATTATAAAAAAGGCTGCTATAAACATAGTGGAGCATGTGTCTTTATTGTATGCAGGGGAATCCTCTGGGTATATGCCCAGGAGTGGTATGCCAGGGTCCTCTGGAAGGAACATGCCCAATTTTCTGAGGAACCGCCACACTGATTTCCAGAGCGGTTTTACCATTTTGCAATCCCACCAACAGTGGAGGAGTGTTCCTCTTTCTCCACATCCTCGCCAGCACTTGTTGTCTCTTGAGTTTTTAATCTTAGCCATTCTGACTGGTGTGAGGTGGAATCTCAGGGTTCTTTTGATTTGCATTTCTCTGATGACTAATGATGTTGAACATCTCTTAAGGTGTTTCTCAGCCATCCGAATTTCTTCTGGTGAAAATTCTTTGTTTAGCTCTGTACCCCATTTTTTGATAGGGTTATTTGGTTCTTTGGGGTCTAACTTCTTCAGTTCTTTGTATATATTGGATATTAGCCCTCTATCAGATGTGTGGTTGGAGAAGATCTTTTCCCACTTTGTTGGTTGTCATTTTGTCCTTCTGAGAGTGTACTTTGCCTTACAGAAACTTTGTAATTTTATGAGGTCCCATTTGTCAATTCTTGATCTTAGTGCATAAGCTATTTGTGTTCTGTTCAGGAACTTTCCCCCTGTGCCTATGTCCTCCAGGGTCTTCCCAAGTTTCTTTCCTAATAGTTTCAGTGTGTCTGGTTTTATGTGGAGGTCCTTGATCCACTTGGAGTTGATCTTAGTGCAAGGAGATAAGAGTGGGTCAATTCGCATTCTTCTGCATGTTGACCTCCAGTTGAACCAGCACCATTTATTGAAAAGACTATCTTTTTTCCACTGGATGGTTGTGGCTCCTTTATCAAAGATCAAGTGACCATAAGTCTGTGGGTTAATTTCTGGGTCTTCAATCCTATTCCATTGATCCACTTGCCTGTTGCTGTACCAATACCATGCAGTTTTTAACACAATTGCTCTGTAGTACTGTTTAAGGTCAGGGATATTGATTCCCCCAGAAGTCCTTTTATTGTTAAGAATAGTTTTAGCTATCCTGGGTTTTTTGTTGCTCCAGATGAATTTGAGAATTGCTCTTTCTAGATCTATGAAGAATTGAGTTGGGATTTTGATGGGGATAGCATTGAATCTGTATATTGCTTTTGGTAAGATGGCCATTTTTACTATATTGATCCTGCCAATCCAGGAGCAAGAAATATTTTTCCATCTTCTGAGGTCTTCTTTGATTTCTTTCTTCAAGGACTTTAAGTTCCTGTCATACAGATCTTTCGCTTGTTTGGTTAGAGTTACGCCAAGGTACTTTATGTTGTTTGTGGCTATTGTGAAGGGTGTTATTTCCCTAACTTCTTTCTCAGCCTGCTTGTCCTTTGAGTACAAGAAGGCTACTGATTTGCTTGAGTTAATTTTATAACCAGCCACTTTGCTGAAGTTGTTTATCAGCTGTAGGAGTTCTCTGGTGGAGTTTTTTGGGTCACTTAAGTAAACTATCATATCATCTGCAAATAATGATAGTTTGACTTCTTCCTTTCCAATTTGTATACCTTTGACTTCCTTATGTTGTCTAATTGCTCTCGCTAGAACTTCAAGTACTATATTGAAAAGATATGAAGAGAGAGGGCAGCCTTGTCTAGTCCCGGATTTTAGTGGGATTGCTTCAAGTTTCTCTCCATTTATTTTGATGTTGGCTACTGGTTTGCTGTAGATTGCTTTTACTATGTTTAGGTATGGGCCTTGAATTCCTGCTCTTTCCAAGACTTTTAGCATGAAAGGATGCTGAATTTTGTCGAATGCTTTTTCAGCATCTAATGAGATGACCATGTGGTTTTTTTCTTTTAGTTTGTTTATGTAGTGGATTACATTGATGGATTTCCGTATGTTGAACCATCCCTGCATCCCTGGGATGAAGCCTCTGTATTTCTCAGGCACTGGCAAAACTTCTCAGGTGACAGTTATAGCAGGCTCCTGTCAGCAAGCAGTTCTTGGCATCCACAATAGTGTCTGTGTTTGGTAACTGTATACGGGATGGATCCCCAGGTAGAGCAGTCTCTAGATGGCCTTTCCTTCAGTCTCTGTGTTTCCTATCATGGGTACTTTAATCCCCCTTCTAAGAAGTCCCAAAGAATATACACTTTGGCATACCTTCCTCTTGAGCTTCATGTGGTCTGTGAATTATGTCTTGGGTATTCTGTGCTTCTGGGTTAATATCTACTTATCAGTAAGTGCATACTACATGTGTTCTTCTGTGATTGTGTTAACTCACTCAGGATGATATTTTCCAGTTTCACATATTTGCCTAAGAATTTCATTAATTTATTTTTAAATAGCTAAGTAGCAATCCACTGTATAAATGTACCACATTTATCTGTTGAGGGACATTTTTGTTCTTTCCAGCTTCTGGCTATTATAAATAAGGCCACTATGAACATAGTTTCAGCAACATGTCCATTTTTTACTATATTAATCCTGACAATCCATGAGCATCGGATATCTTTCCATTTTCTGAGATCTTCTTCAGTTTCTTTCTCCAGAGACTTGAAGTTCTTGTCATACAGATCTTTCACTCACTTGCTTTAGAGTCATGTAAAAGTATTTTATATTATTTGTGAGTATTGGGAAAGGTGTCATTTCCCTATTTCTTCCTCAGCCCTGTTTATCCTTTGAGTAAAGCAAGGCTCCTGAATTTTTGAGTTAATTTTATATCCATACACTTTGCTGAAGATATTTATTAGGTTTAGGAGTTCTCCAGTAGAATTTTGGGGATAACTTATGTATACTACCACATCATCAACAAATAGTGATACTTTGACTTCTTCCTTTCCAATTTGTATCACTTTGACCTCCTTTTGTTGTCTAATTGCTCTAGCTAGAACTTCAAGTAATATATTGAATAAATATGGAGAGAGAGGGCAGCCTTTTCTCGTCCCTTATTTTAGTGGGTTTGCTTCAATTTCTCTCCATTTAGTTTGATGTTGGCTATTGGTTTGCTACATACTGCTATTACTATACTTAGGCATGGACCTTGTATTCCTGATCTCTGCAATACTTTTAACATGAAAGGCTGCTGTTTCTTGTCAAATGCTTTCTCAGCATCTAATGAGATGATCATGATTTTTTTTTATATTGAGTTTGTTTATATAGTGGATTACATTGATGGATTTCCATATATCTCTACATCCCTGGGATGAAGCCTACTCGTTTATGGAGAATGAACTTTTTATGTATTTTTAACCTAAGTTGGGGAGAATTTTCGTGAGTATTGTCACACTGATATTCATAAGGGAAATTGGTCTGAAACATTATTTCTATGTTGGGTTGTGTGGGTTAGCTATCAAAGTATCTATGTCTTCATAGAATGAAATAGGTAGTCTTCCATCTAGTTTTAGTTTGTGAAATAGTTTTAAGAGTAATGGTATTAGGTCTTCTCGAATGTTTGGTAGAATTTTGCACTAAAACCATCTAGTCCTGTGATTTTTTTTTTGTTGTTGAGAGACTTTTAATGGCTGCTTTTATTTACATATCAGTTGTGAAATTGTTTAGATCATTTATCTGATTATGATTTAACTTTGGTACACAGTATCTAAAAAATCATCCATTTCATCTAGATTTTCCAGTTTTGTTGAATATAGGCTTTTGTAGTAGGATCTGATGATTTTTTTAACTTCTTAAGTTTCTCTTGTTATGTCTCCCTTTTCATTTCTGATTTTGGTAATTTGGATACTGTCTCTATGTCATCTAATTAGTTTGGTTTAAAGTTTATCTCTCTTGTTGATTCTTTCAGAGAACCAGCTTTTATTTTTATTGATTAATGAATTATTTTCTTTCTTTCTATTTGGCTGATTTGGGCCCTGAGCTTAACGATTTCCTGCCTTCTACTCCTCTTGGGTGAGTTTGCTTCTTTTGATTCTAGAGCTCTCAGGTGTGCTGTTAAGTTGTTAGTGTAAGATCACTCCAGTTTTTTGTCTGTTTGTTTTATTTTGTTTTTAACCAGGGGACTTAGTGCTATGAAATTTCCTCTTAGCACTGCTTACATTGTGTCCTATAAGTTTGGGTATGATGTGTCAACATTTTCATTAAATACCAGGAAGTCTTTAATTCCTTTCTTTATTTCTCCCCTGACCAAGTTATCAATGAGTAAAGATTTGTTCAGTTTCCACATGTAAGTAGGCATTCTGTAGATTTTGCTATTCTGGAAGAGCAGCCATAAGCCATGGTGATATGATAGGATGCATGTTATTTCACTCTTATCAGTTGAGAGTTGATTTGTTACCACTAACTTATATGGTCAATTTTGGAGAAGGTACCATGAGGTGCTGAGAAGAAGGTATATCCTTTTGTTTTAGGTTGTAATTTCCTGTAGATATCTGTTAAATCTATGTGGTTCATAACGTCTATTAGTTTCACTGTGTCTATTTAATTTCTGTTTCAATGACCTGTCCATTGGTGACAATGTGGTGCTGAATTCTTCCATTATTATTATGTGGGTTTCAATGTGTTTTGAGCTTTAAAAAAGTTTCTTTTATGAATGTGGCTGTTCATAAACATAATTCTAAGTTGACTGAAAGTGGAATTATAAACATTTTCAGGTAAAATTAAAGATTTACATGGAAAATATTTCTGATTAAATTCAAGAAATATATAGCAAAACATGTTAAAATTGAAGATTATCATGAAAAATAATGCAGATAAAATGATAGACATAAAAAATTACTAAATTAATTTAAGAGGAATTACAAACATTTTCTGATAAAATTGAAGATTTACATGGAAAATATTTCTGTTAGTCTATGTCTTTTTATTGGGGAATTGAGTCCACTGATGTTAAAAGATATTAAATAATAGTGATTGTTGCTTCCTTTTTTATGTTATTTTTATGTTTGTATGAATAGCTTCTTTTGGGTTTGTTGGAAGAAGATTACTTTCTTGATTTTTCTAGGGTGTAGTTTTCCTCCTTGTGTTGGCATTTTCCATCTATTATCCTTTGTAGGGCTGGATTTGTGGAAAGATATTTCTTAAATTTTGCTTTATCATGGAATATATTTGTTTCTCCACCTATAGTGATTGAGAGTTTTGCTGGGTTTAGTATTCTGGACTGGCATTTGTGTTCTTATAGTCTGTATGACATCTGCCCAGGATCTAGCTTTCATCATCTCTGGTGAGAAGTCTGGTGTAATTCTGATAGGCCTGCCTTTATACATTACTTGACCTTTTTCCCTTACTGCTTTTAATATTCTTTCTTTGTTTAGTGTATTCGGTATTTTGATTATTGTGTGCTGGGAGGACTTTCTGGTCTGGTCCAGTATGGTTGAAGTTCTGTACGCTTCTTGTATGTTCATGGAAATCTTTCATAATTTTCCATGACAATCTTCAATTTTAACATGTTTTTCTATATATTTCTTCAGTTTCATCAGAAATATTTTCCATGTACATCTCCAACTTTATCAGAAAATGCTTATAATTCCACTTTCAATCAACTTAGGAATACTTTTATGCCTACCATTATCATATCTATATGAAATTTTCTGTGATAATCTTCAATTTTAGCATGTTTCTCTACATTTTTCTACAATTTTATCAGAAATATTTTCCATGTAAATCTTCAATTCTATCATAAAATGTTTCTACTTCCTTTTTCAATTAATTTAGCTATGTTTTTTATGTCTACCACTTTATGCTATAATTTTCCATCAAAATTGTCAATTTTAATGTGTTTTCCATATATCTCTTCTATTTTATCAGAAATATTTTCCATGTAAATCTTCAATTTTATCATAAAATATTTTTACTTCTTTTTTCAATAAATGAACATGCCTTTCAAAAAATGAATGTTTTTACTCTGTCAGGTAGGGCATAGATGTTCAGAATTGAGACTTTCTTTTGGTGGATTTTCCCTTGAATCAATATGAAGTGTACTTCTTCTCTATGCTTGATTACTTTTGGTTGAAAGTCAGTTTTATTGGATATTAGAATGGCCACTCCTGCTTGTTTCCTGGGTCCATTTGCGTGAAAGACCTTTTTCTATACTTTTACTCTGAGATTGTGTCTGTCTTTGTTATTGAGGTTTGTTTATTGCCTGCAGCAAAATGCTGTATCTTGTTTGCTTATCCAGTTTCTTAGCTTATATTTTTATAGGTGAGTCAATTGCATTAATATTGAGAGATATTAAAGGCAGATGATTGTTGGTTCCTGATATGTTTGTTTTTGTAGGTGTCATTATATGCATGTTGTTCTCTCCTTTTGGCTTTGTTGTGAGATGCTTAATATCTTGTCCTTTCTTCGATGCAGGTACCTTCCTTAGGTTGTAGTTTTTCTTGTAGGATTCTCAGTAAGGCTGTATTGGTAGATGGATACTGCTAGAATTTGGTTTTGTCCTGGAACATATTGGTGTCTCTATGTAGATTGCATGTTTTGTTTGGTATAGTAGCCTGGGCAGGAATTTGTGTTCTCTTAGGTTCTGCATGACCTCTCAATAGGCTCTTCTGGCTTATATAGTTTCTGTTGAGATGTCTGGTGTTATTCTGATAGGTCAACCTTTGTATGTTACTTGACCCTTTCCCCCTTGCAGCTTTGAATATTTCTTTGTTCTATGCATTTAGTGTTCTGGTAATTTTTATTTATTATTATTGGATATATTCTTTAAATTTCATTTCCCTTTTCCTGGTTCGCCACCTCCCAAAGGTCCCATATGCACTTTTCCCTCCCTCTGTTCCCCCATCCACACCGTCACACTTCCCTGTTCTGGTATTCCCCTATACTGATATATTGAGCCTTTCCAGAACCAGGGTCCACGCCTTCCTTCTTCTCGGACAACATTTGGTATGTGGATTGTGGCTTTGGTGTTCCAAGATTCTAGGCTAACATCCACTTATCAGTGAGTACACACCATGGGTATTCTTTTGAGACTGGGTTACCTCACTTAGTATGATGTTCTCCAGCTCCATCCATTTCTCTAAGAATTTCATGAATTCATTGTTTCTAATGGCTGAATAGTAATCCATTGTTTATATATACCACACTTTTTTAATCCATTCCTCCGTTGAGGGACATCTGGGTTCTTTCCAGCTTCTGGCTATTATAAATAAGGCTGCTATGAATGTAGTGGTGAGTGTATCCTTATTACATGCTGGGGAATCTTCTGGGTATATGCCCAGGAGTGGTATGGCAGGGTCCTCAGGAAGTATTGTGTCAGAGTTTTCTGAGGAACCACCAGACTCATTTCCAGAGTGGTTGTACCAGCTTGCAATCCAACCAGCAGTGGAGGAGTATTCCTCTTTCTCCACATCCTCGCCAACGCCTGCTGTTTCCTGAGTTTTTAATCTTAACCATTCTGACTGGTGTGAGGTGAAATCTCAGGGTTGTTTTGATTTGCATTTCCCTAATGACTAATGATGTTGAACATTTCTTAAGGTGCTTCTCAGCCATCTGAAGTTTTTCGGGTGAAAAGTCTTTGTTTAGCTCTGTACCCATTTTTTGATAGGGTTATTTGCTTTTCTGGGTTATAACTTCTTGAGTTCTTTGTAAACATTGGATATTACCCCTCTGTCAGATGTAAGGTTGGTGAAGAACTTTTCCAAGAACACATCAAAATGGTAATCCACCTTGATCAAGTATGCTTCATCCCAGGGATGCAGGGATGGTTCAATATAAGGAAATGCATCAATGCAATCCACTACATAAACAAACTCAAAGAAAAAAAAAACACATGGTCATCTGATTGGATGCTGAAAAAGCATTTGACAAAACTCAGCATCCTTTCATGCTAAATGTCTTGGAAAGAACAGGAATTCAAGGCCCATACCTAAACATAGTAAACACAATTTACAGCAGACCCATAGCCAACATCAATGTAAATGGAGAGAAACTTGAAGCAATCCCCCTAAAATCAGGGACTAGACAAGGCTGCCCCCTCTCACCATATCTTCTTAATATAGTACTTGAGGTACTAACTAGAGCAATTTGACAACATAAGGAAGTCAAAGGGATACAAACTGGAAAGGAAGAAGTCAAACCATCACTATCTGTAGATGATATGATAGTATACTTAAGTGACCCCAAAACTCCACCAGAGAACTCCTACAGCTGATAAACAACTTCAACAAAGTGGCTGGTTATAAAATCAACTCAAGCAAATCAGTAGCCTCCCTATACTCAAATGATAAGCAGGCTGAGAAAAAAATTAGGTAAATGAAACCATTCACAATAGCCACAAACAATATAAAGTATCTTGGTGTGAGTCTAACCAAACAAGTGAAAGATTTTATATGACAAAAACTTCAGGTCTCTGAAGAAGGAAATGGAAGAAGACCTCAGAAAATGGAAAAATCTTCCATGCTCGTGGGTTGGCAGGACTAATATAGTCAAAATGGCAATCTTGCCCAAAGCAATATACAGATTCAATGCAATCCCCATCAAAATCCCAACTCAGTTCTTCATAGAGTTAGAAAGAGCAATTCTCAAATTCATCTGGAATAACAAAAAACCCAGGATAGCTAAAACTATTCTCAACAGTAAAAGAACTTCTGGGGGAATCATTATCCCGAACCTCAAGCCATACTACAGAGCAGTAGTGTTAAAAACTGCATGGTATTGGTACATTGACAGGGAGGTGGATCAATGGAATAGGACTGAAGACCCAGAATTGAACCCACACATCTATGGCCAATTGATCTTCGACAAAGGAGCTGAAAACATCCAGTGGAATAAAGATAGCCTTTTCAACAAATGGTGCTGGCTCAACTGGATGTCAGCATGCAGAAGAATGAGAATTGAACCACTCTTTTCTCCTTGCTAAGCTCAACTCCAAGTGGATCAAGGACCTCCACATAAAACCAGACACACTGAAACTGGTAGAAAAGAAACTAGTGTTCTGGTTTTTATGTGATGAGATTATTTTCTTTTCTGATCCCATTTGTTTTGTGTTCTATAGACTTCTTTTACCTTTATGGTCATCTCTTTCTTTAGGTTGGGGAAGATTTCTTCTATGATTTTGTTGATGATACTTTCAGGTCCTTTGAGCTGGAAATCTTCATTCTCCTCTATTACAATTATTCGTAGATTTGGTCTTTTCATAGTGTCCTGAATTTTCTGGATGCTTTGAGTTAAGAATATTTTATGTTTTTTATTTTCTTTCTTTTTTTTAAAACTATAGGCAACAAAAGTATAACTACATTCTTCTTTGTAGGAACATACATTTTTTTTCCTAGATTTATTTAATGAGTGATCTAAGCAATTATTTCAAACAGCATTTGTTGATTTCTTTCTTATTATTTTTATTGGGTATATTCTTCATTTACATTTCAACTGCTATCCCATTTTCCAGTTTCCCCAACTCCGAGATAACTCCTATCCAATCCTCCTTCCTACTACTTCTATGAGGGTGATCTTCCACACACCCAACACCTACTACCCTGCCCTTGATTCTCCTACATTGGGGTATCTGTCAAGCCTTTATAGGACCAAGGACCTCTCCTCCTATTGATGTCTGACAAGGCAATCTTATGTTACATATGGTGCTAGAGCCATGTGTACCCTTTGGTGATGGCTTACTCCCTGGTTGCTCTGGGGCATTTGTTTATTTGATGTTGTAGTTCTTCCTATGAAGTTGCAAATCCCTTCAGCTCCTATAGCCCTTTCCCTCCCTCCTCCTTTGGAGACTTCACGATCAGTCCAAGGGTTGGCTGTAAGCTGCCTCTGTATTATAAGGCTCTGGCAGGGACTGTCAGGAGACAGCTATAGCAGGCTCCTTCTAGCCAGCATTTCTTGGCATACACAATAGTGTTGGAGTTTTTTGACTGTATATGCAAAGAATCTCCAGGTGGTACAGTCTCTGGATGGCCTTTCCTATGCTCATAACAGCCTTAAGCATAATAGCCAGAAGCTAGAAAGAACCCAGATGTTCTTCAAAAGAAGAATGGATACAGAAAATGTAGTATATTTACACAATGGAATACTACTCAGTATTAAAAATGATGAATTGATGAAATTCTTAGGTAAATGGATGGAACTCGAAAATACCATCCTGAGTGAGGTAACCCAATTACAAAAGAACACACATGGTATGCGCTCACCGATAAGTGGTATTAGCCCAAAAGCTCTGAATACCCAAGATACAATTCACAGTCCACATGAAGCTCAAGAAGACATAAGACCAAAATGTGCGTGATTTGGTTCTTCTGAGAAGGGGAATTAAATATTCACAGGAACAAATATGTAGATAAAGTGATTTTAATTTTCTTTGACTATTGTGTCAATCTCTTCCACATTATCTTCTACACCTGAGATTCTCTCTTCTATCTCTTGTATTCTGTTGGTGAAACATCAGTAATTCCTGACTATATTACTAAGTTTTCCATTTTCAGGTTTGCCTACAATTGTGCTTTTTTATTATTTCTACTTCCACTTTTAGATCTTGGCCTGCTTTACCCAATTCCTTCACCTGTTTTATTTTGTTTTCCTGTATTTCTTTCAGTGAGTTATTGTTATCCTCCTTAAATGACTATTATCTTTCTGAGATAAGATTTTAGGACAGATTCCTAATTTTCATGTGTGTTGTATTCACGGCATGCTGTGATGGAAGAACTGGGTTCTGATGATGCCCATATATTTTGGGTTTGTTGTTTATGGTCTTGTACATGCCTTTTGCCATCTGGATATTCCTGATATTTTTTGTCTGGGTGACTGTTTGTAGTCTGCCTCTTTCGTCCCTGGGTTGCTTCAGGTCTCCTCATAGGCCTGCAGTGTTGGCTATAGCAAACCACCTCTGGGTCCTTCCAAATGGGGACTTTTCACTGGGGCCGAGAAGCTGTCTACTTAGGAACCCATTCAAGGATGAGCCCAATTCTCCTTATTTTTGTCTCTCTATATAGTCTTTGTTGCCTCAATTTCTTCTTCTGGAGCTTAGACCCTTTCAATTTTCTGATTCATCACTTACAAATGCATTAATAGCATCATTTTTAGGTCCTATTTAGGCATCCAGATTGTTAATTAATCCCAGATTCTAGGTTACTCTCATTTGGGTGACATGCTTGTTCTCAGTGTGGGTCATATACACTACACATATGTATGACTATTGATTATTTCCCTCCCTTGGAAGATCAAATCTGTATTCAAACCTACATATGCCAAAATATAAGACAGAATAATTCATATTAGATCTGATGTGAGCTTCAAAAACAAATGCATAAGTTACAAGGTATTATGAATATACCAGGGAACAGCGATTTACTTTGAGTAGTATCTTGTAATAAACAACTTGGGTGGAAGTTTTTCATGTTTAATTCTTTAGCATTTATTAGATACATGGTTCTTTTGGGGGATTATTTTCAGACCAAGTAACATCATTATATATATATATATATATATATATATATATATATATGTATGTATATATGTATATATACATACATATGTATGTATATGTATGTATATATACATATATATAATATGTGTGTATGTGTATGTATATATTCGTATATTCGTATATTTGTATTCATATATTTGTATATATATTCAAAGGTTTTATTCACAAAAGCTAGGAAATTAAAACAATCCAAGTGTCATTCAACAAATGTCTAAATAAGGAACATGTTGAAAATATACACATGTCAGGGAGCTCTTTTGCCTGCTAGGTAGGGTCAAAACAGGTCAGGATTTGCTGGACTAACAGGATATTCTCTGGGAAGCCAGTTTTCCTGCCCTACTGACTCATGGAGTGATAAGAGGAGATAAGCTTGAGGCTCAAGCCAAGGGACTGAAAGTTTTATTAACCTTTGTGGAAGGAACAGGGAGACCACCAAAAGGGAAGGGATATCCTAAGTATATCAGCCAGTGTTCTGCTTGCATGTGATTTTGCTTGCCATAGCAATGTGGGGTATAAAAAGCCTATGAGAAATAAACATGAGGCTATAGAAAGTATCCATTGGAACACCCTCCCTAATCTATCCCTGTGTCTTCTTTTTTTAATTTTTTTTTTACTTTCTATATTCTTTGTTTACATTCCAAAGGCTTTTCCCAATTACCCCCTCACCATATATCCCATAAGTCCTCTTCCCTCTGCCCATTCCCCAATCACCCCCCCCCCACATACACACCATTTCTCTGTTCTGATACTCTCCTACAAAACTGGATCCAGTCTTTTCAGGACCAGCTTCCTCTCCTTCCTTCTTCTTCGGAATGTTTTGATTTGCTATTTGTGCCTTGAGTATTCAGAGCTTCTGGGCTCATTAATACCTACTTATCAGTGATTGCATTTCATGTGTGTTCTTTAGTGATTGGGTTAGCTCACTTAGGATGATATTTTCCAGATCCAAACATTTGCCTACAAATTGCATGAATTCATTATTTTTAATTGTTGAGTAGTATTCCATTGTATAAATATACCACATTTTCTGTATCCATTCCTCCTTTGACAGACATCTGGGCTCCTACCAACTTCTGGCTATTATAAATAAGGCTGCTATAAACATAGTGGAGCATGTGTATTTATTGCATGAAGGGGAATCCTCTGGGTATATGCGAAGGAGTTGTATGACAGGGTCCTCTTGAAGTGTCATGCCCAATTTTCTGAGGAACTGCCAGACTGATTTCCAGAGTGGTTGTACCATCTTGCAATCCCACCAACAGTGTAGGAGTGTTCCTCTTTCTCCACATCCTCGCCAGCACTTGTTGTCTCTTGAGATTTTAATCTTAGCCATTCTGACTGGTATGAGGTGGAATCTCAGGGTTGTTTTGATTTGCATTTCCTAGATGACTAATGATGTTGAACATCTCTTAAGGTGCTTCTCAGCCATCCGAATTTCTTCAGGTGAAAATTCTTTGTTTAGCTCTGTACCCCTTTTTTATTAGGGTTATTTGATTCTTTGGGGTCTAACTTCTTGAGTTCTTTGTAGATATTGGATATAAGCCCTCTTTCGGGATGCGGGGTTGGTGATCTTTTCCCAATTTGTTGGTTGCTGTTTTGTCCTTCTGATGGTGTCCGTTGCCTAACAGAATTTTTGTAATTTTTTTTAATTTTTATTTATTTTATTATATTTTTATTGGATATATTCTATATTTACAATTAATTTCCCATTTTCTGGTTCCCCACCCCCAAAGGTCCCACATGTCCTTTTCCCTCCCCCCTGTTCTCTCATCCACCCCCTCCCACCTTACTGTTCTTGTACTCCCCCACAATGATGTTTTGGTCCATTCTAGCACCAGTGTCCACTCCTTTCTTCTTGTGAGACATCACTTGATATGTGATTTATGTCTTTGGTGTTCCAAGCTTCTAGGCTAATATCCACTTATCAGTGACTGTATACCATGGGTATTCTTTTGAGACTGGGTCACCTCACTTAGTATGATGTTCTCCAGCTCCATCCATTTCTCTAAGAATTTCATGATTCATTGTTTCTAATGGCTGAATAGTACTCCATTGTGTATATATACCACATTTTTTGTATCCATTCCTCTGTTGAGGGTCATCTGGGTTCTTTCCAGCTTCTGGCTATTATATATAAGGCTGCTATGAACATAGTGGAGCATGTATCCTTATTGCATGCTGGTGAATCTTCTGGGTATATTCCCAGGAGTGGTATGGCTGGGTCCTCCGAAAGTATCACATCCAGTTTTCTGAGGAACCGCAATACTGATTTCCAGAGTGGTTGTACCAGCTTGCATTCCCACCAGCAGTGGAGGAGTGTTCCTCTTTCTCCACATCCTCGCCAACACCTGATGTCTTCTGAGTTTTTAATCTTAGCCATTCTGACTGGTGTGAGGTGAAATCTCAGGGTTGTTTTAATTTGCATTTCCCTAATGACTAGTGATGTTGAACATTTTTTAAGGTGTTTCTCAGCCATCTGAATTTCTTCAGGTGAAAAGTCTCTGTTTAGCTCTGTACCCCATTTTTGGATAGGGTTATTTGGTTTTCTGGGGTCTAACCTCTTGAGTTCTTTGTATACATTGGAAATTAGCCCTCTGTCGAATGTGGGGTTGGTGAAGATCTTTTCCCAATTTGTTGGTTGCCAATTTATGCTTTTGACAGTGTCTTTTGCCTTACAGAAACTTTGTAGTTTTATGAGGTCCCATTTGTCTATTCTTGCCCTTAGAGCATAAGCAATTGGTGTTCTGTTCAGGAATTTTTCCCCTGAGCCGATGTCTTCAAGGGTCTTCCCCAGTTTCTTTTCTATTAGTTTTATTGTGTCTGGTTTTATGTTGAGGTCCTTGATCCACTTGGAGTTGAGCTTAGTGCAAGGAGATAAGAGTGGATCAATTCTCATTCTTCTGCATGTTGACCTCCAGTTGAGCCAGCACCATCTGTTGAAAAGGCTATCTTTTTTCCACTGGATGTTTTCAGCTCCTTTGTCGAAGATCAATTGGCCATATATGTGTGGGTTCAATTCTGGGTCTTCGATCCTATTCCATTGATCCACCTCCCTGTCACTGAATCAATACCATGCAGTTTTTAATACCACTGCTCTGTAATATTGCTTGAGGTCCGGGATATTGATTCCCCCAGAAGTTCTTTTGCTGTTGATGATAGTTTTAGCTATCCTGGGTTTTTTGTTATTCCAGATGAATTTGAGAATTGCTCTTTCTAACTCTATGAAGAGTTGAGTTGGGATTTTGATGGGGATTGCATTGAATCTGTATATTGCTTTGGGCAAGATTGCCATTTTGACTATATTAGTCCTGCCAACCAACGAGCATGGAAGATTTTCCCATTTTCTGATGTCTTCTTCAATTTCCCTCTTCAGAGACCTGAAGTTTTTGTCATATAAATCTTTCACATGTTTGGTTAGCGTCACTCCAAGATACTTTACATCATTTGTGGCTATTGTGAAGGGTGTCATTTCCCTAATTTCTTTCTCGGCCTGCTTATCCTTCACGTATAGGAAGGCTACTGATTTACTTGAGTTGATTTTATAGCCAGCCACTTTGCTGAAGTTGTTTATCAGTTGCAGGAGTTCTCTGGTGGAGGTTTTTGGGTCACTTAAGTATACTATCATATCATCTGCAAATAGTGATAGTTTGACTTCTTCTTTTCTGATTTGTATCCCTTTCACTTCCCTCTGTTGTCGAATTGCTCTAGCTAGTACCTCAAGTACTATATTGAAGAGATATGGTGAGAGGGGGCAGCCTTGTCTAGTCCCTGATTTTAGAGGGATTGCTTCATGTTTTTCTCCATTTACCTTGATGTTGGCTACTGGTCTGCTGTAGATATGGGCCTTGAATTCCTGTTCTTTCGAAGACCTTTAGCATGAAAGGATGCTGAATTTTGTCAAATGGTTTTTCAGCATCCAATGAGATGACCATGTGGTTTTTTTCTTTGAGTTTGTTTATGTAGTGGATTACATTGATGGATTTCCGTATATTGAACCATCCCTGCATCCCTGGGATGAAGCCAACTTGATCATGGTGAATGATCATTTTGATGTGTTCTTGGATTCGGTTGGCAAGTATTTTGTTTAGTATTTTTGCATCGATATTCATAAGAGAAATTGGCCTGTAGTTCTCTTTCTTAGTTGGATCTTTGTGTGGTTTTGGTATCAGGGTAATTGTGGCTTCATAGAATGAGTTGGGTAGTGTTCCTTCTGTTTCTATTTTGTGGAATAATTTGAAGAGTATCGGTATCAGGACTTCTTTGAAGGTCTGATAGAATTCTGCACTAAAACCGTCTGGTCCTGTGCTCTTTTTGGTTGGAAGACTGTCTATGACCCCTTCTATTTCTTTGGGGGTTATGGGTCTGTTTAGACGATCTATTTGATCCTGGATTAATTTTGGTATTTGGTAACTGTCTAGGAAATTGTCCATTTCCTCCAGATTCTCCAGTTGTGTTGAGTATAGGTTTTTGTAGTAGGATCTGATGATTTTTTGAATTTCCTCAGTTTCTATTGTTATATCTCCCTTTTCATTTCTAATTTTGTTAATTTGAATACTGTCTCTGTGCCCTTTAGTAAGTGTGGCTAGGGGTTTATCTATCTTGTTGATTTTCTCAAAGAACCAGCTCCTGGTTTTGTTGATTCTTTGTATGGTTCTCTTTGTTTCAACTTGATTGATTTCAGCCCTGAGTTTGATGATTTCCTGTCTTCTGCTCCTCCTGGGTGAAATTGCTTCTTTTTGTTCCAGAGCATTCAAGTGTGCCATTAAGTTGCTAGTATATGCTTTCTCCTGTTTGTTTTTGGAAACACTAAGGGCTATGAGTTTTCCTCTAAGCACTGCTTTCATTGTGTCCCATAGATTTGGGTATGTTGTGCCTTCATTTTCATTAAATTCTAAGAATTCTTTGATTTCTTTCTTTATTTCTTCCTGGACTAAGGTATCATTGAGTAGAATATTGTTCAGCCTCCATGCGTATAGGGATTTTCTGTTGTTTTTGTTGCTATTGAAGAACACTCTTACTCCATGGTGATCTGATAAGAGGCATGGGATTAGTTCGATCTTTTTATATTTGTTGAGATCTGTCTTGTGTCCAATTATATGGTTGATTTTGGAGAAGGTACCATGAGTGCCTGAGAAAAAGGTATAGTCTTTTGCTTTAGGGTGAAATGTTATATATATATATATATATATATATATATATATATATATATATATATATGTTAAATCCAATTGCTCCAAAGTTTCGATGAGTTTCTCCGTGTCCCTGTTTAATTTCTGTTTTCCTGGTTGGTCCACTGTGGATAGTGGAGTATTGAGGTCCCCCACAATCACTGTTAGGTGCAATGTGTGCTTTGAGCTTTAGTAAGGTTTCTTTTACGAATGAGGGTGCCCTTACATTTGGAGCGTAGATGTTTAGAATTGTGAGTTTTTCTTGGTGGATTCTTCCTTTGACTAGCAAGAAGTGACCTTCTGTGTCTCTTGATGACTTTGGGTTGAAAGTCAATTTTATCTGATATTAAAATGGCTACTCCAGCTTGCTTCCTGTGACCATTTGCTTGAAAAATTGTCTTCCATCCTTTTACTCTAAGGTATTGTTTGTCTTTCACTCTGAGGTGTGTTTCCTGTAAGCAGCAAAATGTAGGGTCCTGTTTCTGTATCCAGTCTGTTACTCTATGTCTTTTTATTGGGGAGTTGAGTCCATTGATGTTAAGAGATATTAAGGAATTGAGATTATTACTTCCTGACATTTTTGATGTTATTTTTGTTTTTGAGTAGTTATCTTCCTTTGAGTTTGATGGAAGAAGTTTACTGTCTTGCTTTTTCTTGGATGCCGTTCCCTTCCTTGTATTGGAGTTTTCCTCCTATAGAGTTCCTGTAGAGCTGGGTTAGAGGAAAGATATTGTGTAAATTTGGTCCTGTAATGGAATATTTTGATTTCTCCATCTATGTTGATTGAGAGTTTTGCTGGGTATAGTAGTCTTGGCTGACATTTGTGTTCTCTTAGGGTCTTCATGAGGTCTGCCCAGGATCTTCTAGCTTTCATGGTTTCTGGACAGAAGTCTGGTGTGATTCTGATAGGTCTTCATTTATATGTTACTTAGTCTTTTTCTCTTGCTGCCTTTAATATTCTTTCTTTGTTTAGTACATTTGGGGTTTTGATTATTATGTGATGGGAGGTGTTTCTGTTCTGGTCCAGTCTGTTTGGAGTTCTGTAGGCTTCTTGTATATTCATGGGCATCTCTCTCTTTAAGTTACGAAAGTTTTCTTCCATAATTTTGTTAAAGATATTTGCTGGCCCTTTAAGTTGTAGATCTTCACTCTCATCTATCCCTATAATCCTTAGGTTTGGTCTTCTCATTGTGTCCTGGATTTCCTGGATGTTTTGGGTTACAAGCCTTTTGGATTTTGCGTTTTCTTTGACTGTGGAGTCAATGGTTACTATGTTATCTTCAGCATTAGAGATTCTTATTTCTATCTCTTGTATTCTGTTGTTTATGTTTGCATCTACGACCCCTGATTTCCTGCCAAGGTTTTCTATCTCCAAAGTTGCCTCCTTTTGTGATTTCTTAGTTGTTTCTACCTCTGTGTTCAGATCTTGGATGGTTTTGCTCAGTTCCTTCATTTGTTTGTTTGTGTTTTCATGTAATTCTTTAATATATTTTTGTGCTCCCTCTTTCATGACTTCTGCCTGTTGTTTCAAGTTCTCCTGCATTTATTTAAATGATTTTCTCATTTCCTCTTTATTGCTTTCTGTCTGATGGCCCATATTCTCCTGGAGTTCTTTAAGTGTTTTTTGTGTTTGGATTGTAAGAGCTTCTACCCTATTGATGTTCCCCTGCATTTCTTTAAGAGATTTGTTTATGTCTTTTTTGTGTTCCTCTAGGAGCATCATGACCTGTGCTTTTATATCTAACTCTTGTTTTTCTGGTGTGCTGGGGTATCCCGGAATTGCTGTGGTTGGCAAATTGGGTTCAGATGGTGCCATATTGCCTTGATTTCTGTTAATATCATTCCTACATTTGCCTTTTGCCATCTCTTTATCTCTGGAGTTAGTTGGTCTTATTGTAGATGGCAGCCCTGCTGAAAGCACAGCATGCCTGTCCCCAGGAGACAGTGACCTTGGCTGAGCTGTTGGTGCCCTGCTCTGCCGATCTCTTCTGGTGGCATTGTCTGTGCTGGACTATGCTAGCTCTCAGTCCAAGCCCCTGACTCCAGCTGCTAGAATTCCGAGCTGTGTTCTTAGGCAAGATGGCCCCTCGTTGCTCAGAGAGCCGGCCCCAGCCGGGGTGGTCTGCACCCACAGCTGAGCTGTCTGTGCCCAGATCTCCTGCAGAGCTAAGCTAAGCTATATCTCTGGCCACACACCTGACTCTAGCCGCTCGCTGTGCCCGGTGTGCCTGCTGTTTGAGTGTGGTATCCTGAGGCAAGATGGCGGCCCCGCTGAAAGCACAGAGTGACCTTGGCTCGAATTTTTGTAATTTTATGAGGTCCCATTTGTCAATTCTTGATCTTAGAGCATAAGCTATTGGTGTTCTGTTCAGGAACTTTCCCCCTGTGCCCATGTCCTCCAGGGTCTTCCCCAGTTTTTTTTTTTTTCAATTCGTTTCAATGTGTCTGGTTTTATGTGGAGGTCCTTGATCCATTTGGATTGGCTGGATCAATATAGTAAAAATGGCTATCTTGACAAAAGCATTCTACAGATTCAATGCAATCCCCCATCAAAATTCCAAATCAATTCTTTGTAGATTTAGAAAGAGCAATTCTCAAATTCATCTGGAGTAACAAAAAACCCAGGATAGCTAAAACTATTCTCAACAATAAAATGACTTCTGGGGGAATCAATATCCCCTGACCTCAAGCAGTACTACAGAGCAATTGTGTTAAAAACTGCATGGTATTGGCACATCGACAGGCAAGTAGATCATTGGAAAAGAATTGAAACCCAGAAATGGACCCACAGAGTTATGGTCACTTGATTTTTGATAAAGGAGCTACAACCATCCAGTGGAAAAAAGATAGCCTTTTCAACAAATGGTGCTTGTTCAACTGGAGGTCAACATGCAGAAGAATGTGTAAGGCTTTTTATACCTGAATTAATAATGTCAATATTTTTAGAGAAAGACTATATAAACCATAAGTAATTGAATATCTCCAGATGTGCAAATGAAGTGTCTCAAATGCTAAGTCCACACCTTGTGATAGTAACAAACTACTCTGAAAACTGTTTAACATTATTTTGTTCGAATTATATTATTCCCTATAATATCTCACACACTGCTAGAAAATCAATGTTAAGATACTTCACCTTTTCCTGCTATACACATGATTACTCAATAAGTGAACACAAAGCTAGCTGAATTAAAATATAAAACATCTGTTTTTAATCTGCTTCCTGTTGTATGATAAGCAATCACAAATTTTAATTTGTATAAGAGCAGAATGTAAGAAAGCTTACATGACATATTCTTTAAATAAGATGATAAATGTGTAGTAAAATGTTTCTGAATATTCATCTCAAGATTTTTTTGACTTTAACATTTATCTAAGGGTCCCTTAAATATCTGACCATCTTTGCTCTAGGAGTTAAGGACTTCTTTTACCAGCAAATTTTCCCACCTTAGTCTTATTTCAGAACTTTCTAATTTCCAAAAACAGTTTGGAAATTGATTGAGTACTAACTTTGCACATATGTTGAATAGACAGTATTTCAGTATGGTAATTCTTACTGTAGTAGATATCAAAAGTCTAAAATTCTCTAGAATAATTTTTGAATTACCTAATTCACATGTATGGATTGTTATAAATATTCCTGTTTTATCTCCACTATTGTTGCGAATAGGTAAGTAACACTATGATTTGCCAAATATTCGTTTACTTAATGGAAATATTATACAGAGAAGGGTGCCAAATAAAGGTGAGAAGTAGATTTCCTTTCTAAACATTCTCATATAGGAATGGATACCTGTCTCAATGGAGTGTTCTATGAGACAGGGCATCTATCATAGTTTAACATTTGGTATAACCAAATATGCAAATACATTTTATTTTAATATTGAAGTAATTTTTCTTTGATTTTAAATCAAGAGTTGATGACTCTGTTCTACTAATGTTTTGGTTATATTTGCATAGACCCTCAATGGGAGATAAGAGACATATTAATCATTCATGACTGCCAACATTTATTCTCTCATATACATAATCACAATCCCTGAAAGTCTGAAACAGAAGTATTTAGAAGGTGAGAATTATTTTACTTGTCCTTTGGGTTTGAGAACAACTTATAAGTCATGATTCTTACTCCAAAATTATACTTAAACTTATCAAGGTGGACTCTTTCATTTTACTGCCTTTTTTTCTAAAATAATAGTTTCAAATTAAGGTTTTTTTCTTACCATCTTTTCATGTTAATTAAGAGTAAACTAATTAATACATGGTTATCCAACCCCAAATTATGTTAGAAATTTTTATGTGGCTAAACTCGGCACTATAGATGATGCTCCAGGTTGGGAGCCATTCTCTAACAATAAGGGGCATATACACAGGTCAGTTAATTTTAATATGCCTTGATTTATTCAATAGCTGCATAATTCTAAACCTTCCTCTGCTAGCAAATACTCCCCTCCAGTACACATGAGACTCCTAAAACTTCCCCTGCAAGCCCAGGCCCAATCAGTGAAGTGGCCAGTGGCCAGTGTTTAGTGGCTACTTACCCAAATTCTTTCATGTCTGGTTGACTTTCTCTCCTGCACCTCTAAGTCTGATCCGTCTCCCTCTGAATCATGGTGATTCTGTCTTCCTTTCAGTCTCTAGCCTGCCCAAATCCTAAGGTCCCCCACCTCTGTTTGCCTGGCCAGCAATTGGCTGTATGGAAATTCTTTTTTTAAATTTGATATATTCTTTATTTACATTTCAAATGTTATCCTCAACTAGTCCCCCCCCATACCCCCTATCCCATCCTCCCTCCTCCTACTTCTATGATGGTGTTCCTCCACCCACCCCACTCCTGCCATTCCACCATTGATGCCCCTACATTGGGGCATCTATTGAGCCTTCATAGGATCAAGGACATCTCCTCCCATTGATGTGTAACAAGGCAATCTTCTGCTACATATGCAGTTCTTTATTGACAATCAAATACAGCTAGGGATAGAGACCTTCAGATTTTGGGAACGTAACCTTTTGGGAGCCAAATTTAATTGAGACAGCATTAGAACCGATCCCTAACATTTTTTATGGTATACTTTGGCTGACTAGGAGATGTAGTATGATCTAAGAAATCATGATTGCATCAAATGCTCTGAACAACTCAATTTCCTTAAAGTGACTAAATGACAGCATAGATTTGCCTGTTCATACAAGTTCTCATTTAAATAAGTTAAATAAAGTTTTCTTACCTGTCATAATAAGTCAGACATTTCCAAATAATTCTTATGAAAGTTAACTACACATGAACATCCTTGTTTCCTCATTTTCTTTTATTTGACTTCATGATTTGATGGTATGAATACAGTATTAAAATCACCAGAAGGCTGAAAAGGAATGAGAATTACATCACTCAACCAGAATCATTTCTTCATTCATGTAGTCATCACATTCAATTTTCTTACAAGGAGTAGAAATATCAGATCTTTGCAAGTGATAAAGGTTTGCTGTATACACATTGTAGTTAAGATAAAACAATGGCTAAGATAAATGTATAAATTGAAGCATTTTCAGGTAGAAATATCATCCTTCACAGTACATATTGTGAAACAATATTTATTCAGTTTTTACCTTAAAATGTCTGATACTTTTGTTGATAACATTATTGCATGTAGTTTATAAATGGTAATAGTTTTATGTCACACATAGGAAAATTTAGAGAAATTAGTGTAAAATAACAGGTGAAATTACTCTTATGTACTTCCAGTAGAAAAACCATAAGTGAGTAACTTAAATAAACATAAAGGATGAAAATCAGACAAATTAAAATTAACACTACATTTGGTAAAAGAAATCAAAATGTGAAACAAACCATACTTTGATGATAAATTATTTTCAAAGGAAAATATCTTTATTCATAATTATCATTTTAATTTCCCTTTACTGTAGGAAGAAGTTAAAATTGAATAAATTTGTTTGGGATGATCACTTTTAGAATATATAATTGGAATGCAAAGATAAGGACCTAAGTTAAAAATCTCCAAAATACGGGTGAAAGCCAAACATGACAGAGGGTCAATACTTCCTATGGTCTAATCTTAGATGTGAGTTAGAAACAGGAGAAACATAAAAAGCTAATGAGACAACTACCTGGCTTAAACACTAATGAGATCTTTCTCATTAAGGTTTAAGGTACATCCTGACATATAATTGACTTGGACTCTAAAATTATTGATTATATAATTTTAATAATCATTTTGCTTTATTCTCATGTAATCCACAGTTTTACTAAAAGAACCTTATATGTTAGGATGATGAAGAAATTTCTGTCCCTATGACTTTGGGGGTTATATGTTGGTATTACAAGCACATACTATGGTTGTACAAAAATGCCCTCCAGGCTGGCACATATTTTGTTATTAAAATGGAGAAGTTCCTATAGACAGAGGAGTAAATATCTCACAAGTCTCAGAAAATCCCTAAAACTTAGAAAAATCATTAAGGCCCTCTAACTTCAATTGAGTATAAGCAGTAACAAATGCTAGAAAGAAGAAACATAACTATCTTTTGAGCTTCCTTATAGTCATCTAAAAAACATATGGATAATCACACCTTTAAAGGCAAGATCAGCTCCAATAGAGGAAAGGATTAGAGATGTGGCTGATATTGGATCTCACATTTATGATGCTAATCTGATAGAAGATATAATTTCTAAATCTATCAAGAAAAAATCAAAATGTCAGGTGTTTTAATTGTGGTAAGCAAATTCATTTGAAAATGGACTGTAGGCAAGGTATTCCTAAAAATAAAGTTTTTTCTAGAAATAAAAATAAAAAAAGAAGGTCTCAGCCTTCTGGAGTGTTCAGAAGCTATGGCAAACACTGACATTAGACTCATGACTGCAGAAAATAAAAATTAAAAAAAAAGAAATCTAGAACTTTAAAAAAATAGGCAAGGTAGTGTTTTGACATTGAGAAATTCCCTAGGGTGTCTCCCCAATATCAAAAATATCAAATTCAATTCAATCATTTTCTATCCTCTTCAAAGAATCTCATTCACAGAGCAATTAAAAGATTTAATGCCTGTTCTTTTTTTTAATTGGATATATTCTTTATTTACATTTCATTTCTTCTTTCCTGTTTCCCCACCACTAAAGGTCCCCTATGCCCTTTTCCCTCCTCCTGTTCCCCCATCCTCCCCTTCCCACTTCCCTGTTCTGGTATTCTCCTACACTGATGCATTGGCCTTTCCAGATCCAGGGTCTGGATCCACTGTTGGTAGGATTGCAAGATGGTACAACTGCTCTGGAAATCAGTCTGGCAGTTCCTCAGAAAATTGGGCATGTCACTTCCAGAGGACCCTGGCATACGACTCCTGGGCATATACCCAGAGGATTCCCCTGCACACAATAAAGACACATGCTCTACTATGTTCATAGCAGCCTTGTTTATAATAGACAGAAGTTGGGAGGAGCTCAGATATCCCTCAAAGGAGGAATGGATACAGAAAATGTGGTGTATACACACACACACACACACACACACACACACACACACACTGAAATACTACTCAGCAATTAAAAATAATGAATTCATGCAATTTGTAGGCAAATGGTTAGATCTGGAAAATATCCTAAGAGAGTTAACGCAATCACAAAAGAATACACATGAAATGCCATCACTGATATGTGGATATTAATGAGCCCAGAAGCCCTAAATACTCAAGGCACAATTAGCAAGTCAAATGATTCCCAAGAAGAAGAAAGGAGAGGACCCTGGGCCTGAAAAGATTGGATCCAATTTTGTAGGAGAGTACCAGAACAGAGAAATGGTGGGGGGGTGATTGGGGAATAGTTGGGGGGAGAGGACTTATGGGACATATGGTGGGGGGGGGACTGGGAAAGGGGAAAGCCTTTGGAATGTAAACAAACAATATAGAATAAAAAAAATGAAAAAAATCTATATAACTTATTGAACATGGTTGCTACATGACACCTCCATACCTACATTCAAATGTCTTTGGTGTGGAAATCTACTATGCAGGCTACTGAAAGAGAAAACTGGGCATCAACACAGACACAAAACTTTTGATGTATAATCTGTCCTGTCTTCAAAAAAATGCCAGGGCAATGGTAGCACAGAACTTGTTGGAGTAGTCATTCAGTGTCTGATTTTACTAAAGGCCCACTCCACAAGAATAAACTCACATCCACCTCAATTTGGATAATCAAGAACAAGAAACAACAAGTAAGACCAAGGTTTTAAGTCTAAACCATGCACAACAAGTCAAAAAGATTAAATAATCAAAAACCCAATACAGTTCTTCAAAGATATGGAAAGCAATTCTCAAAATCATCTGGAAGGGAAAAAAACAGAATAGAAAAAGTAATTCTTTTTTAATTAATTTATTTTTTATTGAATATAATCTTCATTTACATTTCTTTTTTTTCTTTTTTTTATTTTCTATATTCTTTGTTTACATTCCAAAGGCTTTCCCCTTTCCCAGTTCCCCCCCCACCATACGTCCCATAAGTCCTCTCCCCCCCAACTATTCCCCAATCATTCCCCCACTACCACCATTTCTCTGTTCTGGATCTACAAAACTGGATCCAAGCTTTTCAGGCCCAGGGTCCTCTCCTTTCTTCTTCTTGGGAATCATTTGACTTGATAATTGTGCCTTGAATATTTAGGGCTTCTGGGCTCATTAATATCCACTTATCAGTGATTGCATTTCATGTGTATTCTTTTGTGATTGGGTTAACTCGCTTAGGATGATATTTTCCAGATCTAACCATTTACCTACAAATTGCATGAATTCATTATTTTTAATTGCTGAGTAGTATTCCATTGTATACATATACCACATTTTCTGTATGAATTCCTCCTTTGAGGGATATCTGGGCTCCTTCCAATTTCTGGCTATTATAAACAAGGCTGCTATGAACATAGTGGAGCATGTGTCTTTATTGAATGCAGGGGAATCCTCTGGGTATATGCCCAGGAATGGTATGCCAGGGTCATCTGGAAGTGACATGCCCAATCCTCACCAGCACTTGTTGTCTCTTGAGTTTTTAATCTTAGCCATTCTGACTGGTGTGAGGTGGAATCTCAGGGTTGTTTTGATTTGCATTTCCCTGATGACTAATGATGTTGAACATCTCTTAAGGTGTTTCTCGGCCATCCGAATTTCTTGTGGTGAAAATTCTTTGTTTAGCTCTGTATCCCATTTTTTGATAGGGTTATTTGGTTCCTTGGAGTCTAACTTCTTGAGTTCTTTGTATATATTGGATATTAGCCCTCTGTCAGATGTGGGGTTGGTGAAAATCTTTTCCCACTTTGTTGGTTTCCGTTTTGTCCTTCTGACAGTGTCCTTTGCCTTACAGAACCTTTGTAAATTTTATGAGGTCCCATTTGTCAGTTCTTGATCTTAGAGCATAAGCTATTGGTGTTCTGTTCACGAACCTTCCCCCTGTGCCCATGTCCTCCAGGGTCTTCCCAAGTTTCTTTTCTAGAAGTTTCAGTGTGTCTTGTTTTATGTGGAGGTCCTTGATCCACTTGGAGTTGATCTTAGTACAAGGAGATAAGAGTGGGTCGATTCACATTCTTCTGCATGTTGACTTCCAGTTGAACCAGCTCCATTTATTAAAAAGGCTATCTTTTTTCCACTGGATGGTTGTGGCTCCTTTATCAAAGATCAAGTGACCATAAGTCTGTGGATTCAGTTCTGGGTCTTCTTTCATATTCCATTGATCTACTTACCTATCGCTGTACCAATACCATGCACTTTTAAACACAATTGCTCTGTAGTACTGCTTGAGGTCAGGGATATTGATTCCCCCAGAAGTCGTTTTATTGTTGAGAATAGTTTTAGCTATCCTGGGTTTTTTGTTGCTCCAGATGAATTTGAGAATTGCTCTTTCTAGATCTATGAATAATTGATTTGGGATTTTGATAGGGATTGCATTGAATCTGTAGATTGCTTTTGTCAAGATGGCCATTTTTACTATGTTGATCCTGCCAATCCAGGAGCAAGAAATATTTTTTCCAGATTCTGAGGTCTCCTTCTATTTCTTTCTTCAAGGACTTGAAGTTTCTGTCATATAGATCTTTCGCCTGTTTGTTAGGAGTCACGCCAAGGTACTTTATGTTGTTTGTGGCTATTGTGAAGGGTGTTATTTCCCTAACTTCTTTCTCAGCCTGCTTGTCCTTTGATGCAGGGATGGTTCAATATATGGAAATCCATCAACGTAATCCACTACATAAACAAAGTAAAAAAAAAAAAACAAAAAACAAAAAACAAAAAACAAAACAAAAAAAAAAAAAACACATGGTCATCTCATTAGATGCCCAAAAAGCATCCGACAAAATTCAGCATCCTTTCATGCTAAAAGTCTTGGAAAGAGCAGGAATTCAAGGCCCATACCTAAACATAGTAAATGCAATCTACAGCAAACCAGTAGCCAACATCAAAATAAATGGAGAGAAACTTGAAGCAATCCCACTAAAATCAGGGACTAGACAAGGCTGTCCTCTCTCTCCATATCTTTTCAATATAGTACTTGAGGTTCTAGCGAGAGCAATTAGACAACATAAGGAAGTCAAAGGGATACGAATTGGAAAGGAACAAGTCAAACTATTATTATTTGCAGATTATATGATAGTTTACTTAAGCGACCCAAAAAATTCCACCAGAGAACTTCTACAGCTGATAAACAACTTCAGCAAAGTGGGTGGTTATAAAATTAACTCAAGCAAATCAGTAGCCTTCATTTACATTTCAAATGCTAAAACCTTTCCCCATTCCCCCTCCCTGAAAACCCTCAACCCTTCCTCCTAGTATATGCCCCTCCACCTGACCCACTCTCCCCCTAACCCCCTCGATCTCCCTTTGTTGGTGCATCTATTGAGCCTTCATAGAACCATGGAGCTCTCCTCCCACTGATGCCCAACAAAGCATCTTCTGACATATTTTTGGCTGGGACCATGTTTACCCCTTTATTGAATGTTTAGTCCCTGGGAGTCCTGGGGCTTCTGGTTTGGTGACTGTTTATAGGATGAATCCCCAGGTAAGGCAGTCTCTGGGTGGCCTTTCCTCCAGTCTCTGCTCCACACTTTGTCTCCATTATTGCTCCTGTGAGTATTTTGTTCCCTTTCTCAGAGGAACCCAAGTAATCCCCACTTCAATCCTCCTTCTTCTTGTGCTTCCTGTGGTCTTTGAATTGTATATCATTTATTTTGAGCTTTTGGGCTAACATCCACTTATCAGAGAGAAAGGGCCTCATACACACTGGCACAGGGGAAATTTTCCTGAACAGAATACCAATGGTCAAGACTCTAAGATCAATTATAGACAAATGGGATCTCATAACATTGAAAACCTTCTGTATGGCAAAGTATACTGTCATCAAGACAAAACTACAACCTACAGATTGGGAAAAGATCTTTATCAATCCTGCATCCAATAGAAGACCAATATCCAATATATACAAATAACTCAACAAGCTAGACACCAGAGAAACAAATAACATTATTAAAAAATGTGGCACAGAGCTAAACAAAGAATTCTCAACTGAGGAATACCAGATGGCTGAGAAGCACTTAAAGAAAGTTCAATATCCTTAGTCATCAGGGAAATGGAAATAAAAACAACCCTGAAATTCCACCACATACCAGTCAGAATAACTAAGATTAAACCTCAAGTGACAGCAGATGCTGGTGAAGAAGTAGAGAAAGGAACACTACTCCATTGCTAGTGGAACTGCAAGCTGGTACAATGACATTGGAAATAAATCTGGTGGTTCCTCAGGACCCAGCTATAGTACTCCTGGACATATATCCAGAAGATGCTCCAAATTATAAAAAGGACACATGCTTTATGATGTTTATATTAACCTTATTTATAATAGCCAGAAGATGGAAACAACCTAGATGTCCCTCAACAGAAGAATGTATACAGAAAATGTGGTACATTTACATAATGGAATACTGCTCAGCTATTAAAAGCAAAAATTTCATGAACTTGGGTAAGTGGATGAAATTAATATTGTTTCTTTGCCTTGTATGATTAAAGTCTTGATTATTATGTATCACGGGCCATTCCTTTTCTGGTCCAGTTTACATGGTATTCTTTGTGTTACTCCTACCTAAATACCTACCTTCTTTAGATTGGAGGAGTTTTATTTTATAAATGTGTTGAAAATAATGTATATGGCTTTGAACTATTGTTCTTGTTCTTCCTATATTTCATTTATTCACTGATTTAGTATTTCTTTAGAATAAAATAATTCATGGATGTTTTGTGCCTGGGTTTTTATATGTATCACTTTCTTTGATTGAGACAGCTATTTCTTCTGTCTCTTCTTCAATGACTGATATTCTCTCTCACATCTTGTCAACTTTGTGGAGCTTATGACAAATTTTGTTTGAGTACTAAATTTTTCATTTCATTTTGGACATTTATTTTGGAGTTTCTTTAGTTATTCTATTTCTTCTTTCAAATATTGATCTGTTTCCATTATTTAATTGTACTATTTCTGTTTTCACAGATTTTATTAATGGATTTATTCTTATCTTCTTTGAGGACTTTATTAGTCAGTGTTTCACTGTTCTCTAGAGTCACAGAACTTATGGAATGAATATATGTATGAAAAAATATGAATTGTATGCCAATGACTTATAGACTGAAATCCAACTATTCCATCAATGGCCAGTTATGAAAGTAAAGTCCACAAATTTGGTAGTTGCTGAGTCCCAAGAGACTATGTCTTTAAGATCCTCTTCTGTAAAAGCTGTAATCCTGGAGAAATAAGTTTCTATAAATGTACTCACAAGTATATGCAAGCAGAAAGAAAGAATGAGTCCTTGCTTTATCGATTGTCCTTATATAGGCCACAAGCAGAAGGCATCAGTAAGATTAAAATTATACCTTAAAATCTAGATTAAAGGTGTGTTTCAATCCAGATTAAAACATGTGTTATCCCACCTTAAGATCCGAATTAAAAGCTTGTGTCTTCCTGCCTCAAGATCCAGGTCAAAGGTGTTTCCTCCATTACTGGATTGTAGCTCATTCCAGATAAAGTCAAGATAACAACTGAGAATAGCCATCACTATGTCCAAGAGCATACTGCTAGATATGATAAAGTCCTTATCTTGTGCATCAGCTGTATAGCATGGTTCAGAGCCTGCTGTAATAGATTTAATAGATTTTCTGGGTTCTGGTGGAGGCATATTGTCTTGGGCATTTGTGATTTTGTCCCCCTCTGTCGGTTAGGCATTTTATTTTGGCTGTGAGTCTATGTGATGATACCTAGTCTTCTATTTATCAATTGGGCTTTCCCTTCCTTGGTTCCTGTTACCCTTTCAGGATCACAGGAAAGTGTTGGATCTGTGGATTGCCTGATGGTGAGTGCTTCGGGGGCCCTACCAGATAGAATCACCTTCACAGAATTGAGAGATGATACAGATGGATTGAGAGGCTTAATAGGGGTTGAAAAGAGGGTTCACAGAAAGAATGAAATATAGGACTGCCACTATATTTGTTGGAGTATGCAGGGAACATAGTTAGAGCAGTACATGCCCCTATTAGTGTATGGCTTTAGTATGGTAGATGGGACTAGAGAATTGGATATGGAAGACAGGAAGGAGAGTGAAAATTGCCTACTTGATTTCCAGGCCAGGGTGGGCAGTAAAGCTCCAGGTGGAGAATGTCTTCAGGAATTCGTGGCTGGCATAGGAAAGTGGTGTGAGGAAGAAAAAATGGTGTCTTTCTAGTTGCTCTTTTGGGTCTCCAGGAAATGGAAGGAAAGAGAAAGGACTGTCCCTGGATATGTTTGGCTTCAGAACTGTGAATGAAACTAGGGAATTGAACATGGAAAACAGGAAGGAAAATGAATATGGTATACCTGACCCAAGGTTGTAATGGTCAACAGAATCCCAGGTAAAGGAAGTAATTGTAATATTTTTATATTTTAATCCTCTATTATGCCCAAAATGAGTGATATGTAAATTGTATCAACTGTTCATTTTTGAAATTTTTATGTATAACTTTGCATTTTTATGTTTTGTTAGACTAGATTGCTCAAATACCATGATGAATAAAAAATTAGGTATGGGATTTAATTTATTTGCACTATAATTTTTAATCAATTAATTTTTTATTTCTGTCTTTTTCTTCCATTTATATATGCAAACTATTCATGTCCCGTCAATTACAACTTTTTGTTTACTAACCTCCATCCTCAAGAAATTCATTGCAAATGTTATCTTCCATTATACCATTTCCACATTCACAATCCTTCTGCAACATTCCTTTTTTTTCAAGTTAAGCTGCTTTCCATTCTATTTATTTCATTGTTTTTTACTATTTTTTATTTATTTGCATTTCAAATGTTGAACCCATTCCAAGTTCCCATCCCAGAGGTCTTCTCCCCACCCCCTCACACACCCACTCATCCCCACCTCACCCTCCCTAGTCAGCTCTTCCCTGAGATATCAAGTGTCTACAGGATTAGGATCATCCTCTTCCACTGAGACAAGACAAGGCAGTCATCTGCTACATATATACTGGGCACCATGGACCAGTCGAAATAAAACAGTCACACTTATGTCTTGAAAGCTCTTTATGTGACAGTCTTGGATGTGGGCTATATTTTAAATTCTGGGACAAATGTTTAGGGTTCATACTTTCGGAATTATTACTGTGAATGTGATGATGTACTTAGGAACACTAACATGGTTAGTGCACTAACATAGGTTCTCTGCACATATGACATGAGCAGAGAAGACTTTTATATAGGCAGTACAAGGTTCATATAAGTTATAATCATAAAGGACAATGACCACAAATTCTAGTCACAATGTGGTGCATATAGTCTACATTGCCATTTAGTGAGATGTGTTGGTATGTCAATCCTTGGACTCTTGATCTGATTGCCTTCTTAATCAATGTTCGGGCAGAGTATGTGGTCCCTTAAAATAACTGAAGAAATCTGGAGGCTGAAAATATAGTCTTTCCAAAAATGGTTTGATCACTGTAATTGATTGTCTAATGCTAAAAAGTCTGTCTTAAAATATATGGTACAGATTTTACAAGTTATGTTTAGGAAGATATATGTTATCTAGGAATATATATTTTATATAAATATACATATATTCATACAAAAACAACTAGTTAAAAAGGCTACAAATTAGTAGGTGAATGGGAAGGGAGATATGTGATGGATTGCAATAAGAAAGGGGATGACTTATTTCAAAATTGATGATCATCTTTAAGTCAATGTGACAGACTCAAAGAAGCTGAAAAGGAAGGAAGATTCAAGGGAGGATGTTTAAACCATACTTAGAAGGAGGAAATAACAGGGTCCGGAAGTGTCATGCCCAGTTTTCTGAGGACCCGCCAAACTGATTTCCAGAGTGGTTGTACCAACTTGCAATCCCACCAGCAGTGGAGGAGTGTTCCTTTTTTTCCACATCCTTGCCAACACCTGCTGTTTCCTGAGTTTACAACCCCATAGGAAGAATAACAATATCAACCAACCAGATCCCCCAGAGTTCCCAGGGACTAATCCACCAACCAAAGAGTACACCTGGAGTGACCCATGGCTTCAGCCACATATGTAGCAGTGGATGGCCTTGTAGGGCATCAGTGGGAGGAGACCTTTGTTCCTGTGAAGTTTATATGCCCCAGTTTATAGGAATGTCAGGGCAGGTAGATGGGAGTAGGTAGGTGAGTTGCAGGGCACCCTCACAGAAGCAGGGGGAGGGGATTGAAAAGGGGTGTCTGGAGGGAAAACCAGGAAAGGGGATAGCATTTGAAATGCAAGTAAAGAAAATATCCAATAAAAGAAAAGAAAAAGAAAAAGAAAAGAAAAGAAGTTCCACTGTTCCTCAAATAGGGGACCCTGGAGAATGCAGGACTTAGTCCGCAAACCCCACATCAGATTTAGAAATACCAATTCAAAAATAGCTGAAACTATTTAACACTCTAAGGCCTGTCAATTGACTAATGTAGCTGCCAATGAGAAGAACCCTGGTGCTCAATACAGGAGTACCAAGCCAGGAATCTACCAGAAAATTGACTTCACAGAGAATAAACCAGAAAAATACAGATACAAATATTTGTTCATATTCAGAGTTACCTCTTCAGAATGGACTGAGATTTAACTAAATAAGCACAAGACTATGCAGATGGTAACAAAGAAACTACTGAAAGAAATTCTTCCAAGGTATGGATTTCTAAGTTTATAGGGTCAGGTAATGGACCTGCATTTGTGTCCCAGGTAAGTTAGAGATTAGCTAATATACTGGAGATTAATTGGAAAGTTCGTTGTGCTTACAGATCCCAGAGTTCAAGACAGGAAGAAAGGAAAAATAAAATCCTAAAATAGACCTTTACTAAATTGACCTTAGAGACTGAGGGTGATTGGGTGATTCTTCTCCCCTTCTACCTTTATAGAGACATAATTCCCCCTACCAGACGGGACTCACCTCTTTTGAAGTTCCATTTTAGAGAACCTGACCTAAGTTTGAACTCAGGTAAACTAACAGGTTGATACTCAGCATTAGTTTCCAAGTTACCCCCCAACAAAACATTAGCCTAGCTCCAGTATCTAGACTAATCTCCAATAAGAGCTTCCTCTCTAGGTTATGCCCTCAACAAGACCAGCTTCACCAGGTTATTATTCCAATCAACCTGCACCCCCAGGTTACACACCCACCTCAAGCCTAATGACCACTGATGAATACAGGAGCAGAAATTGTTTATTGTGTGACTCCCAGCACCAGCAAATTATTTTAAAGGCCACAATAGCTTTCCAATTAGATGCTTGCACATTTATTCCCCACTGGGTTCAGGTGGGGCCCTGGCGGACCTTGTCCCAAGTGATCTTACACTTGGGAGTTCTCTGCCTTCCCTGGGGCTCTTTTTTATCAGATACATTCTTTATTTACATTTCAAATGTTGTCCCCTTTGCTGACTCCCCCCCCAAATCCCCTAACCCATTCCCCTCCCCCTGTTCACTAATCCACTCATTCCTGCTTCCCTGTCCTGGTATTCCCCTACCTTTTCAGGACCAAGGGACTCTCCTCCTTTTGTTGTCCAATAAGGCCATCCTCTGATGCATATGCATCTTTAGCCATGGGTCCCTCCATGAGTACTCTTTGGTTGATGGTTTAGTCACTGGGAGCTCTGGGAGTGTTGGTTGGTTCATATTGTTGTTCCTCCTATGGCACTGCAAACCCCTTCAGCTCCTTGGGTCCTTTCTATAACTCATCCATTGGTGACCCTATGCTCAGTTCAATGGTTGGCTGAGAGCTTCCCCCTCTGTATTTTTCATGCACTGGCAGAGCCTCCCAGGTGACAGCTATACCAGGCTCTGTCAGCAAGAACTTGTTGGCATCCACAATAGTGGCTGGGTTTTATAACTGTATATGGGATGGATCTCTAGGTGGGCAGTTCCTATATGGTCTTTCCCTCAGACTCTGCTCCACACTTTGTCTCTGTATCTCCTCCTGTGGGTATTTTATTCCACTTCCTAAGAGTGGCTGGAGAGATGGCTCATAGGTTAGGAGGACTGACTGTTCTTCTGAAGGTCCTGAGTTCAAATCCCAGCAATCATATGGTAGCTCACATCCATCTGTAATGAGATCTGACTCCCTCTTCTGGAGTGTTTGAAGACAGCAACAGTGTGCTAGCAGGGACTGTTGTATGTAGTGGCAAATGCTGTAATCACTTCAGTCTATCTCACTTCTATGATTTCACTTTTAAATCTAGAAGCACTTGTGTAAACCGCAGTGTTGTTTTAAATTGAGGAAGGCAGAGTTCATACACAGGCAAATAAACATAATACATAAATTAGGTAAAATTATACATTTAAAGAAATTATGCACTTGTGACTATGAACACAGAATTAGGCAAGCCAGAATTGTCTTCTGTACTGTTTTAAAAATTCCCCTGTGCCATCAAAATAAGGAGAATCTATTCAATCATGGTCTTTTAAAAAGACATCAGTTAATGAAGTACTAACTGAGTTATTTGCAAGGTACAACACCCTATTTAAAATATAATCAGGTTTGTCTGACAAAATGTCTTCTATGAGCAGCTAGCCTTAAGAGGAATGAGGCCATCAGACTCTCCCTACATGCCAGTGGGCTCCTAGGTATGGTGTGTCTGGGTATGACAGACATGATAAGGTGTCATTTTTCTGTAGTGTGGCTTTGGGAATCAACAGGTGGTATTATGTCAGGTTCTCCAGGACCTGCTGGTTCCAGCATTCTGCAGTGATAACATGTTACCTGCATTCTGTAATTGGTGGATTATCCTAACCCTGAAGATTCATAAGCAATTCAGCACATGTCTTCTCTTCCTGGACCTTTTCTCATTAGGAACACTCAGTTTCTCACACAGACATTGATAAGCAAAATTCACCATTGGATTCCATCTCTGAAGATCCCAGCTTTGACTTCTTCTAGCCATATTCTGGCGTATCTTCCAGGAATGGAGTCCTTAAAGCAGAAGTGAATGATTGCCAAAATATGCCTTTATTAACATCACACTCTAGAAATTATTTCTGGAATGCCCCACCACATACCAAAATGGAAATGGGGCTTACTATATTTAAGCTCTACTCAAGAGGAGCCAGGCCTGCTGAATTTGCATAGTACCAGAACTTGGTGATCTTAAAACAGGTGGTCAGTTAATAGTAAAGGTGTTGGAGGCAGGTGAGAATGTGTGAAGATGTGCATTACAGTAGATGGTTTCAGAGCTCACCCTACCTGCTGTGCTGGGAAAGGCAGGTGTGAGTCATAGGCCTACCAGGTAACTCCTAGAACTTCTATTCTGTGGTCATTTGTATAAGTTATCAAAAGCACAGGCACACACAGATGCTCACAAACCACAAATTTAACACACACACACACACACACACACACACACACACACACAAACACACCTTCTATATTTTTCTGTGCTGGGCAAACCTGTAGATCTTGATATTTGCACTTACCCCTGGAACAGCATCCAAATGCTTGTGCCTTGTCCTGATTGTTGTTTTTCTTCCCATATATTTTAAAAATCGTCAGCAAGTCTTGCAATCTTGAGAGCTGAGATTTAAGACAGAAACTATAGTTGCCATCACTTACACTAAAATAAATACATATTAGTTCTGAAACACAACTTAGAGAGCCAGCTTTGGCTAGGAACTTCAAGGTTGGAAAGCTCATTCTAGGCTTACCTATAGTATTAAAACTCAAATTCAGCAGGGATGATTTTATGCCCCTTGTGCCTGTGCCCAAATGCACATTCAGAAAAGCTAGGTGACTACAACTCAGAGAATTTTGGAGGAGGCGGGCATCTGTGGGACAAGGATCTGTAGGAACTTCAAGTTTTCAGGAAGTTAACAAACTCCTAGCTTACCAGCTGAATTATGAAAATTGCTAGTTCCTTCAATGACAACACCTTTCCCTTTTAGCAGATAAACTGGGAGCTAGTAAAAGATTCAGTTCGCTAGGCCAACAAGGAGGTGAAAAATGAGTGTTCTCTTACCTCAGTTATAAAATTAGAGATAAGAGGCAGCCTTGCTTTGCCCATAGGTCTTTTAGAGAAATTTGCTCAAGAAGTACTTGAGACATGCTTCCTCCAGCATTTTCAGCAACCACAGCCAGTAGCTTCAAGAAAACACTAGCAGCACCATTACCTTGAAATGATAGAAAAGGCCTGCAATCCTTAAACTGAGGCTCAGTTCATGCACTGGATGTTCTAAGGGAGTGCTAAATAGTTCAGACACTGCTTGGGTCCTACATGCCAAAAGCATAATGCACTCACTCCTCTCTTGCCACCCCTATACCCTCTGGGCAAACCTCAGGTATCAACAGACCACATCTTACAAGACCTAGGGTCTCTGGGTTCTAAAGACCTTCTTAATTGATTATGAAATGGCAGATCAATCCCAACTTGTGTGCTTTCTCATGCTTCCTAAACTGAATCCAGGATGGTTTCATGATTTAGCCTATGTAAATATCCTTTATCTTGAGTACTGAGGAGAAAAGCGAATCAGCTGTAAGCCTCAAATGAGATAAGGGTGAGGGGGCTAATATAGAAAATTAAAAAACAGAAAAAATAATTTTTAAACTATGTTACACATACATGATATTCTCTGAATGCAAATAGTTTGATCATGGCCACACAACAAAACATGTTGTTAAACACACACACACACACACACACACACACACACACACACATACACACACACACACACACACACACACACACACGCACGCACGCGCGCGCGCGCGCGCACATACACACACACACACACACACACACACACACACACACCATAAATATATTTGTTTCAACTGAAGGAAATTGATTTTAAAATACAGGGAAATTATTCTGAAAGTTTTCACTTTCATGTGCAATGTATTAAAAGCTATTCCCAAAAGATTTCTAGTATGTTTGGAGTTTTAAAATGAATCCAATACATGGTCTTTTTGAAGACGTGAGTAGGACACAGATCATAATCCTCTTGATAAATCTAATTTATCAATTTTTCATGTATTATGAAATTGATATTGTGGAATTATAGCTGTGTGAACCATGGTAGACATGATAGCATAGCTTATAAAACTACAGAATATAGCTCAGTTGGCCAAGTGCTTGCCTAGAATGCAAGAAGTCCTGGGTTTGATCTTCAGCTCTTACTTAGCTGGACTTAATGAATAAATCCTGTATCCTAACACACAAATTAGGAGGCATAAAGATTTGAAGGACATGCTAAGGTATAAACTTAGTTCTAAATCAATATAGAATATGTTATATCCTTTTTACAAAATATAATATGTATTTAAGAATAATTAAAATACCTTATTTGTTAACTTATTTATTTAAGATTTCATTGAGAGATGGTGTCATGAGCTTCAGGTTGGCCTATAAATCCTATTCCCCATTCATTCCTTTACTACTGCAGTGATAACATTACTGGGTTCTTTCACCTTCTGCGATAAAATCACATTTTAAATGTTGAAATGGATAGATATAAATGTGTGTATAAATGTACCTATCTCTGTGTGTATTTATGTATGTTATCTTTGGAATTCCTGATATATATGAATTACTGTTTGTGCTTGAAAACTAGGATTGAATGATTTAAAGATACCAAGGGAACTCTCAAGAAAAAAAAATAAGAAAGGGGATTTATAGGCCTCAATAAAATCACATGGGTACATTTTCAGAGTTCCAATTTGCAAGGAAGTATTTAAGACTGGAAACTGCTGCATCTGACTGGAACTGTATATTAGTCCTTATGGACAAAAAAACAATTTCAAAAAGTGAACCTTGTTCTTTCTGGATAGAATCCTTAAGTACATACCCAAGATTTTATAAATTCCTGTATCTTGTTTCTTATATTCTCACATTTCAACTTCAATAGTATAAAATTTAATGGCAGCTTTCATGATCATAACATATTGGTTTATGAATCACATAGATTATTAAGACTTTATCATGTACTGCAAGTGGACTCATGTCTTTCTTCTGTACAGAAACTTTCACTGGCATCTCTATTCCCCTTGAGGAAGAAAAAAAAATCAAGAATTGCCCAAGCCAATGCTTTCTCATTACCAGCACTTTGCAGAAATTTGTCTCTTGTCCCTTAAACTGAGATCTTTCCTATGTGCCATCTCTCTGATCTTCTGTCATGAAATAATAATTAATTTGATAGCCATTGTTGCACATTTTTCTAAAATTAAAATAATGTCTAAAAATAAGCAGATTCATGTGTTTTCTGAGACCCATCTTCCAGTGTTTCTTGTCCTTCCAAAAACCTTCCCTAGGAATTTGTCTGTTTAGAAATGGTACGCCATTTCCAGGCTATAGGAGCATACTTGTACTAAAGAGACATCAATGTCCCACTAGGAACATTGGCTGATTGAAGCTTCATGACTTCAAGGAGCCTTAGGCTGTTTGTAAAACCAAACAATTGTCCTGGTGATAACCAGCCAGATATTGTCACCCTCATTTGCCACCAGATGGATTCAGAAGGTAAGTGTGCTAGGTTTCAAACCAGACAAATAACAAAATGAGGTGACTATTTAACATATTTTAATATATTAAAGCAGATGCTGACCACCACTCTAACTCTCAAATACTTGTTAAACTGTAACAGAGTCCTGGCTCTTTGGACCCTTCCAGGTGCCTCTGAATATTTTCTCCCACAAATCCAGCATACCTATAAGTGTCATTTTAAAAACTTAGCATGGTTTATTTAAAACATATGCTGTACTATCTGAACAAAACACACAAATATCCATGAATGAAATATTCTTTGATAATCAGAAATGCATGAAACAACTTATATAATTCTAACACTTGCCACAAACAAATTTAATTTATTTGATTATTTTTGTGTTTAAGTGTTTGCCTACATTTATGTTTGTATACCACATATAAGCATTTTGACAGTGGCTTCCAGAGAAGTATATTGGATCTCCTTTAACTGAAGTAACAGGTGATTGTAAGCCATAATGTAGGCACTTGGAACTGAATCTAAATCCTCAGGAAAAGTAGCCAGTGCTCTAACCACTGAATTGTCTCTCCATCACCTCAACAACTTTAAAATGGCTTGCCTTCAAGTAAACATTTGGGGAAGCACATATAATTTTAAACAAACTCACATTCAGGTGAAACACAAAAGAAAATAAGTTTAAGCTAGTTTAAGTTCTAATAGTTTCCTGGAGCTATATCATGACCAAAAGGCTTGGAGAATGTGCTCACTTTTGGAAGCACAGAGTGACAGACACTGGCCAGTTGAAGATGCTTTGAATTATTTAATAAGTAGTAATAAATTAAATTTAAGACAAAACTGTCACTGGTTATTTCTATATCTGAGCAGGGTTATCATGACATGCTGTCTTAATAAGGACACTGAGAAATAAATTAATGTCATGGTCGAATTAAACATATGAAGGCTTCTTATAATTACACTAAAACCTAAATAATTAACATAATCATAACACCCATGGATGGCATATGACCAGCAGGTGTCAGCCTTTTGCATGAGTCATGAGATAGAAGGATATCCCAAAAAAACCTTACTATTCTTATTTTTGATGTTATTTTTCATTTTAACCTTTCAAAACAGAGAATTTTGTATAGTCCTGTATGATGTGGAACTCAATCTGCAAATCAATCTGACCCTGAACTCAGAGATCCATTTGTCTCTGCCTCCAACATGCTAGTGTCAAATCCATGTGCCACAAAGTTGGGTTCAGTTTCCATCCTTGCTCGTACTGTCCCTTCAAAAACAACACTTTGTCATGACCTCTGTGGTGGATGCCATTTGAGCTATGATACTTCACTCTAATGCACAAAGTCCCAAACCTTTGTGTTCATTCCCAGACATTGGTTGCCTGTGCCACCTCTCCCATCAAAACAGCCAGGTCAGACAGCTTGTGACCATCCCATGTCAGAGGAAGAACTTTGACCCTCACTACCCCTCTTGAACCGCATTTACTTTCTAAGGACAGCATCTACTTGAGTTCTGTGCGCTTGTCTTTCCCTATATGGCCTCAAGAATCTCTCCTCAAAGACTCTGACTTCACCTCTGCTTGCTGCCAGTTCTTATGGAAAAATCAATTCACTGCTCTTTGCTAGGACTAAATAGCTTACTTTATCTTCCCTTGTTCAGCTGTCTAGAAACATGAATAGTCCTCATCTGTGGACTTTTGGTCACAAACCAGTTTCTCAGATTTATCAGCAAAGGGGAGGGTACTGGTAGAGTTATATCTCACCCTAATGTCTGGAGTACTTGACCACTAACAAAGACCTGAGGGATTTGTTAGCTTAAGAGCAGTTGCCAAGGCCTCTGTCCAAGTTGAGGTACAGAGAATCACATGTGGAATATGAGCCAGACCAGAAATTTGAGGAGTTCAAAATCCCAGACTATGGTAGTACAGATATCCTGTACAATCATACTGTTTCTCTGGAGATAGCAAACATTAAGGAGACCCAAGAAGAAGCTGAGACAGGACAAGGAAGGGAATGGACCACTCTGGGTGGAAGTCCCAAAGAACAGGAGTAAACTACTGAGCAGGGTAACCAGGTTATCTCTCTTCCATCCAGTCATCCGTAAAGGACTGGCCTCATTTTTTTTTTGTGCCCAGATCAGGTAAAATGAAAAGAAGCTTCAAAATGATATATATCCTGTTGGAAGAATGTGTGAATTGTTGCCTGCATTGTAGCAGAGTTCTTGAACACTATATTCAGGACATGGTGCTAGAGATGCAAAAGCAGAGATCACAGGAAATTATGCAATGCCTATTCATCTCTTACCAATGTGGATTGCTGAATTTCAAATCTGCACAAGGCTCTCTGCCACCTTCCCTATCTATAAAACAGGTTCTGAAAACATCTAAATCTTTTTGAGGTATATAGTGACTTCCATATTTGCTCATGGGTTGCTGTGACCTTTCAGTTATCTGGAAAGCCCAACCATACTCATACCCTCACACAAAAGGGGCCAGAAATAGTGTTTCTATAACCAAGGAGACCAGAAACATTCTGTCTCCTGAAAAGAGATTTTTACAAGCCTACTCTTATTGTGGTTAATTAAAATCTGCACCAACAGACTAAAATGGCTGCAAATCTTCTCCTGGCATATGATATCCCTATTATTCACCTATTCTCAAAAGGGCACCTAAAAAATTTCATGCCTACCAAATTCCTAGCTTATACACAAAAGTATCCCCTGGATCCTGCCAAACCAACCAAAGAGGCTCTTGATATTACCACATTGACCAGAGGGAGTGGAGCCCCTTTTATGCTCCAGAGTCTCTTGGACTATTACAGTTCCTGCAAGGCCCTCTGACAGTGTCCATACCCAAAGAGTGAAGTTTCACACCTACGCCTTTACAGGCAGGTTAGCTCATACTCTCTCATAGCAAATGAGGTTGCTCTCTGAAAAATATACACCCTCATCACAAGGAGGCAGCAGTATAACCATCAAATAACTGTGGTATATGCTAGTACTGGTCCATAGGGGCCCAGCTGTGGCTTAATGGCCCAGATATACCTCAATACTGTCACCTCTGGAGAATGGAAATGACCTTACTCTTCCTTCCTTTGGGTTTCTAGAGTATTCTTGCCAAAAATGTTCATAAAACTTGCAAACACAAGAGAAGGATTTATCTTCAGGGACCCATTAGTGATGGGCAATGGGACAGTTACCATGTGTTCCTGGGATTGAAGAGTTTTTAATGTTCTCCATAGAATTTGGAATTTCAATACTGTCCCTTCTTGTGCACAGGTCCTCACAATTTTAATAAAATTATTCCCATTTTTTATAATGAAATTGATTTTAAACATTATCCTCCATAATGGTGCACTTTAGCTCACCATCAGCTCACTGAAATCCCTTATATCAATCCTTCTTGGAGAATATTAAAAAAAAATTGCTATATTCCAAAAGGGCCATTCAAAATTTCCTGACCAACCTCAGTTACTCTAGGATTTTGCCATCTCATTTAGTACTATTTCTCTGTGTTAATCTGATACAGGATTTAATGGCCTCACCATTCCTTCACAGCGGTACTGCTACTGAACACATTGAAGTAGAATCTAGGGACTTTTACATCTGTGTAAAATATTCTTTTCTTTTCTCTTGCTGAATCTCTAAAACTTTCCCTTATCGGGTCTACAGTTCCTGGGGAATTTTACATCTCCATGTAGGGTTCAGAGCCATTTTTCCCTCTTCCACTGATAAACTAGAGCATTTCCCATCTAACAAAGTATGTGTAAGATAATCTTTATCTTTTTTCTTAGTTTCTGAAATGCTTCATATCTCCATCAATGCCTATAAAATTCATGCCATCCCTTATAAAATTTATGAGATAACATACAAAATTATCTCTTGTCTTATAATTTATAAAATTTAGTATAAGTGGTAACATAAAATTTCCTTACATGTCTCATCTCCTGCACAGGTATGCTAGAATCATATTCTTCTATCCCAGGAGCTATAGGTTTCCTTATCTTAACAGTGAACTCCAGAACCTTTTCTATCTACATGTATCAACTATAGAATTCTAGTCATTTCCCTATGGTATTCAGCACAGGTACTCTGACATCTTTACAATTTGATCAGGAAAGTTTAGAATAATTTCCACCTAATCGATGAAATGTCAATTGCCTCAGACCCTTTCTCTATACACTTTGTGATCCTGGTCCTTGGTATCTAGGAACTCACATGTCTTCCAAATAGACTCTAGGCTCTTTGCTTTCTGGTTAAGGCTCTTTGGAAATATACCATTTCAGCAAAGACACTAGAATGATATTTAACAGTTATAGAAATTCTGGGAATGTCCATATTTGTCTAGTTGACTATGGATATTTTATCATATGGTCAAATTGCTTGGTAATTTTTTTTTTTGGTTTTCTATTTTTGGTGATATATGATCAATGTTGTCTGTACTTGCTACAACAGCAAAACAAAATGAGTATTAATTGTTTTTTTTTGTGCTCTGAGGTTTGCCATGCCTGCACAAGAAGCTACAGGAACTTTCTCATATTACCATGTTGCTCTTTGACATGCTATGTTGCCCAAAGTTACATCAGTCTTTCCTTTACCTGCCTCAAACTGTCCTTGACATATGCCAGTTGCTAAAAAGTTCTATAAAAATATGACAATTTCCCAAGAGGATGTATATCTCTCTCCATCTTTGAAAAGGGGCTTAAGGCATTTGCCATCTGCCCTTCAAGATATGGCATTTTACTTATCTTCCCAGGGGACTGTATAACATTTGATATATGATAAAGGGACTACTGAAACGTTATTATCTGAGAACAGAATCATAGAAACTTTGCCATTTACCTGTGGTGCTCTAGGTCTTCACCATGTTCTCTGGAGAGTCCAAACAATGATTTTTGTCCAGAAAACATTAAAACCTTTGAACTCTATGCCACAGTTTCAAACGAAACTCTCCATTTTCCACAGGAATTCTGAGAATATTTTTATAAGGTCAATTAGATCAGAAACTTAGTAACACACAAGAAATGCTGAGACATTGCAAATCTTCACATTTCACTCTAAAAATGTGCCTATCCTTAAGGGATTTTTTTTGGGGGGGTAGTGAAAAACAGGAAAGAGGACAACAGTTGAAGTATAAATAAAGAATATACCTAATTACAAAAAAAAAGAAATGAAGTTGATCTGGCTTCTACATAAATGTATAAAGCCATAAAACTTAATTCCTACACACAACACAAAAATCAAAATAAAGCAAAACAAAACAAACAAAAACTGCACATATCATTTCAGGAGATTTTAAGAACTTTGTCATTTGCTAAACATAGTCTGTTAAAGTCTTTATGTGAATAATGGGCTCTGGAACTTTGTCAACTGATCAAGTGCCAGTGGATCTTTCCATATTAATTAGAGTGTTTGCCCTTGTCCATATCTGTCCATTATGGGTTAAATTTTATTACATCTCCTTTGACAGCCTCAGACATTTCTCCAGACCATGCATGTCCCAGATTCTCTGCTTCTATTGAATAAAGATTGAGACATACCCATTCTGCTCAATGGAATTTCAAAAATTCCCATTTAGTCCACAAAAAGCTTCAAGTCTTTCTTCAAGACCTTCTTCTGTAGAAACTAATGCTTTCCACATCTGTTCAACTAGGCTTCAGACACATCTTTTATCAAAGATCACTTCAGGATACTCAAAGAAGGATACGAGTCTTAGGATTCTGCTAAAGTAGATTAAAATGTACACTGCTTAACAGATGTGTTTCACATATTTCCCTGTTATCAAGAAGGACTCCAACTTTTTTTTAATTTTCTATATTCTTTGTTTACATTTCAAAGGCTTTCCCCTTTCCCAGTTCCCCCCTCACAATATGTCCCATATGTCCTCTACCCCCCCATTCCCCCAAACAACCCCCCCCATTTCTCTGTTCTGGTACTCTCCTACAATCCTGGATCCAGTCTTTTCAGGCCCAGGGTCCTCTCCTTCCTTCTTCTTGGGAATCTTTGGATTTGCTAATTGCACGTTGAGTATTCAGAGCTTCTGGGCTCATTAATATCCTCTTATCAGTGATTGCATTTCATGCGTATTCTTTTGTGATTCGGTTAACTCACGTAGGATGATATTTTCCAGATTCAACCATTTGCCTACAAATTGCATGAATTCATTATTTTTAATTGCTGAGTAGTATTCCATTGTATAAACATACCACATTTTCTGTTTCCATTCCTCCTTTGAGGGACATCTGGGTTCCTTCCAACTTCGGGCTATTATAAATAAGGCTGCTATGAACATAGTGGAGCATGTGTCTTTATTGTATGCAGGGGAATCCTCTGGGTATATGCCCAGGAGTGGTGTGACAGGGTCCTCTGGAAGTGTCATGCCCAATTCTCTGAGGAACTGCCAGACTGACTTCCAGAACAGTTGAACCATTTGCAATCCCACCAACAGTGGAGGAGTGATCCTCTTTCTCCACATCCTCACCAGCACCTGTTGTCTCTTGAGTTTTTAATCTTAGCCATTCTGACTGGTGTGAGGTGGAATCTCAGGGTTGTTTTGATTTGCATTTCCCTGATGACTAATGATGTTGAACATCTCTTAAGTTGCTTCTCAGCCATCCAAATTTCTTCTGGTGAAAATTCTTCATTTAGCACTGTACCCCATTTTTGATAGGGTTATTTGGTTATTTGGGGTCTAACTTCTTGAGTTCTTTGTATATATTGGATATTAGCCCTCTGTCAGATGTGAGGTTGGTGAAGATCTTTTCCCAATTTGTTGGTTGCTGTTTAGTCCTTCTGACAGTGACCTTTGCCTTACAGAAACTTTGTAATTTTCTTAGTTAGGGATTCACTGCTGTGAACAGACATCATGACCAATGCAAGTTTTATAAAAGACAAAATTTAATTGGGGTTGGATTACAGGCTCAGAGGTTCAGTCCATTATCATCAAGGCAGAAACATGGCAGGATCCAGGCAGGCATGGTGCAGGAGGAGCTGAGAGTTCTACATCTTCATCTGAAGGCTGCTAGTGGAAGACTTACTTCCAGGCAACTAGGGTGAGGGTTTTAAGCCCACACCCACAATGACACACCTACTCTAACAAGGCCACACCTCCTAATAGGTTCACTTCCTGGGCCAATCATATACAAACCATCACATTCCACTCCCTGGCCACCATAGGCTTGTTCAAACATGAGTCTATGGGGGCCATACTTAAACATTGCTTAATGCAAAATGCATTTATTCCAACTTCAAAAGTCCCTGTAGTCTATAGCAGTCTCAACAGTGTTAAAAGTCCAAAGTTCAAGGTCCCTTTTGAGATTCATCCAATAACTTAAATGTAATCCTCCAAGCAAGACAGGAAACCAGCTAGGCAAAGTCAAAACTCTTCATCTCCACTTTTGATGGCAAAGCAGTCTTCAGATATCCAACTCCTTTTTCATCTTTGTTGACTTCAACAAGGTTCTTTCTCCTGGGCTTGTTCTACTTCCTGTTAACAGCTTTTCTTGGCAGGCATCCTTTGGCTCTGGCATCTTTAACATCTTCAGTACCCCAAGTCAATTTCAGCTTCACAGCTTCTTGTTCCAATGTCTGAGATCCAGACATGATCTTCTTTGTATCTCCAAAGAACTGGTGTCACTTCTCCAGCTCTGCCCTCTGTAGCACTCTAAGTTCAGAGTGATCCACTCACTGCCACTGCTGTTCTTGGTGATCATCCCATGGTACTGGCATCTCCAGTATGCTAGGGTCTTCCACTGCAACTATACTTCATCAAAGTCTCTCATAGGCTCTCTTCATGATACCAAGCCTCAACTCCTTTGCATGACCCCTTCAGTCCTGGGCTGTCAATTACAACTGAGGGTACACTTTCACCAATGGCCTTCCATGGCCTCTCACAGTACCAGGCCTCAACTGTTCTTCATGATGCCTTCATGCCTTCAAAACCAGTACCACCTGGATGATTCTTACATGTTACCAAGTACTGCTGCAGCATGAGGAACACTTGGCTATCTCTGGAATACAGCTTCTTTGTGTTCTCAGAAAACACTTCCCATATTTCACCTCAGTGATGCTAGTCTTTTCTTAATCACCACTAATTTCTTAGCTCCAGCTAACCAGCATCAATTGTTTCAGTAGTCTCCTTCTCCTCTTGAATATAAAGCCAGAGACACATGGCTGAAGCTGCTGAGTTCTGCTGCTTGCAGGAGCTGGATCATTGCCCCCCCCTTGTTCTACTACATTATCACTAGCTTCCTTTTTCCCAGCTCCTTCACTGACTAAGGTGGCTGTTCTTACTCTTGCTCCTTAGACTCACTTTGAACTCAAGAGATCTGCATGCCTGTCTCTTAAGCACTGGGATTAAAGGTGTGGTCCACTAAGCCTTGATTAAAGTTTTTCTTCACCTAGAATTTGCTCTGTTCTAGGCTGGCCTTGAACTCAGAGATCTGCTTATCTTTGCCTCTTGGGATTAAAGGCTTGTAAGACCATGCCTGGACCTAAAGTTAACTGAGTGAATCTTGCCCCCAAGGTCACCACTCCTTTCATTCAATTTAATATCCTTGAATTCAGCTCCATTTCACTTCCTGGAGTCCCTTTAATACTCAAACTATATATTTTGTACTTTTTCTTTCTCAGCTTGCTATGTTTGTTCAAAATTCTCTTTATCATACTTAACCAGAGAACAAAGTCTTTGTTGGGCTTTCTTGAGACTTCCTTTGCAAATGCAATTAATATAAATCTCTTTACCTTAGCCTTGGTCAGTCTCTTCAGACAGTAGCAAAAAGCAGCCATGTTCTTCACCAAAACATCACAAAAACAGTTTCTCAGCCACATATTAAAGTTCTTCTCCATTGAAACCTCTTGGGCCATCAGGCCTACACAGTTCAAATGACCCTCAGCACCACTGTCTTCCATATTCCTACTAGTCTGGCCCATTAAGCCCCACTTAAAGAATTCTGTGGCTTTCCAAATCCAAAGTCCCAAAATCCACATTCTTCCGAACAAAAGCATAGTCAGTCCTATCACAACAATACCCCAGTCCCTGGTACCAATTTCTGTCTTAGTTAGGGATTCACTGCTGTGAACAGACACCATGACCAATGCAAGTTTTATAAAAGACAACATTTAATTGGGGTTGGATTACAGGCTCAGAGGTTCAGTCCATTATCATCAAGGCAGAAACATGGCAGGATCCAGGCAGGCATGGTGCAAGAGGAGCTGAGAGTTCTACATCTTCATCTGAAGGCTGCTAGTGGAAGACTCACTTCCAGGCAACTAGGGTGAGGGTATAAGGCCACACCCACAATGACACACCTACTCTAACAAGGCCACACCTCCTAATAGGTTCACTTCCTGGGCCAATCATATACAAACCATCACAGTAATTTTATGAGGCCCAATTTGTCAATTGTTGATCTTAGAGCGTAAGCTATTGGTGTTCTGTTCAGAAACATTCCCCCTGTGCCAATGTCCTCCAGGGTCTTCCCCAGAATCTTTCTATTAGTTTCAGTGTGTCTGGTTTTATGTGGAGGTTCTTGATCCACTTTGAGTTGATCTTAGTACAAGGAGATAAGAGTGGGTCAATTGGCATTCTTCAGCATGTTGACCTCCAGTTGAACCAGCACCATTTGTTGAAAAGGCTATCTTTTTTTTCCACTGGACAGTTGTAGCTCCTTTATGAAAGATCTAGTGACCATAAGTCTATGGGTTCATTTCTGGATCTTCAATTCTATTCCATTGAACTACTTGCCCATCCCTGTACCAATACCATGCAGTTCTTTTTTTTTTTTTTTGAGTTTTTTAATAGAAAATATATTTTTTTCTTTATTTTCTATATTCTTTGTTTACATTCCAAAGGCTTTCCCCTTTCCTAATTCCCCCCTCACCATATGTCCCATAAGTCCTCTTTGCTCCACCCTTTCCCCAATCCCCCCCCCCATTTCTCTGTTCTGATACTCTCCTACAAATCTGGATCCAGTCTTTTCAGAACCAGGGTCCTTTCCTTCCTTCTTCTTGGGACTCTTTTGATTTGCTAATTGTGCCTTCAGTATTCAGAGCTTTGGGGCTCATTCATAGCCACTTATCAGTGATTGCATTTCATGTGTATTCTTTTGTGATTGGGTTAACTCACTTATGATGATATTTTCCGGATCCAACCATTTGACTACAAATTGCATGAATTCATTATTTTTAATTGCTGAGAAGTATTCCATTGTATAAATATACCACATTTTCTGTATCCATTCCTCCTTTGAGGGACATCTGGGCTTCTTCCAACTTCTGGCTATTATAAATAAGGCTACTATGAACATAGTGGAGCATGTGTCTTTATTGTATGCAGGGGATTCCGCTGGGTATATGCTCAGGAGTGGTATGACTGGATCCTCCAGGAGTGTGATGTCCAATTTTCTGAGGAACCGCCGGACTGATTTCCAGAGCGGTTGTACCATCTTGCAATCCCACCAACAGTGTAGGAGTGTTCCTTTTTCTCCACATCCTTGCCAGCACCTGTTGTCCCTTGAGTTTTTAATCTTAGCCATTCTGACTGGTGTGAGGTGGAATCTCAGGGTTGTTTTGATTTGCATTACCCTGATGACTAATGATGTTGAACATCTCTTAAGGTGTTTCGCGGCCATCCGAATTTCTTCTGGTGAAAATTCTTTGTTTACCTCTGTATCCCATTTTTTGATAGGGTTATTTGGTTCTTTGGAGTCTAACTTTTTGAGTTCTTTGTATATATTGGATATTAGCCCTCTGTCAGATGTGGGGTTGGTGTAGATCTTTTCGCAATTTTTTGGTGGCTGTTTTGTCCTTCTGACAGTGTTCTTTGCCTTACAGAAACTTTGTAATTTTATGAGGTCCCATTTGTCAGTTCTTGATCTTAGACCATAAGCTATTGGTGTTCTGTTCAGGAACTTTCCCCCTGTGCCCATGTCCTCCTGGGTCTTCCCCAGTTTCTTTTCTATTACTTTCAGTGTGTTTGGTTTTATGTGGAGGTCCTTGATCCACTTGGAGTTGATCTAAGTACAAGGAGATAAGAGTGGGTCAATTCGTATTCTTCTGCATGTTGACATCCAGTTGAACCAGCACCATTTGTTGAAAAGACTATCTATTTTCCAATGGATGGTTGTAGCTCCTTTATCAAAGATCAAGTGACCATAAGTCTTTGGGTTCATTTCTGGGTCTTCAATTCTATTCCATTGATCTACTTGCCTGTTGCTGTACCAATACCATGCAGTTTCTTAGCACAATTGCTCTGTAGTAATGTTTGAGGTCAGGGACATTGATTCCCCCAGAAATCCTTTTATTGTTGAGAATAGTTTTAGCTACCTGGGTATGTTGTTACTCTAGATGAATTTGAGAATTGCTCTTTCTAGATCTATGAAGAATTGAGTTGGGATTTTGATGGGGATTGTATTGAATCTGTAGTTTGCTTTTGGCAAGATGGTCATTTTTACTATATTGATCCTGCCAATCCAAGAACATCGAATATTTTTCCATCTCCTAAGGTCTTCTTCGATTTCTTTCTTCAAGGACTTGAAGTTCCTGTTATACAGATCTTTTGCTTGCTTGGTTAAAGTCATGCCAAGATACTTTATATTGTTTGTGGCTATTGTGAAGGGTGTTATTTCCCTACTTTCTTTCTCAGCCTGCTTGTCCTTTGAGTACAAGAAGGCTACTGATTTTCTTGAGTTGATTTTATAACCAGCCACTTTGCTGAAGTTGTTTATCAGCTGTAGGAGTTCTCTGGTGGAGTTTTTTGGGTCACTTTTGTAAACTATCATATCATCTGCAAATAGTGATAGTTTGACTTCTTCCTTTCCAATTTGTATCCCTGTGACTTCCTTATGTTGTCTAATTGGTCTGACTAGAATTCAAGTACTATATTGAAAAGACATGTAGAGAGATGGCAGCCTTGTCTAGTCCCTGATTTTAGTGGGATTGCTTCTAGTTTCTCTCCATTTATTGTGATGTTGGCTACTGGTCTGCTGTATATTGGTTTTACTATGTTTAGGTATTGGCCTTGAATTCCTGTTCTTTCCAGGACTTTTAGCATGAAAGGATGCTGAATTTTGTCAAATGGTTTTTCAACATCTAATGAGATGATCATGTGTTTTTTTTCTTTTAGTTTGTTTATATAGTGGATTACATTGATGGATTTTCATATATTGAACCATCCCTGCATCCCTGGGATGAAGCCTACTTGATCATGGTGAATGATCGTTTTCATGTGCTCTTGGATTCGGTTGGCAAGAATTTTATTTAGTATTTTTGCATCAATATTCATAAGGGAAATTGACCTGTATTTCTCTTTCTTTGTAGGATCTTTGTGTGCTTTTGGTATCAGTGTTATTGTGGCTTCATAGAACGAGTTGGGCAGTGTTCCTTCTGTTTCTATTTTGTGGAATAGTTTGAAGATTATTGGTGTTAGGTCTTCTTTGAAGGTCTGATAGAATTCTGCACTAAAATCATCAGGTCCCGTACTTTTTTTTTTTTTTTTTGGTTGGAAGACTTTCTATAACCCCTTCTATTTCTCTAGGGGTTATGGGACTGTTTAGCTGATCTAATTGATCCTGATTTAATTTTGGTATTTGGCATCTGTCTAGGAAATTGTCCATTTACTCCAGATTCTCCAGTTGTGTTGAGTATAGGCTTTTGTAGTAGGATCTGATGATTTTTTGAATTTCCTCAGGTTCTGTTGTTATATCTACCTATTCATTTCTAATTTTGATAATTTGCATACTGTCTCTGTGCCCTTTGGTTAGTCTGGCTAAGGGTTTATCTATCTTTTTGATTTTCTCAAAGAACCAGCTCTTGGTTTTGTTGATTCTTTGTATGGTTCTCTTTGTTTCTACTTGATCGATTTCAGCCCTTAGTTTGATGATTTCCTGTCATCTACACCTCCCAGGTGTATTAGCTTCTTTTTGTTCTAGGGCTTTCAGGTGTGCTATTAAGTTGCTAGTGTATTCTCTCTCCAGTTTCTTTTTGGAGGCAATCAGGGCTACGAGTTTTTCTCTTAGCACTGCTTTCATTGTGTCCCATAGATTTGGATAGGTCATACCTTCATTTTCATTGAATTCTAAAAAGTCTTTGATTTCTTTCTTTATTTCTTCCTTGACCAAGGTGTCATTGAGTAGAGTATTCATCAGTTTCCATGTGTATGTGGGCTTTCTTTTTTTTTTCTTTTTTTTTATTGAAAACCACTTTTACTACATAGTGATCTTAGAGGAGGCATGGGATTAGTTCGGTCTTCTTGTATTTGTTGAGGTCTGTCTTGTGACCAATTATATGATCACTTTTGGAGAAGGAACCATGTAGTACTGAAAAGAAGATATATTCTTTTGCTTTAGGATGAAATGTTTTATATATATATATATATATATATATATATATATATATATATATATATATAACAATTGGTTCAAAGCTTCAATTAGTTTTATTGTGTCCCTGTTTAGTTTCTGTTTTCCTGATCTGTCTATCTGTCTATTTAGGAGAGTGGAATGTTGAAGTAACCTACAGTTATTGTGTTAGGTACAATGTGTGCTTTAAGCTTTAGAAAAGATTCTTTTAGGAAGGAGGGTGCCCTTGCATTTGGAGCATAGATGTTCAGTATTGAGAATTCATCTTGGTGGATTTTCCCTTTGACCAGCAAGAAGTGACCTGTGTCTCTTTTGATGACTTTAGGTTGAAATTCAATTTTATCTGATATTAGAATGGCTACTCTGGCTTTTTTCCTGAGACCATTTGCTTGTAAAATTGTATTCTAGCCTTTTACTCTAAGATAGTGTTTGTCTTTGACACTGAGATGTGTTTCCTGTATGCAGCAAAATGTAGGGTCCTGTTTCCTTTTCTAGTCGGTTAGTCTATGTCTTTTTATTGGGGAATTTAGTCCATTGATGTTAAGAGATATTAAGGAATAGTAATTATTACTTCCTGACATTTTTGACGTTATTTTTTATATTTGAGTGGTTATCTTCTTTTGGGTTTGATGAGAGGGGGTTTCTATCTTGCATCTTCTTGGATGTGGTTTCCCTCATTTGTTGGTGTTTTTCCCCTATTATCCTTTGTAGGGCTGGGTTTGTGAATAGATATCGTGCAAATTTCGTTTTGTCATGGAATACCTTGGTTTCCCCATCTAAGGTGATTGAGAGTTTTGCTGGGTATAGTAGGTTTTGCTGAAATTTGTATTCTCTTAGAGTCTGCATGAGATCTGCCCAGGATCTTCTAGCTTTCAAGGACTCAGGTGAGAATTCTGGTGTAATTCTGATAGGTTTTCCTTGATATGTTACTTGGCCTTTTTCTCTTACTGCCTTTAATATTCTTTCTTTGTTTACTACATTTGGGGTTTTGATTATTATGTGACAGGAGTTATTTTTGTTCTGGTCTGGTCTGTTTGGAGTTCTGTAGGCTTCTTGTATATTCAAGGGCATCTCTCTCTTTAGTTTGGGGAAGTTTTCTTCCAGAATTTTGTAGAAGATATTTGCTGGCCCTTTAAGTTGTATATTTTCACTCTTATCTATACCTGTAATCCTTAGGTTTGGTCTTCTCATTCTGTCCTCGATTTCCTGAATGTTTTGGGTTACCAGCTTGTTGCATTTTGCATTTTCTTTAATTATTGTGTCCATGGTTCATATGGTATCTTCAGCATCTGAGATTCTTTCTTCTTTGTCTTGTATTCTATTGTTGATTTTTGCATCTATGACCCCTGATTTCTTCCCAAGGTTTTCTATCTCCACAGTTGTCTCCCTTTGTGATTTCTTAGTTGTTTCTACTTTTGTTTTTAGATTCTGGATGGTTTTGCTCAGATCTTTCGCTTGCTTGTTTGTGTTTTCGTGTAATTCTTTGAGATTTTTGTGTTTCCTCTTTCATGACTTCTACTTGTTGGCCCACCTTCTCCTGTATTTCTTTAAGTGATTTTTGTATTTCCTCTTTATTGGCTTCTATTTTTTGATCCATATTCTCCTGAATTTCTTTAAGTGATTTTTGTGTTTGCCTTGTAAGGGCTTCTAACCTTTGATCCATTTTCTCCTGTATTACTTTAAGAGATTTATCTATGTGTTCTATCAGCATCCTGACCAGTGATTTTCGATCTGAATCTTGTTTTTCTGGTGTGTTGTGGTATCCAAGTTTTATTGCTGTTGGGGAACTGGGTTTGGATATTGCCATATTGCCTTGATTTCTGTTAGTAATGATCTTAAGTTTGCCTTTTGCCATCTAGTTATCTCTGATGTTAGTTGGTTCAGTAGTTGCTAGCTGGTCCTTGAACCTCCTGAGGGCTCTTAAGGCTATTTCCCCAAGACTGGGACACCTGAACCACTGCTCTGCAGGGCTCCTGCTCACAGATCGCTGTCTGGAGGCCTGAGTTTTCAGAGGTCTTAAACTCGGGATATCTCAGGTACCTGGTTCAGCCTGCTAGGTTCAAACAGTTGCAAAGGTGGCAGAGGCTGCCGGGAGTGCAGCGTCCTCCCTCAGGGCACCGAAGGACTCCAACTTATGAGTCTTTGACTCTTCTTGAGAACCTAATAAATCTCAAAACTAAAATGAAAACTCTCATCTTCACTTTTAAATTATGGGGTGCCTATATATGATAATTTTTATCAAAAGAGGTCAGTGCCACTTGCATAGAGTAATATGAGAATACTGATGTACAACTTTTAAAAGAAAGATAGTAGACTCAACCTCAAATTAGGTTCAGACAATCTCATACGGAACTGGGTACCCTCAGATATTCCCCCTCTTTCCAGGTAGACTTGAGGCATGTCACTGCTTTTTTCATATAATTTACAGTCTTGTGTTGCCTCAGACATTCCCCTTCCAAGAAACTGAACCTGTTCTAATTGGAGGATTTCATTCATACATCTGCTTGCCAAGAGGGCTAGAGAATCATGTCCTATCACTATTGGGGAGCAAGAAGAACTGAAACTTCCCATCTTGGTTCTGAAATTTTCCATTTCAGCTAAAGGAGGGCCAAAGGTAAGACTTCTACACAATAAGTCATTAAATCTAACCTTTGTGTGGCAGGGGGGATTAGACCTTTCCCATATGCTGAAATGAACTTAATTCTGCTAACCATGCCAGAATTATAATCTCATAACTGGAAAAGTGCTGCAGTTATAAACTTCTATATTTGATGAGGAGAATTCAGATATTCAATACCTATATTATGAATGTAAGAAACTATCCACTATGAAGATGAAGGTTACAAAACTTACTTTGTGGTCAAATGTGGAATCTTCAGTGTTTCTTCTCTGATGAAGGATTATTGAGATTCATCTTCATGACCTGCAAAGGTAGGAAATCTTTCTTTTCTTGGTAGATCCAGCCCTGCAGAGAAATATAACAGAGACTCTGGTTTCCCTCTTTCCTGGGTGACCTGTAAATATACATTTGAACAAAGGAACCTTGGCAAGCAATAGACTGAAGCCCCATCCTAGAAAAATAAATATCTAAGCCTGGAACACAAGCAATCTATTGGTGCATTTTCACTAGAATTGGGAAGTCCCTATTTTTCATGATCACATCTTGAAGTGGTTAGACATGTTTTGGACTTGGCATGCAATCTGTCAGAAGGATGTTAATATTGCTGTCAGGACTTCAGTTTTCTAGACTTTAATGAAGAGTTGGAATCTGACAAGTGATTTTCTAGATAGATCTTCCTCTTTTATAGAAAATAAAGAGGGACATTCACTCACTGAACAACACATTTAGCAACATTTTACAATCCCTAATTTTGTCTGAGATGCATCATTCTCTGATTCCTGTGTCTTAGAACTTCTCCCTTTATCACAAATGGGTCTTTTATCTCCTGTATCTGAGCATGAGCACAGGTGATTTTCCTAGTGACTAAGCAAGATTTTCTTACTCTAGTGATAGTATCCAGAGACTATAATAAGATTTAGAGACATTCACATTCAAACCTCACACCTAAGAGGGAATTTCTAGTCATTTTCCCTTTGGGAAGTACAATTCACAGTTTCTCACTCTCACAAAAGACTCCACTCTAGTTAGAGTTAACAGATTCCAATAATAGCAAGTATAACCTAGACAGCAGGATATGCACATTATTCCAGTAACCAGAAATATTAGTTTTCATTGTAACACAGATCTTGATGACTGAACACAACACTAAGGATTTAGTCAATCTACCACATAAGCTGTCTTCAAACACTAACATTTCTACCTGTTGTCATGAAAACTTCACTAAAGATATGGGTATGCTAAACTGTGAAGTTCTGCTAGATAAAGAAGCAGTTCTGGAACCCTTCTCTACTGCAGACTAAGAGGGGGAAATACTTACCTTTCTGCCTAAAGTGATATGAAATTTTCCTCCTGGCAAAAGGCTATTTCCTTCACCTATGCACAATGTGGTAGCCAATATCTAGGTATACCTGTCTTCAGATTTATCCTATTCAAAGATGGAGGAGGAAATGAGATATTTCCTCTTATACCAGGATAGCCTTCAGTCCTTCAGCTTTTGGCAACACTGGCTATAGATTTACACTTTAAATTAAGTATTCCCAATTACTTCCTCAATATTTTTTTTAAAATAGTCCTCATATGCTTGTCTTCTTATCTAAAAGGACCAATTGCTTATCTGCCTTCCTAATGTGGGCCTTAATGTACTGACACTATAGAGAGTATCTCAGAAAATTATGCTATAATAAGAGACTAGAACCTAGCTTACTTAAAAAAATTTGTCCCCATTCTCCTTTCTTCTATATGGCCTGAGTCAAGCTCTTTAGTAGACGTTGGGGTCTTGTAACTTTAATTAAAAAAATCCCTACTTTTAATGATGTTTCTTTAATCCTTTAGCCTTATTTCTAGTCTGCCACCTACCAGAAATAGTTAAAAAAAAAAAGGAAGGATATGTGCTGGGGTCCAGCCTCAGCACTTCTTTCTAGGTTGATATAGGAGCAGTAGAGGGGGAAGAATATTGATGGGGACAAGATATTTAGTATTGCTGTATAATAATAAAATGTTTACCTATCTTAAGTATAAATCACTTTGCTACTGTTGCTGCCCTGCCCCTCTGAGTTCCTCTGAAGCTATAATCTACAGTATCTGGTGTTTAGTAAATCCAGTAAAACAGAGGGGGATTAAGTAAATTAACCTTTGTTCTAAGTTCTTCAGTTCTCCAAAAGTTTCTGCAAAAGTTCTCTCTGTTCTCTTCTCCTAATCTTTCTCTATCCTTCTCCTTTGATGTAACAATAATTATTTCCTTACTCCCAATGCTAGTTACTCCCAACTGCTTTTCTTCTAAGTTGTCTCTAAAAGTTTTCTAAGAACAAGAGCATTATTCTCTAAAAAGTTATCTCTAAAGGATTCTTCTTGAGCTCTTTGTATATATTGGATATTAGCCCTCTGTCGGATGTGGGGTTGGTGTAGATTTTTTTCCACTTTGTTGGTTGCTGTTTTGTCCTTCTGACAGTGTCCTTTGCCTTACAGAAACTTTGTAATTTTAAGAGGTCCCATTTGTCAATTCTTGATCTTAGAGCATAAGCTATTGGTATTCTGTTCAGGAACTTTCCCCCTGTGCCCATGTCCTCCAGGGTCTTCCCCAATTTCTTTTCTAATAGTTTCAGTGTGTCTGGTTTTATGTGGAGGTCTTGATCCACTTGGAGTTGATCTTAGTACAAGGATATAAGAATGGGTCAATTCGCATTCTACTGCATGTTGACCTCCAGTTTGTTGAACCAAACACAATTTGTTGAAAAGGCTATCTATTTTCCACTGGATGGTTGTGGCTCCCTTATCAAAGATCAAGTGACCATAAGTCTGTGGGTTCATTTCTGGGTCTTCATTCCTATTCCCCCAAAGAACCAAATAAACCTATCAAAATATGGGGAACAGAGCTAAACAAAGAATTTTCACCAGAAGAAATTTGAATGGCCGAGAAACACCTTAAGAGATGTGCAACATGATTAGTCATCAGGGAAATGCAAATCAAAACAACCCTGAGATTCCACCTCACACCAGTCAGAATGGCTAAGATTAAAAACTCAAGAGACAACAAGTGCTGGCGAGGATGTGGAGAAAGAGAAACACTCCTCCACTGTTGGTGGGATTGCAAAATGATAAAACCACTCTGGAAATCAGTTTGGTGGTTCCTCAGAAAATTGGGCATGTCACTTCCAGAGGTCCCTGGCATACCACTCCTGGGCATATACCCAGAGGATTCCCCTGCATACAATAAAGACACATGCTCCACAATGTTCATAGCAGCCTTGTTTATAATAGCCAGAAGTTGGAAGGAGCCCAGATGTCCCTCAAAGGAGGAATGGATACAGAAAATGTGGTATATTTATACAATGGAATACTAGTCAGCAATTAAAAATAATTAATTCATGCAATTTGTAGGCAAATGATTAGATCTGGAAAATATCATCCTAAGCGAGTTAACTCAATCACAAAAGAATACACATGAAATGCAATCACTATTAAGTGAATATTAATGAGCCCAGAAGCCCTAAATACTCAAGGCACAATTACCAAGTCAAATGATTCCCAAGAAGAAGAAAGGAGAGGACCTTGGGCCTGAAAAGCTTGGATCCAGTTTTGTAGATCCAGAACAGAGAAATGGTGGTGGTGGGGGAATGATTGGGGAATAGTTGGGGGGAGAGGACTTATGGGAAATATGGTGAGGGGTAACTGGGAAAGGGGAAAGCCTTTGCAATGTAAACACAGAATATAGAAAATAAAAAAAAAGGATTCTTCTTGAGTTCTGTTTTAGAACTCTCTCTCTCTCTCTCTCTTTCTCTCTCTCTCTCTCTCTGTGTGTGTGTGTGTGTGTGTGTGTGTGTGTGCGTGTGTGTGTGTGTGTGTGTGTGTGTGTGTATGTGTGTGTGTCTCCCTTTTTTCTCTCTCTCTTTATTCTCAGCACTGATACATCTTTCAGAATATAAAAGTTTACCACAAATATACACATAAATTCAAATCAAAAATTGAATAAGAAGTTAACATCAGAGAGTACATAACCATTAGGAATAATTAACTGGCTAAACAATTATCTGTCACAAACACAACAGTTTAATCGAAAATTAAAAACCATAATTTTTGTAACTAAAGCATTATTGAAGTTTTGTATAGATTAACCCAGTCAATATATTATCTTCTGTTCTTGTACCTATAATAAATCATTAATTCCCCTTTTATGACTTTTTATTTTGCAACCTCTTAGAATGTACTCTAAGTTGTTGATGCCTATTGCTATCTCAGAAGCAATTAACTCATGACAATCACTGGCAGGGTTCTCATTTCAGTTTTGACATCAGAAAGAACTTATTAGCAGCCCTAAAATATAAGAGCTTAATAATCACCATTATAATTTCATAAATTCTTAAAGGATCATTATTAAGAATTAAAAATCATTTATTTGTCTATTTAGTATCACTACATGACAGTACATCTTCAGTGTTCTGTAGAGATCTGCTCAAAATTGTGTTGCATTAGCTCTAATAGTGTCTGTAAGATAGTATTTCTGCAGAACGGAGGTGGGGGAAAAATGCCTCTTAGAGCACACAGAGACACTACTACATAGAAGCCATAATTTTTCATTTGGCATCTTTTCTAATCTCTTTTATTTCTGGTGTAAGGCCTCCTTTTGGGGGACCCCCTACTCAAATCTCGGGATGGAGCTCCCCAAGAAACTCGAGAGACCAGCTTGATGCAAACACATGAGGTAGCATTAATAAACAGAGCCAACACTTACCCCACACAGGGGGCAGAGGAGTCGACCTCGAGGCTCAAATATCAAAGGTTTTTATAGAAAAAGTTAGGGAGGTTGACGCGGTTACACATGATAGGTTAGTTCAAACGGTTACAGGCAGATTCTTGGCGGGCAATTACATCACCGGGCAATACGTGGGACCGGTACATCCGAAATGCAGGAGGGCAGCTTATCTTTTGGAGTCAGACTGGGTGATGCCAGCCAGTCCGGATGGTTTGAGGCTCAGCGGAGATAGGCCAGACATATCCCTTATCTTTATGGCCTGGGATGCCTTAACAGCAAGTCTGGGTGTATCCTGGATTTGTATTGCCCTTATCCTTTCCCAGGACTTGTTTGTTTCTTTTAGTCCTGGGCCCTGAGAAATTTTTAACTTCTTTTATTCTTTCTTTCCCTGGTAGCCAAGACCATGTAGATTTGAGAAAGTAATTTATAACTCACTCTCTAAAGTATTATTACTGGCCAATGACCTTTTTTTTGGAATTGTGATGCTTAATTTTAGCCATGCTTGGTTTAAAGGTGATATCCCATAGAAATATTATTGCTGCAAATGTAATATTGAGCCTTTGCAATGTGTTATGGTTTGGATCCTGTCTGGAACTGTGGGCTTGCTGAAAAATCTACATGAGTAGGCACTAAGCTCAGAGTTTCCTCAATGGAAGCTTACAGAGCTTTCGTCTTGCTAATGCTAGACTCACCAGCCATCCAAATAGCCATAACAACTCTGGCCAGGTGTGGCTCAGACTTCAGCTCATGAAATATTAATGAGGCTATGTGAAACCTAAGGAAAGAAAAGTTTTGGCTTGCCTGACATTACAATATATAGGAGATTTTAAGTTTTACAGACTTAAGTTTTTACAGTCAAAAGCTAGATGTTAGAGTTTACTCATAAAAACTCATTTATTCTAAAGATGCCATTTGCCTATGCTTAAGTTTCTAAGTTTGTTTCACAGGATACGCTCTATCTAGCTGGTTCCACATTCCTTTGTGTGGTGTGGTCATGTAAATTGCCCTTGCTTGGCTAGCTACATCTTTTACTATGTAAATGTCAAATAGTTCACTACTAGAGGCAGAGAATCTTTTGGCTTAAAAGAATCTTGCTAGTTTTAGGCAGAAATCTCTCTGGCTTAGGCAGGGTTTCTAGCTTAGGCAGAGATGGCTTAAGATGTTTTAGCTCATAACCTAAGGGTGCTAGCAGTGCTAGCTAGCATGCCATTTTTTGTTGTTTTGTTTTGTTTTTTAGTATGTAATTGTCAAAACCTGATGCTCGAATAGGGGGCTCTAAAACAGGACTTCTTGTTAGAGAAAATATAGATTTTTTTTTACAATATAAAATATCCTGCATGTATGTATTCAATTTTCGCCGATTTGTACCTTCATGACCCAGAAATCATGGTCTTTCCTGCAACCAAAGCTTCCACGAGGAGCTATGGCCTGCAGCAAAATTGTAGGCTAATATGTAGAAATTATAATATATATTTAATAATAACTGGAAAGGCATATTAATAGCAGAAATCTTTCTTTAGATGTAATCTCCTTGGCCTTAGCTAAGAAAAGAAAATCTGCCATTAATTTTAACAGTCCATGTAGAAGAATTTCAGGAATATCACCCACTAGGTTTTAGCTTAATCTTGATGGATCCTGACAGATATTAGGGAGGTAGACCTGCTTTGAAATGGTTCTTTGAAATAACTCCCATCTTTGTTGTTTGGAAATTGGCAGTTTAGTTCAAAGAACAGCAGCTGCATCTCGATCCACTTGCAAACACTTCATGGGTATATCAGCAGTGTAGTTCACTAATGTCAGGATAACAAACACAAATTAGGAGTGGTAACCCTATCCAACAGAAAGAGCCAGGCCTCAGATTCAGCATTAGCCATAAGTTAAAACCTGAAGGGACACCAGAAGAGGTTTTTGGCTATGCCTCTCTCAGTAAATTGAAATTCAGCAACGATATGAGATCTACAAGGATTGCAAAGTTAGCTCTCTCTATAAGTAAACCTATCTCAGCCTTCATCACTAAGGAGTCCTTTTTATACTCCCACCAAACATTACCTGTCTTCCAAGGTTCTTATCTCAGCATGTGTCTTGTCTCAAAGAGTGAGTCTGTCTCAGCTGACATCACTTTGCCAATCAGCCCCAGTCCACAAAAGTGGCAAGAAAGTCTAGCACATCACCAGAAAATGTTTAGCATGGTTCTCTTTATGGGGTCCCAACAAATAGGGTTCAAAAACATGTATATCATTAGGTTAACAAAGAATCCTTTACCATGGGTTCTTTCATGTGTTTGATTTAGCAGAAAATCCTTTCTCCTGTGTCTGCCTCATTGAAATGTTCCTTCACGTGTTTGCCTTAGAAAAACACCATCCAACACAACTGGCTTTCCAAAGAATCCTTGTTTTCACATTGCAGGCTTGTACAGAGACCCTGAAAGACAGAAGGGCCTGGGATAAGGTCTTATAGTCTCTAAGAGAATACAGATGCCATCTCAGATTATCATACCTAGCAAAACCTTAAATCATATGCAGCTGGGACCATGGGTCCCTCCAAGTGTACTCTTCTGTTGGTGGTTTAGTCCCTGGGAAATCTGGGGGTACTGGTTGGTACATATTGTTGTTCCTCCTATGGGGCTGCAACTTCCTTCAGTCCTTACTCTAGATCCTCCAATGAGGATCTTGTACTCAGTCCAATGTTTGACTGAGAGAATCCACTTCTGTATTTGCCCAGTACTGGCAGAGACTCTCAGGAGACAGATATATCAGGCTCTTGTCACAAAGTGCTTCTTGGCATGCACAATAGAGTCTGAGTTTGATATATGAGATGGATTCCCAGGTGAAGCAGTCTCTGAGTAGTTTCTCCTCCACATTATATCTCTGTATCTCCTCCCATGGGTATTTGGTTTCCCTTTCTGAGAAGGACCACAGTGTCCATACTTTGGTCTTCCTTCTTCTTGAGCTTGGTTTGGTTTGTGTGTTGTATCTTGGGTATTCTGAGCTTCTGGGCTAATAACCACTTACAAGTGAGTTCATTCAATGTGTGTTCTTTTGTGATTGGTGAACCTGACACCTTAATAGGGGGAGACGTCAAAAACATATTCTCACCAATGGACAGATTATCCAGACAAAAACTAAATATAGAGAAATAAGACTAACAGATTTTAGGAATAAAATAATTCTAACAGTTATTCTATAGAAGAATATTTCACCCAAACCCAAAAGAATATATTTTCTTCTCAGCATCTCATGGAACTTTCTCCAAGATTGTCCACACACTTGGACACAATACAAGCCTCAATAGATATGAGAAAATTGGAATAGTCCCCTCATATCTTATCAGAACACCACAGATTATAACTGGGCTACAACTACAACAGAAACAACAGAGACCCTGCAAATACATGGAAACTGAACAACTCTCTACACAATGATTACTTAGTCAAGAAAGAAAAAAGAAAGACAGAATGAAGTAAAGAAGTTAGAAGAAAGAAAGAAAGAAAAAAGAAAGAAAGAAAGAAAGAGAGAGAGAAAGAAATAGCTTTCTAGAATTCAATGAAAACGAGTATACAACATACCCAAACTTATGGGAAAAAAATGAAAGTAGTGTTAAATGGAAATTTCATACCACTAAGTTCTATAATAAAGAAATTAGTGAGATTTCATACGAGTGAGTTAACAGCACACATGAGAACTCTAGAATAAAATGGAGTAAACACAGACCATGAAATATTTAAACTTAAGCCTGAAATCAAGGCATTAGAAACAAAAAGGACAATAAAAAAGAGTCAATTAGCCCCATCATCTTGGATCCGATAGTTCAACCAGGGAAGCTCTTGATCTACAGGGAGCCCTGCAGTTAGACTGAGCCCCATGGTCTGCCACCATCTTTGCGAGAGCAGCTCAAACAGAGGGAGCCCTGCAGACTGAGATCTCAACTGAGATCTCCACAGTCTAGGCTCCAGAGGTCCAGCCAGGGAAGCTCCGGACCTGCAGGAAATCCCATGGTTAGACAGAGTCCCAAGACCCGCCACCATCTTGGAGCTGGTAGGGGTAAGCAGAGAGCACCAGAGTGAAGGATTGCCCAGGGCATAGCCTGCCTGGGTGCCTTCCGCACCAGGGAGCTGGGCAGCTCTACAGCTGCCTGGACACTCGGGGGAATGTCTGACCTGCAGGAAGTCCCGTGGATAGACAGAGCCCCTCTGACCGAGATCCCCACCATCTTGGATCTCACAGTTCAACCAAGGAAAAGCCTGATCTATAGGGAGTCCCATGATTAGATGGACAAGGCACACTAGGGCTCCAACCACACCCAAGAATAGGGCAGCACACCAGCAAACTATCCTGGGGGAAATCCAGTCATCCAGTGGTAGAAAAAGAGCCTTACAGAGTCACAGGAGGTTCAAGCACCAGCCAGTGTCAACAGGACCAACTAATGCCAGAGATAAACAGATGGCAAAAGGCAAACACAGGAATGTTAGTAACAGAAATCAAGGCAATATGGCAACATCTGAACGCAATTTGCCAACAACAGCAAGTCCTGGATACCACAACACTCCAGAAAAACAAGATTTGGATTTAAAATCACTGGTCATGATGCTGTTAAAGGAACACAAAAAAAAGGACATAAATAAATCACTTAAAGAAATACAGGGGAACATTAATAAGTGAGAAGCCCTTCAATGGAAACAAAAAAATCACTTAAAAAAATTCAGGAGAATATGGGTCAACAGATAGAAGCCAATAAAGAGAAAACACGAAAATCACTTAAAGCAATGCAGGAGAAATTGAATCAACAAGCAGAAGTCATGAAAAAGGAAATACAAAAATCTTTTAAAGAAATACAAGAAAATACGAACAAACAAGTGAAGGAACTGAGCAAAACCATCTAGGATCTAAAAACAGAAGTAGAAACAACTAAGAAATCACAAAGGGAGACAACTTTGGAGATAGAAAATCTTGGGAAGAAATCAGGGGCCACAGATGCAAATATCAACAACAGAATAAACGAAATAGGAGAAAGGATCTCAGGTGCCGAAGATACCATAGAAACCATTGACTCAACAGTGAAAGAAAATGCAAAAAGCAAAATGCTTGTAGCCCAAAACATCCAGTAAATCCAGGACACAATTAGAAGACCAAATCTAAGGATTATAGGTATATATATGACTTAAAGGACCAGCAAATATCTTCAACATAATTATGGAAGAAAACTTCCCTAACTGAAAGTGAGAGTTGCGCATGAATATACAAGAAGCCTACAGAACTCCAAACAGACTGGACCTGAAGAGAAATACCTCCTGACACATAGTAATCAAAACACCAAATGTACTAAACAAAGAAAGAGTATTAAGAGCAGTAAGAGAAAAAGGCCAAGTAACATATAAAGGAAGACTGATTAGAATTGCATCGGACTTCTCACCAGAGACCATGAAAGTTAGAAGATCTTAGGCAGATCTCATACACACTCTAAGAGAACACAAATGCCAGCCAAGATTACAATACCCATCAAAACTCTCAATCACCATAGATGGAGAAAGCAAGATATTCCTTGATAAAACCAAATTCATAGCAGCCATATTTATAATAGCCAGAAGCTGGAAAGAACCCAGATGTCCCTCATTGGAGGAATAGATACAAAAAATATGGTATATATACACAATGGAGTACTATTCAGCCATTAGAAACAATAAATTCATGAACTTCTTAGAAAAATGGATGGAGCTGGAGAGCATCATCCTAAGTGAGGTAACTCAATCTCAAAAAAAACACAAATGGTATATACTCGCTGATAAGCAGATATTAGCCTAGAAGACTGGAATACCTAAGACACAATCCACATATCAAATGATTCCCAAGAAGAAGGAAGGAAGGACCCCTGACTCTGGAAAGGCTTAATGCAGTGGTATAGGGAAATACCAGCACAGGGAAGAGGGAAGGGGTTAATGGGAGAACAGGGGGGAGGGAAGAGCGCTTATGGGACTTGTGGGGAGGAGGGAGCCTGGAAAGCAGGAAATCATATGAAATGTAAATTAATATATCAAATAAATAAAGTAAAAAACAAAAGAAAGAAAGAAAGAAAGAAAAGAAACCATTGCAGGGGGAAAAAAGAGTCAATTAAACCAGAAGTTGGTTCTTTGGAAAATATCTACACCATAGGCAAACCCTTAGCTAAACAAACTAAAGAGTAGAGACTATCCAAATTAAGAAAATCAGATATTAAAGGTGGGATGTAGCAGCAGACACTGAAGACAGACACGCAAATATCCATTAGGAATTACTTCAAAAATCTTTACTCAGCAAAAACAGGAAAATTTGCATGAAATGGGTAGTTTTCCTGTTAGATACTACTTAACAAATTTAAATCAAGGTCAGTTAAACAATTTAGATAGGCCTATAATCCATAAGCAAATAGAAGTTATCATTAAAAATCTCCTAGTGAAAAAAAAAAAAAAAAACAGAGCCATATGGTTTTAGTGCAGAAGTCGACCAGGATTTCAAAGAGCACAAACCAATACTACTCAAATTATTCTATAAAACAGAAACAGAAAGAACACAGCCAAATTAATTTTATGGGGATACAGTCACCCTGATACCTGAACCACAAAAAGATTCCATCAAATATAGTTCAGAACTTATAAACATTGATGCAAATACTACTCAATAAAAATTACTCACAAATCAAATTTAAGAACACATCAGTAATGTTATCCACCATGACCAAATTAGCTTCATAGCAAAGCTGCAAGGATGATTCAATGTATAAAATTCCATCAATGTAATCCACCATTTCATAGAAACTGAAAAAAAAATCATCTCATTAGATGTTGACAAATGCTTTGACAAAAATCCAACTTGTTTTTAATGATAAAAATTGGGAGATATCAGGGATACTAGGACCATACCTAAACACATTATAGACAATATACACCAAGCCAATATTCAACATAAAATTGAATAGAGAGAAAATTTTTAAAGTTCTGCTAAAATCAGAGTAAAGCCAAGGCTATTCACTCTCTCCATATCTATTCAATATAGTATTTGAAGTTCTAGCTAGAGCAATAAGACAAGTAAAGGATTAATGAGATACAAATTGGAGATGAAGAAGTCAAAGTATCACTATTTGTAGATGATATGATAGTATATATAAACAACCCCAAATATTTTACCAGGGAATTTTTGTGAGTGAAAAACACAGAAACAGTGGCTGGGTAAAAAATTTAAAATATCAGTAGCAGGCCAATGGATGCAAGTTGAGAATCTCATCCTGAGTGAGGTAACCCAGTTCCAAATACATGCATATGGTAGGTTCTTACTTATAAGTGAATATCAACCCTAAAATACAGATATCATGTTATACAGACCCAAGGAAGCTAAACAAAAAGAAAGGCCTAAGCGGGGAAGCTTGAATCTCACTTAGAAAGAAGAATACAATAGTCATAAGAGGCAGATGGAGGGAGATAACTGGGAGGAAGAAGGGCTGGGAGGTCAGGATCACAAAGGGGGTCAGGATCAGGTCTAGGGAAGGACAGGAGAGATTGCTAGATGGCCATGAAAATGAATAGAGATCTGCAACTACCAGGGTGAGGAGGTGAGGGGCACCTCCAAGACAAGGCAGAGACCTGGGATAAGGGAGGAACCCAAGAATAAATAGGAGTGACCTTAGCTGTTCCTCAATTCATTGGAAATATGGAACCTGAAGAAGCTACCTCCTGGAATTAGACAGTAACTCCAGTGGAGCAATAGAGACACCAACCTACCAACAAAAAATTCAAATCAAAATATATTCTGTATACAAGAAATTCAGGCACGGGTGATGGAGCAGATACTGAGGAATGGCCAACCAATAACCAGCCCAAATTGAGACCCACGCCATGTGCAAATACCAGTCCCTAACACTATTAATGATTCCCTGTTATGCTCAAGAACAGGAGCACATTATCCTTGGAGAGGTTCCACCCAGCAGCTGACTCAGACAGCTCAGAGTCAGGGACCCAGATGTGGGAACTCAGAAGAATCAGAAGGACTGAAGGCCTAGAAGGGGATAGGAACTTTACAGGAAGACCAACAGAGTCAAGTAAGTTGGATCCTTAGGGCTATTGGAGGTGAAGATCAAACAAAAGAGCAAACACAGGCTGAACCTAGGCCTCCCCACACATACATAGCAGATGTGTAGCTTTGTTTTCATGTGAGTCCCGAACAACCAGAATGGAGGCTATCACAAAAGCTGTTGCCTGTATGTGGGCTATGTTCTACTAGCTGCCTTAACTATCCTGAGTGGGAGATGAAGTGTCTAGTCACTTAGAGACTTGAAATGCCAAGATGTCAGAGAAACCCGAGGGTCACCTACCAACTCAGAAGAAAAGGGAAGGAGAGTTGGGGGAAGGAATGTTAGAGGGGGTGACTGGGAGTGGGCCAGTGAATAGGACAAAATGTGAACAAGCAAAAAATAAATACATGAATACAAATTAATTGATAAAAACAGTATCCTTCCTATTATAAACAATAAATGGGCTGAGAAAGAAATTATGGAAACAAGATCCCTCATAATATGCACAAATAATATAAAATATCTTGGTGTAGCTCTAACAAAGCAAGTAATAGACCTATATGACACTTAGTTCAAGTCCGTAAAGAAAGAAATTGAAGAAAATATTAGAAGATCAAAAGATCTCCCATATTCAAGGATTTGTAGGATTAACAAAGGAAAACTGATCACACTACCAAATGCAATCTACATATCTAACACAGCTCCAATGAAAATTTCAACACAATTCTTACAGGCCTTGAAAGAACAAAGCTCAACTTCACATATAAAACATTGACCCCAGGATTGCTAAATCAACCACATACAATAAAAGCCCTTCTGGAGGTATCTCTATCCTTGACTTCAAGTTGTACTGAAGAGTAATAGTAGTAAAAACCCCATGTTACTAGCATAAAAACAGACAGGTAGATCAAGGGAATTTAACTGAAGTTTTAGACATAAACCCACACACCTATGGACACTTAATTTTTGACAAAGATGCCAAAACTATGTGTTGGAAAAATAAAGTATATTAGACATAAAATGGTAGACTAACTATATGTCAACAGGTAGAAGAATGAAAATAGATTCACAGTCATCTCACTGCATAAATCTGAAGTACAAAAACATCAACTATCTCAACATAAAACTGGATATAATTAAATCTTATAGAGGAGAAAATGGAGATTAACCTCGAACACATTGGCACAGTAGAGAACTTCCTAAACAGAACATCAAAATCAGATGAGGCTCTAAAATCAACTGAAAAGCTTTCATGAGGTAATGAGGCATAGGACACTATCAATAGCATAAAGCAGTATATATATATATATATATATATATATATATATATATATACATATATATATGTATATATATATATATATTCTCAACAAACTAGACATCAAACAGAATAACTCAATTAAAAAATTAAAAACCAGGTGCAGATATAAACAGTGAATTCTCACTAGAGGAAATTCTAATGGCTGAGAAGTACTTAAAGAAATGTTCATCACCCTTAATCATAAGGAAAATGAAAATCAAATGGAATTTGAAATTCTAATTTATACCAGTCAGAACAGCCAAGATCAAAATTCAAGTGACAGCACAGGTTGGTGAAGTTATGGAACAAGGGCAACACTCTTCCATTGCTAGTGGAAGAGTAAACTTGTACAGCCACTTTGGAAATAAATTTGGCAGTTTGAAAATTAGGCAGAGTTCTACCTCAAGACCCAGCTATACTACTCCTGGATATATACCCAAAATATGCTATACCATAAATATGCTATACCATACTGCAAGTACAATTGCTCAACTATGTCAATAACAGCTTTATTCACAGTAGTTGAACAATGGAAACAACGTGGATGTTCCTCAACCAAAAATTGATTAAAACATACTATATTTGCACAATGGAACATTACACAGCTATTAAAAATAAATACATCATCCTGATCGAGGTAACAGAAAGCCAGAAAGACTAATATGGAATGTTCTCACTTATAAGTTGATATTAACCATGGAATACAGGATAGCCATACTACAACACACAGACCCAAAGAAGCTAAACAACAAGAAAGATCCAAGGGAAGATGCTTGGGTCTCACTGAAAAGATGAAATAGATTAGACATTGAGGTGGATGGAAGGAGGGAACATGCTAGAAAAGGTTTGATGAGCAGAACAAGAAGGATCAATAGAGGGAGGAAAGAGGGAGAGAGTACTGAAATAAACTGGAATCAGAGTATATGTGTGTGGGTAGCAGCATTTCTCAGATGAGCTGGAAATCTAGAACAATAAAAACTTAGAGTAATCTATGAGAATAATCCTAGCTAAAACTCCTAGCAATTGGGGATATAAAACCTGAAATGCATATCCCCTGAACCTAAAAAAGTCTTCTAATGAATGGCCCGGGAAACCAACCTGGCCCCAAAACCTTAGACCCACTATTTCTCCTGAAAATTTTTTTTCAAGAGTAAAGCTGCCCAAACAATGATTGGCCCATCTTGAGAGCCATGCTGTGAGAGATAGCCCACTCCTGACACTATTTGTGATATTCTGCTATACTTTCCAAAAGGCACCTCATAACAGTCATTTGTGAGGGTTCATTCAGCAACTGATGGTAACAGATACAGAGATGTATAGCAAAATATTAGGTGGAGCTTGGAGAGTCTTACAGAAGAAAGGGATGGAGGATTAAAGGAGCCAAAGAGGTCATGGACACCACAAGAAAACATGTTATCAAATAACCTGGGCCTGTAAGCACCCACAGAGACTGAACCAACAAAAAAGAGCATACATGGGATGCACCTAGGACCTTGGAACATATGTAACTGCTCTGTAGCTCAGTCTTCCTGTAGGAGTCCTAATAGCAGGAGCATTATCTGATTCTGTTGACTGTCTTTCGATCCTTTCCCCATAACTGGGATTCCTGGGCCAAGAGGCCTCCTTTTTTTCTGAGAGAAATGAGGACAGAAGATGGAGGGACCCAACAAGGATGGACTGGGAGGAGAGGGGGGATGGGAAGCTAATATTGGGATGCAAATTAAATGTATTTATTAATTTAAAAAAGATTAGAAAAATTCAAGGCGGGGTTATATTATGAACAGGGGACAAAAAATAACCTGTGGCATTGTTTTGTTTGTTGTTATTATTGTCATTGTTTGAGACAAATTTCCCATAAAATTCAGGTGGCCCTGGTGCTTCCTATATAGCTATGAATACCTTGAAAGGGGCTTCATTTCTTTGTTCGTCCACCTGTCCAATTCCATTCCCAGTCCCCCTTTCATATACCTGGTGCTCCATAGCTGCTGGAGAGCTACACAGGCCTATGTATTTATATTATATGCACACTAAACAGACTAAGGCATGAAACACTCATACCCATAAAACACAAGAATGAGACAGAGAAGATATTTCTATAAAGTAGTACATTCTCATACATAGTCTGCTGCAATCTGAATTTCTTTACCACAACTAGCATAACCATCCCTAGAAATCTCATTTTCTGGAGAATCATTCAGTAAGTGAGTTTTTAAAAACAATTAGTACTGTCTCCATCTTTTATATTTGACATGACCAGTGATGCACCAAGAGTTCTTCATAGATTCAATATATCCTGTTTGGCAGTGGTGGGCTATGGATGACAGTATTACTATTAATAAGATTAGACTTAAATTAAAGTCAATCTGCATAATTGACCTATATAATAGTGTTGAATAGTGATCCAAGAGCCAGTTACTAATATGGTTGAAAATCCTCAAAAAGTGTTTCCCTAATTTTAGGATTGAAACTTTTTCTTTCAGGAGATACATTTAAGCATACTTTAAAAATATTCTTTAGGGGTGACACTTTTATTTTACAAAGGGTCCTGCAAACTCTGTATTCTGAGAAGTCTCCATGTGTGTATTTAAAAATGGATATCATATTCTATACAACCTCATTTTTCACTTTGATCATGAATTGCAATTCAGACAGTATGCTCCTTCAAATCACATACTTTATATATCCATGGGTAGTCAAACTAGAACACAAAAGCTGATTGAAAATTTTGTTCAAAATAACAGTGAGAAAATTTTGTCAGATCTCATTCAGCCACAACTGAAGCAGTCATGGAGACTCTCAAAAATATAATGATCTAAATTTGAAAAATTAAACTCTAATCATATGATAGACATGGAAGAGAAAATTTTAACTGAACCAAACTCTGAAATTTAACAAATATTAATTTAGTTATAATTACATAATTTCATGCACCACATAATAAAAATGAGTAATGCGTAGCTCAAGCATGAAGCACACAACAAAGACCCCCTTTTTTAAAATCAGTCTGTCAGGAGTCTTAACTGTGAACACCATTAGGTAAAACACTTTTCCCCCTTGGCAGAATATGCACATAGATAAAACAGTGGTATCCAGTGCCTGAAAAGACTGGATCCAGTTTTGTAGGAGAGTATCAGAATAGAGAAATGGGGGTGGGAGGGTGATTGGGGAATAGGCAGAGGGAAGAGGACTTATGGGACATATGGTGAGAGGGAACTGGGAAAGGGGAAAGCCTTTGGAATGTAAACAAAAAATATAGAAAATAAAAAAAAATATTAAAAAATTTTTAAAAAATAAAAAAAGTCATAACCAACTGTTTTAGAATTGGATATCAGGCTTGCTGTTTAGGCACAGATATTCTAAATGTGGCAAAAATGTGGAGTTTACTAGCCATTAAGGATAATATATAATTATTGTTTTGATAAATTACCGATTCAAATTCCCTTCCTAATATTTCTTTCTATATGCAGTCAGTTCTCAGATTTAATCAGAAAAGACTTTCTGTGAAGTGAGTTGATTTTTATAAGAAGAATCATAGCATTGAAAATTATATCTGGTAAATGTTTGTTGGCTTCTGTGTCTCCAATGGGAATGGTTAAACACACCCCTATTTTGCAGATTCATGGACCTTTTTTTATGAGGTAAAGATAGGCGTTTAAGAGCCAAATTCTAGAGAGTAACAGGAAAAAAATACCGTCTTGTGGTCATTACTTGAATCTTGCACTGATGAAGACACAACAGAATTAATTTCCTATACAAGATCAAGCTGATCAGTATTTCAGTGTATATTAGGAATCCCTTACTTATTGGTATCTATGGCTTCTATAGAGGAAGAATATTTTTTGATTCTTCTTTTGAACCAAAGGTTTGTAACCTTTGGGACCTTTTCCACAGTACATTTGCTAATGCTAATGTGCATATTTAGAATGATTTGCACTCTATAATTTAAGCACTGGAAGAGGACATAGAGTAGAGTATATTCAATATGGTTGATGTGAGATACAGGGATAGTTTTGATAAAATAAATTACATACAAGTGTAAAATTTTCCTAAACTGCCTTATTTTAATGCACAATTTCTTGTGCTTGGGGCATGACTCAAAGATTAAGAGAAATTTTGGTTTTGCAGAGTTCCAAGGTTGTGTTCCAAGCCCTAAATCTGTAGCTCACAAACTATTGTTATTGCAATTCCAGGAACTTTGATAACCCATTTTGACACCCAATTCAGCCATCCTAACAGAAAGCTTCCACTTGTAGCAGATGAAAACTAATACTGAGAGAAGGAGCAATTCAGAAAGTATGAGGACTTTTGAAACCTTTACTCCAAAGTGAGATGTGTTTATAAACCCACAGAACTCATGGAACTATGTACAAGTAGAGGTGGAATGACTGCAAAAGAGAGAAGAACTAGATGACAATAAGGAAACAGTATATTTTAGACACTATGAGACTTACACACATGAATTCACAAACGCTGTGGGATTCACATACCTACTACAGGATTAAGTCAAGTGGTATCACATAACTAAATTTAATTAATTTTAATGAAATTAATATAAATTTTACTGGTCTCCATATGCACTCAGGAGTTTAGGCTGCTCCACAGCCCTCTTTACACAAATCTTGCCAGGAGCGATCAGGTTTCCCAGGAGTGCTCTTACTCCTAAGCTCAGAGATGAGATCAACACATTCTCTTCAATAACTATGCAAAGGTGGACTGGTCAGAAGCACACAGGGGACAGGAACAGTTGAGCAACTATGACAGGATCCTTCCAGTATCTATCTGCACCCTGGATCTAGGAATGTTCCACAGTCCTCCACACTCAAACCCTGCCCAGGAGAGAGCTGGTCTCCACAAGAATGCTGACACAGGCTTACAGGCCCATATGAAGGACAAGCTCCATCCAGAGACAGCAAGACCAACTAACATCATATATAACCAGATGGGGAGAGGAAAGCACAAGAACCTTATGAACAGAAACCCAGTCTACTTGTCATCAACAGAACCCAGTTCTCCTACCACAGCAAGTCCTGGATACCCCAACACACCAGAAAAGCAAGATTCAGATTTAAAATTGCATCTCATGATGCTGATAAAGGACTTTAATAAGGATATAATAACTCCCTTAAAGAATTGCAGGAGAACACAGGTAAACAGGTACAAGCTCGCAAGGAAGAAACATAAAAATACCTTAAAGAATTACAGGAAAACACAACCAAACAGGTGAAGGGATTGAACAAAAGCATTCAGGATCTAAAAATGGAAATAGAAACAAAAAAGAAATCACAAAGGGATATAATTATGGAGATAGAAAACCTAGGCAAGGGATCAGAAGTCATAGATCATCAACAGAATACAAGAGAAGAGAGAATCTCAAGTGTAGAAGAGACCATAGAAAATACTGACACAACTCTCAAAGAAAATGAAAAATGAAAAAAGCTCCTGACCCAGAATATCCAGAAAGTCCAGGCACACTAAGAAATTAACAAACATAAGGATAATAGATATAGAAGACAGTGAAGATTCCCAAATTAAAGGACCAGTAAATATCTTGAACAAAATTATAGAAGAAAACTCCCCTAACCTACAGAAAGAGATGCCTATGAACACACAAGAACTACAGACCTCCAAATCGATTGGACCAGAAGAGAAATTTCTCCTGCCACATAATAATCAAAGCACCAAATGCCCAAAATAGATATTAAAAGCATTAAGGCATAAAGGCAGACCCATCAAAATTACACCAGACTTCTCACCAGAGAATTAAAAAGCCAGAAGATCCTGGGCTGACATAGTATAGACCCTAAGAGAACACAGGCTACTATATCCAGCAAACTCTCAATTAAAATAGATGAAGAAACTAAGATATTCCATGACAAAAACAAATTTACACAATATCTATCAACAAATCCAACCATTAAAAGGATAATTAATGGAAAACTCAAACACAAAGAGGGAAACAATACCTTAGAAAAAGCAAGAAAGTAATCATTTAACAAACTAAATAGAAGATAGCCACATAAACAACATTCTACTTCTCAAAACAAAAATAACAGGAAAACCGTTACTTTTCGTTAATGTCTCTTAATATCAATGGACTCAATTCCCCAATAAAAAGACATGGACTAACAGACTGGATACATAAACAGGACCCAGCATTTTCCTGCATACAGGAAAAACACTTCAGTGACAAAGACAGACATGACCTCAGAGTAAAAGTCTGGAAATCAATGTATAGATTCAATGCAATCCCCATCAAAATTCCAAATCAATTCTTCATAGAGTTAGAAAGAGCAATTCTCAAATTAATTTGGAATAGCTAAAACCCAGGATAGTGAGACCTATTCTTAACAATAAAGAACTTTTGGGTGAAAACAATGCCTGACCTCAAGCTGCATTACAGAGCAATAGTGATTAAAAACTGAATGGTATTGGTACAGTGTTAGGCAGGTAGATCAATGGAACAGAATTGAAGGTCCAGAAATGATCCCACATGCCTATGGCCACCTGATCTTTGACAAAGGAATTAAAAGCCTGTGGAAAAAAAGACATCATCACAAATTCTGCTCATTTGACTAACAGTCAACATGCAGAAGAATGCAAATCAATCCATTCTTATCTCCTTGTACAAAGCTCAAGTCCAAATGGATGAAAGACTTCTTCATAAAACCAGATACAGTGAAACTAATAGAAAAGAAAGTGGGGAAGAGCCTCAAGCACATGGGCACAGGGGAAAGTTTCCTGAACAGAACACCAATAGTTTATGCTCTAAGATCAAGAATTGACAAATAGGACACCATAAAAATTGCAAACCTTCTTCTTCTTCCTCCTTCTTGGTCTTCTTGTTCTTGTTCTTGTTCTTGTTCTTGTTCTTGTTCTTGTTCTTGTTCTTGTTCTTGTTCTTGTTCTTGTTCTTGTTCTTGTTCTTGTTCTTGTTCTTGTTCTTCTTGTTCTTCTTGTTCTTCTTGTTCTTCTTGTTCTTCTTGTTCTTCTTGTTCTTCTTGTTCTTCTTGTTCTTCTTGTTCTTCTTGTTCTTCTTGTTCTTCTTGTTCTTCTTCTTGTTCTTCGTCTTCGTCTTCTTCTTCTTCTTCTTCTTCTTCTTCTTCTTCTTCTTCTTCTTCTTCTTCTTCTACTACTACTACTACTACTACTACTACTACTACTACTTCTTTTTTAGGGTGAGAGTACAGTGCATTTTTATTATTTTTATTATTTTTATTTTCTATATTCTTTGTATACATTCCAAAGGCTTTCCCCTTTCCCAGTTCCCCCCTCACCATATGTCCCATAAGTCCTCTTCCAACGCCGCACCCCCTCCCCGCCTATTCCCCAAACATCCCCCCACCATTTTTCTGTTCTGATACTCTCCTACAAAACTGGATCCAGTCTTTCAGGGCCAGGGTCCTCTCCTTCCTTCTTTTTTGGGAATCTTTTGATTTGCTAATTGTGCCTTGAGTATTCAGAGCTTCTGGGCTCATTAGTATACACTTATCAGTGATTGCATTTCATGTGTATTCTTTTGTGATTGAGGTAACACACTTAGGATGATATTTTCCAGATACAGCCATTTACCAACAAATTGCATGAATTCATTATTTTTAATTGCTGAGTAGTATTCCATTGTATAAGTATATCACATTTTCTGTATCCATTCCTCCTTTGAGGGACATCTGAGCTCCTTCCAACTTCTGGCTATTATAAATAAGGCTGCTATGAACATGGTGGAGCATGTGTCTTTATTGTATGCAGGGGAATCCTCTGGGTATATGCCCAGGAGTGGTATGACAGGGTCCTCTGGAAGGGACATGCCCAATTTTCTGAGGAACCACCAGACTGATTTCCAGAGTAGTTGTACCATCTTGCAATCCCACCAACAATGGAGGAATGTTCCTCTTTCTCCACATCCTCACCAACATCAGTTGTCTCTTGAGTTTTTAATCTTAGCCATTCTGACTGGGGTGAGGTGGAATCAAAGGATTGTTTTGATTTGCATTTCCCTGATGACTAATGATGTTGAATTAAGGTGCTTCTTAGCCATCTGAATTTCTGCAGGTGAAAATTCCTTGTTTAGCTCTGTACCCCATTTTTAATAGGGTTATTTGTTTCTTTGGGCACTACCTTCTTGAGTTCTTTGTATATATTGGATACTAGCCCTCTGTCAGATGTGGGATTGGTGAAGATCAATTCCCAATTTTTTGGTTGCTGTTTTGTCCTTCTCACAGTATCCTTTGCCTTACAGAAACTTTGTAATTTTAAGAGGTCCCATTTGTCAATTCTTGATCTTAGAGCATAAGCTATGTTCTGTTCCGAAACATTCCCCCTGTGCCAATGTCCTCCAGGGTCTTCCCAAGTTTCTTTTCGAATAGTTTCAGTGTGTCTGGTTTTATGTGGAGGTTCTTGATCCACTTGGAGTTGATCTTAGTGCAAGGAGATAAGAGTGGGTTAATTTGCATTCTTCTGCATGTTGGCCTCCAGTTGAACCAGTACCATTTGTTGAAAAGGCTATCTTTTTTTCCACTGGATGGTTGTGGCTCCTTTATCAAAGATCAAGTGACCATAAGTCTGTGGGTTCATTTCTGGGTCTTCAATCCTATTCCATTGAATGACTTGCCTGTCGCTGTACCAATACCATGCAGTTTTTAACACAATTGCTCTGTAGTACTGCTTGAGGTCAGGGATATTGATTCCCCCAGAAGTCCTTTTATTGTTGAGAATAGTTTTAGCTATCCTGGGTCTTTTGTTACTCCAGATGAATTTGAAAATTGCTCTTTCTAGATCTATGAAGAATTGAATTGGGATTTTGATGGGGATTGCATTGAATCTGTAGATTGCTTTTGGCAAGATGGCCATTTTTACTCTATTGATCCTGCCAATCCAAGAGCATGAAATATTTTTCCATTTCCTGAGGTCTTCTTCGATTTCTTTCTTCAAGGACTTGAAGTTTCTGTCATACAGATCTTTCACTTGTTTGGTTAGAGTCATTCCAAGGTACTTTATGTTGTTTGTGGCTATTGTAAAGGGTGTTATTTCCCTAACTTCTTTCTCAGCCTGCTTGTCCTTTGAGTACATGAAGACTACTGATTTTCTTGAGTTAATTTTAATAACCAGCCACTTTGCTGAAGTTGTTTATCAGCTGTAGGAGTTCTCTGGTGGAGTTTTTTGGGTCACTTAAGTATACTATCATATCATCTGCAAATAATGATAATTTGACCTCTTCCTTTCCAATTTGTATTCCTTTGACTTCCTTATGTTGTCTAATTGCTCTATTATTTGGAGTATATTCTGTTAAATTTCATAGCACATTTCAATTTTTGCTTTAGTTTTAGTATTTAATGCATTTATATATTGAAATACCTTATATTTACCTCAAATTTTACACTTTCCATACAGCAATATTTTTCTAATTGTATTTTATACCTATTAAACTGGAAAAACCTCATGCCGGGTACTGTAATCCTGGTAAAAATCTTATAACTTGGGAGATATTAGACCCCAAATGGATCTCATGACTTTTCTTTTGACTATTTTACACCATGCATTTTATTGTTATGGTTGTAAAATATTTTCTCTGTTTATGAAACACGCATATTATTTCAATAGAGTAAATCAGATGGCTTTATTCTATTAATGCTACCAACTCATGCAATACACATATTTTAATCATCAACTATACAAAACACCCTGTATATATATACACACCAGTCTGCAAATTATATAGTCATACATATCCTATACACACATAGCTAAATGAAAAAAGAGGTCATATTAAATACTATTTATTACTAATTAGATTGCACAAAAAAGTAATTTTATTAAAAATGTTGATTTTTCAAAAAAAATTTAATCCCCCTTCCCCCCCCCACCATTTCTCTGTTCTGGTACTCTCCTACAAAACTGGATCCAATCTTTTCAGGCCCAGGGTCCTCTCCTTTCTTCTTTTTTGGGAATCATTTGACTTGCTAATTGTGCCTTGAGTATTTAGGGCCTCTGGGCTCATTAATATCCACTTATCAGTGATGGCATTTCATGTGTATTTTTGTGTCTGTGTGTGTGATTGGGTTAACTCGCTTAGGATGATATTTTCCAGATCTAACCATTTGCCTACAAATTGCATGGATTCATTATTTTAAAATTTTTAAGGGGAAAAAACATTAAAATTCTCCTTTTTTTAATTCTTTTTTTAAATTTTCTATATTTTTTGTTTACATTCCAAAGGCTTTCGCCTTTCCCAGTTCCCCCCTCACCATATGTCCCATAAGTCCTCTTCCCACTGGCCATTCCCCAATCACACCCCCCCATTTCTGTTCTGAAATGCTCCTACAGAACTGGATCCAGTCTTTTCAAGACCAGGGTCCTTTCCTTCATTATCCACACCCTCTGGCCTTGCACCAAGACAGCTGGGAGCAGCCTGCCCCATGGTCCCTTACAGTGGTGGTCGTGGTCGGTCTCCATATTGACACCAGGACACTGCTAGAGAGGCCCAGGTAGACAGACTCAATCAGGGGCTATTGCTTGGGAGGATCTGCCAGGCTCTCCCCACTAACCAGGGCAAGGGTGGTGGCTGGCGGGACATCTCCACGCCCTCCGGCCTTGCATCAACTCGGCTGGGAACCACCCTACCTGAGGTCCACTCAGCACTTGCAGAGGCAAGTCTCTATCTTGCAGCCTGGTCATCAGTAGAGAAACAACAGGTAGACCCAGCCTCACGGGAGGTTCAAACACCAGCCAGTGACAACAAGGCCAACTAACACCAGAGATAACTAAATGGCAAAAGGAAAACATAGAAATGTACTATCAGAAATCAAGACAGCATGACAGCATCTGAAACCAGTTCGCTGACAACAGGAAGCCCTGAATTTTTCAAAATTTTATTCACTGAATTATACAGAAAGATAAGGATGCTATACTATACAGGGTAAGGGAAAAAACTTGAGGGAATAAACACAGTTAAACATTTGAACTACACAGGAAAAATGAATGGACAACTGGGGAAGAAACATGAATCCAACTTCACATTTTTGAGTTTGATGTCATGGACAAATATGTAGTAAGTATTCTCAATTTTTTAGCCTGTATAATTTGGAACATCAATACAAATACATTAAATAATGAAGCCATTATGTTTTATAGACTATATAAAAATGCATGATTGTGAGGTAGATATATGAAGATTAGAGAGTCCCTTGCAAAACATGATACTTGAAGGTTATGAATGACTTAGCAATTACATCTAGTACTGACTCACTGGAAAATTCTTGTATTCTGACAGCTTAATGTCAAAGCAATACAGATTCATTAGAATTGAAGGAAATACTTGAAAGATGAAAACTTTATGACAAAGCTGTATCCAGATGTTTATGGAGACAGAACTACTTTCCTACATTGGTATCTAAGAGATATTCTTTGTACTCTACTGCATTCCTAAGATTGACATGGTTGGCATAACTCTATAACTTGATAACCTAATATATGATGATTAACCATCTATCATCATAGACTTATTTTCACACAACATCAATGAAATCATGGCTTACCTGATATAAAAGGTGATGCACATTTCATTGTGATCATTATAGCTTAGAATATCACATACAAGTATCTGTAGTGACCTATTCTCTTCTACTAATTTTAAATTATCAACTGCTAAGTAGAGAGTGGGAAATTTCCCTGAAACTGAATGAATGATATGAACTTTAAAAGTCAGCAAAATACCATTCTTAACTTTTCAGCACCAGTGAAAATATTCTAGCAGATATTCTTATATAATAACATGATCAGAGATAGCTATGTAACAATGAAAATACCATTTGTTAAATACTATATTCCAAAAATAATAAACAATGCTAAACTTCCATGCAAACCTGTACTATGTAAAGTTTGAAGAAAATTCATGTTGGAAGGAATTGTTTGGATATATGCTGCTCACCAAACATAGAGTGAACTGAAGCACTTTGTATTTCATGCTTATAGATCATATTCTTCTTGTACTAGAGGATTATAGTATTACTTAGACATCCTGTATCTTATAAGCGCAGGTAAAGATGCTCTAAATAGAAGAACAAAAATAAAAGAAAAATGAGTTGACAAATGGGAGTTCCCAAACCAAAATCTTCTTTATATTGAAGAAATATTTCAATACAGTGGAGAAGTAAATTAATTTAGTTAGAAACCATTTTTCATACACACTCATCCAACAGATTAGTTTCTTTTATTTACAAAGGACTAAAATGTGTAAGCATTAAAAACACAGAATTCTGGTTAAATGTGGTCTGATGTATGGAAAGTGGAAAATTTGAGGTATATATAACCGTACTTCAATATAAATGCATTAAATACTAAAACTAAAGCAAAAATTGAAATGTGCTATGAAATTTAACAGAATATACTCCAAAGAATAGAGCTTAATATCCAGAACCATCAGAGAAATGCAGATTAAAACTTTAGGATTCTGTCTTATCCCAGTGAGAAGGACATTGTCAGTAATAGAATGAAGAAAAATAAATGCTAGGATGGCTGAGTTCATAGGGAGAATTTAACCACTTCTAGTAGTCATACAACCTAGTTCAGCCAATTTTGAATGGGTTTGAGGAGATTGCTCCAAAAAAATTTAAGATAGCACAGGACTCTTAATTAGCACTCTGATAACTATACCCAAATAATTTCTTTCTTGATACTAGATATATTCTGTTCCTGTTAATTAATATTTATTTCGAAAGACCTAAAGTTTAGTCTATCTGGATGCTCATCCAAATGGAATGCATATTTTAAATATGGTAAAGATTCAAAAGAGAGATAAATGATGAATTAAACCATAAAATTTGCAGATAATATATGGAATGTAGAACATTATACAGTGTGAGTGACCTAGGTCCAGAATTGTAAGCATTTTATTTCTGCTTTATCATCTGTAGACATTAGTAACAAATTCATTTTTAAATGAGCTTTCAATTGAATATATTCAGAATCCAGAAGTCTAGGAACAGGCCATGAGGAGAATGGTGTAGTTAGAGAAGTTGAATAATTAAATACATATAATACAGGGCTGATGCAATGGGGACAAAACAGTTCATGCACATAGTAACTTGACGTAGAATATTAAGAGAGGAAGGAAAAAGTGTTTAGCAAAATGAGATATATTTTAAGAAGCTACAGTCTTGACATAAATGCATCAAAGGGTTATCTTGGGGGAATGGTCAGTATTGTGGCCTGGGAGATCCAATAAGACATCTTCCAGAGTGAAACAACTTTCAGAGTGCTGAAAGCTAACCCAAAGAAGGAATGTCCCCCCCCACTTGACTCATTTAAAATAATCATAGACTTTCTAAGAAGGAAGTAAATTATTGATAAACACATTATATATAATTCTCAATAGGGCACAATTCTTGAGATATTGTGTTTTATTTAACTCAAAGTGGGATATTGGAAGAGGCATTCAGAAATTTGAAATGTAGCTTCTATTTCTATTAATCAAAAAATTTGCCTGGCATAATATTGAGCACTGAACTATTCTATTTTTCTAGGCTCAATTTATTAAAATAGCTAGTTCATGAGGATGGACGTTGGAGAATAATCAATAGTCATATCAGTATACAAGTCTTGATCATTATAAATATAGCCATGGTATCATAACATTATCTAATGTGTATTTATTGCTGAAAATTTGAATCTCACATTAATTTCATAATGTTCTTTGCATCTTAATTAAGTAGTACCACCTTTATTCTAAATCCCAGTCTATTGCATATTCTCTGGCACCATGCTCTTCTGTCTTATACATAGATACTTGATACCTGCATGTTTTACCTGACATTTAGCCAATTGCTTACCATTCTACTTTTAATGAATTTTTCCATTTACATATATATATATATATATATATATATATATATATATATAATTGATTGATTGATTGACTTTATACCTCAATTGCAGGCTTGCTTTCCTCATTCCACATTCATACAAATGCTCTCTCATCCTCTTCATCTCTGAGAAGGTAGAGGTCCCTCAGATACTAATCCACCCTAGTGCCTCAAATCATGTCAGGACTAGGTACATTCTCTCCCACTAATGACAGATATGACAGCCCAGTTAGGAGAACAGGATATGCCTACCATATGCAGGCAACAGAGTCAGAGTAAGCCCAAGCTCCAGTTGTTGGGGTCCCCCATGAAGACCAAGTAGCACATCTGCTACATATGTGCCAGGGTCCTAGGTCCAGCTCATGTATACCCTTTGGTTGGTAGTTCAGTCTCTAGGAATCCCCAAGTGTCTAGGTTAGCTGACTCTGTTGGTTTTCCTGTGGAATCCATATTCCATCAGGTTCCTTGATCTGCCAGGTCTGGCATAGCTGTGTAAGGGGAGGTATGACACAGTTCCTGTCCCTGGAGCATTACCAGGTCATTGATTCCCCACATTTCCCATTTTTTTGCTCATAATTGCTCTTGGCCTGAAACTGATCTTCTGGTTCTATTTTATTATCAATCTCTTTCTGGGGAATACATGTACCCTATTACTCAGAGCTAACCACCCTGAGATTCCACCTCACACCAGTCAGAATGGCTAAGATTAAAAACTCAAGAGACAACAAGTGCTGGCGAGGATGTGGAGAATGAGGAACACTCCTCCACTGTTGGTGGGATTGCAAGATGGTACAACCACTCTGGAAATCAGTTTGGTGGTTCCTCAGAAAATTGGACATGACGCTTCCAGAGGACCCTGACATACCACTCCTGGGCATATACCCAGAGGATTCCCCTGCATACAATAAAGACACATGCTCCACTATGTTTATAGCAGCCTTGTTTATAATATCCAGAAATTGGAAGGAGCCCAAATATCCCTCAAAGGAGGAATGGATACAGAAAATGAGGTATATTTATACAATGAAATACTACTCAGCAATTAAAAATAATGAATTCATGCAATTTGTAGGCAAATGGTTGGATCTGGAAAATATCATCCTAAGTGAGTTAACCCAATCACAAAAAACACATGAAATGCAATCACTGATAAGTGGATATTAATGAGCCCAGAAGCCCTAAATACTCAAGGCACAATTAGCAAGTCAAATGATTCCCAAGAAGAAGAAAGGAGAGGACCCTGGGCCTGAAAAGATGGGATCCAGTTTTGTAGACCCAGAACAGAGAATCGTGTGTGTGAGGGGGGGATGATTCGGGAATAGTTGGTGGGGAGAGGAATTATGGGGCGTATGTTTGGGGGGGGGACTGGGAAAGGGGAAAGCCTTTGGAATGTAAACAAAGAATATAGAAGGCAAACACAAAAATCAACCAGTTTTTAAAATCTATTTGGAACATTAAACATGATATGCTTGGTGGAGATATTGTGGAGTTCTAGGTCAGAGTCTCCATGAGATATAAACAGGTCAGACATTGCCCGCAAGTGCATGGTTGTTCATGTTGCTGTGGCAGAGTTTCCAGCACAAGTGCTGGAACATGCTATTCTTTTTTAATATTTCCTGAAACAGCTGTCAAACCAACATGTTGAGGAAGAATATACTAAAAATTTAAGATTATTAGCCTGAGAGTTAGTTTTCTTTTTTTCTTTTCTTTCTTTTCTTTCTTTCTTTTCTTTCTTCCTTCCTTCCTTTATTTATTTATTTATTTATTTATTTATTTATTTATTTATTTATTGAGTAGCTGGGTAGCCCTGGGACAAGTCACAATTACTCAAGTGTGGGAACTTTGAAACAAAGAAATTGCTTGCAGGCTCTGAGAGAGCCTATGGAGAGAGCAGGCTGCTCTGAGTTGGAGAGCTATAGAATGGAAGTTGTCCACTTCTTTGGGCAGAGATGGATTGAATTCTGAATTTATAAAATTGGAATTATTTGCTTTTAGGATGTATTTATATACTGATTTTGTCCAAATCACGTGGGGAATTTTGCCTATGGTTTGAAATTAGCAGAGGGAAAATTAGTCACTGACTTCAGGTAGAGAGGTCAGTGAACAGGTATTAAATAATAATGTCTGTGGCTCCAGGCAGAGAGCCAAACAGATTGCATAAAAACGATGGCTGCTCTAGGCAGAGAGCCAAGCAAAAGTATTGCATAAAGATATATTTTTCTAATACATCTTACAGAATACTCAAATGCTGTCTAATGTGGATTCCATGGAAATTCTGGGTTTAAATCCTACTTTGACTAGCTGCCAGATGTCTTGAACTTTCAGCCAGATCCAGTCATGACACAGACATCAGAGGCTAATACAATCATTGGTGGCCTTCTTAAGGCCAACCAACTACTCCATTTTCTCTGCCCTTCCCCCCTTCAAAATATCTCAATGCCCACATTCAGCTTGTAGAAGCTATGAAGAGTTGTTGCCCTAGTTTTCTGGGCTTTGAGACTGGAGGTGATTATTAAAGGTTGCCTTTCTAGGGAATGTAGAAATGGTCATATTTTGAACAGGGAGGACATAGCTAGAATTGATTGTGTAGCCATAATCTCATTTGGTAGAAATCTTTATACTTGTTACTAAGTTGTAGTCATAATGTCTTATTTTAGTACAGAATTTTTTTGATGCAAAATCAAGATTTTCATTGGTATAAATTTCTTCTATTGATACTAAAATTTGAGAAGTAAAAGGCTTAGACCCAATCCTTTTTTGGTGTTATTATAAACTGATCTGAAATGATTAAGCCTGTGAGTTAAGGACCAAATAGCAAATTCATGACTCTGAGTCTACTGTTAGGGTGTTTTCAGATATTTTAACTAGAAATAGTTGAGAGTAGTTAAGTGAAAACAGTCCAGATTGCTTTACATAGACAGTTGGTTTTCAAAAACATCAGAAATCCACAGGATGTGACATTTAATGTTATTTATTTACTTCTTGTTGAGACAAGTCTGCTCTTGACAGCATTACCTTTCTTGGATTCAAAAAAAAAAGTAATTAACATCACTGTAGTTGTACCAGTTGTGACAACACAGCCACTAGGCAAGAATTGCCTCATTTCATCTACAGACATAATACTGTCCAGAAAAAAATGACACAATTTACAGGTAAGGACAGCTTAGTTATGCAGAGACAGAATAGGCTAATCCTTAATTTCCTGTTTCTCTAAAGTCTCTCAGATGATTCTGGGCCAAAAGGCAGAAGACAGATGGATGCTTCAACTTACTGGGGCTGTATAGGTAGACAGCTTTTTCTACAGTTTGTCTCAGTTCTGGAATATGTGTTAGGCTTCCTATATATTTTCAGTTACTGTTGATCATTCGCAAATTTCTGACAGGTTGAAGACTTATAGTCTAATAGCCAACCCAGGCTATTTATATTGAGAGGACAGATTTGAGATGATAATTTTCAAATGGCATACATTCTAAAGCGAGGATATGTCAAGGTAGAATTATAAGTCTTTAAGTTAGAAGAGATCACAATGTTCTATCTTAATGATGTAAATGATGGACTGTGTGTTAGGTCTATCTTATCCTTTATAAATTATAAAATGGTAATAGTTGTGCTCTATTTATATTTAAGAGAAAGGTTTTGTTTTTTTATTAGAACTGAAAGGGGGAACTGTTATACATGGGTCTCGTTCTGTTTGTATGTTGATGCTAATTCCACCATCCTAGGAAGGGCTGCAGACAAGGAATAAGTCATATTCAGGTGACTTCTTGTGAACCGATCCCCCATAAGTTTGGGTATGTTGTGCCTTCATTTTCATTAAATTCTAAAAAATCTTTAATTTCTTTATTTCTACCTTTATCAAGTTATCATTGAGTAGGACATTGCTCAGCTTCTATGTATATGTACGTTTTCTGTTGTTTTTGTGGCTATTGAAGACCAGCCTTAGTTGATGGTGATCTGATAGGATGTATGGGATTATTTCAACCTTCTTGTATCTGGTGAGGTCTGTTTTATGGTTAAAATGTCAATTTTTATGAAGGTCCCATGAAGTGCTGAGAAGGTGTGTTCTTTTCTTTTAGGATGAAAAGTGCTATAGATATCTGTTAAATCTATTTGCCCCATAACTTCTGTTAGTTTCAGTGAGTCTCTGTTTAGTTTGTGTTCCTATGATCTGTCCTTTGATGACAGTGGAGTGCTGAAGTCTCCCACGAGTACTGTGTGTAATGCAATATGTGCTTTGAGCTTTAGTAGAGTTTCTTTTATGAAAGTGGGTCCCCTAGCATTTGGAGCATAGATGTTCAAAATTGAGAGTTTTTCCTCTTAGATTTTTCCTTTGATGTGTATGAAATGCCCTTCCTTATCCTTGCTGATAACTTTTGGTTATAATTTGATTTTATTCTACATTAGCATGTCTACACCAGCTTGTTTCTTGGGACCATTTGCTTGGAAATTTGTTTTCCAGCCCTTTTTTATTTTTTATATAATTTTTTATTCTATATTCTTTGTTTACATTGCAAAGATTCCAAAGGCTTTAGCCTTTCCCAGTCCACCCCCCACCATAGGTTCATAAGTCCTCTCCCTCCCCCAACTATTCCCCAAACACCCCACCACCACCATTTCCCTGTTCTGGTACTCTCCTACAAAACTGAATCCAATCTCTTCTTGCCCAGGGTCCTCTCCTTTCTTCTTCTTGGGAATAATTTGACTTGCTAATTGTGCCTTGAGTATTCAGGGCTTCTGGGCTCATTAATATCCACTTATCAGTGATTGCATTTCATGTGTATTATTTTGTGATTGGGTTAACTCGCTTAGGATGATATTTTCCAGATCTAACCATTTGCCTTCAAATTGCATGAATTCATTATTTGTAATTGCTGAGTAGTATTCCATTGTATAAATATACCATATTTCTGTATTGATCCCTCCTTTGAGAGATATCTGGGCCCCATCCAAATTCTGGCTATTATAAACAAGGCTGCTATGAACATAGTGGAGCATGTGTCTTTATTGTATGCAGAGGAATCCCCTGGGTATATGCCCAGGAGTGGTATGACAGGGTCCTCTGGAAGTGTCATGCCCAATTTTCTGAGGAACCGCCAGACTGATTTCCAGAGCAGTTGTACCATCTTGCAATCCCAACAACAGTGGAGGAGTGTTCCTCTTTTGCCACATCCTTGCCAACACCTGTTGTCTCCTAAATTTTTAATCTTAGCCATTCTCACTAGTGTGAGGTGGAATCTCAGGGTTGTTTTGATTTGCATCTCCTGATGACTAATGATGTTGAACATCCCTTAAGGTGTTGTTCAGTCATCCAAATTTCTTCTGGTGACAATTCTTTGTTTAGCTCTGTACCCCATTTTGTAATAGGGTTATTTGGTTCATTGGGGTCTAACTTCTTCAGTTCTTTGTGTATATTGGATATTAGTCCTCTGTCGGATGTGGGGTTGGTGAAGACCTTTTCCCAATTTGTTGGTTGCCATTTTGTCCTTCTGACAGTGTCCTTTGCCTTACAGAAACTTTGTAATTTTATGAGGTGGCATTTGTCAACTCTTGATCTTAGAGCATAAGCTATTGGTGTTCTGTTCAGGAACTTTCCCCCTGTGCCCATGTCCTCCAGGGTCTTCCCAAGTTTCTTTTCTATTAGTTTCAGTGTGTCTGGTTTTATGTGGAGGTCCTTGATGCACTTGGAGTTGATCTTAGTACAAGGAGATAAGAGTGGGTCAATTCACAATCTTCTGCATGTTGACCTCCAGTTGAACCAGCACCATTTGTTGAAAATGCTATCTTTATTCCACCGGATGGTTGTGGCTCCTTTATCAAAGATCAAGTGACCATAAGTCTGTGGGTTCATTTCTGGGTCTTCAATCCTATTGCATTGATCTACTTTCCTGTTGCTGTACCAATACCATGCAGTTTTTAACACAATTGTTCTGTAGTACTGCTTGAGGTCAGGGTTATTGATTCCCCCAGAAGTCCTTTTATTGTTGTGAATAGTTTTAGCTATCCTGGGTTTTTTGTTACTCCAGATGAATTTGAGAATTGCTCTTTCTAGATCTATGAAGAATTGAATTGGGATTTTGATTGGAATTGCATTGAATCTGTAGATTGCTTTTGGCAAGATGGCCATTTTTACTCTATTGATCCTGTCAATCCAAGAGCATGAAATATTTTTCCATCTTCTGATGTCTTCTTTGATTTCTTTCTTCAAGGATTTGAAGTTCCTGTCATACAGATCTTTCGCTTGTTTGGTTAAAGTTACGCCAAGGTACTTTATGTTGTTTGTGGCTATTGTAAAGGGTATTATTTTCCTAACTTCTTTCTCAGCCTGTTTGTCCTTTGAGTACAGGAAGGCTACTGATTTGCTTGAGTTGATTTTATAACCAGCCACTTTGCTTAAGTTGTTTATCTGCTGTAGAAGTTTTCTGGTGGAGTTTTTGGGTCACTTAAGTAAACTATCATATCATCTGCAAATAATGATAGTTTGACTTCTTCCTTTCAAATTTGTATCCCTTTGACTTCCTTATGTTGTCTAATTGCTCTGGCTAGAACTTTAAGTGCTATATTGAAAAGATATCAAGAGAGAGGGCAGCCTTGTCTAGTCCCTGATTTTAGTGGGATTGCTTCAAGGTTCTCTCCATTTAGTTTGATATTGGCTACTGGTTTGCTGTAGATTGCTTTTACTATGTTTAGGTATGGGCCTTGAATTCCTGCTCTTTCCAAAACTGAAGTAGTGTCTGTCTTTGACACTGAGGTGCATTTCCTATATGCAGAAAAATGTTGAGTAGCATTTACCTATCCAGTCTATGTCTTACTTATTATTTGGGAATTGAGTCTATTGAGGTTAAGTTATATTAAGGAATAGTGATTCTTGCTTCCTGTTATTTTTATGTCATTTATATGTTTGTGTGGCTGTATTCTTTTGGGTTTGTCAGAAGAAGAGTACTTTTTTGCTTTTTCTAGGGTGTAGTTTCCCTCCTAGTGTTGGTGTTTTCCATATATTATCCTTTGTAGGTATGAATTTGTGTAAAGCATTTGTGAAAATGTCTTTTTGCATGAAATACCTTGGTTTCTCAATTTATGGCAATTGAGAGTTTTGCTGTGTATAGTAGCCTGGGCTGGCATTTTGTTCTCTTCGGGTCTGTATAACATACACTCAGGATCTTCTAGCTTTCCTAGTCTCTAGTGAGAAGCCTGGTGTAATTCTGATAGGTCTGCTTTAATTGTTACTTGAACCTTTTTCTTTATTACTTTTAATAGTCTTTGTTTTGAGTACTTGTTGTTTTGATTATTATGTGACAGGAGTTTCTTTTTTTTTTTTCTTTTTTCTTTTGGTTTTTTCGAGACAGGGTTTCTCTGTGTAGTCCTGGCTGTCCTGGAACTCACTCTGTAGACCAGGCTGTCCTCGAACTCAGAAATCTGCCTGCCTCTGCCTCTCAAGTGCTGGGATTACAGGCATGTGCCACCACGCCCAGCTAGGAGTTTCTTTTCTAGTCCAATCTATTTGGAGTTATGAATGAGCATTATATGTTTATGGGCATCTCTTTCTTTAGGTTAAGTAATTTTTCTTCTATAATTTTGTTGAAGATATTTTCTGGCCCATTAAATTGTGAATCTTCACTCTCTTCTATACTTATTATCCTTAGGTTTGGTCTTTTCATTGTGTCCTGCATTTCCTGGACATTTTGGGTTAGAACATTTTTGCTTTTCACATTTTCTTTGACTATTGTGTCAATGTTTTCTGTGATATCTTCTGCCCCTGAAATTCTCTCTTCTATCTCTTGTAGTCTGTTAATGCTTGTATCTAAGTCTCCTGATCTTTTTTTCTAGTTTCTATCTCTAGGGTTGTCTTCTTTTTTATTTCTTTATTGTTTATATTTACATTTTTATATCTGGATGATTTTGTTCAATTCCTTCACCTGCTTGATTGTACTTTCCTGAAATTCTTTAAGGCATTTTCTGTTTCCTCTTTAAGGGTTTCAAGTTATTTACCTGTGTTCTTCTGTATTTCTTTAAGGGAGTTATTCAGGTCCTTCTTAAAGTCCCCTATCATCATCATGAAATGTGGTTTTAAATCACTCTTGCTTTTCTTGTGTGACGGGGTATCTAGCGCTCACTGTTGTGAGAGAACTTCTTTTTTTTTCCTCTTTTTTTATTGGATATATTCTCTATTTACATTTCATTTCACTTTTTCTGGTTCCCTACCACCAAAGGTCCCCCATGCCCTTTTCACTCCCTGTGTTCCCCCATCCACCCTTTCCCACTTCCCTATTCTGGTATTCCCTTACACTGATGCTTTGAGCCTTTCCAGAACCAGGGTCCACTCCTTCCTTCTTGTTGTACAACATTTGGTATGTGGATTGTGTCTTTGGTGTCCCAGGATTCTAGGCTATTATCCAATTATCAGTGAGTGCATACCATGGGTATTCTTTGGAGACTGTGTTACCTCACTTAGTATGATGTTCTCCAGCTCCATCCATTTCTCTAAGAATTTCATGAATCCATTGTTTCTAATGTCTGAGTAGTACTCCATTGTGTATAAATACCACATTTTTGTATCCATTCCTCTGTTGAGGGACATCTGGGTTATTTCTAGCTTCTGGCTTTTATAAATAGGGCTGCTATGAACATAGTGGAGCATGTATCCTTATTGCATGCTGAGGAATCTTCTGGGTATATGCCCAGGAGTGATATAGCTGGGTCTTCCTGAAGTATACTGTCCAGTTTTCTGAGGAACCACCAGACTGATTTCCAGAGTGGTTGTACCAGCTTACAGTCCCACCAGCAGTGGAGGAGTGTTCCTCTTTCTCCACAACCTCTCCAACACCTGTTGTTTCCTGAGATTTTAATCTTAGCCATTCTGACTGGTGTGAGGTCAAATCTCAGGGTTGTTTTGATTTGCATTTCTCTAATGGCTAATGATGTTGAACATTTGGAGTTGAGCTTAGTACAAGGAGATTAGGGTTGGTAAATTCTCATTCTTCTGCATGCTGACCTCTAGTTGAGCCAGCACCATTTGTTGGAAAGGCTATCTTTTTTCCACTGGATGTTTTCAGCGCCTTTGTCAAAGATCAATTGGCCATAGATGTGTGGGTTCAATTCTGGGTCTTCAATCCTATTCCATTGATCTACCTCCCTGTCACTGTAACAATACCATGCAGTTTTAAACACTACTACTCTGTAGTATTGCTTGAGGTCCAGGATATTGATTCCCCCAGAAGATCTGTTACTGTTGATGATAGTTTTAGCTATCCTGGGTATTTTGTTATTCCAGATGAATTTGGGAATTGGTCTTTCTACCTCTATGAAGAACTGAGTTGGGATTTTGATGGGGATTGCATTGAATCTGTATATTGCTTTTGGCAAGATTGCAATTTTAACTATATTTGTCCTGCCAACGCATGAGCATGGAAGATTTTTCCATTTTTTGAGGTCTTCTTCCATTTCCTTCTTCAGCCACCTGAAGTTTTTGTCTTACAATTCTTTCACTTTTTTGGTTAGAGTCACACCAAGATACTTTATAGTATTTGTGGATATTGTGAAGGGTGTTATTTCCCTGACGTCTTTCTCAGCCTGCTTGTCCGTTAAGTACAGGAAGGCTACTGATTTGATTGAGTTGATTTTATAACCAGCTAGTTTGCTGAAGTTGTTTATCAGCTGTAGGAGTTCTCTGGTGGAGTTTTTTGGGTCACTTAAATATACTATCATATCTGCGAATAGTGATAGTTTGACATCTTCCTTTCCAATTTGTATCCCTTTGATTTCCTTATGTTGTCGAATTGCTCTAGCTAGTACCTCAAGTACTATATTGAAAAGATATGGTGAGAGGGGGCAGACTTGTCTAGTCCCCAATTTTAGTGGGATTGCTTCAAGTTTCTCTCCATTTACTTTGATGTTGGCTTCCAGTCTGCTGTAAATTGCTTTTACTATATTTAGGTATGGGCATTGAATTCCTGTTCTTTCCAAGACTTTTAGCATGAAAGGATGCTGAATATTGTCAAATGCTTTCTCAGGATCCAATGCGATGACCATGTGTTTTTTTTTTCCTTTGAGTTTGTTTATGTAGTGGATTACGTTGATGGATTTCTGTATATTGATTCATCCCTGCATCCCTGGGATGAAGCCAACTTGATCATGCTTAGTGATTGTTTTGATGTGATCTTGGATTCGGTTGGCAAGAATTTTATTGAGTATTTTTGTGTCGATGTTCATAAAGGAGATTGGTCTGAATTTCTCTTTGTTGGATCTTTGTGTGGTTTTGGTATCAGGGTAATTGTGGCTTCATAGAATGAGTTGGGTAGTGTTCCTTCTGTTTCTCTTTTTTGGAATAATTTGAAGAGTATTGGTATTAGGTCTTCTTTGAATGTCTGATAGAATTCTGCACTAAAACCATCTGGTCCTGTGCTTTTTTTGGTTGGAAGACTTTCTATGACCCCTTCTATTTCTTTGGGGGTTATGGGTCTGTTTAGATAATCTATTTGATCCCGATTTAATTTTGGTATTTGGTTTCTGTCTAGGAAATTGTCCACTTCCTCCAGATTCTCCAGTTGTGTTGAGTATAGGGTTTTGTAGTAGGATCTGATGATTTTTTGAATTTCCTCAGTTTCTGTTGTTATATCTCCCTTTTTGTTTCTAATTTTGTTAATTTGAATACTGTCTCTGCGCCCTTTGGTAAGTCTGGCTAAGGGTTTATCTATCTTGCTTATTTTCTCAAAGAACCAGCTCCTGATTTTGTTGATTCTTTGTATGGTTCTTTTTGTTTCAACTTGATTGATTTCAGCCCTGAGTTTGATGATTTCCTGTCTTCTACTGGTCCTGGATGAAATAGCTTCTTTTTGTTCCAGAGCTTTTAGGTGTGCCATTAAGTTGCTAGTATATGCTCCCTCCTGTTTCTTTTTGGAGGCACTCAGAGCTATGAGTTTTCCTCTTAGCACTACTTTCATTGTGTCCCACAGATTTGGGTATATTTTGCCTTAATTTTCATTAAATTCTAAAAAGTCTTTGATTTATTTCTTTATTTCTTCCTTGACTAAGGTATCATTGAGTAGAATATTGTTCAGCCTCCATGTGTATGAGGATTTTCTGTTGTTTTTGTTATTGAAGACCACTCTTACTCCATGGTGATCAGATAGGAGGCATGGGATTAGTTTGATCTTCTTATATTTGTTGAGTTCTGATTTGTGACCAATTACATGGTCGATTTTGGAGAAGGTACCATGAGGTGCTGAGAAAAAGGTATAGTCTTTTGCTTTAGGATGAAATGTTCTCTGTCTCTCTCTGTCTCTCTGTCTCTCTGTCTCCATATATATATGGAGCTCTTCTCCATATATATATATATATATATATATATATATATATATATATATATATATATTAAATCCAATTGGTCCAAAGTTTCAATGAGTTTCCCTGTGTCCCTGTTTAGTTTTTGTTTTCCTCATCGATCCATTGCAGATCATGGAGTGTTGAGGTCCGCCACAATTACTGTGTTAGTTGCAATCTGTGCTTTGAGCTTTAGTAAAGTTTCTTTTATAAATGAGGGTACCCTTTCATTTGGAGCATAGATGTTTAGAACTGTGAGTTCTTCTTGGTGGATTTTTCATTTGACCAGCAATAAGTGACCTTCTGTATCTCTTTTGATGACTTTAGGTTGAAAGTCAATTTTATCTGATATTAGAATGGCTATTCCAGATCGCTTCCTGAGACCATTTGCTTGTATAATTGTCTTCCAGCCTTTTACTCTAAGGTAGTGTTTTTCTTTGACCCTGAGGTGTTTTTCCTGTATGCAGCAAAATGTAGCATCCTGTTTCCATATCCAGTCTGCTACTCTATGTCTTTTTATTGGGGATTTGAGTCCATTGATGTTAAGAGATATTAAGGAATAGTGGTTATTTCTTTCTGTCATTTTTAATGTTATTTTTTGAGTGGTTATCTTCTTTTGAGTTTGATGGAAGAAGGTTACTATATTGCTTTTTCCAAGGTGTAGTTTCCCTACTTGTATTGCAGTTTTCCTCCTATTATCCTTTGTAGGGCTGGGTTAGTGGAAAGATGTTGTATAAATTTGGTCTTGTCATGGAATATTTTGATTTCTCAAAATATTTTGTTTCTGATTATGCCAAGTAGTCTTGATTTTTGTTGCTTATATTCCTGCCCTTGTCTCTAGATATCTGGTTGTCTCTGGTGTTAGATTGTCTTTCTCTTTCTGATGAAGGTTTGTCCCTCTTGCAAACCTGTGTGTCAGAACTCCTGGGAGACCAGTTCTCTCTGGGAGAAATTTTGGTATGAACAGCTGTGGTGTACAGGGTCAACTCCAAGGTACAGAAACAAACTGGAAGGATCCTGTCCCTGGCTGTTCCTTGGTTCCTGTGTCCTGAGTGCTCAGGGCAGGTCTGTCTTGACCCAGGAATTTGAACAGAATTGGTATTCAGCACTCCTCGGTGACTTACTCTCTCCTGGCGATATTTGGATAACGAGTGCTGTGGCACAGGATCGGCTCCAGGTACAGATGGAAACTGGAAAGCCTGTACTGTATTTTATTGATTTTTTTTATATAGGACTCTAGGCCTCTGGTTATTTGAAGTTCATAATTCTTTGTGTTTATATTTATATTTTGTCTTAGCTTTATTGCAAGGAAAAATTATTTCCATGATCTCATATTTTTAATGCTTAGTTACAAAGAAGCTGTACTATTTGAAATGCTTAGAAAGATTTGATTCAGATGTGATAACTTGTAGGAGTAGGTGCAGCATTATTTCTGTAAGTGTATCACTGGGGGTGGAGGTTGAAATTCCCAGCCAGTCTCTCTCTCTCTCTCTCTCTCTCTCTCTCTCTCTCTCTCTGGATCAGGATGTAGCCTATAGTTACATCTTCATCACTCCAAATGTCATGCCTGTTGCCATGTTCCCTGCCATGAAGATAGTAAAATTGATAGTGAAATTGTACATAAGCCCCAGCCTCAGTAAGAGTTTCCTTGGTAACTGTGTCCTTTTATTGCAATAGAACAGTGACCAAGATAGAAGTTGGTATGAAGAACTGGGTATTGCTGTGACAAATCTGACCATGTTGTTTGTTGGAAGAATATTGAAGACTTTGAGACTTTGGACTATAGAAGCTTCTAGCTGAATTATTCACTGCTGACTGAGCCTTCCTAATAAGAGAATAGAATTGTTCTGAGAGTAATTTTAACTGGCAGGGTCCAGTGTATGAATTTGAACGGAATTCAATATTTGTAAGTGGGCTAAAGACACATCTGAGAAATTTTTGACCAAAAATGGGTTTGCTTTTTGCCCTTGTCCTAAAAATATGCTGGAGTCAAAATTGGAGCATTTTTGGTTTAATGGCATTGCCAAAGACTTCAGGGTAGCCTCTTAATGACTGGGCCATGTAGTTACCAGCTATTATTCTTTTTTTTTCATTTTTTTATTCTATATTCTTTGTTTACATTCCAAAGGTTTTCCCCTTTCCCAGTCCCCCCCACCATATGTCCCATAAGTCCTCTCCCCCCAACTATTCCCCAATCACCCCTGTTGGTTTAGTGTTGTTTATTAATGTAGTTATTGTTATTCCCGGGTTTTGGCACCAATGTTGGGATATAAAAGAGAGAAAGTGTATTAGTGAGTATGGCATGGTGGCGTGGGAGGAGAGGAGTACCTGAACAGGGCCATGCCCAGGCATCCCTTTCCCCTGAAGGACCACACACACACACTGAAAAGACCCCCGAAGGGAGACCCTCACTCAAGTCTCGGGAGTAGCGCGCACCCAGTAAGGCACTGAGACCAAATTCGTTGTGATCACACGAAGTTTATTGAAGATGGGATTAAATGAGATCTCAGGCCAGCATGCTGGGGTCAAGACTCATACACCACGCAGGGGTAGAGGAGTTCGACCCCCACCTGAACTTCTGACAAGCTTATAAAGGCAAAAATCATAAAAAGAGGGGGGAGGACATTAAGTGACATTCCTGGGGCTCTGGGACATTCCATAGGGGCTGTTGGGACCTCTGTGGTTATTCCAGGAGCTGTTTTCCTCAAGAGAGTTGTTTTCCTCTCAAGAGTCCCAGGAGCGGGTGGGAGGTGTTTTTCTCTAGAGTTCTGGAACCGCCGCCTGCAGGGGGTGGAGGCCCAAGATGACAAAAGGTGACAAGCCCATGTCTTTACAGATAGCTATTAATTAATTAATTTTTTTATTCTTCATTCCCTACTTCTCCTTGTAAATGGCTCTAATCTTAGAGTGACCCCTCAGCTTCCTGTAGTACCTGGTACTGCTGTCTTAAGACCATTACCTGGACAGCACTTATCCTTTCTTTTATAAATGTCACCAGCCTATTGAGAATACATGGCCCGAAGGTTAGGATTAGTAGCAAAATGATTAAAGGCCCGGCCAAGGTGGAGACCAGAGTAGAGAACCAAGGTGACCGATTAAACCAATTTTCATACCATCCTTGGTATGCTTCTCTTTCTTTTTTCCTGTTCTCTAGCCTTTCTCTAAGCTTTGCCATGGAATCTCTGATGACACCAGAATGATCTACATAAAAGCAACATTCTTCCCTTAAGGCTGTGCAGAGCCCTTTCTCCTTAAGAAAAAGCAGGTCTAATCCCCTTCTATTCTGCAGCACTACTTCTGACAATGAAGTTAATGACTCTTCTAGTTTAGTTATGGACTGTTCCAACACTCCCAAGTCTGCATCCATAGCTTCTCTAAGCTCATTATAGTAGTGGGGTTGCTGGATAAGGGCGGTTGCTCCAGTTCCAATCCCTGCCGATACTCCTAGTCCTAACAAGACAGCCAAGGTCAGGGTTACAGGTTCCTTCCTGTAATGAGTACAGTGATCAAATTCATCTATAAATGAGTTATCATCATGATAGATGACCCTAGGTACCAGCTGAACCAAAATACAAAAGTCCCTAGTACTGTTAAAAAGCAAAGTATGCAGGCAGGGGGTCAGGCCGGTGCCACAGGCCCACCAAGTGTCTTGGGGGGGTACTAGATATCGATTTGGGCCCTCTGTCAGGGTGTCAATAGTTTCGTTACAGAGGGGCTGGTGTCTGGTAGGCACTTTGCCTATGCATAGTCCAGTACCTGATACTGCTGAGAGGGTCAACTTTCATTGGTTCCCCCAGGGGCAATGCGAATGGTCAGAAGTAACATTATAGCTCCTCAGCTGGGCTATTCCCTCATAATAAGGGGGATTAGAAGCAAAGCACAGCCAGCAAGATTGGGTAGCAGTGGGGTTTGTGCGGTTTAAAACGACGAACACACTATCGAGCAGATTGAACAGGCGATCCTCGGTTCTCATAGGGAGGTGGGAGGATGTGGTCAAGAGAGGGTATGAATTAGGGCCGGAAGAGGAACCTTCATTTGGTGATGGGGTGAGACTAGGAAGTCTCCCCGGCCTGGGTAGGGGGTCATCAAGCACCTGGTTGGGGCCTACAGGTCGTGCAGGTGGACTCTCTATCTTTATTCTGATAGCGAAGATGAACCCAGGGTCTCCTGTTCAGGTATAGACTCTCCACCCCCAGCGGTTGCCTTTTACCCATTGGCGATCTTCTTTTCCCTGTGCTGTGAAACTAATATTCAGAGGGTTGCAATAGCTGCCTTTGCATGGCCCCTGGGGGCCACCCGAGGCCCTGGATGCACATCCAGTCTTATAAGATGGATATTTAGATGGGTCTCTTTCTCCTTCTCCTGACTCTCCTGGCTTACGACCTTTTTTTACTATAATCAGATCCCAGGAGGAAGAAGGATTCCAGTAAGCTTCTCCTGTGGTCTCACATCCCCATTTGCCACAGAAATAATCAGATGACCCCCCCCCCCCCCCGCATCGTCTCTTCATCTCTCTGCTATGTCCCTGCCCGGGGCAGACGTAGAAATCTGCCGCCTGGAGGTTGGCTCGGAAAAATTGTCCAGAACATCCCAATGTGCTCCCTATACCATGAGGGACACATTGTTCCTCTGGGGGTGGTTTATCTAAATTGTCATAATTAGAAAGATCCCAAGCCGGGGAACCGGCAGCTAACTTACAGACATCAGGTGCAAGATCAGGCCACCAAGTCCACGAGGGTGCACTGCGGTTTTTGACCACACGATGTTACCTTCTTCATTAAGCACTTCCCATGTCAGTTTTTGGGGGGCATGAGGGTTATTCTCCAAGATTGGGGCGACGGCGAAGGCGCAGCTTAAGAGGATTTTCAGTAGCGGCCACTGTCCATTTATCTTCATGGTTGTCTTCATTTTGATTGGGTGCCTTCTTGACGTGGGAGGCGTGGATCCAGGCGGCGATCCCATCTACCTTGACTGCCATGGGGGTAGTTAGCAGCACCAAATAGGGTCGGGCAGCATTGGTTAAGGTGCAAGCTTGACATGACCCTACTACCTGTTTCACCACTGTATTTAATTTCAGAACATAATATTTAGAACCTTTGATTAATTGCTTAAGTTTCTCATCTCCAAGATGGGTAAGTTGGTGTATTCGTTTTACATAGTCTCGTCCTTCCTTGGAGGGCAGAATGATTCGCCCATCTTTAGTTTTTGCCAGTCCACCGAAGCTGAACATTTGGGCTTTTCCTGTACAAGCCATATCTTCTATCAAGCCGTAATCTTCATGAGGATAGTTAAAACTGGGCTCCATGGCTCGTGGAGGCTCTGGCGGGGTTCCAGTTTCCTCCGCCAGCACTGTGGCTCCTTGGGCGGCTTGCTTGGCTGTTAGATCAGCCATCTGGTTTCCTTTTGTGACTGGGTCTGTCCCCTTCTGGTGTCCCAGGCAGTGGACTATGGCTAATTTCTTTGGAAGGTGTATGGCTTCTAGGATAGCCAGGATTTCTTCTTTGTTCTTAATGTCTTTCCCTGCTGAGGTGAGCAGGCCCCTCTGTCTGTAGATGGCCCCATGAATGTGGGCTGTGGCGAAAGCATAACGGCTGTCGGTGTAAATGTTGATAGCCTTACCTTCTGCCAGGTGCAGAGCTTGAGTCAGTGCCAGGAGTTCAGCCCTTTGAGCAGAGGTTCCTTCGGGGAGGCTGCCAGCCCAAATTACCTGCCTTCCGTCCACCACCGCTGCTCCCGCTCTTCGTTTACCTTCTACCATAAAACTGCTGCTGTCCATATACCAGTTAGGCACGCCCTGCCACGGTTGGTCGGTCAGGTCTTTCCTGTTCCCGGTTTCTTCAGCCAGGATGTCAGTGCACTGGTGCACCGGGGTAGAGTCATCTGCTTTGGGGAACAGGGTGGCCGGGTTGAGAATAGCAGGAGGAGCAAAGGTTATCCGATCATTTAACAACAAGCTCTGGTAATGTGTCATCTGGGCGTTTGTCATCCAGCGGTCGGGGGGGAGGCTGCCGCACAATACTTTCTAAAGCATGGGGAGCAATTACAGTCACATGTTGACCCAGAGTAAGCTTATCAGCGTCTTTGACAAGTTACGCTACTGCAGCAATGGCTTTCAAGCAGGAGGGCCACCTGCTGGCGACGGGGTCCAGCTTTTTAGATAGGTAGGCCACTGGCCGTTACCAAGGGGTCTGAGTCAGAACTCCACGGGCCACTCCAGCCCGCTCATCAACATATAAAGTGAAAGGCTTAGTTAGATCTGGCAGGGCCAAAGCAGGAGCTGTGAGCAGGGCAGTCTTTATATTATCAAAGGCTCTTTGGTGCTCCTCCGTCCAGGTAAATGGGACTTTTTCTTTTGTGAGCGGGTACAGAGGAGCTGCCAGCGTGGCGAACCCCAATATCCAGAGTCTACAAAAGCCCGCAGTTCCCAAAAACTCACGTACTTGTCGCGGAGAGGTGGGGGTCGGGATCTGCATCACTGTCTTTTTTCGTGCTTCAGTGAGCCATCATTTCCTGTCTCGGAGAGTGTATCCTAGGTAGGTCACTTCTGAGCGGCATAATTGGGCCTTCTTGGCGGATACCCAATACCCCAACTTACCCAGTTCCTTCAGGAGCTTTTTGGTCCCATCGAGGCACAGCTCCTGGGTCAATGTTGCAATCAATAAATCATCAACGTACTGCAAGAGAGAAATATGGGGGTTCTGTGCCCTGAAGGGTGCAAGGTCACAGTGGAGCGTTTCATCAAAAAGAGTTGGTGAATTTTTGAATCCTTGTGGCAACCTAGTCCAGGTCAGTTGACCCGTATGTCCTCCTTCGGGATCTCGCCATTCAAAAGCGAACAGGGGCTGGCTACTTGGGTGCAACCTGAGACAGAAAAAGGCATCTTTCAAATCTAGAATGGTGTACCAGGATTGTTCAGGCGGTAAAGAACTCAGCAAGTTGTAAGGGTTAGGCACGGTTGGGTGAATGTCCTGCACCCGCTTATTAACTTCTCTTAAGTCCTGGACAGGCCGATAATCATTGGTTCCAGGCTTACATACTGGCAGGAAGGGGGTATTCCAAGGGGACAAGCAGGGGATCAATATACCTTGCTGCAACAGTCTCTGGATATGCGGCCAGATGCCTTCTTTAGCCCCTTGAGTCAGGGGGTACTGTCTCACCTAGACGGGGGTGGCAGCTGCTTTCACCTCGACCACGATGTGTGGTACTTGCTTAGCCAGTCCCATTCTAGTCTGCTCTGCCTACACCTCTGGAAAAGCTGTCAGCCACTCTTTAGGGGGCAAAACCCCAATCTTGGGTTCATGGAGGTGATATTCTTCTAGACTTAGAACTAAGCATGTTATAGGGGCCTTTCCCCAGGTGACTTCTGGTCCCTCTGGGGTGAACTGGATCTGAGCCTTTATTTGGTTAACAAGTCCCTCCCCAGAAGGGGCACAGGGCACTCAGGAATCACAAGAAAAGAGTGGGTTACGAGACCCCGAGACCCCTGCAGGCAGCGCCATCTTGCCTGCAGCTTCCCATCCAGCCGGTAGCAGGGAAGCCAGACCTAGCCAGCTTGCCAGGTGCTCAGACCCTGCCGGCGGAACCAGGATAAGCAACAATTCTTGTTTATTAAGAAGAGTGAGGACCAGCGATAGCAGCAGGCCTCCATATTGCAACCAGGACACAGGTGGAAAGGTGCAGGTAGAGACTCCGTCTGGGGCTAGAGCAGGGAGAGCTGCTAAGCTCTCGCCCACAGGCGGGCACAGGCGCCTAGGCTCTGCAGCACATCCCTGCGAGCTTAGGCCGTGCACCAAGGCAGCTGGAACCACCCAGCTCCCCAGGACCCCGGACCAGCGATAGCGGCAGGCCTCCATATTGCAACCAGAACACAGCTGGAAAGGCACAGGTAGACAGATTCCATCAGGGGCTACCACGTGGGGGGATCTGCTAGGCTCTCGCTACTAGGCAGGCCCAGCAGCACCTGCCGAGGCTCTGCTGCACTCCCCCACACTTCCCGGAGACCTCAGGTCATGCACAAAGTCAGCGGGTGGCAGCCAGCTCGTGATCCCTTTGAGCAGCAATCACGCATAACCACCAGTAGAGAAACAACAGGTAAGCCCAGCCTCACAGGAGATTCAAACACCAGCCAGTGACAAGGTCAACTAACACCAGAAATAACCAGATGGCAAAAGGTAAACGAAGGAATGTCACTAACAGAAATCAAGGCAACATGACAGCATCTGAACCCAGTTCGCCAACAACAGGAAGCCCTGGATACCCCAAAACACCAGAAAAACAAGACTTGGATATAAAATCACTGGTCAGGATGCTGGTAGCTGAACACATAGAAAAATCTCGTAAAGAAATAGAAGAGAAAATGGATCAAAAGTTAGAAGTCTTTACAAGGCAAATACAAAAATCACTTCAAGAAATGCAGGAGAAGATGGATCAAAAAGAAGAAGACAATAAGGAGGAAAGACAAAAATCACTTAAAGAAATACAGAAGAACGTGGGCCAACAAGTAGAAGCTATGAAAGAGGAAACACAAAAATCTATTAAAGAAATACATGAAAACACAATCAAGCAAGCGAAAGATCTGAGCACATCCATCCAGGTACTAAAAACAGAAGTAGAAACAACTAAGAAATCGCAGAGGGAGACAACATTGGAGATAGAAAACCTTGGGAAGAAATCAGGAGCTATAGATGCAAATATCAACAATAGAATACAAGAGATAGAAGACAGAATATCAGAAGCCGAAGATACCATAGGAACCACTGATTCAAAAGTCAAAGAAAATACTAAATGCAAAAAGGCTGTAACCCAAAACATCCAGGAAATACAGGACACAATGAGAAGACCAAACCTAAGGATTATAGGTATAGACGAGTATGAAGATGTACAAGTTAAAGGGCCAGCAAATATCTTCTACAAAATTATGGAAGAAAACTTCCCCAACCTAAAGAGAGAGATGCCCATGAATATACAAGAAGCATACAGAACCCCAAACAGACTGGATCAGAACAGAAATACATCCTGTCACATAATAATCAAAACTCCAAATGTACTAAACAAAGAAAGAATATTAAAGGCAGCAAGAGAAAAAGGCCAAGTAACTTATAAAGGAAGACCTATCAGAATAACACCAGACTTCTCACCTGAGACCACGAAAGCTAGAAGATCCTGGGCAGATATAATGCAAACTCTAAGAGAACACAAACTTCAGCCAAAACTACTTTACCCAGCAAAGCTCTCAATCGCCATAGATGGAGACATCAAGGTATTCCATGACAAAACCAAATTTGCATGATATCTTTCCACAAATCCAGCCCTACAAAGGATAATAGGGGGAAAACACCAAGACAAGGATGGAAACTACACCCGGGAAGAAGCAAGATAGAAACCTCCTCTCATCAAACCCAAAAGAAGGTAACCTCTCGAATATACAAAAATAAATAAAATAAATAAATATAATTTCAAAAAGTCTGGAGGAAATAATTACTATTCCTTAATATCGCTTAACATCAATGGACTCAATTCCCCAATAAAAAGACATAGATTAACAGACTGGATACGGAAACAGGACCCTACATTTTGCTGCATACAGGAAACACATCTCAGTGTCAAAGACAAACACTGCCTTAGAGTAAAAGGCTGGAAGACAATTTTGCAAGCAAATGGTCTCAGGAAACAAGCTGGAGTAGCCATTATAATATCAGATAAAATTGACTTCCAACCTAAAATCATCAAAAGAGACTCAGAAGGTCACTTCTTGCTGGCCAAAGGGAAAATCCACCAAGAAGAGCTCTCAATACTGAACATCTATGCTCCAAATGCAAGGGCACCCTCATTCGTAAAAGAAACCTTGCTAAAGGTTAAAGCACACATTACACCTAAGACAAGAATTGTGGGTGACTTCAACACTCCACTCTCCTCAATGGACCAATCAGGAAAGCAGAAACTAAACAGGGACACAGTGAAACTAATTGAAACTCTGGACCAATTGGATTTAACAGATATATATAGAAAATTTTATCCTAAAGCTAAAGAATATACCTTTTTCTCAGCTCCACATGGTACCTTCTCCAAAATAGACCATATAATTGGTCACAAGACAGATGTCAACAAATACAAGAAGATCGAGCTAATCCCATGCCTCCTATCAGATCACCATGGAGTAAGTGTGGTCTTCAATAACAACAAAAACAACAGAAAGCCCACATACACATGGAAACTGAACAATACTCTACTCAATGACACCTTGGTCAAGGAAGAAATAAAAAAAGAAATCAAAGACTTTTTAGAATTCAATGAAAATGAAGGTACAACCTACCCAAATCTATGGGACACAATGAAAGCAGTGCTAAGAGGAAAACTCATAGCTCTAAGTGCATCCAAAAAGAAACTGGAGAGAGCATACACTAGCAGCTTAATGGCACACCTTAAAGCCCTGGAAGAAAAACAAGTTAATTCACCCAGGAGGAGTAGAAGACAAGAAATCATCAAACTCAGGGCTGAAATAAATCAAATAGAAACAAAGAGAACCATACAAAGAATCAACAAGACCAGGAGCTGGTTCTTTGAGAAAATCAACAAGACAGATAAACCCTTAGCCAGACTAACCAAAGGACACAGAGACAGTATACAAATTAACAAAATTAGAAATGAAAAGGGAGACATAACAACAGAAACTGAGGAAATTCAAAAGATCATCAGATCCTACTACAAAGGTCTATACTCAAAACAACTGGAGAATCTGGAAGAAATGGACAATTTCCTAGTCAGATATCAAATACCAAAATTAAATCAGCATCAAGTAGATCAGCTAAATAGTCCCATAACCCCTAAAGAAATAGAAGGGGTTATAGAAAGCCTCCCAACCAAAAAAAGCACGGGACCTGATGGTTTTAGTGCAGAATTCTACCAGACCTTCAAAGAAGACTTAACACCAATACTTTTCAAACTATTCCACAAAATAGAGACAGAAGGGACACTGCCCAACTCATTCTTCGAAGCCACAATTACGCTAATACCTAAACCACAAAAAGATCCAACAAAGAAAGAGAACTACAGGCCAATTTCTCTTATGAATATAGATGCAAAAATACTAAATAAAATTCTTGCTAACCGAATCCAAGAGCACATCAAAACGATCATCCACCATGATCAATTGGCTTCATCCCAGGGATGCAGGGATGGTTCAATATACGGAAATCCATCAATGTAATCCACTACATAAAAAAACTGATAGAAAAAAACCACATGGTCATCTCATTAGATGCTGAAAAAGCATTCGACAAAATTCAGCATCCTTTCATGCTAAAAGTCTTGGAAAGAGCAGGAATTCAAGGCCCATACCTAGTCATAGTAAAAGCAATCTACAGCAAACCAGTAGCCAACATCAAAATAAATGGAGAGAAACTTGAAACATTCCCACTAAAATCAGGGACTAGACAAGGCTGCCCTCTCTCTCCATATCTTTTCAATATAGTACTTGAAGTTCTAGCAAGAGCAATTAGACAACATAAGGAAGTCAAAGGGATACAAATTTGAAAGGAAGAAATGAAACTTTCATTATTTGCAGACGATATGATAGTATACTAGAGCGACCCAAAAAACTCCACCAGAGAACTTCTACAGCTGATAAACAACTTCAGCAAAGTGGCAGGTTATAAAATTAACTCAAGCAAGTCAGTGGCCTTCTTGTACTCAAAGGACAAGCAGGCAGAGAAAGAAATTAGGGAAATAACACCCTTCACAATAGCCACAAACAACATAAAGTATCTTGGCGTAACTCTAACCAAACAAGCGAAAGATCTGTACAACAGGAACTTCAAGTCCTTGAAGAAAGAAATCGAAGAAGACCTCAGAAGATGGAAAAATATTTCTTGCTCCTGGATTGGCAGGATCAATATAGTAAAAATGGCCATCTTGCCAAAAGCAATATACAGATTCAATGCGATCCCCATCAAAATCCCAACTCAATTCTTCATAGATCTAGAAAGAGCAATTCTCAAATTCATCTGGAGCAACAAAAAACCCAGGATAGCTAAAACTATTCTCAACAATAAAAGGACTTCTGGGGGAATCAATATCCCTGACCTCAAGCAGTACTACAGAGCAATTGTGTTAAAAACTGCATGGTATTGGTACAGCAACAGGCAGGTAGATCAATGGAATAGGATTGAAGACCCAGAAATGAACCCACAGACTTATGGTCACTTGATCTTTGATAAAGGAGCCACAACCTTCCGGTGGAAAAAAGATAGCCTTTTCAACAAACGGTGCTGGTTCAACTGGAGGTTAACATGCAGAAGAATGCGAATTGACCCACTCTTATCTCCTTGCACTAAGATCAACTCCAAGTGGATCAAGGACCTCCAAATAAAACCAGACACACTGAAACTATTAGAAAAGAAACTTGGGAAGACCCTGGAGGATATGGGCACAGTGGTAAAGTTCCTGAACAGAACACCAATAGCTTATGCTCTAAGATCAAGAGTTGACAAATGGGACCTCATAAAATTACAAAGTTTCTGTAAGGCAAAGGACATTGTCAGAAGGACAAAACGGCAACCAACAACGTGGGAAATGATCTTCACCAACCCCACATCCGACAGAGGGCTAATATCCAATATATACAAAGAACTCAAGAAGTTAGACGCCAAAGAACCAAATAACCCTATCAAAAATGGGGTACAGAACTAAACAAAGAATTTTCACCAGAAGAAATTCGGATGGCCGAGAAACACCTTAAGAGATGTTCAACATCATTAGTCATCAGGGAAATGCAAATCAAAACAACCCTGAGATTCTACCTCACTCCAGTCAGAATGGCTAAGATTAAAAACTCAAGAGACAACAAGTGCTGGCAAGGATGTGGAGAAAGAGGAACACTCCTCCACTGTTGGTGGGATTGCAAAATGATAAAACCACTCTGGAAATCAGTATGGCGGTTCCTCTGAAAATTGGGCATGCCACTCCCAGAGGACCCTGGCATACCACTCCTGGGCATATACCCAGAGGATTCCTCTGCATACAGCAAAGACACATGCTCCACTATGTTTATAGCAGCCTTGTTTATAATAGCCAGAAATTGGAAGGAGCCCAGATATCCCTCAAAAGAGGAATGGATACAGAAAATGTGGTATATTTATACAATGGAGTACTACTCAGCAATTAAAAATAATGAATTCATGCAATTTGTAGGTAAATGGTTAGATCTGGAATCTATCATCCTAAGTGAGCTAACCCAATCACAAAAGAATACACACGAAATGCAATTACTGATAAGTGGATATTAATGAGCCCAGAAGCCCTAAATACTCAAGGCACAATTAGCAAGTCAAATGACTCTCAAGAAGAAAAAAAGGAGAGGACCCTGGGCCTATAAAGATTGGATCCAGTATTGTAGACCCAGAACAGAGAAATCGTGTGTGTGTGTGGGGGGAAGAGTGGGGAATAGCATGGGGGGGGAGAGGAATTATGGGACATATGGTGGGGGGTAACTGGGAAAGGGGAAAGCCTTTGGAATGTAAACAAAGAATATAGAAAATAAAAAAAGTCCCTTCAAAAAAAATTAAAAAATGTAAAAAAGGATAATTGCAATTAAAAAGCTTTTAAAAAAATTACAAAGTTTCTGCAAATCAAAGGACACTGTCAGAAGGACAAAACGGCAACCAACAAAGTGGGAAAAGATCTTCACCAACTCCACATCCGACAGAGGGCTAATATCCAATATATACAAAGAACTCAAGAAGTTAGACCGCAAAGAAACAAATAACCCTATCAAAAAAATGGGGCACAGAGCTAAACAAAGAATTTTCACCAGAAGAAATTCGGATGGCCGAGAAACACCTTAAAAGATGTTCAACATCATTAGTCATCAGGGAAGTGCAAATCAAAACAACCCTGAGATTCCACCTCACACCAGTCAGAATGGCTAAGATTAAAAACTCAAGAGACAACAAGTGCTGGCGAGGATGTGGAGAAAGAGGAACACTCCTCCACTGTTGGTGGGATTGAAAAATGGTAAAACCGCTCTGGAAAGCAGTTTGGCGGTTCCTCAGAAAATTGGGCATGTCACTTCCAGAGGACCCTGGCATACCACTCCTGGGCATATACCCAGAGGATTCCCCTGCATGCAATAAGGACACATGCTCCACTATGTTTATAGCAGCCTTGTTTATAATAGCCAGAAATTGGAAGGAGCCCAAATATCCCTCAAAGGAGGAATGGATACAGAAAATGTGGTATATTTATACCATGGAATACTACTCAGCAATTAAAAATAATGAATTCATGCAATTTGTAGGTAAATGGTTAGACCTGGAAAATATCATCCTGAGTGAATTAACCCAATCACAAAAGAATGCACATGAAATGCAATCACTGATAAGTGGATATTAATGAGCCCAGAAGCCCTAAATACTCAAGACACAAATAGCAAGTCAAATGATTCCCAAGAAGAAGAAAGGAGAGGACCCTGGGCCTGTAAAGATTGCATCCAGTTTAGTAAAGAAACCGAGGGGGGAGGGGGAATGATTGGGGAACAGTTGGGGGGGAGAGGAACTATGGGAACTATGGTGGGTGGGAACTGGGAAAGGGGAAAGCCTTTGGAATGTAAACATAGAATATAGAAAATAAAAAAAAACATGATAAATTAAAAAAAAAGAGTGGGTTACTTGATTTTTTCCTATATCTAAACTTCTTTTGGTTGTCCAAGGGTAGAGTTTACTTCCAGTGGCTCCCATAACCAGAGTTCTTTTTGATCCTAATCGTCCTAATGGTTTAGTCAAAACTGAGTGTTCAGCTCCTGTATCTACTAAAAAATTAACGGGATTCCCCTCCACAGAGAGAGTTACCCTAGGCTCGGGGAGGGGGACCGAGCCCGACTCCCCTAATCTTCCTTGAGGGCCAGTATCTTGGGGCCCTTTTGTTTCTTTTGAGGGCAATCTCTGGCCCAATGTCCTTTTTCTTTACAGTAAGCACATTGGTCTTTCTCCAGTTGTAGTCGCTGTCCTCCCGGGGGTCTTCTTGCCCTGTTGCCCAGGTATCCTGACTGTCCTTTCTCTGACCTTTCTCCACCTACTACTGTGGCCAAAATCTTAGTCAAATTCCTCTCTTGGCGGCGATCCCACCAATTTTCCCTCTATTCTGCCTCCTTTTTTTCTCTTTCTTGCTTCTCTTCCTCAGTCTCTCTCTTATGATACACCTTCTCAGCCTCTTTTACTAGATCCTGTAAAGCATAATCTTGGAGCCCCTCTAATCTTTGCAACTTTTTCTTGATATCAGAGGCCGACTGCCCTATAAAAGCCATGGCTACAGCTGCCTATTGTCCCTCTGATGAGGGATCAAAAGGGGTATATCTCCTATAGGCCTCCATCAACCGTTCTAAAAAGACAGAGGGTGGCTCCATTGGTCCCTGTAAGACTTCCCTTACCTTTGCCAAATTCGTGGGTCGCCACGAGGCACCCTTGAGACCCGCCACTAGAGCCCGGCGGTAGACCGTGAGACGCCCCCTACCTTCTACGGAGTTGTAGTCCCATTCAGGGCGGACCAAGGGGAAAGCTGCTTCTATAAGGTGAGGGAGATTAGTGGAGGTTCCATCTGGTCCTGGAACATTTCTTCTGGCTTCAAGGAGAATTCTTTCCCTCTCCTCAGTTGTAAAGAGGACCTGCAAAAGTTGCTGACAATCGTCCCAAGTGGGTTGATGAGAAAACATCAGGGACTCGAGGAGCCCCATTAGACCTGAGGGGTTCTCTGAAAAAGAAGGGAGGTTATTTTTCCAGTTGTACATATCAGCTGACGAAAATGGCCAATATTGCAATGGAACTAATTCCCCTGGGGCTGGGGCAGGTCCATAAGCCCGTAAAGGTAATGCAATGGCTGAGTCAGGTTCTGCGCCAGATCCCTCTGGGCTGCGGCCCCGGCGGCTTCGAGTCCAGGCTGCTGGCCCCATCTCAGAGGTTGTCTGGGAGTCCGTTGGGGTCGGCACCTGGGAGGGGGCTGCATGAGGAGCGGGTTGAGGATATGGGGGAGGAGGGTGGTCAAGGAAGGAGACATCATCAATTTCAGGATAGATCCGCAGCGGGGCTGATGGAGCAGGTGCTTGCGGATCTGCAGGAGGCGCCGGCAGATCTGAAGGAGGCACTTTCGGTTTTGTGGCCATGGCCACCGTTGCCGTCTCCATTCCTGATGTCCAATGTTTCATCCAGGGTGGCGGGTTTTGGGCTAGGTCTTGCCATATGATAATGTATGGAACCCGATCAGGGTATCCTCCGGTAGCCTGAAAAACAATTCGCTTGACAGCGAAAATGATAGGTAGGTTAAAAGTTCCTCCCGAAGGCCATCCTACATTGAAAGCGGGCCATTTGGAGGAACAAAAAGTTTGCCAAGGCCCTTTCTTGACCTGACAGAAAGGTTATGATCCCTGATCTTAACATCCGTCCAATGGTCCAGAGTCATTGTTAGTGGGGTCGTCGCGGCCTGTCCCATGTCTACCTCTGCTATACACACAACAAAAACAATCACAAAGACAGAAAGACAAGAAAACAAAACCAGTTGTCGGCTTCGAGTCGACCAGAAGTTCTGAAAGGAGTCAGATGGCCAAGGAAAGGCCCTCTGAGACAGATCGTCAAGGAGAAAATTTATCTCCCGACTTTCCCCGTGGAGGTCCACCAGGCATCCCTGGTCCTCCTCCTGTCCTCCTGGGACATCTCCCAGGGCGAAACAAACGGTGGACACCCGGACATGTCTATCCCCATCCACTCCGCTTCTCCTCCTGGAGAGTGGCCTCGATAGAGCATTTGCAAAACCGAAACTGCGATCGCACCAGATTTCTGAACAGGCCACAAACACAGACACAGAGTCACGCCAGAACAGAAATTCTTACCTCCAAGTGGGTCTAGTATCCCCTGGGTGGTCGCGCAAAATCCCGGACGAGCCCCCAAATGAAAGACCCCCCGAAGGGAGACCCTCACTCAAGTCTCGGGAGTAGCGCGCACCCAGTAAGGCACTGAGACCAAATTCGTTGTGATCACACGAAGTTTATTGAAGATGGGATTAAACGAGATCTCAGGCCAGCATGCTGGGGTCGAGACTCATACACCACGCAGGGGTAGAGGAGTTCGACCCCCACCTGAACTTGTGACAAGCTTATAAAGGCAAAAACCATAAAAGAGGGGGAAGGACTGGGGAGGAAATAGGGGAAGTCTAAAGTCACACATTTACTATTTACTATGTGTTACATTAAGTGACATTCCTGGGGCATTGGGACATTCCATAGGGGCTGTTGGGACCCCTGTGGTTATTCCGGGAGCTGTTTTCCTCAAGAGAGTTGTTTTCCTCTCAAGAGTCCCAGGAGCGGGTGGGAGGTGTTTTTCTCTAGAGTTCCGGAACCGCCGCCTGCAGGGGGCGGAGGCCCAAGATGACAAAAGGTGACAAGCCCATGTCTTTACAGATAGCTATTAATTAATTTTTTTTATTCTTCAACACCAACATGATATAGAATAGAGTTTATTTAGAGAAGAGGATGAGAGTCAATGGTATAGGAGAGAGAGAGAGAGAGAGAGAGAGAGAGAGAGAGAGAGAGAGAAGAGAGGAGTGGAGGTCGGCCATGACCATATGGAGAGAGGGTGGAGGGGAGCCCAAGAGGGGCAGAGAGGTGAGAGTGCAGAGAGGTAAGAGGATGAGAGAGGAAAGAGAGCAAGGAGGGGCAGGCAGCCCCTCTTATAATGGGCCAGGCATATGGGGCCGGGCATACCTGGCTATTGCCAGGTAACTGTGGGGTGGAGCTTGGACAGAACACCATCCACCACCACCCCCATCATTTCTCTGTTCTGGTACTCTCCTACAAAACTGGATCCAATCTTTTCAGGCCCAGGGTCCTCTCCTTTCTTCTTCTTGGGAATCATTTGACTTGCTAATTGTGCCTTGAATATTTAGGGATTCTGGATCAGCTATTATTCTTATGCATATCTACAATGTAAAGGAGCAAAGAATGTAAATAGAATTATAAAGTATTCAGTTTGAGAAGAAAAGGAGCACTAAAAATATAATGTAGCTACTGATGCGAAACAGAGTGAAGAGAGTAGTGACCTCAGGGAAAATTCTGATTTAGCTAATCTTCCTTGTTGTGATACATAAAGAAAATCTTAAGCAGTGAAGGGAACCATACACCTAATAAAATTGATGCAAATGTAGTTGGACAGAGAGAACAAGTTCCAGCTCCACCAAGCAATAAATCTTGGCATCTTTGGCCACTTCATTCTGGCTTTAGAATTAAGGATATAAGTAAGGGGCTGTAGAATCTCCCTGGGTAGCTAAGAACTGTTACCAAGGCCAAGATTTTGTAAAGGACAACTTCACATGCAAGGATCATTGCATGAATAAGTGAAGACATATACTGAATTTCATTGTAAATCCTAGGATGTTTGAAAAGCCAAAAGTGTGGGATACCTTCCAAGGAATGCTGTAGACTGGGTTTGTGACTAGCTCAAGAGAAAGAGGTGTTTTGCAACTAACAAGCTGGAAAGAGTTTTAAGATTTAACATCGACATGGAGATAGAAATTTGAAGTTTGTTGGAATTTTCTTTCTCCCAGTATTTTATCACTGTGTTTCCTTCCCTCCCTTTGGAAATGGTAATCATATTCTATTCCATTGTCTATACACTTTGTGCTATTGTTTATGATATGTATATGATCTGATTGTACATTTTGATTTATAGGGAGTTACAGTAAAGTGATTGCCATGAATTTCGGAAAAAAAAAAAACATCGAACTTCAAAATAATTTTGAGATTTTAATAGATAACAGGTAACTTCTATAGTTATACTGAATACATTTCTTGGATTATCATATTAATACAAGACTATGGGGATATGGAATAGAATAACTTGAACTATGAACTTGGAGTGTTAGCTTGAACAAGAACATACTTAAAGTGGAAACTTTAAGGGTTTTTTGTAAAAACAGATGTGTTGGATGATGTTTTGCTAAACAATAACAGAGACTGAGCTTGGCTTGCTTATAGAGCTAGCTGTGCAACGCTTATTGGTCTTGTATCTTCTCTGATCTTCACTTAGCAGAGAGGCACAGCAGAGAAACTGGTGTCCCTCCAGTTCCCTCCTGCTGACTTGTGCCAAGCTGAGGCCTGGCTGTGCCTGCTAGGTAGTGCCTCTACTATTGATTCCTGTTTGTTATCAGAACTCTACTGAACTTGACTGCTGGTGGATCTGTGAAGAGTTAACAAGTACAACAAGCAGCCACTGCTAAAGTGTGAACTGAACTGCTGATTTCAAAACAACACAGATAGGTGTTACTCCAAAGAACCTTTCTAAACAGGTCCACTTCCCTCATATCCTTTATTTTCCACTCCCTCTCATGGGTGGTGGGCTACAAGAGAGAGATTAAAGTGTTTAAAAACTGTCATTAAAAATAGGATAAGTGGATATTAGCCTAGAATCTTGGAACACCAAAGACACAAGCCACATACCAAATGATGTCTGAGAAGGAAGGAGTGGACCCTGGTTCTGGAAAGGCTCAATGCATCAGGGTAGGGGAATACAAGAACATAGAAGTGGGAAGGGGTGGATGGGGGAACATGGGGAGGTAAAAGGGCATGTGGGACCTTTGGGGGGCGGGGAACCAAGAAAAGGGAAATGAAATATAAATAAAGAATAGCCAATAAAAAATAAGATTTGAAAAGATTTAAATTTATGCAGCCTACATATGCTAATATATTTGAATTCTTTTTTTTTTCTCAATAAAGAAAACAGAGTTTATTACAGGGTAAAGTGAGGTGCCCTCAAGAGATGAAAGTGGCAATGACTAAAGGGGCCACATGTAAGAAAAACACTCCTGCTGGGCGGTGGTGGCGCATGCCTTTAATCCCAGCACTTGCAAGGCAGAGGCAGGCGGATTTCTGAGTTCGAGGCCAGTCTAGTCTACAGAGTGAGTTCCAGGACAGCCAGGGCTACACAGAGAAATCCTGTCTCAAAAAATCAAAAAAAAAAACCACTCCTGGGATAAGAGTGGACAATGGCCAGACAGATCATTGTGGCAGAAACCAATCTAAAGGTGTTGTAGTAGATAATGGGCATAAAGACCATCGTGTCAACCTAGTGCTTTAAGTAGGCTTTTAATACATTTTTTCATGTTTCTAGAAAAGGCAGCTTCCTCAGCAGTGTTTTCAATGCAGATTAATTAAGCTATTTGGAACATAATTATGCTCATTTGTCTAAATATTATCTTTTCCAGCATAAGAGCAGGGCTAAATAGAGGAACTGAATAATAAATAACCTACAAAACAAAAGGCTTTACAGGATAAGGACCTTACGGACAGTGCAGAGAAAGTTTCTCAACATCTCGGGGAATCCAGGAAAGGGGAAATAATTTGAAATGTAAATAAAGAATATATCAAATAAAAAATTTAAAAAATTAAAAATGTATTAGTAAAATTAATGAAATGTAGTTAAAGTACTTAGTGCTTTTCCAGAGATCTCATTTGGACTCTATAGAGCAACTTTTCTTAACCTGTGGATCATGACACCTTTGTGGCCATATATCATATATCCTGCATATCAGATATTTACATTATGATTCATAAAAGTGGCAAAATTATAGTTATGAAGTAGCAATAAAAATTATGTTTGGGGTCGCTGCGGACTGCCGACTGGCAGCTGGGCTCAGGTGGGTGGACAGAGACTTGGCCTAGCAACGAATACCCGGTCGGGCCCTTGCTGGCCCCCAGAGCCAGGAAAGGTTGGCAGGAGCTCTGAGCACCTGCAGCTCAGAGGCTCTCCCTGATCCCTGGGGACCAGCTAGCTGGCTTGCAGCTGGCCGCCATCTTCCCTCAGGTCCCTGCAGACTGCCTGCTGGAGGCTGGGCTCAGGTGCATAGACAGAGACTTAGCCTGGCAAAGAACACCAGGTCAGGCTCTTGCTTGCACCCAGAACCAAAGGAGGTTGGAGATAGGTCTGTGCATCAACAGCTTGGCAGTGCACACAGAGCCAGTACAGCTTGGCAAGTGGTCTCTGCGCCAACCCAAGGGGGCAACAACCTGCTAGTGGGTCGGTGCCTGGAGTACAGCCAGAGGCTGACATCGTGCCTCAGGACACCACAGACAGCTAACATGACAGAGCCATGTGGACTGAGAGTACTACCATCTAGGTTCTAGCAGCCCAAACAGGGAACCTCTAGTCCTGTAGGGATCTCAGTGGTTAGACAGAGCCCCGAGACCCGCTGGTGGCCTGAACAGGTCACCATAGAGAACCAATAGAGGAACCCAGGACACCATAAAGATGTAACAGACTAGCCCAGATCGGTGTAGGAAAAAAAAATCTGATTCTTAAGAGCTAGCAACTAGGCAGGCCAGGAGGAGTCTGCAGGAGGCCAATTGCAGCTAGCCTCAGGAAGACTTAGATCTAGCACAGCAGAGCTGAGGAGGTAACTGAGAGTCCAGTAACTAAAACCTCCTGGTCTCCAACTCGGGAGCTCGGACGCCCCCTCCTACAGCAGTGCCAAACACCAGGCTCACAGGAGCCTCATACACCAACCACTAAGAACAAGACCAACTAACTTCAGAGATAAACAGATGGCAAAAGCCAAACGTGGGAACGTTGCAAACAAAAATCAAGGCAATATGGCAGTATCTGAACCCAATTCGCCAACCACAGCAAGTCCTGGATACCCCAGCACACCAGAAAAACAAGAGTTGGATATAAAAGCACTGGTCATGAGGCTGCTAGAGGAACACAAAAAGGACATAAACAACTCTCTTCAAGAAATGCAGGGGAACATCAATAGGGTAGAAGCTCTTACAATGCAAACACAAAAATCACTTAAAGAACTCCAGGAGAATATGGGCCAACAGAGAGAAACCAATAAAGAGGAAATAAGAAAATCAGTTAAAGAAATGCAGAAGAACTTGAAACAACAGGCAGAAGTCACGAAAGAGGAAACACAAAAAAAGTCTTAAAGAATTACAAGAAAACAAACAAACAAATGAATGAACTGAGCAAAACCATCCAAGATCTGAACACAGAGGTAGAAACAACTAAGAAATCACAAAAGGAGGCAACTTTGGAGATAGAAAACCTTGGGAAGAAATCAGGGGTCGTAGATGCAAACATCAACAACAGAATACAAGAGATAGAGATAAGAATCTCAGATGCTGAAGATAACATAGTAACCATTGACTCCACAGTCAAAGAAAACACAAAATCCAAAAGGCTCCTAACCCAAAACATCCAGGAAATCCAAGACACAATGAGAAGACCAAACCTAAGGATTATAGGGATGGATGAGAGTGAAGATCTACAACTTAAAGGGCCAACAAATATCTTCTACAAAATTAAGGAAGAAAACTTAACTAACTTAAAGAGAGAGATGCCCATGAATATACAAGAAGCCTATAGAACTCCAAACAGACTGGACCAGAACAGAAATACCTCCCGTCACATAATAATCAGAACACCAAATGGAATAATCAAAGAAAGAATATTAAAGGCAGTAAGAGAAAAAGGCCAAGTAACATATAAAGGAAGACCTATCAGAATCACACCAGACTTCTCTCCAGAAACCATGAAAGCTAGAAGATCCTGGGTGGATCTCATGCAGACCCTAAGAGAACACAAATGCCAGCCAAGATTACTATATCCAGGAAAACTCTCAATCAACATAGGTGGAGAAATCAAAATATTCCATGAGAGGACCAAATTTACACAATATCTTTCCACTAACCCAGCTCTACAAAGGATCATAGGAGGAAATCTCCAAGACAAGGAGGGAACCTGCACCCAAGAAAAAGCAAAATAGTAACCTACTTCCATCAAACTCAAAGGAAGATAACTACTCAAAAACAAAAATATCATCAAAAATGACAGGAACAAATAATCACTATTCCTTAATATCTTTTAACATCAATGGACTCAATTTCCCAATAAAAAGACATAGACTAACAGACTGGATACGAAAACAGAACCCTATATTTTGCTGCATACAGGAAACACAACTCAGAGTTAAAGACAAACACTACCTTAGAGTAAAAGGCTGGAGGACAATCTTGCAAGAAATTGGTCGCAGGAAGTGAGCTGGAATAGCCATTCTAATATCAAATAAAATTGACTTTCAACCCAAAGTCAACAAAAGAGACACAGAAGGTCACTTCTTGCTAGTCAAACGAAGAATCCACCAAGAAGAACTCACAATTCTAAACATCTACGCTCCAAATACAAGGGCACCCTCATTTGTAAAAGAAACTTTACTAAAGCTCAAAGCACACATTGCACCTAACACAATAATTGTGGGGGACCTCAACACTCCACTATCCTCAATGGACTGATCAGGAAAACAGAAACTAAACAGAGACACAGGGAATCTCATTGAAACGTTGGACCAATAGGATTAAACAGATATATATAGAACATTTCATCCTAAAGCAAAAGATTATACCTTTTCCTCAGCACCTCATGGTACCTTCTCCAAAATCGACCATATGATTGGTCACAAGACAGACCTCAACAAATATAAAAAGTTCGAACTAATCCCATGCCTCCTATCGGATCACCATGGAGTAATAGTGTTCTTCAATAGCAACAAAAACAACAGAAAATCCTCATACATGTGGAGGCTGAACAATATTCTACTCAATGATACCTTAGTCAAGGAAGAAATAAAGAAAGAAATCAAAGACTTTTTAGAATTTAATGAAAATGAAGGTACAACATACCCAAATCTATGGGACACAATGAAAGCAGTGCTAAGAGGAAAATTCATAGCCCTGAGTGTCTCCAAAAAGAAACAGGAGAGCCGGGCGTGATGGCGCACACCTGTAACCCAGCACTTGGGAGGCAGAGGCAGGCGGATTTCTGAGTTCAAGGCCATCATGTTCTACAGAGTGAGTTCCAGGACAGCCAGGACTACACAGAGAAACCCTGTCTCAAAAAACCAAAAAAAAAAGAGAGAGAAAGAAAGAAAGAAACAGGAGAGAGCATACACTAGCAACTTAATGGCGCACCTGAAATCCCTAGAACAAAAAGAAGCTATTTCATCCAGGAGGAGTAGAAGACAGGAAATCATCAAACTCAGGGCTGAAATCAATCCAGTTGAAACAAAGAGAACCATACAAAGAATCAACAAAACCAGGAGCTGGTTCTTTCAGAAAATCAACAATATAGATAAACCCCTAGCCAGACTTACCAAAGGGCACAGAGACAGTAATCAAATTAACAAAATTAGAAATGAAAAGGGGGATATAACAACAGAAACTGAGGAAACTCAAAAAATCATCAGATCCTACTACAAAAGCCTATACTCAACACAACTGGAGAATCTGGAGGAAGTGGACAATTTCCTAGACAGAAACCAAATACCAAAATTAAATCAGGATCAAATAGATTATCTAAACAGACCCATAACCCCCAAAGAAATAGAAGGGGTCATAGAAAGTCTTCCAACCAAAAAAAGCACAGGACCAGATGGTTTTAGTGCAGAATTCTACCAGACATTCAAAGACGTCCTGATACCAATACTCTTCAAACTATTCCACAAAATAGAAACAGAAGGAACACTACCCAACTCATTCTATGAAGCCACAATTACCCTAATACCAAAACCACAGAAAGATCCAACTAAGAAATAGAACTACTGGCCAATCCCACTTATGAATATTGATGCAAAAATACTAAATAAAATACTTGCCAACCGAATCCAAGAACACATCAAAACAATCATTCACCATGATCAAGTTGGCTTCATCCCAGGGATGCAGGGATGGTTCAATATACAGAAATCCGTCAATGTAATCCACTACATAAACAAACTGAAAGAAAAAAACCACATGGTCATCTCATTGGATGCTGAAAAATCATTTGACAAAGTTCAGCATCCTTTCATGCTGAAATTCTTGGAAAGAACAGGAATTCAAGGCCCATATCTAAACATAGTAAAAACAATTTACAGCAGACCGATAGCCAACATCAAAGTAAATGGAGAGAAACTTGAAGCAATCCCACTGAAATCAGGGACTAGACAAGGCTGCCCCCTCTCACCATATCTCTTCAATATAGTACTTGAGGTACTAGCTAGAGCAATTCAACAACATAAGAAAATCAAAGGGATACAAATTTGAAAGGAAGAAGTCAAACTATCACTATTCGCAGATGATATGATAGTATACTAGAGCGACCCAAAAAACTCCACCAGAGAACTCCTACAGCTGATAAACAACTTCAGAAAAGTGGCTGGTTATAAAGTCAACTCAAGCAAATCAGTAGCCTTCCTATATGCAAAGGATAAGCAGGTCGAGAAAGAAATTAGGGAAATGACATCTTTCACAATAGCCACAAACAATATAAAGTATCTTGGTATGACTCTAACCAAACAAGTGAAAGATTTATATGACAAACACTTCAGGTTTCTGAAGAAGGAAATTGAAGAAGACCTCAGAAAATGGAAAAATCTTCCATGCTCGTGGGTTGGCAGGATTAATATAGTTAAAATGGCAATATTTCCAAAAGCAATATACAGATTCAACGCAATCCCCATCAAAATCCCAAACCATGGGGGTAGGGGGAATGATTGGGGAATAGTTGGGGGGGAGAGGAAGTATGGGACGTATGGTGGGGGGGGGGGAACTGGGAAAGGGGAAAGCCTTTGGAATGTAAACATAGAATATAGAAAATAAAAATTAAAAAAAAAATCCCAACTCAGTTCTTTATAGAGTTAGAAAGAGCAATTCTCAAATTCATCTGGAATAACAAAAAACCCAGGATAGCTAAAACTATCATCAACAGAAAACGAACTTCTGGGGAATCAATATCCCGGACCTCAAGCAATACTACAGAGCAATAGTGTTAAAAACTGCATGGTGTTGGTACAGTGACAGGGAAGCGGATCAACGGAATAGGATTGAAGACCCAGAATTGAACCCACACATATATGGCCAATTGATATTCAACAAAGGAGTTGAAAACATCCAGTGGAAAAAAGATAGTCTTTTCAACAAATGGTGCTGGCTCAACTGGAGGTCAACATGCAGAAGAATGAGAATTGATCCACTCTTATCTCCTTGCACTAAGCTCAACTCCAAGTGGATCAAGGACCTCCAAATAAAACCAGACACACTAAAACTAATAGAAAATAAACTGGGGAAGACCCTTGAGGACATTGGCTCAGGGGGAAATTTCCTGAACATAACACCAATTGCTTATGCTCTAAGAGCATGGATAGACAAATGGGACCTCATAAAATTACAAAGTTTCTGTAAGGCAAAAGACACTGTCAAAAGGATAAATTGGCAACCAACAAATTGGGAAAAGATCTTCACCAACCCCACATTCGACAGAGGGCTAATATCCAACGTATACAAAGAACTTAAGAAGTTAGACCCCAGAAAACCAAATAACCCTATCCAAAAATGGGGTACAGAGCTAAACAAAGACTTTTCACCTGCAGAAATTCAGATGGCTGAGAAACACCTTAAAAAATGTTCAACATCATTAGTCATTAGAGAAATGCAAATCAAAACAACCCTGAGATTTCACCTCACACCTGTCAGAATGGCTAGGATTAAAAACTCAGAAGACATCAGGTGTTGGCGAGGATGTGGAGAAAGAGGAACACTCCTCCACTGCTGGTGGGACTGCAACCTGGTACAACCACTCTGGAAATCAGTCTGGCAGTTCCTCAGAAAACTGGACATGATACTTCCGGAGGATCCAGCCATACCACTCCTGGGAATATACCCAGAAGATTCCCCAGCATGCAATAAGGATAAATGTTCCACGATGTTCATAGCAGCCTTATTTATAATAGCCAGAAGCTGGAAAGAACCCAGATGTGCCTCAATTGAGGAATGGATACAAAAAAATGTGGTATATATACACAATGGAATACTATTCAGTCATTAGAAAAAATGAATTCATGAAATTCTTAGAGAAATGGATGGAGCTGGAGAACATCTTTCTAAGTGAGGTAACCCAGTCTCAAAAGAATACCCATGGTATGCACTCACTGATAAGTGGATATTAGCCTAGAATCGTGGGACACCAAAGACACAATTCACATTCCAAATGATGTCTGACAAGAAGAAAGGAATGGACACTAATGCTGGAAAGGATCAAAGCATCAGTGTAGGGGAATACCAGAACAGGGCAGTGGGAAGGAATGGATGAGAGAGCAGGGGGAGAGAAAAGGGCATGTGGGACCTTAGGGGGGTGGGGAAACAAAAAAAAGGGAAATGAAATGTAAATATAGAATATATCCAATAAAAATAAGAAAAAAAATTAAAAAAAAATTATGTATAGGGGACACCACAAAATGAGGAACTGCATTAAAGGGCCAAAACATTATGAAGGTTGAGAACCACTGACTTACAGCCTAAAATTCTCTGTGTATAACCAAATTCAAGATAATTTCACTTATATTCACTTTTCACAAAACATGATTTGTAGAAATTATGTTCTCATTAAATGGACCTAAAGATATTATCACATAAATCTCAAAGGCACTGGACATTCCAGATTGAGTGTATTTCTGAGGTTTGTCATTTAAATGTGTGGACTAATCAGATTGTCATACTGCTTACTATCTTCTACTTGAGGTTCTTGGTGGGGGTCTTGCTAATTGTATAATCTGAGGACTCTAGTAAATGGCTTCTCTTACAATTTATAATACTTTATATGTGGGTGGGTATATTGAGCAAAAAAATAATGTTTATATGTCCTTAAATTCACAAATAAATTTTGTTGACTTTCTGGGAGTTTTTTATGAGGCATATATGAAAAAAATACTAGTTAATATCCGGAGATAAACAAGCTTGTTATAGAATATCTCTATTAAGTGATGATCAATAATACAATGTTGATTGGTTTTCTTATTTTGATTTTCTGTAATATGTCAAAATAAATAAAAGCCCTCATAAATGCCTTTCATAGTTGATTAAATCAGCAAAAATGTTGTTCAGTTTATAAAAGTTGTATTGGTTATTTTTTTCTGTACCTGTCATTTTCCTCAGTGTTACTATTGGTTGATCTTGTTTAACAGGTCAAAGAATATGATTATTTCCATCAAGTCATGTAGAAAATGGGGCTATTCAGGAACTGCATGAAAAGAGCTAAAATACATTACATTTCTTTGAAGGGATAAATACTAATTTATAAGTCAGGTACCCTGTTGTCTTGGATACTTATATTATGTATACTGCTGTGACAAAATACTGTGACCAAGATAACTTAAAATGTGTTTAATTGGTGTCTTCGTCAGGGTATCTATTCCTACACAAAACATCATGTCCAGGAAGTGAATAGGGAAGGAAAGGGTTTATTTATCTTACACTTTTACATTATTGTTCATCAACAAAGGAAATCAGGACTGGAACTCAAGCAGGTCAGGAAGCAGGAGATGATGCAGAAGCCATGGAGGGATGTTACTTACTGGCTTGCTTCCTCCTGATTGCTCAAATTGCTTTCTTATAAAACCTAAGACTACCAGTTCAGGGATAGTATCACCCAAAAGGGGCCCTCTTCCCTTGGTCACTACTTGAGAAAATGCCTTTCCTCAACTGAAACTCCTTTCTCTGTGATAACTCCAGCTTGTGTCAAGTTGACAAACCAAACCAGCCAGTTCAATTGGGTTTATGGTTTCAGATGTTTAGAGTCCATGATGATGGATCAAGGAAAGGCTGAAGGAATATCTAAGAGTTCTCATCTTGATACACAAATAGGAAGGAGACAGAATGAGTGAGTGAGAGAGAGAGAGAAGAAGAAGAAGAAGAAGAGGAGGAGGAGGAGGAGGAGGAGGAGGAGGAGGAGGAGGAGGAGGAGGGAGAGAATGAAGTTGGTATAACATTGTGACAAAAGAGCCTGTGAATTCTAGAGGCTGGGTTTCTACTACCTATACTGCTCTGATAATTCCACATTTTATGCAGTAAACTGGGTTTTCTGCCCACAGTCAAAGAGGTTCCTGTAGACACAAACAGTGTTAATTTAACCTATTGTTAGTTCAATATGTCACTTACAATCAAACTCACAGCTGCTTCACCTTGAAAATGTAGAATGGTAAAAAGATAAAGAGGATATGAAATGTGAATATTCATATGAGATACTCCAGAAAAATAGAAAGGATAAAATTAAATTATATTGCACAGGGAATTTATTAGACTGACTTACATGATTTTGAGTGTCAAGTATATCAGATCATATCACTGGAGAGACTGGGAGTATGGTATTTACTCATTCCACAAGGTTCAGTACCTCAGCAGGCCCAATCTGGTGAAGACTTAAATATTTCTGAAGCACTGTAAGTGTTTAATCTGTATTGGAAGTCCAAAGAAGTTGAGTTCAGTTAGCAAAGGGAGGTAGCAGTAGCAACAATAAGGTTGATGTATTCACCAGCAAAGAAAGTAAGAAGGCAGGTAAAAAAATAATAGCTATTTCTTGGACTTCATTATATCTGGCCTAATGACAGGAGGTGTAACATACTCTTTGTCCCTAATTTGTCCTTCTAGGACAAATCCATACAAACCAGACCAGTAGTTGATGCCATTTCCAATCAAATCATCAACCAAGCTTAACCATTGTTGTTCTCTGGTAACCTAACAATAATGAAAATATAATCTTAGATTTGCAGTTAGTGAATATGCATCTTTGGAGTCAAAATTCTCTTGATCCATAAAGTTCTCATGGATGACATAAGAGAATTGGATCAAATTATACATGAGGTCTATTTTCTGTTATATTTATTTATTTTTATTTTATGTGTGAAAATATTTTGTCTGCATATATGTCTATGCACCACTTGCTTTCCTGATGTCCACAGGGGCCAAAAGAAAGCATTGGTTTCCCTGTAACTGGAGTTTCAGACAATTGGGAGCATGATGTGGATGCTGGGAAACAAACCTAGGTCCTGAGGAAGAGCATCCAGTGCTTTTAGCTGCTAAGGTCACTCTCAAGCTCTTTATCTTAGAAGTTGTGCTCAGTTTTCCCTTCACATGTTTTTAGACTTCTGTGTGACTCCCAGATAATATCAGTTTATAGAAGATTCATGCTCTGGAGATTTCATGGTTGTAAATGCTATTATGGCAGTGCCTATTTCTGTCATGCTGGTCTTCACCATCCCTTCTGGGTTCACTGAAAGTATGTAGATTAGAACAATGGTCTCTAGAAATTTTTCTTTTTTACCCCTTGAGAATATTTTCTGTACAACAGTCTCTTGGACCACTGCTCACCCTCTTGCCTCAAATGTGTGCCCTATACAATGGTCCTTCTGTCCAGGGGCCTTTATTTGTTTCCAAGCCATGCTTTCCTAGACATGTAAAGGACTCCAAATCCCTGAGAGCAATCCTTAAATAATACCAGAATGTGAGTTGAAGATATACAATAAGCTGTCTTTGGGATAAAATTCTCTAGCTGCTTTTCACTCATCCACAGCAATAAATTGTTTCTATAGCCTGTTGGCTCTCTTTTCTTCCTCCTCTCATGTCTGCTTATAAATCACCCATTGGCACTCACATCTGGTTTATATCCAGGAAATACAACTGAAGACCAGGCCGAAGCAAATTCTATTCGGATTCATTTAGTAGGGTTTGGGTTAATCCACAGGAGCCAGTTTCTTAGGCACATGTTTTGTGTCTCCTTAAGAGGGGGTCCATATTTAGCAATAACAAGAAATATCTCTAGCTAAGTCTTTCAATTTTAGTGTAAGTTCTGGTACTGAGATTTTGCTCTTGTTTCCCTAAATAAATTTGTAAAGAACTCACAGCTGCACCTTCCCTGTGTGATCTCAGATGAGTCACTAAGTTGTAGCATAGTACAGAGTTTATTCTATAGCAAAAGAATAAGAGTGGACAGTGGAACCACTGTAGGGGAAAACACTTTCAAAGGGTCACTCTTGAGCAAGAGGGTGGGCAGTGGTCAAGAGACTGTTGTGGAGAAAAATATGCTCAAGTGATAAAAAGGACAATATCCAGAGGGACCACTGTTCCAAACTATATTTTAAATAGACTTTATGTTTTTATTAAAAGTCTTTAGAAGAAGTAGCTTTCCTGATGGTTGTTTCCTTCCTGTTCAGATGACTAAAAGGCCCACTTGGATTAATTACTGTGTGTGTGTTTGTGTGTGTGTGTGTGTGTGTGTGTGTGTATTCTTCATATATGTCTGGGTACCATATGCATACAGAATTCATGAAGATTAGAATATGGCATCATATTACCAGATCTGGAGTTACAGAAAAGTATGAGACACTAGACTGATGCAAGGAATTTAATTTTTGTCTTCCAGAAAAGCAATCACTGAGCTCTCTCTCTCCAGACACCATTTGGATTAACTCTTAAATGAGGAATAAAAAAAATCAGGTAATAGAGTTGATTAAAAAGAATAGTCTAGAAAGGTGGTGCAGTGGGTTGAGAGGACAAATTGACTCCATAACAGGCTTCAAACTGGCAGTTCAGGAGACTAGGTCTACTAGATCTCTTTTTCACAGAACTGGGCAAGTCCAGACAAGTCAGTTACTGGAAAAACCACAGGACTTGTTAGCCAATCAGAAACTGCCCTACCATCAGAACATGCTCCAACATCTGGCCTGAGACAAGAGCAATGAGGCAACAACAGTTTCTAGGCTTCTTTAGCAACATTTTCTAGTCCCCATCCCCCAACAGTTTTGGAATTTTCTTAGCGACAGAGCCAACCAATTAAGATAAAAGTCATCTACCCTTCACAGGAATTTCCCTAATGTCCTTTAAATTGGACATATAGGCTTGCCTGTTCTTCTCCATCTTAGTAAATAGTAGACTCCCTCAGGCTGAACTGCACAGAAACTCCATTTAATTTGCATACTATTTAAGTCTGGGATAGTTTTCTTCTGTGAATCATGGACCCCTTACAGGTAACATGCTTTCTGTACAAGTAGAGGACCTTAATTCAAATCCATAGAATCCACATAACATGTGGGGATGGATTAAAGGTCTGGAGAGATGGCTCACTGGGCAACCCTTTTGCTGTGAAAACATGAGGTGTGGAGTTTAACTTTTCATATCCCATATAAAAGCTGAGAATGTTAGCACATATTTGTAATTCCAGCCTTTACAGGTGTAATTACAAGGTGGAAGGCAGTGACAGAAAAACTCCCTAGAAGCTTTGTGAGCCAGGTAGCTTGGCATATACACCACCAAAGAAGAGACTTTTTCAAATAAGGTGGGAGAGGAAAGAATCCATACCTGTTGTGGTGATTTGGGTGAGAATGGCCCTCATAGGTTCCTATGTTTGAATACTTGGACCCTCATTAGTAGAACTATTTAGGAAGGATTAGGAAGTGTGGCCTTGTTGGAGGAAGTATATTAAAAGAGGTGGGATTTGAGGTTTTAAAAGATCAGGCCAGGCCCAATCTTTGCCTGCAGCCTAGGGATCAGGATACAAAGCTCTGAACTATTCTGTGAGCACCATGCCTATCTGCTTCTTGACTTGATAATCATGGACTAACCCTCTAAAATTGTAAATGAGACCCCAATAAATGATTTTTCTTATTATGAGTCACCATGGGCATGGAGTATCCTAGCAACTGAAAAGTAACTGCAAATTATACATGTATTCTGTGGTACTCATGTATTTGTAATCATACAAAAGAACACATACATGTACACATACATACACATTGAATGCACACACAGACAAAATAAAAGTATTAAAAAAATGAAAATCTCCCTCTGTACATGGGTCCTGCCAGGAGAGAGCTGGTCTCCTAGGAGCCCTTGCACTTTTGGGCTTGGAAGTAACATTTCCACCTACTCTGCAATAACTGTCCAGAACAGACCTGCTGGAACTGCACAGGGCATAAGAATAGTGGAGCAGCTGGGACAGAATCCTTCAAGTCAGCATCTGCACCCAGAAGCTGGGGCAGTTTCTTAGCACTCTGTGCACAGTCCAGCCATGAGAGATCTAGCCTCCCAGAAGAAAAGACACAGGCTTACAGGCCCACAAATGGGACAAGCTCTAGAGAGACAGCAAGACTAACTAACATCAGATATAACAAGATGATGAAAGACAGGCACAAGAAACCTACTAACAGAAATCAAGGCTACTTGGCATCATCAGAACCCAGTTCTACCACAGCAACTCCTGGATACCCTAACACACTGGAAAAGCAAGATTTGGGTTTAAAATCACATCTCATGATGCTGATAGAGGATGATAAGAAGGACATAAATAACTCCCTTAAATACAGGAGAAGACAGGTAAACAGGTAGAAGCTCTTAAAGTGGAAAGACAAAACTTCTTTAAAGAATTACAGGAAAACAATCAAACAGGTGAAGGATTTGAACACAGCTATCTGGGATCTAAAAATGGAAGTTCAAACAATAAAGAAATCATGAGGAAAGACAACTCTGGAGGTAAAAAAATTTAGGAAAGAGATCAGGAGTCATAGATGCAAGTAACACTAACAGAATACAAGAAATAGAAGAAAGAATCTTGTGTATATTTAAATGTTCCATTTGTTTTAATGCTGATGTTAGTAATGAAATATTTATTGCTATCTGATAATTTTCTAAATCTGAAAAAAAGAAGAAAGAAACTCAGGTGAGAAAGATATAAAGCATGTATAAATGTCAAAACTTTAAGAGAAGAAAATTGATTTCTAGTTATTAAGATATTGCTTTATTACAGTAACTTTCATGTGGGTACTTTTGGGGACCACTGAAGGAAAGCTGTTGCCTTTGACCTGGGTTGAGATCTAATATTCCAAGCTGCCAAACGTATAAAAATTCATCAGTTACACTAGTCACTAAACCTGGCTATAGGACACTTCTCATAAAAGCAGATTGACCTAATGCCACCCTAATGAGATTGGAAGAATAATTATCCCCTTAATGTAATAGTGTACTTTTCCTTCCCAGAATCCCTGCTTTGTGCAGTTGTGATGGAATTACCATGAAGTGACTTTGTTAAGTTGGCCTGGCTTTTTGAGTCTGAGAAAGGTATACTTTTTCAATTTCTTCTTTTCATTCTGTTTCTTTTCATTGTAAGCAAGAATTTAAGTATGCTTTCTCTGGTATTCTGGTCCTCTTTTACTCTTCCTCTGAAGCTATATCCTCTTTACTATATGACTGCTTGCCAAATCTGTATGTCAAACTTAAAAGTGCAATGCCAGGCATAGCACAGCTTTAATCCCAGCACTCAGGAGTCAGAGGTAGAGGTGGGAAGTTCTCTGTGAGTGCAAGGCCAACCTGGTCTACATAGTGAGTTCCAGGACAGCCAGGGCTACATAGGGAAGCCCTACCCCAAGCAAAACAAAACAATGCAAAACTCCTGACTTCCCAACCCTGTCACCCCCCCCCAACACATACTCTGTTTTCTTTTCATGTCCCTCCTCCTGGCAGTGTGCCTACCCAGTGCTTTTAGTTTTAAATTTTAACAAAATGACTCCAGTCTTAAATTCTTTTATTAGCAATATCAAAAACCTGAAGAAAATACCCCTGTTTCCCTAGTAACAGTGTGACTGGTAGAAAGATGGGGGTATTAGGTTAGTAGAATGAAATATAGTACCAAAATAAACTCACAAGTACATGATTAATTTGTCACAAATGTGGCCAGGGAAATTAAATGTGCAAAAGATAATCTCTCAAAAAAATGCAACAGAAACAACCTGATAGCTAAATTGGAGGAAATGAATCTCCATAAATGTGCAAACTAACCATGTACCAGATACCAAACAAACAACAAAAAAACTGAACCAAAACAAAACTCAGAAAGAAATATAGACTGAAATGTATGTCATATAACTACAAAACTTCTGAAACTTTGAGAACTCCATTGGCTCATATGAGTTCATGCCAGTTAGATCAACATAGGAAGTTTCTATTTCTCTACTGCTTCCACACACACAACAAAAAGAAGAATGCGAAAGAAGAAGTAAAGGAAGGAAGGAAAGAAGAAAGCATAACAGAAAATCCCATGGATTTGGCTTTGGCACACCTTTTCTTTCTTCTTTTTCATTTTATTCATTTTTTGTTTTTGTCCATGCTACTAAGGTATTATTGAAGAGAAAAATCAGGTAGAATCAGTTTTGATAAACACTTTCATAGTAGCACTGCAAAAGACACTTGTGCAAATCACAAAGCAATTGAAAGGTAATATTTTCAAAAGAAGTACTCAACAAAAGAAAAATATCTTGGTTTTATAAACAACTTTTATCTCTGGAACAGCACTCCATATCCAAGTGGCTCAGATTAACCACCCAGGAGTGCAGAGAAACCAGCATGCACAGGTAAAACCATGCCTGCTGCTCAGAGGTACACTCCCAGGAAACTTCTGGTGGAAGTCCTCCAGTTTCTTTCTCCAGCTTGGGACCACCCCCTGCTACTGCATACCATATCCAAATGATGCACAGAGGTAGCTAACCACTCAGGGGAACAGAGAGGTCAGGCATCACAGGTAGGACCACCCCTGCTGCTCAGAGGAAACAGTTGGAAACCCTGAGGACACAAGAGCCTAGGAACAGTCTAGGACAGGAGTCTTCCAATTTCTGCCTGTACCCAGAGTTGATCAGGACATAAACTGCATACCCAAATGCAACAATAAGAGAGTAGGTCTTGCAGGAATACCTACATATCAGTGTACATGGAAAGAATGGGTCTCCCAGGAGCACAGATACAGAGGCTTCCATGACAGATAAGCCACAATCAAAGACAACAACACCAACTAACAGAAGAGATAACCATATGGCAAAAGGCAAATGCAAGAACACCACCAACAGAAACCAAGGCAACATAACACCATCTGAAACAAGTTCTCCAACAATAGCAAGTCTGGGATATCCCAACACACCAGACAAGCAAGATCTGGATTTAAAATCACATCTAATGATACTAATAGAGGATTTAAAGAAGTATATAAATAACTCCCTTAGAGAAGTACAGGAGAGCATGAGTACACATGTAGAAGTCCTTAAAAAGGAAACACAAATATAACTTAATGAAATACAGGAGAACATTGGTCAAGAAGTAGAAACCCATAAAGAGGAAACAAAAAACACTTAAATACAGGAGAGCATGAGTCAACATGCAGAAGCCCTGAAAGAGGAAACACAAAAATCACTTAATGAACTACAGGAAAACACAAACAAACAAGTAAAGGAACTGAACAAAACCATCCAGGATCTAAAAAAAAAAAAAATAAACTGGAGAGTGCATACACTAGCAGCTTAACACACACCTGAAAGCTCTGGAACTGAAAGAAGCTAATACACCCAGGAGTAGTAGAAGGCAGGAAATCATGAAACTCAGGGCTGAAATCAATCAAGTGGAAACAAAAAGAACCTACAAAGAATCAAGAAAACCACGAGCCTGTTCTTTGAGAAAATAAACAAGATAGATAAAACTTTAGCCAGAGTAACCAGGAAGCACAGAGACAGTATCCAAATTAACAAAATGAAAAGGGAGAAATAACAACAGAAACTGAGGGAATTCAAAAAATTATCAGATCCTACTAAAAAAGCTTATAGTCATCATAACTTAAAAATCTGGAAGAAATTGACCATGTCCTATACAGATACCAAATACCAATTTTAAATCAGGATGAAATAGACAATCTAAACAATCCAATAAATCCTCAAGATATAGAAGTAGTCATTGAAAGTCTCCCAACCAAAGGAAAAAAAAGCACAGGACCAGATGGTTTTAGTTCAGAATTCTTCAAAGAAGACCTAACAGAAATACTCTTCAAAATAATCCACAAAATAGAAACAGAAGAAACCCGACCCAATTCATTCCATGAAGCCACAATTACACTGATACCAAAACCACACAAAGATCCAAAAAGAAAAAGAACTTCAGAACAATTTCCCTTATGAATATCGATGGAAAAATATTCAATAAAATTTTTGCCAACAAAATCTAAGAACACATCAAAGCAATCATTCACCCTGATCAAGTAGGCTTCATCCAAGGGATGCAGGGATGGTTCAATGTATGGAACTGACCAATGTAATCCACTACATAAACAAACTCAAAGAAGAAAACCACATGGACATTTCATTAGATGCTGAAAAATCATTTGACAAAATTCAGCATCCTTTCATGCTAAAAGTCTTGGAAAGAACAAGAATTCAAGGCCCATAACTAAACATAGTAAAAGCCATATACAGCAAACCAGTAGCCAACATCAAACTAAATGGAGAGAAACTTGAAGCAATCCCACTAAAATCAGGCACTAAACAAGGCTGCCCCCTCTCTACATATCTTTTCAATATAGTACTTGAAGTTGTCATCCTTCACAATAGGCACAAGCAATATGAAGTCTCTTGGTGTGACTCTAACCAAACAAGTGAAGGATCTGTATGACAAGAACTTCATGTCTCTGAAGAAGGAAATTGAAGATCTCAGAAAATGGAAAAATCTTCCATGCTTGTGGATTGGCAGGATTAATATAGTAAAAATGGCCATCTTGCCAAAAGCAATATATAGATTCAATGCAATCCCCATCAAAAGCCCATCTCAGTTCTTCATAGAGTTAGGAAGAACAATTCTCAAATTCATCTGGAATAACAAAAAAATCCAGGATAGCTAAAACTTTTCTCAACAGTAAAATAACTTCTTGGGGTATCAATATACAGGAACTCAAGCAGTACTACAGAGCAATAGTGTTAAAAGCTGCATGGTATTGGTACAGTAAGAGGCAGGTAGATCAATGGAATAGAATTGAAGAACCAGAAATGAACCCACATGCCTATGGTCACTTGATCTTCGACAAAGGAGCTAAAACTATCCAGTGGAAAAAAGATAGCCTTTTCAACAAATGGTGCTGGTTCAACTGCAGGTCAGCATGCAGAAGAATGCAAATTGATTCATTCTTATCTCCTTATACTAACCTCAACTCCAAGTGGATCAAGGACCTCCACATAAAACCAGACACACTGAAACTAATAGATAAGAAACTGGGGAAGACCCTTGAGGACATGGGCCAAGGAGAATAGTTCCTGAACAGAACACCAATAGCTTATGCTCTAAGATCAAGAAGTGTCCAATAGGACCTCATAAAATTACAAAGATTCTGTAAGGCAAAGGACACTGTCAATAGGACAAAATAGCAACCAAGAAACTAGGAAAAGATCTTCACCAACCCTACATCTGACAGAGGGCTAATATCCAAAATATACAAAGAACTCAAGAAGTTAGACTCCAGACAACCAAAGTACCCTATTAAAAGTGGGGTACAGGCTCCTGCCAGGGCTACCATCACGCGGGTGGATCCGCCAGGCTCTTACCACCAGGCAGGCCCAGCACTGAGGTTCTGCGGGAATTCTCTATGCCCTCCGGCCTTGCATCGAGGCAGCAGGTGGCAACCAGATCGCGGTCCCTTGGAGCAGCGGTAGCAGTAAGCCTCCATATTGCTACCAGGACACAGCTAAAGAGGCCCAGGTAGACAGAATCCAGCCAGGGCTACTATCTCCTGGTTGGATCCGCCAGGCTCTAACCACCAGGCAGGCCCAGCGCCGAGGCTCTGCTGGACTTCTCCACGCCCTCCAGCCTTGCAACAAGGCAGCGGGTGGCAGCCAGCTTGAGGTCCCTTATAGCAGTGGTCACGCAAAATCACCAGTAGAGAAACAACAGGTGAGCACAGCCTCGCAGAAGGTTCAAACACCAGCCAGTGACAACAAGGCCAACTAACACCAGAAATAACCAGATGGCAAAAGGAAAACGAAGGAACGTTACTAACAGAAATCAAGGCAACATGACAGCATCTGAACCCATTTCACCAACAACAGGAAGCCCTGGATACCCCAACACACCAGAAAAACAAGACTTGGATCTGAAATCACTGGTCAGGATGCTGGTAGCTGAACACATAGATAAATCTCTTAAAGCAATAGAGGAGAAAATGGATCAAAAGTTAAAAGCCTTTACAAGCCAAATACAAAAATCACTTAAAGAAATTCAGGAGAATATGGATCAAAAAGCAGAAACCAAAAAAGAGGAAAGACAAAAATCACTTAAAGAAGTACAGAAGAACGTGGGTCAACAAGTAGAAGCTATGAAAGAGGAAACACAAAAACCTCTTAGAGAAATAAATGAAATCACAATGAAGCAAGTGAAAGATCTGAGCATATCCATCCAGGTTCTAAAAACAGAAGTAGAATCAACTAAGAAATCGCAGAGGGAGACAACATTGGAGATAGAAAACCTTGGGAAGAAATCAGGGGCCATAGATGCAAATATCAACAATAGAATACAAGAGATAGAAGACAGAATATCAGAAGCTGAAGATACCATAGGAACCATTGATTCAACAGTCAAAGAAAATAGTAAATGCAAAAAGGTTGTAACCCAACACATCCAGGAAATCAAGGACACAATGAGAAGAACAAACCTGAGGATTATAGGTATAGACGAGAGTGAAGATTTACAAGTTAAAGGGCCAGCAAATATCTTCTACAAAATTATGGAAGAAAACTACCCAAACCTAAAGAGAGAGATGCCCATGAATAAACGAGAAGCCTATAGAACCCAAAACAGACTGGACCAGAACAGAAATACATCCCATCACATAATAATCAAAACTCCAAATGTACTAAACAAAGAAAGAATATTAAAGGCAGCAAGAGAAAAAGGACAAGTAACATATAAAGGAAGACCTATCAGAATAACACCAGACTTCTCACCTGAGACCATGAAAGCTAGAAGATCCTGGGCAGATATCATGCAAACTCTAAGAGAACACAAATTTCAGCCAAAACTACTTTACCCAGCAAAACTGTAAATCGCCATAGATGGAGACATCAAGGTATTCCATGACAAAACCACATTTGCATGATATCTTTCCACAAATCCAGCCCTACAATGGATAATAGGGGGAAAACACCAAGACAAGGAAGGAAACTACACCCAGGAAGAAGCAAGATAGAAACCTCCTCACATCAAATCCAAAAGAAGATAACCTCTCAAATATAAAAAAAAAAATTAATTTAAGAATGTCGGGAGGTAATAATTACTATTCCTTAATATCTCTTAACATGAATGGACTCAATTCCCCAATAAAAAGACATAGATTAACAGACTGGATACGGAAACAGGACCCTACATTTTGCTGCATACAGGAAACACATCTCAGTGTTAAAGACAAACACTGCCTTAGAGTAAAAGGCTGGAAGACAATTTTGCAAGCAAATGGTCTCAGGAAACAAGCTAGAGTAGCCATTATAATATCAGAAAAAAATTGACTTCCAACCTAAAGTCATCAAAAGAGACTCAGAAGGTCACTTCTTGCTGGTCAAAGGGAAAATCAACCAAGAAGAGCTCTCAATACTGAACATCTATGCTCCAAATGCAAGGGCATCCTCATTTGTAAAAGAAACCTTACTAAAGCTTAAAGCACACATTACACCTAACACAATAATTGTGGGTGACTTCAACACTCCACTCTCCTCAATGGACCAATCAGGAAAGCAAAAACTAAACAGGGACACAGTGAAACTAACTGAAACTTTGGACCAATTGGATTTAACAGATATATATAGAACATTTCATCCTAAAGCTAAAGAATAAACCTTTTTCTCAGCAATGCATGTTACCTTCTCCAAAATTGATCATATAATTGGTCACAAGACAGATGTCAACAAATACAAAAAGATCTATCTAATCCCATGCCTCCTATCAGATCACCATGGAGTAAGTGTGGTCTTCAATAGCAACAACAAAAAAAAAACACAGAAAGCCCACATACACATGGAAACTGAACAACACTCTACTCAATGACACCTTGGTCAAGGAAGAAATAAAAAAAGAAATCAAAGACTTTTTAGAATTCAATGAAAATGAAGGTACAACCTACCCAAATCTATGGGACACAATGAAAGCAATGCTAAGAGGAAAACTCATAGCTGTAAGTGCATCTAAAAAGAAACTGGAGAGAGCATACACTAGCAGCTTAACAGCACACCTTAAAGCCCTGGAAGAAAAAGAAGTTAATTCACCCAGGAGGAGTAGAAGACAGGAAATCATCAAACTCAGGGCTGAAATCAATCAAGTAGAAACAAAGGAAACCATACAAAGAATCAACAAAACCAGGAGCTGGTTATTCGAGAAAATCAACAAGATAGATAAACCCTTAGCCAGACTAACCAAAGGACACAGAGACAGTATCCAAATTAACAAAATTAGAAATGAAAAGTGGGACATAACAACAGAAACTGAGGAAATTCAAAAAATTACCAGATCCTACTACAAAAGCCTATACTCAACCCAACTGGAAAATCTGGAAGAAATGGACAATTTCCTAGACAGATACCAAATACCCAAATTAAATCAGCATCAAGTAGATCAACTAAATAGTCCCATAACCCCTAAAGAAATAGAAGGGGTTACTGAAAGCCTCCCAACCAAAAAAAGTACGGGACCAGATGGTTTTAGTGCAGAATTCTACCAGACCTTCAAAGAAGACTTAACACCAATACTCTTCAAACTATTCCACAAAATAGAAACAGAAGGGACACTGCCCAACTCATTCTTCAAAGCCACAATTACGCTGATACCTAAACCACAAAAAGATCCAACAAAGACAGAGAACTACAGGCCAATTTTTCTTATGAATATCGATGGAAAAATACTAAATAAAATTCTTGCCAACAGAATCCAAGAGCACATCAAAACGATCACTCACCATGATCAAGTAGGATTCACCCCAGGGATGCAGGGATTGTTCAATATATGGAAATCCATCAATGTAATCCACTACATAAACAAAGTAAAAGAAAAAAAAAACACATGGACATCTAATTGGATGTTGAAAAAGCATTCGATGAAAATCAGCATCCTTTCATGCTAAAAGTCTTGGAATGAGCAGGAATTCAAGGCCCATACCTAAACATAGTAAAAGCAATCTACAGCAAACCAGTAGCTAACATCAAAATAAATGGAGAGAAACTTGAAGCAATCCCATTAAAATCAGGGACTAGACAAGGCTGCCCTCTCTCTCCATATCTTTTCAATATAGTACTTGAAGTTCTAGCTAGAGCAATTAGACAACATAAGGAAGTCAAAGGTATACAAATTGGAAAGGAAGAAGTCAAACTATCATTATTTGCTGACGATATTATAGTTTACTTAAGTGACCAAAAAACTCCAACAGAGAACATCTACAGCTGATAAACAACTTCAGGATAGTGGCTGGTTATAAAATTAACTCAAGCAAATTAGTGGCCTTCTTGTACTCAAAGGACAAACAGGCTGAGAAAGAAGTTAGGGAAATAACACCCTTCACAATAGCCACAAACAACATAAAGTACCTTGGCATAACTCTAACCAAACAAGCAACAGATCTGTATGACAGGAACTTCAAGTCCTTGAAGAAAGAAATCGAAGAAGACCTCAGAAGATGGAAAAATATTTCTTGCTCCTGCATTGGCAGGATCAATACAGTAAAAATGGCCATCTTGCCAAAAGCAATCTACATACTCAATGTGATACCCATCAAAATCCAGACACACTGAAACTATTAGAAAAGAAACTTGGGAAGACCCTGGAGGACATGGGCACAGGGGGAAAGTTTCTGAACAGAACTCCAATAGCTTATGCTCTAAGATCAAGAATTGACAAATGCCACCTCATAAAATTACAAAGTTTCTGTAAGTCAAAGGACACTGTCAGAAGGACAAAACGGCAACCAACAAAATGGGAAATGATCTTCACCATCCCCACATCCGACAGAGGGCTAATATCCAATATATACAAAGAACTCAAGAAGTTAGACCCCAAAGAACCAAATAACGCTATCAAAAATAGGGTACAGAGCTAAACAAAAATTTTCACCAGAAGAAATTCGGATGGCCGAAAAACACCTTAAAAGATGTTCAACATCATTAGTCATCAGGGAAATGCAAATCAAAACAACCCTGAGATTCCACCTCACAACAGTCAGAATGGCTAAGATTAAAAATTCAAGAGACAACAAGTGCTGGTGAGGATGTGGAGAAAGAGGAACACTCCTCCACTGTTGGAGGGATTGCAAAATGGTAAAGCTGCTCTGGAAATCAGTTTGGCGGTTCCTCAGAAAATTGGGCATGTCACTTCTAGAAGACCCTGGCATACCACTCCTGTGCATATACCCAGAGGATTCCCCTGCATACAATAAAGACACATGCTCCACTATGTTTATAGCAGCCTTGTTTATAATAGCCAGAAATTGGAAGGAGCCCAGATATCCCTCAAAGGAGGAATGGATACAGAAAATGTGGTATATTTATACAATGGAATACTACTCAGCAATTAAAAATAATGAATTCATGCAATTTGTAAGTATATGGTTAGATCTGGAAATATCATCCTAAGTGAGTTAACCCAATCACAAAAGAACACACATGAAATGCAATCACTAATAAGTGGATATTAATGATCCCAGAATCCCTAAATACTCAAGGCACAATTAGCAAGTCAAATGATTCCCAAGAAGAAAGGAGATGACCCTGGGCATGTAAAGTTTGGATCCAATTTCATAGACCCAGAACAGAGAAATCGTGGGGGGCGAATGATTGGGGAACAGTTGGGGGGAGAGGAATTATGGGATGTATGGTGGGGGGGAACTGGGAAAGGGGAAAACCTTTGGAATGTAAACATAGAATATAGAAAATAAAAATTAAAAAATAAATTGGGGTACAAGTCCGGTCAGTGGTGGCACACACCTGTAATCCCAGCACTTGGGAGGCAGAGGCAGGCAGATTTCTGAGTTTGAGGCCAGCCTGGTCTACAGAGTGAGTTCCAGGACAGCTAGGACTACACTGACAAACCCTGTCTATAATAAAAAATAAATAAATAAATAAATAAATAAATAAATAAATAAAAATGGGTTAAAACCTAGTTAAAAAAATAATTTTCACCAGAAGAACTTTGAATGGCTGTGAAGCACCATAAGAAATGTTCAGCACCATTAGTCATTAGGGAAATGCAAATCAAAACAACCCTGAGATTTCACTTCACATCAGTCAGAATGGCTAAAATTAAAAACTCACAGAAAGCAGGTGTTGGTGAGGATGTGGATAAACAGGAACACTCCTCCACTGTTGGTGGGATTACAAGATGGTACAACCACTCTGGAAATTAGTCTTGTGGTTCCTCAGAAAACTGGCATGACATTTCCGGGGGACACTGCTATAACACTCCTGGGCGTATATCCAGAGGATTTCCTGGCATGCAATAAGGACACATGCTCCACTATGTTCATAGCAGCCTTATTTACAATAGCCTGAATCTGGAAAGAACCCAGATGTTCCTCAATGGAGGAATGGATACAGAAAATGTGGTATATTTTTACAATGGAATACTTCTTACCAATTAAAAACCATGAATTGATGAAATTCTTAGGCAAATGGTTGGAACTGGAAAATATCATCCTAAGTAATGTAACTCATTCTCAGAAGAACACACATGGAATACAGTCACTGATAAGTGGATATTAGACCACAACCTCTGAATACCCAACTCACACATCAAATCTTTTCCAAGAAGGAAGGAGAGGGCCCTGGTCCTGGAAAGGCTTTGATGCAGCATTGTAGGGGATTACCAGGGCAGAGACGTGGGAGAGGGTTGATTGGGGAATGGGCTGAGGGTGAAGGGCTTATGGGACTTATGGGGAGGGGGTAACTGGGAAAGGGAAAATCATTTGTAATGTAAACAAAGTATATAGAAACTAAAAATAAAAAAGAAGTGGAAAACAAAGACATTATAAAAATTAATGATAGCCCAAATTTTCAAAATACGATTTATGGATATTTGTATGAGTAAAATATATTTTAAGTGTCAGGAAAGGAAGATAAATTGAGACACCTTTATAGCTAAAAGCTAATTGAGGATAGAGAGGCAGGGACCTCAGATATGATCTGATAACAATTTGATAATGTAAAACTGATGATATATTTTTTGCGGGGGTGGTTTTTTCGAGACAGGGTTTCCCCGTGTAGCCCAGGCTGTCCTAGAACTCACTCTGTAGACCAGGCTGGCCTCAAACTCAGAAATACGCCTGCCTCTGCCTCCCAAGTGCTGGGATTAAAGGCGTGTGCCACCACCGCCCGACTAAAACTGATGATTTTAAAGAGAGCTTTAAGGATAGTTACTAATTAGTAACTCAATCCCAATTGGCATCTTTATGAAGAAGAAATTATATAATAATCCAGTACAAATCCATAGATTTCAAACATATGCATGTGTGATTGGTGGAATATCTGACTATAACATAGAAAATATCTTACTCGGATATATCCAGCATAGACAAACCAATGCTCCCTTAAAAATATAGCCTATTCGCCTTCTTTTGGCAGTATCTAAAATAGTTAATCCTATTGTTATATGGGAATAATTATTTCTTATTTCTAGAAACCTTACTTAAGATGACTGTCAACTAATTTCTTGCTTCTGCCAATGCACTGATTATCTATTTTTATTGCTTTATCTTGTTCTCTTTTACCTTCCCAGTTTTCTTGGTTTTTTCCTTTACATGTAATGTCTCATCACACCTATAAAGTCAAACATTACGCATGGCCATTCTAATTCTTTTCACCCTTTACATTGATGAGATAGGATTCTTAATACTGAGTGAAAGTTAAATAAGAATTACTAAATTTGTTGGTGATACCTGTGACTATACACAAATATATTGCAAATATTTGATGAATTTAGTGCTGAATATATTTAGAACAACAATTAAAATTCCCATCCTTGGTAAATATTCATACTCTCTCACAGCACTTATTTTTTTTCCAATACTGGTCTAGAGCTTAATTCCTTAGAGATTTCTCCATCCTTATAGGTATATCTACTAGGGATGTCCTTTATCGGTCTTATTTAGGCAGTGATATTGTCATCATATCTTCAGTGTAGCTTACCTGTTCTGTAGAAAACACAAGTTCATAATAATTATTTTTCTTCTTTGAATTTTTAGTCACCTCTTACACGATGGTCCCTGATTATTCCATGTATTGATTGTGTTGTAGACATTCCCATTGTGTAGGGCTTCCCATGGGCAGTTTTTCTGTGTATTTTTACATTGATTTACCTTCACTTTAGTATCTGTGTGATGGAAAACAATCTACTGAAACATATAAATAGTTTTTCAATAGCAATATCTTTTTTCCACTTGATATTTTGAGCTCCTTTGTCAAAGATCAAGTGACCATAGGTGTGTGGTTTCATTTCTGGGTCTTCAATCCTATCCCATTGATCCACCTGCCTGTCACTGTTCCAATACCATGCAGTTTTTTACACTATTGCTCTGCAGTATTGCTTGAGGTCTGAGATACTGATTTCCCCCAGTTCTTTTACTGTTGAAAGTAGTTTTAGCTCTCCTGGGTTTTTTTATTATTCCAGATGAATTTGAGAATTGCTCTTTCTACCTCTATGAAGAACTGAGTTGGGATTTTGATGGGGATTGTGTTGAATCTGTATATTGCCTTTGGCAAGATGGCCATTTTAACAATATTAATGCTGCCAATTCATGTTCATGGAAGATTTTTCCATTTTCTGAGATCTTCAATTTCCTTCTTCAGATACCTGAAGTTCTTGTCATACAAATCTAACACTTCTTTGGTTAGAGTCACACCAACATACTTTATATTGCTTGTGGCTATTGTGAAGGGTGACATTTTCCTAATTTCTTTCTCAGCCTGCTTATCCTTTGAGTATAGGAAAGCTACTGATTTGCTTGAGTAGATTTTATAACCAGCCACTTTGCTGAAGTTGTTTATCAGCTGTAGGAGTTCTCTGGTGAATTGTTTTGGGTCACATAAGTATACTATCATATCATCTTCAAATGGTGATAGTTTGATTTCTTCCTTTCCAATTTGTATCCCTTTGACTTCCTTATGTTATCGAATTGCTCTAGCTAGTACCTCAAGTACTATATTGAAAAGATATGGAGAGAGGGGGCAGCCTTGTCTAGTCCCTGATTTTAGTGGGATTGCTTCATGTTTCTCTCCATTTAGTTTGATGTTGGCTACTGGTTTGCTGTATATTGATTTTACTATGTTTAGGTATGGGCCTTGAATTTCTGTTCTTTCCAAGAGTTTTAGCATGAAAAGATGCTGAAGTCTGTCAAATGCTTTTTCAGCAGCTAGTGAAATGGCTATGTTGTTTTTTTTCTTTGAGTTTGCATTATCTGTGGAGAAAACTAAGATACAGGAGGGGCTTATAATATTTTCAATATTTATTTATTTATTTATTTATTTATTTATTTATTCATTCATTCATTCATTCATTCATTCATTTATTTCTCTGAAGGTATGCAATAAACTCCAGGCCTTGTACTTCATAAACAACCACTTATATAACCTGAGATAAATTTATTTATTAATACTCTTGTATGCTTTATAAAGCTATGCCATATCATAAAATAAGGAAGTTCTGTTTCCTTTGGTGGTTTGTATAGGGTGATGTCATGAACAGACTAAGCCACACATTCAAAAATTTTAGAAGCCATTTTTCCCTTCTAATTGCTTCATTAGTACATGGCCGTTGCAACATAATGAGGATACTGCATTTCTACAGCATTTTTTCCAAACTTATTTTCCAGTTGTCCTGCCATATAAGCAAACAATTCAAATAGGTTAGAACCTCTAATCTAGTATAAAGAAATGGAGATTGCAAATGATATTGTAATGGACACTCACTGTTGCTTTGAATTCTATGATGTTAATGGAGTCTTCAATCCCTTTCCACCCACCACCCAAAAAAAACTCTACAGAATGGTTACTTCAAATGGACAATGTTAACTAGCCTGCTGAGTCTAATAAGACATCTTTTATAATCTATACAATACCTAACTGTTTCCTTAGAGAGTCGTAGATTATACAGAATTTATCAACTATCACCCATACAATTTTGTACCATGAAGATCTACATTTAAATTGATATATATGCAAATGACCAAAATTAATTATTCATTGAAGTTCAATAAAAATTAGTAGAACACACATACAAAGATATGGGTTCAGTAAGTATTTATTATATATTTTATTGTACATGATCAGTATTTAATATGTGTATATCTATCAATCTATTCCCAACTATGTATAAATCATATCCACGTTTAATGAATAATAGATTAATAAGTATGATTTTTAATTACCTATATGCTATGGTAAGTACTTTTTCATTTGCATATAAACCTAGGAATATGATGCAGAAATGAAACATCACAGTAAGCAGTTGGCGAGATTACCCATGGATTAAGAGCATTGACTGATCTTCCAGGAAACAGAGGTTTGGACCCAAACATCAAATGGAAGCTAACAATCTTCTGTAACTCTAGCTTCAGCAAATCTCTGTCTTCTTCAGGGATTGCATTGATGGAAAAACCACATGTAGCAGGGAATTCAAACAGATTCCAAAGAAGTTGCTTGTTTAAGAACTTTTAGGAAGGTTTTTAATAGGAACTAAGTAAAGGCTAAGGATATTTCTGCAGAAGAAGGTTTATATACACTCTCTGGAGTGACTATGTTACATAATACTAGAAGAAAAAATGAAGTGCTTTTGTAAAGAAGGGAAATATGAGGTCTTATAGCATGCAATTCTACATGCTGCTATACTAACCCCTTGACAAGAGGTGCCCAGTTCTACAATATTGGCATTATGTTTATGGTAAAAAAAAAACAAAAAACAAAAACAAAAAACAAAAAACAAAAAGAAAACATAGTTTCTAGTTGGATTTGAGGCCTTTTCAACGGGAAAATCTTTCTGGCAGGTATTGAAACCTTGGTCAAAAGCTCATGACATTGGAGATATTAGAACCTAGGTGGAGCTTGTGACTTTTCTTTTGAATATTTTACTCCATGCTTTTTTTTCTTTCTTTCTTTTAAATTTTATTTCTTTCTTTTACACTCCAGATTTTATCCCCCTCTAGGTCCACCCTCTGACTATTTCACATCCTATACCTCCTCATCCCCCACATCTCCAGAAGGATATCCCCAACCCCACTCATAAGTCCCTGTAGCCTCCAGTCTCTTGAGGGTTAGGTGTACCTTCTCTGACTGAACCCAGACCTGGCAGTGTTATGATGTATATTTTGGGGGCCTCATATCAGCTAGTTTATGCTGCTTGGTTTGTGGTGCAGTACTTGAGAGATCTCGGGGTCCAGTTTATTTGAGACTGCTAGTCCTACAGAGTTACCCTCCTCAGCTTCTTCCAGCTTTTCTCTAATTCAACCACTGTGGTCAGCAGCTTCTGTCCATTGGCTGAATGAAAATACCTGCATTTGACTCTTTGAATTTCTTGTTGAGTCTTCTGGAGTGTGGACCTGCTAGATCTCTTTTTGTGAGCAATACATAGCCTCAGTAATAGTGTCAGGCCTTGGGACCTCCCATTGATCTGGATCCCACTGGTATTTCATCATGTGTTTATGCAACACACATGATATTTTAATGGAGCAAATTAGATGAGCTTAGTCTATTAATGCTACCAACTCACCCCGTATACTGATTTTATCTTTGAAGTACACACAAAGCCCAAGATATGTGTGCACACAAAGGCTTTATACAAATACTCATACTTAAATATCCTATACACAAATATGAAGATGAAAAACAGTTCCATATTATAGATTTCTACTTACTACTAATTGACTTGTACAATAAGTAATTTTATTAAAATAAATTTTGCCTGTTGATGGAATTTATTTACTGGATAACAGTGAAAGACAAACATACAGTGTAGAGTAAGGGAAGAAATTTGAGAGAAAGTACTGAGTTAAGGATCTGAACTACACAGGAAAAGTGAACAGACAATTGCAAAAGAAACATGGATCTCATTTTACATTTATGAGCTTGATGTTGTGGACAAATATGTAGCAAGTATTCTCAATCTTATAGCCTGTGTAATATGAAATACTAATAAAATATATTAAATGTTAATAAAGTCATTAAGTTTTATAGAATGTACAAAAAACGTGACTACATGATGGGGTGCTGAATGAATTCTCAATCAGAATCTCATCATAAGGACTCCATTTTTAGATAAGGAAGTATATTTAATATTTGCACAAATTTAAAAATTTTAATTATCAGGAACCTCATTTTCTCAAGTGTTTGAGGTTGCAGTTTTCATGTAAACAATAAAAGGATATATAGAAAAATATATTGAAGTTTGAAAAATTCAGATCCCATTTAGATTTTGAATTGTTATTTCAAGTCACTACTATATTACAGATTTAATTTGATGTGTTAGTCTTATTTAATTATCCATTGCCAAACTAAATTTACAATTGCCTGGAAAAGAACTGAGTATTTGAACTAAGCCAACATCATTTTTCTATTTGGAACCCATATATATATTTTAAAAGTCTACACAACTCTACAAATAGAGATCCTTTAAAAGTAATATCTAGGATAGTTTGTTGTTTTACAACTATTTAAATTTTCTTTTTGAATTATTTTAAAATTTTCTTTTATTTTCTTTTTACCAATACCTCTGATCTGGATGCTTGCAGAGGACTCAAAATCAGTTTTGCTATGTCCTTTCTGGACATTGGTTTTTCATGTTAAGCTGGTCAAATTCCACATTAGGTTATGTTATTTCTCTGCTTGAAATTTCTTTATTTCTTTTTTTGAAGTGATATATACCCAATGTTATTCCACTGGAGATAAATATTTTCTCTCTTCTAGCAGGTATAAATGACAATTCAGTGGTTAACTTTTACTCTAAAGCTAGGTTTTCATTTATTCATTTATTTTTTTAAATATTACAAAATATAATAAGATAAAACAAAAACTATCACTTGGATGTTAAACAGGACAGACCAACAGGAAAAACACAGCCCAAGAAAAGAATGCTGTACTGCCTACACAAGAATCAAAGAATCACTTGTTCACAGACTCAGGAATCCCATAAAAGCACTAAAGTAGAAGCCATAAAACATACACTGAAAACCTGATATAAGCCCTATGCATGCTGATTCAGTCTCTGTTGTTCATGAGTTTTTCTCATGTTGATTTATTGGGCCTTGTTTTCTTTGTGTCTTCTATCCCCTCTGGCTCTTACACTCTACTTCATCTTCTGCCAGAGTCTCCACAGTTCGACAGGGAGGATTTGATGGAGACATCCCAGTTAGTATTTAGTGTTCCAAAGTCTCTCACTCTCTATGTAATGTCTGGCTGTGAGTTGCTGCATTTATTCCTACCTGCTGCCAAAGAATGCTTCTTTGATGATGGATGAACAAGGTACTGATCAATGCATATAGCAGAATATAATTAGCATTCATTTTATTACTATTTTATTTTTACTAGACCAATATATTTTTGTTTTATCCTAGAATTCTAGAATACCTAGTCTTTGGTTCTTGGTCACCCATGTACTATGAGGTATAGATTCTATCTCATGGAGTGAAATGTAAAACAAATTGGTTACTCCTACAAGTTGGTGCCACCATTATTATAGCATCTTTTTTTTCATTTCATTTTGTTTTGTTTTGTTTATTTTATTTATTAGATATTTTCTTTATTTACATTTCAAATGTTATCCCCTTTCCTCATTTCCTCTCTGAAAACCCTCTATCCCATCTCCCTCCCCCTGCTTATCAACCCCCCAATGGAATATTTTGGATTAAATGATTGATTTGATCTAAAGCTACTAGAATTCTAATATTCAAGGAGCTTTACTAAATTTCAACTCACCATTTGATATCTCTAATGAGGACAGGTATCTGTAAAATATTACAAAATAAAAGTGTCATTTATGTATTCAATACTTACAGCTTCAATATTTAAAAAAATAAAAATGACAATGAAGACTTTCATAATTTTCTCTTATATGAAATCAATAATGTATTGAGTAGCAAAGTGCAGAAATTTACCATTTCTAAGGATATATTGTATATTTTCAATTGGAATTCCACTTGAGTCAGTCAGTGTCACATAGAAGTTCCATAATTCTTTGCTGAGATTGGTTTCTTTTGCTCCATTTTCCATAAGAAGTCAAGAGAGGTAATCATTAGAATTCTGCCAATTTATGAAGTATGATTTACTCAAAGGTAGTTGTATAGAACTGTATAAATTAATTGATTTTTCAAATTTCTTTCTTGATAATTTAGTTCTGTGAATTTGGATCACATTAACATTCATGAAAATTTCAAGTCTTATGAGATCTACTATTGTTTTTCTACTCAGTACACACACACACACACACACACACACACACACATACACACACACATACACACACACAACTTTTCTTGTAATCTATCAAGTTTGATTTTTGCTTCCCATATATTGATGTAGCCTTCTACTTCAGGAGAGTCAGCATATTAGACACCACAAAGATCATGAAGTTTTAGAATATTATTGCAAAACACCTTAGTCAATTTCTAGTTTGATATGTAATATGTGTAACATTATGCTATTTTGGGGATTGTTATAAGAATGACTATACTTTGCTTCATATATTTGTGTATGGAATCTATTTCAGCATTTAGTATATCCAAAGGCATATAAATTTATATGTAGTAACTTTCCAATAAGTGTGATCACATAATACAATCCTTGGCTAAGGGTTCAGAGTGAGTGGATATTACTTTATTTTTCCCTGGTAATGGAGACACATAATACTTTATTCAGTAAACCCAATAACTTATGTATATAATGCTTCCTTATGACCTCATTGACTTTTCTGACTTAAATGTGAAATAGTGATATTTTGACTTCTTCCTTTCCAATTAGTATCTCTTTGTTCTGCTTTTGTTGTCTAATTGCTCTAGCTAGAACTTCAAGTACTATATTGATATATTGAATAGATAGGGAGAGAGTGGGCAGCCATATGCTCCAAATGTTCATAGCAGCCTTATTTATAATACCCAGAAGTTGAAAAGAATCCAGATGTCCTTCAACAGAGGAATGGATACAGAAAATGTGGTACATTTACACAATGGAGTACTACTCAGCTATTAAAAATCATGAATTCATGAAATTCTTAGGCAAAAGGATGGAGCTGGAAAATATGCTGAGTAAAGTAACCTAGTCACAAAAGAACACACATGGTATGCGCTCACTGACAAGTGGATATTAGCCCAAAAGCTCTGAATACCCAAGATACAATTCATAGACCAGATAAAGCTCGAGAAGAAGGAAGACCAAAGTATAGGTGCTTCAGTCCTTCTGAGAAGGGAAACAAAATACTCACTGGAGTCAATATAGAGACAAAGTGCAGAACTGAGACTGAAGGAAAGGCCATCCAGAGACTGCCCCAACTGGGGATTCATCCCATATCCAGTCACCAAACCCTGACACTATCATGGGTGCTAAGAAATGATTGCTGAAATGAGCCTAATATAGCTTTCTCATGAGAGGTCCTTCTAGAGCATTATAAATACAGAGGCAGATGCTCACAGCCAACCATTGGACTGAGCATGGAGTCCCCAATGGAGGAGTTAAAAAGAGGACTGAAGGCACTGAAAGGGTTTTGCCACCCCATAGGAAGAACAACAATTCCAACCAACCAGACACTCCAGAGCTCACAGGGACTAAGCCACCAACAAAGGAGAACACATGGTTCCAGCTGCATATGTAGCAGATGACAGCCTTGTAAAGTATCAAGGAGAAGATAGGTCCTGTGAAGGCTTGATAGATGCCCCAATGTAGCAGAATTGAGAGTGGGTAGGTGCGAGTGGTGTGGGTAGGTGGAAGAACACCCTCATAGAAGCAAGGGGAGGGGAATGTGACAGGGAGTCTGGGTGGAGATCGACGGAGAAAGGGGATAACATTTGAAATGTAAATAAAGAAAATATCCAATAAAATTGTGAAATAAAGATTTACTTAGGAAATCTATGTACCACAAATTGTGGTTCTAAACATACCTGAAGAGAAACTTATGGCCAACTAATGCCAATGGTTAAAACATGTGTTAAATCATTACTTATATAAAAAGCAGGAAGCACATAGTTGTATTCACTATTAAATATCATACTTACAGAATACTGCACTCAATATTCTAAGGTTGCCATTCTTCTCATAAAGTTTTGTTTGTATGATGAAAGTGGTACTTGATACAAAATTTAAGAAAAATGAATAGAAACCTGGAACTGAGAAAAATGTTTGTTTTGGAGTAGATAATTTAATTGAATTCAATCATTTATTTTGATGACTACATATGTTTGTACATGTGTCAAGCAGAAATCTCCCAAGCAATTAATTAATCAATTAATTAAAAATATTTTTATTTTAATTGTAATTTCTAAAATAACCATCAATGACAGTCATTACTCTCCCATAAATTAGAGTACATTTGCCCTGCAGTCAGAGCCATCTTCCCAGCTGCTTCCCATCCAGCCTGCGGCAGGGTAGACAGCCTCAGCCAGCTTCCCAGGTGCTCAGACCCAGCCTGCAGAACCAGCTACCCGAGATATCCCTAGTTTAAGACCTTCGGGGACTCAGGCCTGGAGCTGGAGCTGTGCACAGAGTAGCGGTTTGGGGGAACCCAGCCGAGCCTGTGCTCTGCGCTCACAGGGCAGTCCCCAAACTTACTGCAATCAGCGCCATCTTCCCAGCTGCTTCCCATCCAGCCTGCAGCGGGGGAGACAGCCTCAGCCAGCTTCCCAGGTGCTCAGACCCAGCCTGCAGAACCAGGTACCCGAGATATCCCAACTTTAAGAACTTCGGGGACTCAGGCTTGGAGCTGGAGCTGCGCACAGAGTAGCAGTTTGGGTGACCCCAGCCGGGTCTGTGCTCTGCGCTCGCAGGGCGGACCCCGAACTCCCTGCAGTCAGCGCCATCTTGCCAGCTGCTTCCCATCCAGCCAGCGGCGGGGGAGACAGCGTCAGCCAGCTTCCAAGCAGCTTTGGACCAGCAGGCAGAACCAGATAACAGAGATATCCCGAATATAAGACCTCTGGGGAATCAGGACACCAGACAGCAAACCCTGAGCAGGAGCAGTGCAGAGCAACTGCCCAAAAGGCAAAACCAAGTACCTGGGATATCCTAAGTTTAAGACCTCTGGGGACTCAAGCCACCTGTCAGCAATCTGTGATCAGGAGCCCACAGGTATCCCAGTCGCAGGGAAATAGCCCTACGAGCCCACAGGAGTGTCAAGCACCAGCTAGTAACTACAGGACCAACTAATGCCAGAGTTAACCAGATGGCAAAAGGCAAACATAAGATCATTACTAACAGAAATCAAGGCAGTATGGCAGCATCCGAACCCAGTTCCCCGACAGCAATAAATCTTGGATACCCTGAAACACCAGAAAAACAAGACTCAGATCTAAAATCACTGGTCAGGCTGCTGATAGAGGAACACTTAGATAAATCTCTTAAAGTAATACATGAGAAAATAGATCAAAAGCTAGAAGCCCTTACAAGGCAAACACAATTAAATCTCGGTTATCTCAACACACCAGAAAAACAAGACTCAGATCTAAAATCACTGGTAAGGATGCTGATAGAGGATCACTTAGATAAATTTCTTAAAGTAAGAGAGGAGAAAATAGATCAAAAGCTAGAAGCCCATAAAAGGCAAACACAAAAATCACTTAAAGAAATCCAGGAGAATATAGAGCAAAAAATGAATCCCAATAAGGGGGAGCAACAAAAATCACTTAAAGAAATACGAGAGAACATGGGTCAACAAGTAGAAGTCATAAAAGAGGAAACACAAAAATCCCTTAAAGAAGTACAGGAAAACACAAACAAGCAATTGAAAGATCTGAACAAAGCCATACAGAATCTAAAAACAGAAGTAGAAACAACTAAGAAATCGCAAAGGGAGACAAAGTTGGAGATAGAAAACCTTGGGAAGAAATCAGGAGTCATAGATGCAAATATCAACAATAGAATACAAGAGATAGAAGACAGAATCTCAGATGCTGAAGATACCATAGGAACCATGGATTCAACAATTAAAGGAAATGCAAAATGCAAAAAGCTGGTAACCCAAAACATTCAGGAAAACCAGGGCACAATGAGAAGACCAAACCTAAGGATTATAGGGATAGATGAGAATGAAGATCTACAACTTAAAGGGCCAGAAAATATCTTCTACAAAATTATGGAAGAAAACTTCCCCAACCTAAAGAGAGAGATGCCCATGAATATACAAGAAGCCTATAGAACACCAAATAGACTGGACCAGAACAGAAATACTTCCTGTCACATAATAATCAAAACCCCAAAGGTACTAAACAAAGAAAGAATATTAAAGGCAGTAAGAGAAAAAGGACAAGTAACATATAAAGGAAGACCTATCAGAATTACACCAGACTTCTCACCTGAGACCATGAAAGCTAGAAGATCCTGGGCAGATATCATGCAGACTCGAAGAGAACACAAACTTCAGCCAAAACTACTATACCCAGCAAAACTCTCAATTGCCATAGATGGGGAAACCAAGGTATTCCACGACAAAACCAAATTTGCACGATATTTATCTACAAACCCAGCCCTACAAAGGATAATAGGGGAAAAATACCAACACAAGGGGGGAAACTACACCCCAGAAGAAACAAGATAAAAACCCCCTCTCATCCAACCCAAAAGAAGAGAACCACTCAAATACAAAATAATAATAATAATAATAATAATACCGCCCAAAATGTCAGGAAGTAATAATTACTATTCCTTAATTTCTCTTAATATCAATGGACTCAATTCCCCAATAAAAAGACACAGACTAACAGACTGGATACGGAAACAGGACCCTACATTTTGCTGCATACAGGAAACACATCTCAGTGTCAAAGACAAACACCACCTTAGAGTAAAAGGCTGGAAGACAGTTTTACAAGCAAATGGTCTCAAGAAACAAGCCAGAGTGGCCATTCTAATATCAGATAAAATTGACTTTCAACCTAAAGTCATCAAAAGAGACCCAGAAGGTCACTTCTTGCTTGTCAAAGGGAAAATCCACCAAGAAGAATTCTCAATGCATTGTGATGGTATTTTTCCCCTATTATCCTTTGTAGGGCTAGGTTTGTAGATAAATATCATGTAAATTTGGTTTTGTCGTGGAATACCTTGGTTTCCCCATCTATGGCAATGGAGAGTTTTGCTGGGTATAGTAGTTTTGGCTGAAGTTTGTGTTCTCTTCGAGTCTGCATGAGGTCTACCCAGGATCTTCTAGATGTTCTTCTGAACATCTATGCGCCAAATGTAAGGGCACCCTCATTCGTAAAAGAAACTTTACTAAAGCTTAAAGCACACATCGCACCTAACACAATAATTGTAGGTGACTTCAACACTCCACTCTCTTCAATGGACTGATCAGGAAAGCAGAAACTAAACAGGGACACAGTGAAACTAATTGAAGCTTTGGACCAATTGGATTTAACAGATATATGTATATATATATATATATATATATATATATATATATATATATAACATTCCATCCTAAAGCAAAAGAGTATACCTTTTTCTCAGCACCACATGGTACCTTCTCAAAAATTGATCATATAATTGATCACAAGACAGACCTCAACAAATACAAGAAGACCGAACTAATCCCATGTCTCATATTGGAACACTATGGAGTAAAAGTGGTCTTCAATAGCAAGAAGAACAACAGAAAGCCCACATACACATGGAAACTGAACAATACTCTACTCAATGACACCATGGTCATGGAAGAAATAAAGAAAGAAATCAAAGACTTTTTAGACTTCAATGAAAATGAAGGTACGACATACCCAAATCTTTGGGACACAATGAAAGCAGTGCTAAGAGAAAAACTAATAGCCCTGAGTGCCTCCAAATAGAAAATGGAGAGAGCATACACTAGCAACTTAAGAGCACACCGGAAGGCCCTGGAACAAAAAGAAGCTAATTCTCCCAGGAGGAGTAGAAGAGAGGAAATCATCAAAATAAGGGCTGAAATCAATCAAGTAGAAACAAAGAGAACCATACAAAGAAACAACAAAACCAAGAGCTGGTTCTTCAAGAAAATTAACAAGATAGATAAACCCTTAGACAGACTAACCAAGGGGCACAGAGACAGTATCCAAATTAACAAAATTAGAAATGAAAAGGGGATATAACAACAGAAACTGAAGAAATTCAAAAGATCATCAGATCCTACTAAAAAAGGCCTATACTCAAAACAACTGGAGAATCTGGAGGTAATGGACAATTTCCTAGACAGATACCAAATACCAAAATTAAATCAGCATCAAGTAGATCAGCTAAACAGTCCCATAACCCTTGAAGAAATAGAAGGGGTTATAGAAATCCTCCCAACCAAAAAAGTACGAGACCAGATGGTTTTAGTGCAGAATTCTACCACACCTTCAAAGAGGACTTAAAACCAATACTCTTCAAACTATTCCACAAAATAGAGACAGAAGGGACACTGCCCAACTCATTCTTTGAAACCACAATTATGCTGATACCTAAACCACAAAACGATTCAACAAAGAAATAGAACTATAGGCCAATTTCTCTTATGAATATTGATGCAAAAATACTAAATAAAATTCTTGCCAACCGAATCCAAGAGCACATCAAAATAATCATTCACCATGATCAAGTAGGCTTCATTCCATGAATGCAGGGATGGTTCAATATACAGAAATCCATCAATGTAATCCACTACATAAACAAATTTAAAGAAAAAAACCACATGGTCATCTCATTAGATGCTGAAAAAGATTTCAACAAAATTCAGCATCCTTTCATGCTAAAAGTCTTGGAAAGAGCAGGAATTTAAGGCCCATACCTAAACATAGTAAAAGCAATCTACAGCAAACCAGTAGCCAACATCAAAATAAATGGAGAGAAACTTGAAGCAATCCCACTAAAATCATGGGCTAGACAAGGCTGCCCTCTCTCTCTTTATCTTTTCAATATAGTACTTGAAGTTCTAGCGAGAGCAATTAGACAACATAAGGAAGTCACAGGGATACAAATTGGAAAGAAAGAAGTCAAAGTATGATTATTTGCAGATGATATGATAGTTTACTTAAGCGACCCAACAAACTCAATTAACTCAAGCAAATCAGTAGCCTTCTTGTACTCAAAGGACAAGCAGGCTGAGAAAGAAGTTAGGGAAATAACACCCTTCACAATAGCCACAAACAACATCAAGTACCTTGGCATAACTCTAACCAAACAAGCAACAGATCTGTATGACAGGAACTTCAAGTCCTTGAAGAAAGAAATCGAAGAAGACCTCAGAAGATGGAAAAATATTTCTTGCTCCTGGATTGGCAGGATCAATATACTAAAAATTGCCATCTTGCCAAAAGCAATCTACAGATTCAATGCAATCCCCATTGAAATCCCAAATGAATTCTTCATAGATCTAGAAAGAATAATTCTCAAATTCATCTGGAGCAATAAAAAACCCAGGATAGCTAAAACTATTCTCAACAATAAAATGACTTCTGGAGGAATCAATATCCCTGACCTTAAGCAGTACTGCAGAGCAATTGTGTTAAAAACTGCATGGTATTGGTACAGCAACAGGCAAGTAGATCAATGGAATAGGATTGGACCCAGAAATGAACCCACAGACTTATGGTCACTTGATCTTTGATAAAGGAGCCACAACCATCCAGTGGAAAAAAGATAGCCTTTTCAACAAATGGTGCTGGTTCAACTGGAGGTCAACATGCAGAAGAATGCGAATTGACCCACTCTTATCTCCTTGTACTAAGATCAACTCCAAGTGGATCAAGGACCTCCACATAAAACCAGACACACTGAAACTATTAGAAAAGAAACTTGGGAAGACCCTGGAGGACATGGGCACAGGGGGAAAGTTCCTGAACAGAACACCAATAGCTTATGCTCTAAGATCAAGAATTGACAAATGGGACCTCTTAAAATTACAAAGTTTCTGTAAGGCAAAGGACACTGTCAGAAGGACAAAACGGCAACCAACAAAGTGGGAAATGATCTTTACCAACCCCACATCCGACAGAGGGCTAATATCCAATATATTCAAAGAACTCAAGGAGTTAGACCCCTAAGAACCAAATAACCATATCAAAAAATGGGGTACAGAGCTAAACAAAGAATTTTCACCAGAAGAAATTTGGATGGCTGAGAAACACCTTAAAAGATGTTCAACATCATTAGTCATCAGGGAAATGCAAATCAAAACAACCCTGAGATTCCACCTCACACCAGTGAGAATGGCTAAGATCAAAAACTCAAGAGACAACAAGTGCTGGCAAGGATGTGGAGAAAGAGGAAAACTCCTCCACTGTTGGTGGGATTGCAAAATGGTAAAACCGCTCTGGAAATCAGTTTGGCGGTTCCTCAGAAAATTGGGCATGTCACTTCCAGAGGACCCTGGCATACCACTCCTGGGCATATACCCAGAGGATTCCCCTGCATGCAATAAAGACACATGCTCCACTATGTTTATAGCAGCCTTGTTTATAATAGCCAGAAATTGGAAGGATCCCAGATATCCCTCAAAAGAGGAGTGGATACAGAAAATGTGGTATATTTATACAATGGAGTACTACTCAGCAATTAAAAATAATGAACTCATGTAATTTGTAGGTAAATGGTTAGATGTGGAAAATATCATCCTAAGTGAGCTAACCCAATCACAAAAGAATACACATGAAATGAAATCACTGATAAGTGAATATTAATGAGCTCAGAAGCCCTAAATGCTCAAGGCACAATTAGCAAGTCAAATGACTCCCAAGAAGAAGAAAGGAGGGGACCCTGGGCCTGTAAAGATTGGATCCAGTTTTGTAGACCCAGAACAGAGAAATGGTGGTAGTAGGGGAATGATTGGGGAATAGTTGGGGGGGAGAGGAATTATGGGACATATGGGGGGAACTGGGAATGGGGAAAGGCTTTGAAATGTAAATATAGAATATTGAAAATAAAATAAAAAATAAAAATAAAAAATTAGTACATTTATAAGAATTAAAGTAAAACATAAGACATTAGATCTAACTTTTTATTTTCTGTCATGATATGTGAAAAATGAGTATGTATTTGTGTGAGTCACATAATTCTATTTTAAATGTTCATTTTATGTCACAAATAAAGTTGAAAAATTCAAGTGATATTAAATGATTTTATTAAATACATTGTCTTAAAATACATGTGTATTCTTTTTATATTGTTGAAAGAGAGTGATGCCTAGTATCTATTATTTTAATTTTGTACATATGCTTTCTAAAATTAATATTTAAGAATTTTAATACTAAATTATGTAACAACCTTACTATATACGTATGGATTTTTCTACTCTCATCAAACATCAGGTGTAACCCAATCACAGTTTTTGTAGTTTTCATAAACTACTTGCATAATTTTCAGACTGGCATGAACTCCTAACACTCACTTTCTTGTCATTAAGCAAAACAGTTTATTTAGTTTTATTAATAGAATAATGATAATATTATCCTACACTAGAAAACACTCAATTTCCAAAAAAAATCTCTACAAAATTTACTGACTATAATTTTTCTCAGATTTATAACTTTTTCAGTATTTTTTAAGCAGTTGTACAAAGGTGTTCTAGAAACCCCTTATCCACTTAAGATAGAATGTATAAACATTTCTGCACTGTTCATGGCTTATGGTGTTTGGAAGAGTTCTGGCTGAGGAGCCAAAATTATGTAGATGTAGCTAATAAATTGACTATTTTACAAACCTTTAGTTCCATCTTTCTGTGTTAGAAGCCAACTTTCAGGGAGAGTGGAAAATGTATTTTGAAACATCCAAAGTCCTGTAATACTGGGAACTCCACCCTGGTTTATAATCCATGATGATGTGGGATCATCTGAAACAATGATATAAAATAAACTTTTCCTGAAATAGTTTACTTTCTCAAAAGCTTTTGTTGAAGCTACAACTAAAGCAATTAATATGAGTAATAATTTAGTGCACTGTACACATTGTATTTGAAGTCAATTGAAAAGATAAGATACTCACTTATTGTGGTGAAGATAAGTGGAACTAACTTTTTAAGCAGAACTGTATATAGTTGGCATTCATAATTTTGCCTAAACACAAAGTAACAATTATTTCACCTTCATTAAACAATATTGCACATATATTCTCTGGCTAAAGCATATAGATTATTTATATTGCATATAAATACATTCTTTATACACTATAAAGAATGAGTGATTCTACTAACAGATTCATGCATGCTTTTTATAGAGTCTTTCTGTAAACAAATCCAAGCTTTTATACATATATAATATTTATAGCATAATGCGCATATATATGTAATGTTTGCTTTGTAGGACACATGATAATGCAGATCATCAAAAATCTAGTCTTGTAAGAAACTAGTAAGACAGAAAATGTGATTCATGAAATTTTACCTATTTACAGACTGGTTTGGAAAGGCTGGTGTACAAATCATGGTATGGTTCCTAGGTCATATAATACTCAGTTGTACTGTCCTAAATACACAAGTCTCCCTATATTATAAAATGTACTAAATCTCTAAAATCAAATTTAACCATTTAGAAAGAAGATTCAACTATGGTTCACAGTGCTATAATATTATATGCACACAATCTTTATATCTATAAACAGGGTCAATTATTGCCAATATTTGAATCAGTGATTAGAATTCCATGCTAATGTCTCTAATGCATACATAAAATTCTTATTAATGTTTTCAAATTGGAAACAAAAGCAAACAAATTATGTTTATATATTTGAGAATATTTATATTTATGTAAACAATAAATAAAAATAGGCAATGCCATTTGGAAAAAGCTATATGGGCATATTCTGGGGTTTTTAGGGGGAAATGGAAAGGGATGTGATGTAATTGTTTTAATTCCTCAAAATAACTAATAAAAAAATATAAATTTCAAAAGAAAAATTTACCTGAAATATTTTAACCTTATGTTTTTATTAACAATTAACACACATAAAAATACAAAAGGGGACATCAAGTTTAACACTAGGTATATTATTATATCATATCTCAAAATATTTACATATTCCCATATCACAACTTTAGAAATATTGATTACCAAAGCTGTTACTTTTTAAATTATATTCTACTTCATTGGACTTCAAGGAGAAATGAACAATATCAATCGTAATTTCAGTTCTAATGCACCTGCTTGATTTTATGTAATAAACATGACTTTTTGACACTTGATGTCTTTCTACTGACTGCTATGAGTCTAAACATGACCCAAATGAATTGCTTTGATAGGTTTATGTGATATTTTTATTAGTTAAGACATATATTAAAATGGTAGACTGTGTAGATGAGCTGACATGTAGTTGTGATCCAGAACTTGTGAGAGGGATGAATGAAGATCAGAATACAAGAAGATATTCCTCTACTTCCTGGGACTGCATTCACCTTGGAGAACATGAAACATGTAGGTTATGAATGATAATGATTAAATCCAATACATATTCAGTGCAACTGTAAGAAATTCTTGGATTTTGAGAGTTTAATGACAAAGCTATATCTAGATGTTTATGAATACTGAACTATGTGATTTTCCATGTTCTTACCCTGGCATCTGAGAGAAATTCTTTGCACTTTACTACATTTCCTGATTGACATGGTTGACATGCCACTATAACATGATGATATAATTAATATATGATGATCAAACATCTATTATCATAGACTTATATTCACACATCATCAATGAAATTAGGCTCAATACATTTAGCTTTCCTGGTATAAAAGGTGATGCATATTTCCTTGTAATGATTATAATATAGTATATGGTGTACATGTATTCTTAGTGGCCCATTTTCTTCTATCAACTTTAAAGCATCAGCTGCTAAGTAGAGAGTGTGAAATTCCCCTGAAAACTTAACAAGAATATGTTTTTGTAAAAATCAGTACAATGTTCTTTCCTTTACAGTACCAGTCAAATTCTTTTAGCATATGTTCCAATATAATATAATAATCAGTAGTAGGTCTGCAAAAATGATATTTCCAATTGTTAAATGCTACAGCACAAAAATGAAAAATTATTGAGCTTCCATGCAAATCTGCATCATGTAATGTTGGAAGAATTCATGTTACAAAGACTAGTATGGATATATGCTTCTCACCAATCGTAGACAGAATGAAATCATAACATTTACAAGAAAATGAATTCAATGTGGAAATTATACTGCATGAAATTACCTAGGCCCAGAAAGGTAAACATCATGTTTTTTCTTTATCATTCAAAATATTAGATTCACATCCATTTTTAGTGTGCCTTACCTTGAGCATATTCAGAACCATGGAATCTAAGAAAACACAATGAGGGGAAAGGTGTAGTTAGAGAAGTTGGATAGTAAAATACACATGACCATATAGTACAGAGCAGATGCATTAGGAAAGGAAAAGTCCATACACATAGTAGCGTGAAATAAAATATTAAGACAGGAAAGAAAAAATGTTAAGCCAAATGAAATATATTTTAAGAAGCTACATAAAACTATAATCTGTTCCAATCTAGTAAACTTAAAAATAGTGTAAACTTATAGTGGTTTGAATGAGGAATGTTCCCCACATGCTCATCAATGCTTGGTCCTCTACCAGTAATGGGTGTTTGTAACATTAGGGAATCATTATGAAGTGTAGTTATTCTAGAGGATCACTGAGGATTCTAGAGGATTCTAGAGGAACATCACTGAGGTTGGACTTTGGAAGTTTATTGCTCCCCATTTTGTTCTCTCTGTCTGCTTCCAATATGTTGCCTGGTATGTTACATTTCAGCTCCATGCTCCAGTCACCTACCCTGAAAACTACACAATCAATATAGATATTCCTTATATAATATAAGCCAAAGTAAAATTTCTACCTTAAGCATCCCTCACTATAGCATATTCCAACTGCAAAATAAAAGTAAATATACAGAAGTAATTATAGAACATATGTAATATCAAAGAATAATGTGAGATGGTGGGACATAAAGAGTCAAATATGGTTACTAAGATTAGAGTAGTGGGTATGTATGAGATAGGTCCAATAAGAAATGAAGAAACAGGAAACATCATTAGAACATTATGAAGAAGCCTTATTAAAACCCAGTCATTTTTCAAGAATCTTGGATATATAAACGAAAGTGCTTTTCAACAGATACACAGCACATAGTTGAACACTGAAATTCCATAAGCTATGGATCATTAAATTAAATTCAAGACCAAGCATGAATTAGTTCACTGTAATTGGTCAACGTGTTCTTAATAATCCTCAAAAATTCATGTTTCCAATAGTTCCCAGTTTCTAAAGTATAAATTTTTATAAGATCCAATTTCAAAAGAAAATGGAAACTTAAAAGGCATAGCATAAAGAAATCATTTTGAAATGAGGGGGAAGCATTCTTTCTTATGGTTAGTTTTAATAACTCTGGAAGATGCTTCACCAAGAGTTGCTGAAGAGAAATCCTTTGATGTCTTACTGGATCTTGCAGTCACAATACTGGACATCTACCCAAGATGACATTCAGGTGCATTAATGTCAAACCTGTTTGACTTATCCTTTACATAACTAACAGCTCCATTAAGAATAAAAATATATTTTATCCATGAGTCTTTCACATATAAGAATATGGATAAAATAAAACTTATATTTTGAACTTCATTTCTAAATTCCCAAGAATAGATAAAAACAGTATATTTTGAACTTTTTTTCTCAGATAAATAGAATTAGGGTATAATTGTGTATATGCGATGATTAATAATGATGTCTTGTACTACAGATTCAAATTCTGCAAGTAGCTTTAAATCAGGAAAAAATATAATTGTACAAATATTAAATGTTGAAATAAATATTTGCCAAATAGTATGTATTAATGTGGGAAAACTGGTTAGTATAGGAAATTTAATGAAAGCCCAGGGCTTTAAGGTTTGTTTTTTTTTCCAAAAAAAAAATGATGTAAATGGTATGTGTATACAATTTCAACAGTATGAGAAGAGATTGTACAGTTTCCTGGACATGATTGACAAATTTAAAAAATTAAAGATATGCACCTAAAACTGATAAACTATGCTATGTTAACACAGATTTCTTTGTGTTCATGCATTGATAATCCCCACATGAAGACCATCTCTCTTCCTCTCTATCTCTATCACTCTCTCCCCGTCTCTCTCTCTCACACACACAAATACACATATGAATATATGCACATTCATCATATGTGAACAAAATAGTATAAATATGTATGCTAATGTGAAATATTATGCTTATCAAATAGGCTTATATGACAGGGACCCATATACAAACATACAATCAGACCATACCTCTACTTGTTGTAATTCAGCATCAACAAAGTTGATTAAAGCAGTTAACAACATAATCTTCATTTTGCTACTTCTTGTTTTCTACCTTCTTGAAAAAAATCTCAGTATTTCAGTTGTTAGATAGGATATAAATTAAAACACATTTCATGCATTTCCCTTATTGGATCAAATGCGATATCAAATGTGGTTCATTCTGGAAGTCTTATTGCCTTGTGTCAATGCATCCTGTTTGGCAGTCAGTCCAGTATTTAGAGTGACGCTGTTACATTTTGCTAAAGATATTATCATTCAGGTAAGGTTCACATGATATGGATTGTTAAACTATATAATGAAACACGTTATATAGTTTACAAAGACAGTGATGAGATAATAGTTAGGTCCTCCATTGTATAATTGACAATGAAGCTTGAATTGCACTTTTTCAATTATTAATTTTTGTTATTTCTGTCATAGGAAATTCATAGACTATGAGAAATAACCTCAGAAATTACTCAGTTAAATAGAACAAATACTGAACCCACTACTGAACAAAATATTCTCATGGGAATACATTTTACCATAGCATGGATGATTGTCTAGTGAAATTCAAAAAAAAGAACCTGTTACTATGTGTATAATGAAGATCAAAGGTTTACATATTAGTCTTCTAAGGTTAGGAAAGATGAATATTAGTGGATTTCTTACTCTGATTGTCTAGTCACCACCTCTGATCCCACGAACTCCTACGTTATTCTTCTGGTCACAAAATTATCAAGGTGTTTAACATGAGGCAATATAAGTTTTACCTTTTCACAATTTAAACTTTATCAGTTGTCTTTACATGTTTTCCAAGACATTTAAGCTGTCTTAACTTGTCCAATGTTTCTGGAAAAAGTTTATGTAAGCATTGGGTATTCATAATCACATAACTGTGTTATACGCAGATTCTTGGTACCTGTGTAAGACAGTTGCTGTCCACCCGATATCTTAAATACTTTTTCATATATCCACATTGGAAATGTGAGGTTATTCTTAGAATCATTTAACTGACAATGATATTAGGTAGATGATATTAATGATAGTGAAAATGAGCTACAAAATTGACCTTTAATATTTCAAAGAGTCTTATTAACTAGAAGTGCTTCAATTATACCTATATTTGGTGATACTAATTTCCTTCTATTTATGTATCCACTCTTCCATTGAGGGACATCTGGGTGGTCTCCAGCTTCTAGATATTATAAATAAGGCTGATATGAATATAAAGCATGTGTCCTTGCTATGTGTTAGAGTATCTTTTGGATCTATGCCCAAAGTGGTATGGCTGGGTCTTCAGGTAGAGCTATTACCAATTTTCTGAGGAACTGCCAGACTGATTTCCAAAGTGGTTGTGCCAGCACTGGAGGAGTGGTCCTCTTTCTCCACATCCTCTGTAGCAACTGCTGACACCAGAGTTTTTAATCTTATGCATTCTGACTGCTGTAAGATGGAAATTTAAGATCATTTTGATTTGTAGTTCCCTGATGACTAAGAAAAAGTTGGACATTTCTTTTTTTATTGGATATTTTCTTTATTTACATTTCAAATGTTATCCCCTTTCCCTGTTCCCCACTTCCTGGGAAGCCTCTGTCCCATCCTCCCTCCCCCTGTTGCTATGAGGGTGTTCCTTCACCCACCCTACTCCGACCTCCCCGCCCTCAATCCCCCTACTCTAGGGCATCTATCAAGCCTTCATAGGACCAAGGATCTCTCCTCCCATTGATGCCTGGCAGGGCATTCCTCCTCTACATGTGCAGCTGCTTGGTTAAAAGCTTAGGTGCTGAAACAGTGGCTCAGCAGTTAAGAATACTGGCTGCCACCAGGATTCAAAGACCAGCCACTGCTTAAACGCTAACAGACACTGAAGCATATTTTTTAGGTGTTTCTCACCTATTCACAATTCCTCAGCTGAAAATTCTTTGTTTAGTTCTGTACCCCATTTTTAATTGGGCTATTTGGTTTTCTGTAACCAAACTTCTTGAGTTCTTTTTATATTTTATATATTAGCTCTCTATCAGATGTAGCATTGGTAAGGATCTTTTCCCCAACTATAGGTTGCCATTTTTGTCCTGTTGACAGTGTCCTTTGCCTTACAAAAGCTTTTCAGTTTCATGAGGTCACATTTGTCAATTGTTGATCTTAAAACCTGAGCCATTGGTCTTCTATTCAGAAAAATTTCCCCTATGTCACTGTCTTCAAGGCGCTGTCCCACTTTCTCTTCTATAAGATTCAGCATATCTGGTTTTATGTGGAGGTCCTTGATTCACTTCGACTTCTGTAACTGCCCCTTTGTGTAACGTTTTATCTGAGGTAATTTTGTAAGAACTTTTGTCTATAAAAAGTCTGGTGAGAAGAAATAAAGTTGATGTATTGCCTTGGATGGCACTCCCCAACAACCAAATGTACATGTCTGTCTATGTATAGGTATACATGAATGCAAATGAAGTATATGAACAGGTGGTTGGGCCTGGCCAGAATGTATATGTCTGTGCATATTTTAAAAGATTTCAATTCCTTTCCTTTTCTTCCTCTCTGGTTTACACAGTGTTAAGCAGCCTAGCCAGCAAGAGGCTTCTGTCTGCCTGACCAGAGAAGAGAGGCTTACAGTAAATTTTTTAGTTAATTACCCACTGCTAAACAGCATTTGTTAATATCCAGACATATGTTTTGTCCTACTTTTGCCTACATACTTTTTTCCAAGCCTATTATCATATACCTAACTCATTTTTAATCCTATACATTGGTGCAGACAGGCACTTTAGCTTTTTAAGCACTCCAAAGACCATTTTATTCCTCCCACAGACTCACTTCCAAGCAGAAGCACTTTCTACCAAGGATCCCACATCCACAGCACTTTCTTCTTATGCAGAAAAGTCAAACAAAACTAAGGAACCCAAGACTCACCAACAAAGATAAAAACAATAATCAAACCCAGTATCTTCTCAATTATCGTACTCCACATAGAAAGACACCAGGGAAAACTAAAACAAATTACATAAAATTCAAAACAATATCCCTTTTCTAGGAGCCAGTAACTATACTGGAGTTTCTGTTGAGAGATACAATATATTAGAAACAGAAGACAATAACTTCAACATACCAATTATTCCAATATACCAATATACCAATCAAGTATCTTAAATTAGATAGCAGAAAATAGTTGGCCAAACCAAAATAACTGATATAACATATTTGGTTTTATGCTGTTTTTTGTACATTTTGTTTGAATTTTATATTTTTAGTTTCATTGGGTATTTCATTATATTGATTTGTGTATGGAAATTCCAGAGGAAAAATTAGAGACAGACAGAGGGACAAAGAAAGAGACAGACTGACAGTCAGTCAGTCAGTCAGTCAGTCAGTCAGTCAGAGAGACTGACAGAACATGAAAGTAAAATAAATATGTAGGGAAATAGAGATGATATTGGAATTTGAGGAGAGGAAGCAGAAGCAAGATTATCAAAGTGTAAGAAAATTTTACTAAAAATAGATGTAAAAGCATCATAAACTTTTAAAAGCAAAGTGTAAAATGTGTGTAGCAGGGAGGCTTAGGTGGGTGAACAATATCAATGAAAATAGCTCCATTCTCTACATACAAATACTCCATTATTAACTGAGATTAAATCTAGATTCTAATATTGCTGACAATCATGTTAAAGTGTAAAATTGACTCTATTATAGCTGTCTAACATTTACTAATGGCAATAAATCTAAACTAATAGTTCCCTATTTTTACACCCACAGGCACATTCCTTCAACTGAGAGATAAACTGATATTGAAATTTATGAAAACAGTTTCTAGTGGAGCAGCAGGGACAGGAGTCTTCCTGCTGCCATTGGCACCAGGGAACCAGGAGACTCCACACCCTTCTGTGCACAGCCCACCAGGAAAGATTGCTCTCCCAGCAGTGCTTTCACTTCTGAGCACAGGGGTAAGATTGTCACCTTCCTTCTGCAGGGGAAGAGCTAGGAGCACACAGGACATAAGATCAGTGGAGCAGCTGGGATTGAAGTCTTTCTGCTGCCATTGGCACCAGGGAGCCAGGAAACTCCACAGCCTTCTGTGCTTATCCAGAAGAGAGATCTCCCAGCAGTGTGCTTTTACTTCTGAGCTCAGAGGAGTAAGGACACAGGCTTACAAGACCACAGGAGGAACAAATTCCAGCCAGAGACAACAATACCAACAAGCACCAGAGATAACCAGATGGGAAAAGGCAAGCACAAAAACCCCAACAACAGAAACAAAGGCCGCATGGCAGCAGCAGAGCCCAGTTCTCCCACTACAGCAAGTCCAGGATACCCCAACACACCAGAATAGCAAGAGTCGGATTTAAAATAGTATCTCATGATGCTGAGAGAGGGCTTCAAGAAAGACTTAAATAATTCTCTTAAAGAAGTACAGGAGATGATGTGTCAACAGGCAGAAGCCTTTAAAGAAGAAACACAAAAATCCCTTAAAGAAATTCAGGAGATCATGGGTCAACAGGCAGAAGCCCTTAAAGAAGAAACACAAAAATCCCTTATAGAATTACAAGAAAACACAAACAAGTGAAGGAACTGAACAAAACCATCCAGGATCTAAAAGTGGAAGTAGAAACAATAAAGAAATCATAAACTAAGACATCTCTGGAGATAGAAAACCTTGGAAAAAATTCAGGAGTCATAGATGCAGGCATTCACAACAGAATACAAGAGATAGAAGAAAGAACCTCAGGAGCTGAAGATACCATAGAAAACATTGACTCAGCAGTCAAAGAAAATGCAAAATGCATAAAGCTGGTAACCCAAAACTTCCAAGAACTCTGGGACACAATTAGAAGACCAAACCTAAGGGTTATAGGTATAGACGAGAGCAAAGATTTCCAACTTAAAGGGACAGTAAATATCTTTTAAAAAATTATAGAAGAAAATTTCCCTAACTTAGAGAAAGAGATGCCCATAAACATACAAGAAGCCTTCAGAACTCCAAACAGACTGGACCAGAACAGAAACTCCTCCCTACACATAATAATCAAAACACCAAACTCACTAAATAAAGAAAGAATATTAAAAGCAGCAAGGGAAAAAGGGCAAGTAACTTATAATGGCAGACCTATCAGAATTGCACCAGACTTCTCACTAGAGACAATGAAAGCTAGAAGATCCTGGGCAGCCCTCATACAGACCCTAAGAGAACACAAATGCCAGCCCAGGCTACTATAATCAGCAAAACTCTCAATCATCATAGATGGAGAAACCAAGATATTCCATGATAAAGCCGAATTTTGACAATATCTGTCCACAAATCCAGCCCTAGAAAGGATAATAGATGGAAAACGCCAACATAAGGAGGGAAACTACACCCTAGAAAAAGAAAGAACATAATCTTCCAAGAAACCCAAAAGAAGATACCCACACAAACATCAAAATAACATCAAAAATAACAGGAAGCAACAATCACTATTCCTTAATATCTTTTAACAAAAATAGAATCAACTCCCCAATATAAAGACATAGACTAACAGAAAGGGTTCTCATGTAACTCTTCAATTTTTCAGAAAATGTTTGTAATTCCCTTTTTAGGCAATTTAGTAATGTTTTTATGTCTACTACTTTATCTGCATATTTTTCTTGATAACCTTCAATTTTAATGTTTTTCTATATATTTTCTCTATTTTATCAGAAATTTTTTCAGTGTAAATCCATGTAAATCTTTGATTCTATCAAAAATGTTTCTAATTCCACCTTCAATTAATTTAGAGTTTTTATATCTACCATTTTATATGTAAAATTTTCCATGAAATAGTCCATTTTAACATGTTTGTCTATGTTTCTTAAATTTTACCAGAAATATTTTCCATGTAAATCTTCAATTTTATCTGAAAATGTTTATAATTCTACCTTCAATCAACTTAGAATTGTTTTTATGCCTATCATTTTACCTGTATAATTTCCATGATAATCTTTAATTTTAACATATGTATTTAACATACATATATATTTCTTCAATTTATCAGAAATACTTTCTATGTAAACCTTCATGTTAATAAGAAAACGTTTATAATTCCACTTTCAATCAACTTAGGAATACTTTTATGCCTACAATTATTATACCTATATAAAATTTTGATAATCTTCAATTCTAACATGTTTTTCTATATTTTACGACACTTTCATCAGAAATGTTTTCCAAGTAAAAATTCAATTCTATCATAACATATTTCTATTTCTTATTTCAAAAAAAAAAACAGTTTCCATGTCAATCTCCACCTAGAGCAAAAGGAATATTCTCAAGTGAGGCTTGAACAACAAACTAATCTGAGTATATTGCTAACTTATTAGAACTCAGTTTAATGCCAGTTCCATGTAGCACAGTAAGTGTAGTTGGCATTTCCATAGAACATATGACCTTTTCTAAATATAAATGTCATTGGCAAAATACAATAATATCATCCTAATGCCAAAACTAACTGCCAAACAGAGTGCAAAATAAAGCTTCCATTATGAACCACACTCGATTTATTGTCCTTGATTCATCCGGTAAGGTAAGCACATGAAATCCATTTTGTTTTATATCCAGTTAACAACAGAACACCTGAGAATTTCTCAAAATGGTGGAAATCAAGAAGTAGTGAAATGAAGATTTTATTCTTAACTGCTGCCATTACCTTGGTTGCCACTAAATCAGAACCTCCTTCTGAAGGAATATATGTAGAAGAATAAATTTGTAATTGTGATACAATGATCCTGTGATGTGAATGTGTGTGGTCACCATTATATAACCCTACCTGATAAGCACATTGATTATTATTAGCACCTGTGTATTAGAAAATCATTTTGCCTATGTGGTTATGTGTGTTGTTTTTTGTGGGTTTAAAGATCTTCATGTGCACAAAGATCAACTTTGGTTGTTATTACTCAGTATGTTGTATTCTTGCAGGTATGACTAATTATAAGTGCATATTATCCTCGTTTTAGTTCTGATTTGTCTGAAATCCCCCAGGAAACTCCATGCTGGCTTTCCTGTACATACAACCATATGTGGTTTATTCACATTAATTTCAGAGAGAAAATCAATTCCTTATAGTTTCATTAAATTAACTTTTCAGGCAAAGCTGTTATACCCACATTAACATAAAATCTTGAACAAATATTTATCTCAATAATTTATATTGTTTAAATTATATTTTCCTGATTTAATGCTGCTTATAGTATTTACATCCATGGTATAACACATCCTTATCAATCACTACACATCTGTTACTGTTATATACACAGTAATTCTATTTATAATATAAACAAGTTGATGCTCCTTTCCTTTTAAAAAACTGGATAGTTTAATAACTAATCAGAAATTTATGAGTTTTCTGTATACATGCTGTTATACATGTAAGATACATATATATTAGGTATCATATTTTAGAAAATGGAGAAGATGAATGTGTAAATATTTACTCAAAATAAATTTGAATTAGATTTCCGCTCAAAAATAAAATTAATTATAAGGTGAGATGGTTACTTTATTTAGGAGACTGAGTGTTGTCTATACCTATCTTTTATGTTGGATTATGTGAAAACATAGTCATTAATCTCAAAAGCATAAAACAAAGTAGTACAAAAGAAATGTATTTTAATTAGGGTAGATAAAAAAAATCCCATGTAGGTACCATAGTTTCTCTCTTAAAATAAAGTTAATTAACATTAGTAGCCAGGGAAATGTTGAAAATAAATGTGACTGTGTGCTATTTTTTGTCACTCAGAGTTACAGTGTCTACCCTTCTTTGTTGAACAGGTATTTGCAGAGTCCCCCTGCTTATAGTCATTTGTCTGCAAATTTCATGAAGTCATTGTTTTTAATACCTAAGTAGTACTCCATTGTGTAAATGAACATTTTCTGTATCCATTCTTCTGTTGTAGAATATATGGGTTTTTTTCCCAGCTTCTAGCTATCACAAAAAGGCCACTATAAACACAGTGGAATATGTGCCCCTGTGGCATGGTGAAGCATCTTTTGTGTATATGCCCAAAAGTAGTATAGCTGGCTCTTAAGGTAGATTTGTTTCAAATTGTCTGAGGAAACTTAAAGTTGATTTCCAGAGTTGTTATACCAGTTTACAATCCATTGCTTACTAAATATTATCTGATATTTTTGTCATAATAGAACATCAGCTAAGGGATCAGAGAGGCTCCCAGAGACTAAAGTTGTAACCTTGAAGCCCACATGGATCTAAGTAGGTCCTGTGGGCTTTGTTGAACTCCTAAAATGGGAGTCATGATATCTACGATCTTTTGCCTGCTTGTGGAACCTTTTTCAACCTTCTGGGTTGCTTCTACTGTGTTACCTTGTCTATCCCTGATGTGAAGGTTTATGCTTAGACATATTGTGACTTATTAATTTAATGTTCCATTGGTATCACTAGGAGTTGTACTCTTTTCTAAAGTGTGAAGCAGGAAGAGTAAATATGAAGGGAAAGAAGAGGAGATTTTAGTCAGTATGTATTTAATAAGAGAATGGAATGGACAATATTTGACTTAATTTTCCAAGTGCACATTTTTGTTTGGTTTACAGGAAAATTTTGCATTCTCCACTCAGCAAGTAATGATATGAACTTTATAGGAAAGAAAAGGCTACTATACTTTATTTACTTTGTATTATATATTATAATAATTATAATGAAGTACATAACTATTATATCAGATAAGATGAATTTATTACGCCTAAATAAAGAAGATTGAAATCTAATGACTAGTGCATGGTCACAACTTCATTAAAGTTGTGAGAAAATAAGCCAGTGATGATAGATTGTTGACAATCTATCTTAGATTATTTTATTATACTATATCACACAGGTAATGCAATAAGTTGCAATACATTTCTTGCAGATATCAGCATATGAAAGTGTAAATCACATAGTTCACTCTATATAAATGTAAATAATGTTCTTTGTCTTTCAACTATCAACTTCCAAGAATTTCCAATAGTACTAGTAAATATCCCTTGGATTTAATTTCTGAATTATTCTTTAACATCACACTTCATGTTCTGCAATGTGATTTCAAACTCTGTAGGTAGATGAATATTCCCCCCTTAGAATTTTGGTCCTCATTTTTCCACCTGTCAAATTCTGAAATTATAACCAGGCATCATTATATCACTCCAATCTTTGTAATTTCTTTTTGCAGCACAACTCTTCTTTTACTTATATAATTTACTGATCACATCTTTCTCTCCCTCTTTTCCTCCCACTCCCTCCCTCTCCCCTCAACTTAACACCAACCTCCCCTCCTCCGTTTCACTTAAAAAAAGACTCACAAAAATTTAGGCATCACATGGATATCAACCAACTTTAGCACTTAAGTTATAGAAGGAATAGGCACATATTCTCCTAATGTGGTCAGACAAGGCTGTCCAGTTATGAGAAAGACCCAAAGGAAGTGACAGAGTGAGATACAGTCCCTGCTCCTGCTGTTAAGAGTCCCATATAATGGGGTCATAGAAAGTCTTCCAACCAAAAAAAAGCGCAAGACCAGATGGATTTAGTGCAGAATTCTATCAGACCTTCAAAGAAGTCCTGATACCGATACTCTTCAAACTATTCCACAAAATAGAAATGGAAGGAACACTACCTAACTCATTCTATGAAGCCACAATTACCCTGATACAAAACCTCACAAAGATCCAACTAAGAATGAGAACTACAGGCCAATTTCTCTTATGAATATCGATGCAAAAATACTAAATAAAATACTTGCCAACAAAATCCAAGAACACATCAAATCGATCATTCACCATGATCAAGTTGGCTTCATCCCAGGGATGCAGGGATGGTTCAATATATGGAAATCCATCAACGTAATCCACTACATAAACAAACTCAAAGAAAAAAACCACATGGTCATCTCATTGGATGCTGAAAAAGCATTTGACAAAATTCAGCATCCTTTCATGCTATAAGTCTTGGAAAGAACAGGAATTCAAGGCCCATATCTAAACATAGTAAAAGCAATTTACAGGAGACCAATAGCCAACATAAAGGTAAACGGAGAGAAACTTGAAGCAATCTCACTAAAATCAGGAACTAGACAAGGCTGCCCCCTCTCACCATATCTCTTCAATATAATACTTGAGGTACTAGCTGGAGGAATTCGACAACATAAGAAAGTCAAAGGGATACAACTTGGAAAGGAAGAAGTAAAACTATCACTATTTGCAGATGATATGATAGTATACTTAAGTGACCCAAAAAACTCCACCAGAGAACTCCTACAGCAGATAAACAACTTCAGCAAAGTGGCTGGTTATAAAATCAACTCAAGCAAATCAGTAGCCTTCCTGTAGGCAAAGGATAAGCAGGCTGAGAAAGAAATTAGGGAAATGACACCTTTCACAATAGCCACAAACAATATAAAGTATCTTGGTGTGACTCTAACCAAACAAGTGAAAGAGTTATAGGACAAAAACTTCAGGTCTCTGAAGAAGGAAATTGAAGAAGACATCAGAAAATGGAAAATTCTTCCATGCTCGTGGGTTGGCAGGATTAATATAGTTAAAATGGCAATCTTGCCAAAACCAATATACAGATTCAATGCAATCCCCATCAATATCCCAACTCAGTTCTTTATAGAGTTAGAAAGAGCAATTCTCAAATTCATCTGGAATAACAAAAAACCCAGGATAGCTAAAACTATCATCAACAGTAAAAGAACTTCTGGGGGAATCAATATCCTGGACCTCAAGCAATACTACAGAGCAGTAGTGTTAACAACTGCATGGTATTGGTACAGTGACAGGGAGGCAGATCAATGGAATAGGATTGAAGACCAAGAAGACCGAGAATTGAACCCACACATCTATGTCCAATTGATCTTCGACAAAGGAGCTGAAAACATCCAGTGGAAAAAAGATAGCCTTTTAAACTTATGGTGCTGGCTCAACTGGAGGTCAACATGCAGAAGAATGAGAATTGATCCACTCTTATCTCCTTGCACTAAGCTCAACTCCAAGTGGATCAAGGACCTCCACATAAAACCAGACACACTAAACTAATAGAAAAGACACTGCGGAAGACCCTTGAGGACATTGGCTCAGGGGGAAAGTTCCTGAACAGAACACCAATTGCTTATGCTCTAAGAGCATGAATAGACAAATGGGACCTCATGAAATTACAAAGTTTCTGTAAGGCAAAAGACACTGTCAAAAGGACAAATTGGCAACCAACAAATTGGGAAAAGATCTTCAACAACCCCACATCCAACAGAGGGCTAATATCCAATGTATACAAAGAACTTAAGAAGTTAGACCCCAGAAAACCAAATAACCCTATCCAAAAGTGGGTTACAGAGCTAAACAAAGACTTTTCACCTGAAGAAATTCAGATGGCTGAGAAACACCTTAAAAAATGTTCCACATCATTAGTCATTAGAGAAATGCAAATCAAAACAACCCTGAGATTTCACCTCACACCAGTCAGAATGGCTAAGATCAAAAACTCAGAAGTGTTGGAGAGGACCAGTCCTCCACTGCTGGTGGGACTGCAAGCTGGTACAACCACTCTGGAAATCAGTCTGGCGGTTCCTCAGAAAACTGGATATGATACTTCCTGAGGACCCAGCCATACCACTCCTGGGCATATACCCAGAAGATTCCCCAGCATGCAATAAGGATACATGTTCCACTATGTTTGTAGCAGCCTTATGTATAATAGCCAGAAGCTGGAAACAACCCAGATGTCCCTCAACGGAGGAATGGATACAAAAAACATGTGGTATATATACCCAATGGAGTACTATTCAGCCATTAGAAACAATGAATTCATGAAATTCTTAGAGAAATGGGTGGAGCTGGAGAACGTCATACTATGTGAGGTAACCCAGTCTCAAAAGAATAGCCCTGGTATGCAGTCACTGATAAGTGGATATTAGCCTAGAATCTTGGAACACCAAAGACACAATTCAAGTACCAAATGATGTCTGACAAGAAGAAAGGAGTGGACACTGGTGCTGGAAAGGATCAAAGCATCAGTGTAGGGGAATACAAGAATAGGGAAGAGGGAAGGGGTGGAAGAGGGAGCAGGGGGAGGGAAAAGGGCATGTGGGACCTTTGGGGGGTGGGGAACCAGAAAAAGGGAAATGAATTGTAAATATAGAATATATCCAATAAAAAAAGAGTCCCATATAAAGACCATGGTGCATAACTGCTGCATATATGCCAAGGGCCAACTCCCTCCCATGCATGCTCTCTGATTGGTGGTTCAGTCTCTGTGAGACACTACAGGCCAGGTTAGTTGATTCTGTATGTTTTCTTGTTCTTTTCCTGACCTCTCCAGTTCCTGCAATCCTTGCTTCTCTTCCTCAATAGAATTCCCCAAGCTCTACCTAAGGTATGGCTATGGATTTCTGCATGTTTCCATCAGTAGCTCTGTGAAAACTCTCAGATAACAGTTATGCTTGGTGTCTGTCTACAAGTATAACAGAATATCATTTATTGTGTCACAGATACACTTTATTTCATGGCATGTGTGTTAAGATGGGCAGAGACATTTTGTGGTTATTCTCTCCATCTCGGTTCATCTTTACTGCTGCACATCTTGTAGCAGAATAATTGTGTGTTCGCAATCCCCATCAAAATCCCAAATCAATTCTTCATAGATCTAGAAAAAGCAATTCTCAAATTCATCTGGAGCAACAAAAAACCCAGGATAGCTAAAACTATTCTCAACAATAAAAGGACTTCTGGGGGAATCAATATCCCTGACCCCAAGCAGTACTACAGAGCAATTGTGTTAAAAACTGCATGGTATTGATTGGTACAGCAACAGGCAAGTAGATCAATGGAATAGGATTGAAGACCCAGAAATGAACCCCCAGACTTATGGTCACTTGATCTTTGATAAAGGAGCCACAACCATCCAGTGAAGAAAAGAGCCTTTTCAACAAATGGTGCTCGTTCAACTGGAGGTCAACATGCAGAAGAATGCGAATTGACCCACTCTTATCTCCTTGTACTAAGATCAACTCCAAGTGGATCGAGGACCTCCATATAAAACCAGACACACTGAAACTATTAGTAAAGGAACTTGGGAAGAACCTGGAGGACATGGGCACAGGGGGAAAGTTCCTGAACAGAACACTAATAGCTTATGCTCTAAGATCAAGATTTGACAAATGGGACCTCATAAAATTACAAAGTTTCTGTAAGGCACAGGACACTCTCAGAAGGAAAAAACGGCAACCAACAAAGTGGGAAATGATCTTCACCAACCCCACATCGGACAGAGGGCTAATATCCAATATATACAAAGAACTCAAGAAGTTAGACCCCAAAGAACCAAATAACCATATCAAAAAATGGGGTAGAGAGCTAAACAAAGAATTTTCACCAGCCAAAATTCAGATGGCAGAGAAACACCTTAAGAGATGTTCAACATCCTTAGTCATCAGGGAAATGCAAATCAAAACAACCCTGAGATTCCACCTCACACCAGTCAGAATTGCTAAGATTAAAAACTCAAGAGACAACAAGTGCTGGCGAGGATGTGGAGAAAGAAGAACACTCCTCCACTGTTGGTGGGATTGCAAAATGTTAAAACTGCTCTGGAAATCAGTTTGGCGGTTCCTCAGAAAATTGGGCATGTCACTTCCAGAGGACCCTGGCATACCACTTTGGGCATATACCCAGAGGATTCCCCTGCATACAATAAAGACATATGCTCCACTATGTTTATAGCAGCTTTGTTTATAATAGCCAGAAATTGGAAGGAGCCCAGATATCCCCCAAAAGAGGAATGGATACAGAAAATGTGGCATATTTATACAATGGAATACTACTCAGCAATTAAAAATAATGAACTCATGCAATTTGTAGGTAAATGGTTAGATCTGGAAAATATCATCCTAAGTGAGCGAACCCAATCACAAAAGAATACACAAGAAATGCAATCACTGATAAGTGGATATTAATGAGCCCAGAAGCCCTAAATACTCAAGGCACAATTAGCAAGTCAAATGACTCCCTAGAAGAAGAAAGGAGAGGACCCTGGGCCTGTAAAGATTGGATCCAGTTTTGTAGACCCAGAACAGAGAAATCGTGGGGGGGAATGATTGGGGTATAGTTGGGGGGGAGAGGAATTATGGGACATATGGTGGGGGGGACTGGGAAAGGGGAAAGCCTTTGGAATGTAAACATAGAATATAGAAAATAAAAATTAAATAAAAACATAAAAAATAAAAGGTTTTGTGGCTGTGTTAGTGTCCACATCCCTCCATTGGAGGCCTATACTGGTTACAGGAGATGGTCATTTCAGGTTCAATATCTCTTGTTGGTAAGAGCCTTAGCTTGGTTCACCATCATCGATTCCTGGGAGTTTCCATTGTTCTAGGTTTCTAGTTCATCCCAAAGATGACCTCCTTCTTATTCAATTTCTGTTTCCCAAGACTCTGTTGCATGCTCACGAGCATGAGTTGCCACTCTGAACCATGGTGGGAGTACACACCTTTCCAACCTTGCCTGTATATCTACTTGTATATCTAATACAAGAATCAAGTTGTCTGTCCTAACTAGGCAGAAGATTCTGGAAAGTCCGGGTTGTAAATCAATCCTAGTACTGTATATCTAACAGTATTGTGAGAGATTTTCTCTGCATTGAGATGCATTATGCTATCACATACCCTCAGGCAATAGATGTACAAACTTGTACTTTCATCACAGAAGTGCTCCATAGAGAGCAGGCAATTAGTGTATTCACGTTAGCATTACTTGCAGTGCATGAAATAAAATACAAAGTTGCTAGTATTTTAAGGCAGAATATTTGCACAATATACATGATGAAAACAAAATGGTTATTATTTTGTTTTTAGGTAAAATGCAGATGCCTACTGAATGCAGTTCTGGTACAAAGGGTAGTTATTCTTAATAACTAATGGGGTGGGTATCTTGTTTTTCATGAGTGGCAAAAATGATGCATACAGTGTACTAAATTGATACTCATATTAATAACTATTGTAGCTACTGCAAAAATTTAGAGAAAGTAAATTGATTCAGGTGAGGTTTATTACTGTAATGTCTTGTTCAGAGAATCACAATTCATCATGGAATAGAAGCTAGGGTTGAGAATCATCTATTACACGACTGTAAATGTTTTGTAATTTTTGATCTCCCAGAAATGTGTTTAGCCAGAAAAAGAACTAAAGGTGTGTGTGAATGTAAAATATTCACTATATTCTGCTAATGATCCTATGACATATGTTTAGTCTCTCAGATATATCTCCCATAAAACCAGAAATTATCAACCAAGGGTCTGCCCACCAGCACCCAGGAACTGGGCAGTGCCACAGCATTCTGTGCCTGAGGAGAGCCAGGCAACCAGGAGTGCTGAGACAGGCTTATAGGCCCACAAAGGGACAATCACCAACCAGAGTCAGGAGGACTAAGACCAGAGATAACCAGATGGCAAAAGGAAAACTTAGGAATGTTATCAACATAAATCAAGGCAACTCAATTCTCCCACAACAGCAAGTCCTGAATATCTCCAACACACCGTAAAAGCAAGATTTGGATTTGAAAACACAGCTCTTGATGCTGATAGAGGGCTTCAAGAAGGACTTAAATAATTCCCTTAAAGAAATACAGGAGAACACAGGTAAACAGGTAGAAGCCCTTAAAGAATTACAGGAAAGCACAAACAGGTGAAGAAATTGGACAAAACCATCCAGGATCTAAAAATAGAGGTAGAAACAATAAAGAAATCACAAAGGGAGCCAACTCTGGACATAGAAAGCCTTAGAAAGAAGTCAGAAGTCATGGATGCAAGCATCAATAACATAATACAAGAGATAGAAGAGAGAATCTCAGATGCAGAAGAAAGCATTGACACAACAAAGAAAATGCAAAAAAGCTCCCAATCCCAAACATCCAGAAATTGGAGGACAAAATTAGAAGACCAAACCTAAAGATTATAGGTATAGAAGAGAGTGAAGATTTCCAACATAAAGGGCCAGTAAATGTCTTCAAAAAATTATAGAAGAAAACTTCCCTATCCAGACTTCTCACCAAAGACTATGAAAGCCTGGGCAGATGTCAGCTATCTATATACTATACCCAGCAAATCTCTCAATTACCATAGATGGAGAAACCAAAGTATTCCTTTACAAAAACAAATTCACCAGTGTCTTTCCACAAATCCAGCCCTTCACAGGATAATGAATGGAAAACACCAAAAATGGAGGGAAACCACATTAGAAAAAGCAAGAAATTAATCTTCTTTTAACAAGCCAAAAAGAAGACAGCCACACAAACTTAACTCCACCTGTAATATAAAAAATAACAGGAAGCACCAATAATTTCTCCTTAATATCTTTTAATATCAATGGATTCATTTCTCCAATAAAATGACATAGATTAACAAACTGGATACATAAGCAGGACCCAACATTTTGCTTCATACAGGAAACCCACTTCAGGCACAAACACAGATACTACCTCAGAGTAAAAGGCTGCAAAACAATTTCCAAGCAAATAGTCCCGAGAAACAAGCTGGTGTAGCTATCCTAATATCAAACAAAATCGACTTTCAACCTAAAGTAATCAAAAAAGATAAGGAAGGACACTTCATACTCACAAAGGAAAAATGTACCAAGATTAACTCTCAATTCTGAACATATATTCTCCAAATATAAGGGCACAAACATTCATAGAAGACGCTTTAATAAAGCTCAAAGCTCACATTGCATTCAATAAAATTCTTGTCAACCAAATCCAAGAACTCATCAAAATAATCATCCACCATGATCAAGTATCCTTCATCCCAGTGATGCAGGGATGTTTCAATATACAGAAATCAATCAATGTAATCCAATATATAAATAAACTCAAAGGAAAAAACACATGATCATTTCATTAAATGCTGAAAAAGCATTTGAAAAAATCCAACACCTCTTCATGATAAAAGTCTTGGAGAGATCAGGAATACAAGGCCCATATCTAAACATAGTGAAAGCAATATACAGCAAACAAATAGCCAACATTAAACTAAATGGAGAGAAACTTGAAGTCCAATGAAATCAGGGAATAGACAATACTGTCCACTCTCTACCTACCTGTTCAATATGGTACTCAAAGTTCTAGCCAGAGCAATTAGAAAACAAAAGTAGGTCAAAGGGATTAAAATTGGGAAGGAAGAAGTAAAGGTATCACTGTTTGCAGAAGATATGATAGTATAATTTAGTCACCCCAAAATTCTACCAGAGAACTCCTCAACCTGATAAACAACTTCAGTAAAGTGGCTGGATATAAAATGAACTCAAACAAATCAGTAGCCTTCCTATACTCAAAGAATAAAGAGGCTGAGAAAGAAATTAGGGAAATGATACCTTTCACAAAAGTCACAAACAACATAAAATACCTTGATATGACTCTAACCAAGCAAGTAAAAGATCTGTGTGACAAATCTTTAAGTCTCTGAAGAAAGTAACTGAAGATCTGAGAATATGGAAAGATCTATGCTCATGGATTGGCAGGGTTAATACAGTAAAAAAAAGCCATCTTGTCTAATGCAATCTACAGATTCAATGCAATCCCCATTAAAGTTCCAAATGAATTCTTCAAAAAGTTAGAACAAGCAATTTCCAAATTTATCTGGAATAACAAAAACCCCAAGTTAGCAAAAGCTATCATTAACAATAAAAGAACTTCTGGTTGTATCACCATCCATGACCTCAAGCTCTACTACAGAGCAATTGTGATTAAAAAAAACTGTATGGTATTGGTACAGAGATAACCTGGAAGATCAGTGGAATAGAATTAATGACCCAGAAATTAATCCACACACCTATGGTCACTTTATCTTTGACAAAGGATCTAAAACCATCCAATGGAAAAAAGACAGCATTTTCAATAAATGGTACTGGGTCTGCAAATTGATCCATTCTTATCTCCCTGTACAAAGCTCAAGTCCAAGTTGATCAAGGACCTCCACATAAAACCAGATACACAGAATCTGATAGATGAGAATGTGGGGAAGAATCTGGGGTACATGGGCATAGGGGAAATTTTCCTGAATAGAACATCAATAGCTTATGCTTTAAGATCAAGTATTGACAAATGGTACCTCATAAAATTGCAAAGCTTCTTTAAGGCAAAGGACACTGTCAATAGGACAAAATGGCAAACAACAGATTGGGAAAAGGTCTTTACCAATCCTACATACAATAGAGGGCTAATATCTAATACATACAAGAACTCAAGAAGTTAGACTACAGAGACCCAAATACCATTACTAAAAAATGGGGTACAGAGCTAAACAAAGAATTCTCAACTGAGGAATACCAGATGGCTGAAAAACACCTAAAGATATGTTCAACATCCTTAATCATCAGGGTAATACAAATCAAAACAACCCTGAGATTTCATCTCACACCAGGTAGAATGGCCAGGATCAAAAACTCAGGGGATAGCTGACAGCGCCCGCGTTGCCACAGTACCAAGTATCAGGCATAGGCCTGGGGGATTGACATAAAACACAGACATGGGTCATTCTGTAAGGAGAATGCCAAAGCTTTACTGAGAGACCAGCAATATATATACCAGAGGCCAGGGAAGGGAACAGGAGAAAACAATTATAGCCATAGGACAGGCACCTGGGAAGTCCCGGCGCGGGGGGGGGGGGGGGAGCAGGAATCAAGCTAATCCAAGGGATCATGGGATGTTTTACTCTCAAGAAACCTGTGCAAACAGCTCAGCTGAGGGCATTGAGCCAAGCTCACTGGTTGCCAACAGATAGCAAATGCTGGAGAGGATGTGGAGAAAGAGTAACAGTTCTCCACTTCTGGTGTGATTGCAAACTGGTAAAACCACTCTGGAAATCAGTTTGGCAGTTCTTCAGAATATTAGACATAGCACTACCTGAGGACCCAGCTATACCATTCTTGGACATACACCCAGAGAATTCTCCAACATGTAATAAGGACACATGATCTACTATGTTCATTGCAGTCTTATTTATAATAGCCAGAAGCTGGAAAGAACCCAGATGACCCTCAACAGACGAATGGATACAGAAAATGAGGTACAGTTGCACAACAGAGTACTACTCAGCTATTAAAAACAATGAATTCATGAAATTCTTTGGTAAATGGGTAGAACTGGAAAATATCATCCTGAGTGAGGTGACCTAATCACAAAAGAACACTCAGTATGCACTCACTAATCAGTGGGTATTAGCCCAGAAGCTCGGAACACCAAAGATACAACTCACAGACCACATGAAGCTCAAGAAGAAGGAAGATCAAAGTGTGGATACTTTGATCCTTCTTAGAAAGTGGACCAAAATAACCATGGCTCACACCCAACCATTAGAATGAACAAAGACTCCCCAATGGAGCAGCTATAGAAAGGAGCTTTGGAGCTGAAGAGTTTTGCAGCCCTGCAGTAGGAACATTAATATGTACCAACTAGTATCCCCAGAGCTCCCAGGTGCTAAACCACCAGTAAAAGTACACACCTGGAGGGACCCATGGCTCCAGCTATATATGTAGCAGAGGATGGCCATTTCAAACATCAATGAGAGGAGAAACCATGAGTGCTGTAAAGGCTGGAATCCCCAGAATAGGGGAATACAAGTCAGGAAATTGGGGATGGGGTGAACAGGGGGAGGCAGGATGGGATAGGGGATTTTCAAAGGGTTAAGGAGGAAAGGGAATACCATTTGAAATGTAAATAAAACAAATATCTAATAAAAATAGCTTTATAAACTGATATTACTAAATAAGTACTTAATATGTACATAAAAGCATTATTTCCCCAATTTTATTAAAACTCATCAGATAAATAACTTACAACAAACAAACCAATGTTAGTTTTCTTACTACATCAAAGGATTCTGTCCATGTTGTTTATTAATTTTTGCCTTTGGGCATCATAGAATACTTTCATTCTGTCTAAGGAGCCTTTTCATCTCATGGTATCAGTTAAATTCATGACAAAGAATGAACCATTATGTACCTCATCACAATTGTCAAAACTCATATAAACAGCATGGCAGAGTTTAACTGGATTTGTTAGCGTTCCACACACTGGAGAAGTAACTATGTGTGTTTTTAGGGTGTATACCAGTCTTAAAATCCAGCAAGTGATTTATGGTATTCAAAAATTTTTATTTCTAAACTGTTGAAATTTTGTATTTATACAACTCTTCTGACTGTCTTGGAATGCACCATACAGGATGTTCTTTCATGCTTTTCATAGAAAACTGACCAGATATAATAAACTTGCAAACTTAGTAGTTAGGTGAGAAAGATCTCAAACCAAAATAGCTGACCAATGTAGATTGAGTTCCTAGCACTGATAGAAAAAAACACCTGAGTTTTTTCCATACAACTATGAAGGATATATTGTCATATCAACACATCATAAAATATTTTAGAGACAACTGTCAAAATATTGTAATAAAATTTTCCAAACAAGAATTCCACTTGGGTCTAATATAATCCAAATCATGGGCTTTTGATCAGGTATACAGTACATGACATGAAGACATTCCTGTACAACAAGCTTCAAATCAATTAGAAAACTATGAATTTTCTGCCCTAAACCACTATTACATCATTAAGCATATCTTGTCGGTGGACTAGTATTGTAGTATACAGGGTCCAGTGCTAAGTAAGGCACTGATGTCCTTTCATGCTAAAAATACTTCATATGACCTCCTAGTTTGATGTTATCTAGCCATCAAAGTGAATGCATGTGAACATTATTCAGTTGTCCTTAACTTTGGCTAATATCTACTGCCCTCCTACTCACAATCTTCCTATTGGTGCTTAAAATTTTACAAGCCAAGCCGGGCGTTGGTGGTGCATGCCTGTAATCCCAGCACTTGGGAGGCAGAGGCAGGTGGATCTCTGAGTTCGAGGCCAGCCTGGTCTACAGAGTGAGTTCCAGGATAGCCAGGGCTACACAGAGAAACCCTGTCTCGAAAAACAAAAAAACAAAACAAAACAAAAAAAATTTACAAGCCGAGCTTCAGCCCCATGCACACAAGCATGCCACCTAAGTATAATTACATTTTGTCAATATAATAAACATGATTTGGGAACAAAGAGAAAGTTACTGATAACTTTTAATTTGAAGACAATTTTATAGTTTTAAAGAAAATATCATATATGTTATTTAGTATTTGAGAATAAAGAGTCAAAAAATAAAAATGGACAAATAAGAATTTATATGTGGGACTTTCTAGAGTGTTTCCACCCTCACAAACTGCATTTGTAAGAGACTTCCAGGAATAAATGGGGGTGACCTTAGCTGAAGAAGTGCCCAACAGTGGGGAGAGGAAAGAGTCCCCCTCTAGTACAGAGACAGGGCCCCAAGAGGATGGACAGGGTTAGCAAACCATCATCAAAATTTCTGACCCAGAATTGTTCCTATCTAAAAGAAGTGCAGGGACAATAATGGAACAAAGACTGGAGGAAGGGCTGTCCACCAGCCCAAATTTAGATCCCTCTCATGGGGAGACACCAAAGCCTGACACTATTACTGAATCCATGTTATGCTTGCAGAGAAGAGCCTAGCATGGTTGTCCTCTGATAGGCTTGACCAGACATTGACTGAGACATATGCAGATCTATCCAAGCATTGGACTGAGGTCAGGGACCCTATGGAAGAGTTAGAGGAAGGATTGAAGGAGTTGAAGGGGATAACAACCACATAGGACCAATCGTCTCAACTAACAGGGGAACCTGGGAGCTCCCGGAGACTAAGCCATAAGCAAAGGGCGTACATAGGCTAGTCCAAGGCCCCAGAACATATATGACAGAGGACTGCCTTGTTTGGCCTCAGCTGCAAAGGATGTGCCTAATACTGTAAAGACTTGAGGCTCCTGGGAAGGGGTATACCCTGGGGAGGGGATCACCCTCTCAGAAGCAAAAGGTGAGGGGAATGGGATGTCTAACTGTGGGAAGCATAACCAGGAAGGGGAACAATGTCTGGAATGTAAATCAATAAAATAAAAAATTTTAAAATATTTTTATATGACACACTGCCTTTTATGGTATTTTGGAAATCTGTGTTACATCAAGTAAACAATGTTTAGTATACAGCAAGAAGTAAAGCAATCTTGAATGTGTACTGAAATGACTGACATTTTTGAAGTTACTTAATCACCAAAGGTATTTCTTGCAAGTATGATTTAATGAGTCTACACCTAGGGAAATGTCTATGATATACAAAGATTGAAATTAGATTTTTTTCTTTTGCTCTTTGGTTTATTCTGACTTAGCTGGCCTCCTGATCATGATGTACCTAAGATGGACATGATCTTCTGGTTCTTATTCGCCCTTCACAAGTTTCCATGGAATCCATGCCTACAGCATTTGTTTTATCCTTAAAAAACAAAAACAAACAAACAAACAAAAAAAACCCACCTAATTCTACTGAGAAGGGTCCATGTTTACACATGTTAAAGTCGAGAAGAAGAGACCATTGTATCTTTAGAAGTCTTACACCAGCCTCATCTATAGGATGAGTTTCAGTTCAGTCATAAAGGAAGACAAATTATTAAAATACATATTTAAAAATTCAATCTTTGTGAAGGTATTTACACAAAAAAATCTGCTGGTGGCAAATAAAGGGTATGCGTTAGTCTAGAGATGGTATTTTATTTGATGAGTAAAATGTTAAACTATTTTAAAGACATTAAAATAGCCAGGAGTGAATTAAATCTCTAAATTAGCAAAACAAAACATGTGATGAATCTTGATTTTACAAACTTAGTGAATGAATTCTTCTGGTCTTGAGAACAAATAGGCATGATACTTGACTTTGTGAAGCATGTAAATTGAGCAAAACCTCCAGTTAGGGTATTCAGCAAATTCCCAAAGTTGACACAGTACATTTTTAATCTGAAAACTGGACAAAATATTTACTCCAAAACATTGTACAAACATGGCTATAACTTCCATGCTTTTTTGCTGGAACCATTTGGATTAAGAATTCAAGTGCAGAATACGCATATGGTACATCCACGAAACAGTCATTAAAATATCAGATATATAAAATGAAAATTATTATTCTCAGGGTAAAGTATGGGAGTAAAATCTGGAAATATTTGTGTACTGGATAGTGATATTAAGGGTATTTGTAAAAGTATTATGATCTTAAAATTTAACATAATAACAATGTATACTTAAATTATATGAGTAATTTAACTTTATTTTTCAGATAAAGGATTTAGCATTGGAGTGTATAAAAAAGATGAACATCATTTGGTATTCAAATTTTCATGTAATAAACGGTATAAGAGTATGTTTGTAAACACTGTCATAAAATATAAATGATAAAAACAAACAGTCCCACCCCCAATTTTTTGAAATTTTTATCATTTGATACTGTATGTCAGAATGAAGTACACAAGCTTTATTTTACAGAATAGTGAGGTGTTGATTATTTAAAATTGCATTTTCATGTATAAAATGGTATTACATACTTAAGTAGAATAAAATGTGTGATATGAAGTAAACAAATGAGTACATATAACACATTGGCAAATTAAAACAGTCTCTTTGTTGGTTTAATATAAATAGCTAAAAGACAATCAATTTTATCAGTTTTATGTGATAGTAGAAAGTCAGAAAATTTACTATAAATTTTAGGTTTATTAATTTGGAGACAAATGTGTTCATATATTTTTCCATGACATATCCTTATTTATAAATATGTTCACACATTTTCTACCATCACAAAAATGTATTAAAGAAAACACAGTTGCCATTTACATCATTCTGCCATTACATCTAATGAAAGTCATGTACCTCTTTGTGCTCCTTCAAATTAAGAATCTCCTTTTGCAACAACAGCAACAACACAGAAGCCACACATACACTCATAATCACTCACATATTTCATCCAGAGCTCTCATTTCAAATTCATAAATACCTTTGTCATGGGATCTTAAAACATATAGACTTGAAAAATACTTTCATTCTGATATTAGAACAGGTCACAAGTCCATAAACAATGATTCTATATTCTTGTGAGTGCTTTGTTATATAACAAACACAAGCAAAATGATAAATATGATTTGTTTATCTTGCTTGAATATCTTGCTCTTTACTGGCATACTTCATGACATGGTGTTTATTTGAATAATATTAAAATTCAAACATTTTGACCAAAAGTTTATTAGTCTCATTTAGCCCATTATACATAATGTAATAAATAATGTTCACAATTATCCAAAAAAGGGCATCTATAGATTCATACTACATTATGTGATATTTTTTGATTTACAAATTGCCCAGAGGATGAATCAGACTTAACTGAATAATGACAGACTTTGTCGACTATCTGTTTAAGCCCTTTAAAAAAAAATCCTAAAACAAGACAAAAAAAACTGTTTGAGTGACCTGCTCCAACTCTTTGTTGTTTATTTTTTCCATGCATATAGTTCCTGAGGAGGAAATTATACAGCATGAGAGTCCATGAGATGACAGTTACCAATAGAGTAAAGGAGATTCCCTGAGGTGTGAGCTTCCATTGTATGACAGAGATGAAACTTAGATCTCTGGAAGAACAGCCAGAATTTGTAAACTTGGAGTAAACTCTCAAATCATGTGCTGTTGTATGTATTCATGAATAGTATTCCTAGCTTTATATGCAAAGAAAAAGTAACTCAGAATAGCATGTAGATAATTACAAACCAATCACTACTACTCTAATATTCATTAGAAATGGATTTGCGGCCTTCAGCTGGGGCAGCCATCTTGCCCCAGAGCCCCACGTGCAAACAGTGGGCACACTGGACGCAGTGAGCGGCTGGAGTCAGGTGCATGGCCAGAGTTATAGCTTAGCTTAGCTCTGCAGGAGATCCGGGCACAGAAAGCTCAGCTACAGGTGCAGACTACGGCCGGGACCAGCTCTCTGAGTGGACTAGCAGCGAGGGGCCACCGGGCCGCCTCGGGCACAGCTCAGAACTCTAGCAGCTGGAGTCAGGGGCCTGAACTCAGAGTGAGCATAGTCCAGCACAGACAAGCTGCCAGAAGGGAGCTGTCTCCTGGGGAGAGGCGTGCTGTGCTTTCAGCAGGGCGCCATATACAATAAGACCAACTAACGCCAGAGATAAAGAGATGGCAAAAGGCAAACATAGGAACGTTATTAACAGAAATAAAGGCAATATGGCACCATCTGAACCCAATTTGCCAACCACAGCAAGTCCAGGATACCCCAGCACACCAGAAAAACAAGAGTTAGATATAAAAGCACAGGTCATGATGCTCCTAGAGGAACACAAAAAAGACATAAACAAATCTCTTAAAGAAATGCAGGGGAACATCAATAGGGTAGAAGCTCTTACAATCCAAACACAAAAAACACTTAAAGAACTCCAGGAGAATATGGGCCATCAGACAGAAACCAATAAAGAGGAAATGAGAAAATCAGTTAAAGAAATGCAGGAGAACTTGAAACAACAGGCAGAAGTCATGAAAGAGGGAGCACAAAAATATATTAAAGAGTTACATGAAAACACAAACAAACAAATGATGGAACTGAGCAAAACCATCCAAGATCTGAACACAGAGGTAGAAACAACTAAGAAATCACAAAAGGAGGCAACCTTGGAGATAGAAAACCTTGGGAAGAAATCAGGGGTCGTAGATGCAAACATAAACAACAGAATACAAGAGATAGAAATAAGAATCTCTGATGCTGAAGATAACATAGTAACCATTGACTCCACAGTCAAAGAAAACGCAAAATCCAAAAGGCTTGTAACCCAAAACATCCAGGAAATCCAGGACAAAATGAGAAGACCAAACCTAAGGATTATAGGGATAGATGAGAGTGAAGATCTACAACTTAAAGGGCCAGCAAATATCTTTAACAAAATTATGGAAGAAAACTTTCCTAACTTAAAGAGAGAGATGCCCATGAATATACAAGAAGCCTACAGAACTCCAAACAGACTGGACCAGAACAGAAACACCTCCTGTCACATAATAATCAAAACCCCAAATGTACTAAACAAAGAAAGAATATTAAAGGCGGTAAGAGAAAAGGGCCAAGTAACATATAAAGGAAGACCTATCAGAATCACACCAGACTTCTCTCCAGAAACCATGAAAGCTAGAAGATCCTGGGCAGACCTCATGCAGACCCTAAGAGAAAACAAATGTCAGCCAAGACTACTATACCCAGCAAAACTCTCAATCAACATAGATGGAGAAATCAAAATATTCCATGACAGGACCAAATTTACACAATATCTTTCCACTAACCCAGCTCTACAAAGGATAATAGGACGAAAACTCCAACACAAGGAAGGAAATGGCACCCAAGAAAAAGCGAAAAAGTAAACTTCTTCCATCAAACTCAAAGGAAGATAACTACTCAAAAACAAAAATAACATCAAACATGTCAGGAAGTAATAATCACTATTCCTTAATATCTCTTAACATCAATGGACTCAACTCCCCAATAAAAAGACATAGACTAACAGACTGGATATGGAAACAGGACCCTACATTTTGCTGCTTACAAGAAACACACCTCAGAGTCAAAGACAAACACTACCTTAGAGTAAAAGGATGGAAGACAATTTTGGAAGCAAATGGTCACAGAAAGCAAGCTCGAGTAGCCATTTTAATATCAGATAAAATTGCCTTTCAACCCAAAGTCATCAAAAGAGACACAGAAGGTCACTTCCTGCTAGTCAAAGGAAGAATCCACCAAGAGGAACTCACAATTCTAAACAGCTACGCTCCAAATGTAAGGGCACCCTCATTTGTAAAAGAAACCTTACTAAAGCTCAAAGCACACATTGCACCTAACACAATGATTGTGGGGGACCTCAATACTCCACTATCTACAGTGGACCGACCAGGAAAACAGAAACTAAACAGAGACACGGAGAAACTCATCGAAACTTTGGAGCAATTGGATTTAACAGATATATATAGAACATTTCACCCTAAAGCAAAAGACTATACCTTTTTCTCAGCCCCTTATGGTACCTTCTCCAAAATCAACCATATAATTGGACACAAGACAGATCTCAACAAATATAAAAAGATCAAACTAATGCCATGCCTCTTATCAGATCACCATGGGGTAAGAGTGTTCTTCAATAGCAACAAAAACAACAGAAAATCCCCATACGCTTGGAGGCTGAACAATATTCTACTCAATGATACCTTAGTCCAGGAAGAAATAAAGAAAGAAATCAAAGAATTCTTAGAACTTAATGAAAATGAAGGCACAACATACCCAAATCTATGGGACACAATGAAAGCAGTGCTTAGAGGAAAACTCATAGCCCTGAGTGTCTCCAAAAAGAAACGGGAGAGAGCATATACTAGCAACTTAATGGCACACTTGAAAGCTCTGGAACAAAAAGAAGCAATTTCACCCAGGAGGAGTAGAAGACAGGAAATCATCAAACTCAGGGCTGAAATCAATCAAGTTGAAACAAAGAGAACCATGCAAAGAATCAACAAAACCAGGAGCTGGTTCTTTGAGAAGATCAACAAGATAGATAAACCAGACTTACTAAAGGGCACAGAGACAGTATTCAAATTAACAAAATTAGAAATGAAAAGGGAGATATAACAACAGAAACTGAGGAAATTCAAAAAATCATCAGATCCTACTACAAAAACCTATACTCAACACAACTGGAGAATCTGGAGGAAATGGACAATTTCCTCGACAGTTACCAAATACCAAAATTAAACCAGGATCAAATAGATCATCTAAACAGACCCATAACCCCCAAAGAAATAGAAGGGGTCATAGACAGTCTTCCAACCAAAAAGAGCACAGGACCAGACGGTTTTAGTGCAGAATTCTATCAGACCTTCAATGAAGTCCTGATACCGATACTCTTCAAATTATTCCACAAAATAGAAACAGAAGGAACACTACCCAACTCATTCTATGAAGCCACAATTACCCTGATACCAAAACCACACAAAGATCCAACTAAGAAAGAGAACTGCAGGCCAATTTCTCTTATGAATATCGATGCAAAAATACTAAACAAAATTCTTGCCAACCGAATCCAAGAACACATCAAAACGATCATTCACCATGATCAAGTTGGCTTCATCCCAGGGTTGCAGGGATGGTTCAATATACGGAAATCCATCAACGTAATCCACTACATAAACAAACTCAAAGAAAAAAACCACATGGTCATCTCATTGGATGCTGAAAAAGCATTTGACAAAATTCAGCATCCTTTCATGCTAAAGGTCCTAGAAAGAACAGGAATTCAAGGCCCATATCTAAACATAGTAAAAGCAATATACAGCAGACCAGTAGCCAACATCAAGGTAAACGGAGAAAAACTCGAAGCAATCCCTCTAAAATCAGGGACTAGACAAGGCTGTCCCCTCTCGCCATATCTCTTCAATATAGTACTTGAGGTACTAGCTAGAGCAATTCGACAACAGAGGGAAGTCAAAGGGATACAAATCGGAAAGGAAGAAGTCAAACTATCACTATTTGCAGATGATATGATAGTTTACTTAAGTGACCCAAAAACCTCCACCAGAGAACTCCTGCAACTGATAAACAACTTCAGCAAAGTGGCTGGCTATAAAATCAACTCAAGTAAATCAGTAGCCTTCCTATACGCGAAGGATAAGCAGGCCAAGAAAGAAATTAGGGAAATGACACCCTTCACAATAGCCACAAATGATATAAAGTATCTTGGAGTGACGCTAACCAAACAGGTGAAAGATTTATACGACAAAAACTTCAGGTCTCTGAAGAGGGAAATTGAAGAAGACATCAGAAAATGGGAAAATCTTCCATGCTCGTGGGTTGGCAGGACTAATATAGTCAAAATGGCAATCTTGCCCAAAGCAATATACAGATTCAATGCAATCCCCATCAAAATCCCAACTCAGTTCTTCATAGAGCTAGAAAGAGCAATTCTCAAATTCATCTGGAATAACAAAAAACCCAGGATAGCTAAAACTATCATCAACAGCAAAAGAACTTCTGGGGGAATCAATATCCCGGACCTCAAGCAATATTACAGAGCAGTGGTATTAAAAACTGCATGGTATTGGTTCAGTGACAGGGAAGCGGATCAATGGAATAGGATCGAAGACCCAGAATTGAACCCACACATCTATGTCCAATTGATCTTCGACAAAGGAGCTGAAAACATCCAGTGGAAAAAGGATAGCCTTTTCAACAGAAGGTGCTGGCTCAACTGGAAGTCAACATGCAGAAGAATGAGAATTGATCCACTCTTATCTCCTTGCACTAAACTCAACTCCAAGTGGATCAAGGATCTCCACATAAAACCAGACACACTAAAACTAATAGAAAAGAAACTGGGGAAGACCCTTGAAGACATCGGCTCAGGGGAAAAATTCCTGAACAGAACACCAATTGCTTATACTCTAAGAACAAGAATAGACAAATGGGACCTCATAAAACTACAAAGCTTTTGTAAGGCAAAAGACACTGTCAAAAGGATAAATCGGCAACCAACAAATTGGGAAAAAATCTTCACCAACCCCACATCCGACAGAGGACTAATCTCCAATGTATACAAAGAACTCAAGAGGTTAGACCCCAGAAAACCAAATAACCCTATCCAAAAATGGGGTACAGAGCTAAACAGAGACTTTTCACCTGAAGAAATTCGGATGGCTGAGAAACACCTTAAAAAATGTTCAATATCACTAGTCATTAGGGAAATGCAAATTAAAACAACCCTGAGATTTCACCTCACACCAGTCAGAATGGCTAAGATTAAAAACTCAGAAGACATCAGGTGTTGGCGAGGATGTGGAGAAAGAGGAACACTCCTCCACTGCTGGTGGGAATGCAAGCTGGTACAACCACTCTGGAAATCAGTATGGTGGTTCCTCAGAAAACTGGGCGTGATACTTCCAGAGGACCCAGCCATACCACTCCTGGGAATATACTCAGAAGAGTCACCAGCATGCAATAAGGATACATGCTCCACTATGTTCATAGCAGCCTTATATATAATAGCCAGAAGCTGGAAAGAACCCAGATGTCCCTCAACAGAGGAATGGATACCAAAAATGTGGTATATATACCCAATGGAGTACTATTCAGCCATTAGAAACAATGAATTCATGAAATTCTTAGAGAAATGGATGGAGCTGGAGAACGTCATACTAAGTGAGGTGACCCAGTCTCAAAAGAATACCCATGGTATACAGTCACTGATAAGTGGATAGTAGCCTAGAAGCTTGGAACAACAAAGACACAAATCACATATCAAGTGATGTCTCACAAGAAGATAGGAGTGGACACTGGTGCTAGAATGGACCAAAACATCATTGTGGGTGAGTACAAGAACAGTAAAGTGGGAGGGGGTGGATGCGGGAGCAGGGAGAGGGAAAAGGACATGTGGGACCTTTGGGGGTGGGGAACCAGAAAAAGGGAAATGAATTGTAAATATAGAATATATACAATAAAAAATAAAAAAAAGAAATAAAAAAAAGAAATGGATTTGCCCACAGAGTTTTGAATTACAAGATAACATATATTAAATAATTGCTATATTTCATAAGATGTAAAATACTCATTTTGTGCATATATATACATACATACACATATATATTGGTCTTTTGTGCACCTATAAAGAAGAATTACATTATATCTGTTCTGTTTTTGATTACATAAGTTTAAATGTAGGTCTTCATGGTCCAGAGATATACATATGATAGCAAATAGATGGTGTATTATTTAGGATTATATAAGGAATTTAGTTAGTATATACTATAAAAGTTTATTTATTAGATGAGCTACAGAACAGGAGTATAAATTTAATAATGATTATCAATCTACATGAAGATGAATGAGAGTTTCATAAAGTCTAACTCAATGAGCCTAATGTACCAATAAGTCCATCATAGTTAAGAAATCTTCTGTAACCTATATTTCTCAAGTTCATACTCAAAGGTTAAAGATTCTGTGCGATGAACTATTGATGAGAACAACATCAGAAACAGCCAGAAGTATTCAAACACAAAATTGGAAGGTGGACAGAGAAACAGAACTACATTTTATTGACTCTCTAAATTTTATACCACAGTCAGAGGGTGTAGTCTACTCTCTGAAAATGGTTTGTCCTTTCAGTTAACCCAGGTAGATGCAGATGTCTATATGAGATTTCAAATCTGTTCAAAGTGAACATTGAAATTAGGCATCATATAAAATATATATGACTCTTCTAATATAAAAATTTGAATGCAACAAAAATTATGCCTCCTGAAGTAAGTTAGAATGTATTTCTCTTCTTTTTTCTTTTATTTATTTATTTTTATATATTTTTTATTTTTTTAACATTTTTTGATTTTCTATATTCTTTGTTTACATTCCAAAGGCTTTCCCCTTTCCCAGATCCCCACCATCATATGTCCCATAAGTCCTCTCCCTCCTAACTATTCCCCAATCACACCCCCCCCACCATTTCTCTGTTCTGGATCTACAAAACTGGATCCAATCTTTTCAGGCCCAGGGTCCTCTCCTTTCTTTTTCTTGTGAATCATTTGAATTGCTAATTGTGCCTTGAGTATTTAGGGCTTCTGGGCTCATTAACATCCACTTATCAGTGATTGCATTTCATGTGTATTCTTTTGTGATTGGGTTAACTTGCTTAGGGTGATATTTTCCAGATCTAACCATTTACCTACAAATTGCATGAATTCATTATTTTTAATTGCTGAGTAGTATTCCATTGTATAAATATACCACATTTTCTGTATCCATTCCTCTTTTGAGAGATATCTGGGCTTCTTCCAATTTCTGGATATTATAAACAAGGCTGCTATGGACATAGTGGAGCATGTGTCTTTATTGTATGCAGGGGAATCCTCTGGGTATATGCCCAGGAGTGGTATGCCTGTGGTCCTCTGGAACCACCACACTGATTTCCAGAGCAGTTTTACCATTTTGCAATCCCACCAACAGTGGAGGAGTGTTCCACAACCATCCAGTGGAAAAAAAGATAGCCTTTTCAACAAATGGTGCTGGTTCAACTGGAGGTCAACATGCAGAAGAATGCGAATTGATCCACTCTTATCTCCTTGTACTAAGATCAACTCCAAGTGGATCAAGGACCTCTACATAAAACCAGACACACTGAAACTATTAGAAAAGAAACTTGGGAAGACCCTGGAGGACATGGGCACAGGGGGAAAGTTCCTGAACAGAAGATCAATAGCTTATGCTCTAAGATCAAGAATTGACAAATGGGACCTCATAAAATTACAAAGTTTCTGTAAGGTAAAGGACACTGTCAGAAGGACAAAACGGCAACCAACAAAATGGGAAATGATCTTCACCAACCCCACATCCGACAGAGGGCTAATATCCAATATATACAAAGAACTCAAGAAGTTAGACCACAAAGAACCAAATAACCCTATCAAAAAATGGAGTACAGAGCTAAACAAAGAATTTTCACCTGAAGAAATTCAGATGGCCGAGAAACACCTTAAGAGATGTTCAACATCATTAGTCATCAGGGAAATGCAAATCAAAACAACCCTGAGATTCCACCTCACACCAGTCAGAATGGCTAAGATTAAAAACTCAAGAGACAACAAGTGCTGGGGAGGATGGGAGGATATGGAGAAAGAGGAACACTCCTTTCTTTTTTCTTTTTTCTTTTTTTTCTTTTCTTTTCTTTTCTTTCTTTCTTTTTTTTTTTTTTTTTTGAGACAGGGTTTCTCTGTGTAGCCCTGACTGTCCTGGAATTCCCTCTGTAGACCAGGCTGGCCTCGAACTCAGAAATCTGCCTGCCTCTGCCTCCCTGGGTTTACAGGCATGAGCCACAATGCTCAGCTCTAGAATGTATTTCTAATCCTGTTTTTTGTTTGTTTGTTTGTTTCAATTTTAACTCATTAGTTTCTCATAGACTACATCACAAAAGCAGCCTCAACAAGAAAAAAGGGTCCCAAAAGTTAACAAAAGAGCTAGAGACAGCCTGCTCTGCTTGCCCATGTTCAGAAGCTGCATAAGAAGACCAAGCCCTGTACCTTATATTCAGAGGACTTAAGTCAGACTCGCACAGGCTCTCTGGTTCTTGGTTCAGACTCCACAATAGCAGATGGGCCCATGTTAGACAATTTTGTGGGTTCTCTTGACGAGTCCTTAACCCCTCTGACTTTTCCTTCTGTATCCATTCTTCCCCTGTGGGATATCTTCGTTGATTCCAGCTTCTGGCTATCACAAATAAGACTGCTATGAACATAGTGGAACTCTTGACCGTGTGGCATGGTGGGACATCTTTTGAATTTATGCACAAAAGTGGTATAGCTGGGTCTTCAGGAAGATCTATTTCCAATTTTCTAAGGAACCTCCAGATTGATTTCCAGAGTGGTTGTACCAGTTTGCAATCCTACCAGAAATGGAGGAGTGTTCCTCTTTCTCCACATCCTCTCCAGCACATGTTGTCACCTGAAGTTTTGATCTTAGCCATTCTGATTGGTGTGAGGTAGAATATCAGGGTTGGTTGGATTGTATTTCTCTGATCTCTAAGGACTTCATTCATATCTTTAAGTGCTTCTGAGCCATTTGAGATTCCTCTGTTGTGAATTATCTGTTTATCAGTTTAGTTCTATACCCTATTTTTTAATTGGGTTGTTCCTTGTTTTTGTTTTGCAGATTAGCTTCTTGTTTTTTTTTTCTTTTTTTCCAACTTATTCTTAGAACTTTATTTGGTTGTTACAAAATATGTAAGGATATAGATACATGTATACATACATACATACATGCATGCATACATACATACAAATATACATACATACATATATACATATACACATATATGCATATATAGACTTATACATATACACATATATACAAATACACATATATATACATATTCACATACATATATGTACATATACACATATATACATGTACACATGCAAACATGTACACATATACATGTATACACATATATACATATTTATATGCATATATATGCATATATGCACGCACACACAAACATATATGTATGAAGTGTTAGGGGGAATATGGAAGAAAGCAGCCAGAAGTACAAGAGTTACCCTAAAGAGCCAGGATAATATTGAAATGTATTTTTCACCTTTCAAAGAATGTGACAGCATAGACGAGTAAGGCAAACATTAAGGCATTTTTTTTTAATTTTCTATATTCTTTGTTTACATTCCAAATGATTTCCCTTTCCCAGTTCCCCCCTCACCATATGTCCCATAAGCCCTCTTCCCTCTGCCCGTTCTCCAATCAACCCCCTTGCACTCTTCTGCCCTGGTACTCTCCTACAATGCTGCATCAAGCCTTTCCAGGACCCAGGCCCTCTCCTTACGTCTTCTTGGGAATGATTTGATATGTGAATTGTGTCTTGGGTATTCAGAGCTTCTGGGCTAATATCCACTTATCAGTGACTGCATTTCATGTGTATTCTTTTGTGATTGGGTTAGCTCACTTAGGATGATATTTTCCAGTTCCAACCATTTGCCTAAGAATTTCATGAATTCATTGTTTTTAATTGCTGAGTAGTATTCCACTGTATAAATATACCACATTTTCTGTATCCATTCCTCCATTGAGGGACATCTGGGTTCTTTCCAGCTTCTGGCTATTATAAATAAGGCTATAAGGCAAAAATAAATAAATAAATAAATAAATAAATAAATAAGGAGAAACATGAAGTAAGATTCATGCACAGGAATACTTTATCTTGCCTTCACTGAGTTTTTATTTTTTTGAGTGATAATGTTTTTATTTCAAGCTACAAGTCAAAGTAGCTTTATTATATGACAACAGCTAACAATATGTCTGTCCTGTTCTGTCTCTAGCTTTCAAAACACAGTCTATTCTCAGTTCATATCTGATAACTGTTCTCCAAAATACAATTCTTTCATCATCTTATTCTCCAAGTTCTTATAGCACTTTGTCTTAGGTAGGGTTTTACTGCTGTGAACAGACACTATGAACAAGGCAACTCTTATAAGGACAACATTTAATTGATGCTGGCTTACAGGTTCAGAGGTTCAGTCCATTATCATCAAGGAGAACATGACAGTGTTGAGGAAGGCATGGTACAGGAGTAGCTGAGAGTTCTATATCTTCATTTGAAGGCCACTAAGAGAATACTCACTTCCAGGCAGCTAAGAACATGTGTGCCCATGCTCACAGTGACACACTAATTCCAGCAAGGCCAATCCTCCAAATAGTGTCATTCCCTGGGCTAGGCATATTTAAACCACCACATACATTATTTTTTTAAAAAATTAACATATAATTTACATGCCAACTATTTTCTTATTTGAAACATACAATCCAATAGCTTTTAGTATATCTGTAGATATCCCAGAATTGTGACCCTAAGAACAGGGTTAAAGCCTTTAGCGGACATCTTTAAAACTAAGATCAGAACTTTGCTACTAACTCCTCTTACCTAGTTAGAACTCAGCCTTGAAAATTTACTTCACTGACTCATGGGCTGCTACAGGAGAATTGTTTTCTTTATGCCATTTAGATGATATAAACAGCCTACTCTTTAATGTATTTTACCTGAGGCTGCAGATTCCATTGATGATTCTGAATCAAATATTATCAGTGAGGCTACAAAGCAGCCATCCTGCCATACACAGATGTTTATTAGTTAAAATGTACTATTCAGATCTTTCCCCATGTACTGTTAGCATCCCCTCATAGATTCATATTCTATCAATGGATTCTAGCTATAATTGTCTGTATTTATTTTTTAATCTTTTTAAGTGTTTTTATTTTATGTATATGAGTACATCATTGCTGTCCTCAGACATATCTGAATAGGGCATATATACATATACACATATGTGAGTGTAATTACATATTTGTTTTAGTTACATTTCAAATGGTATCCCCTTTCCTCATTACCCCTCCAAAACCCCCATATCCCATTCCCACTCCCCCTGCTTACCAGGCCCCCCCACTTCCCTGACCCGGCATTCCCCTATACTGGGGCATTGAGCCTTCATTGATGTCTGAAATGGCCTTCACTGAGTTTTAATATGTCTTGAAAAAAAGAGGCAACACTAGAATAAATATCTTGAGTTATTTATTTATTTTTGATAATGGACATCTATCGAATGTGCAGTTAGGGAAGAAATTTTCCCAATCTGCAGGTTGCTAATTTGTCCTATTGACAGTGTCCTTTGCCTTACAGAAGCTTTTCAGTTTCATGAGGTCCCATTTATCAATTCTTGATCTTAGAGCCTGAGCCATTGGAGTTCTGTTTAGGAAATCAATCCACTCCCTCCCCTCTCCCCCAATGTCAATGAGTTTTAAGCTCTTTTCCACTTCCTCTTGTATATGATTCAGTGTATCTGGTTTTATATTATGGTTCTTGGACTTACACTTTGTGCAAGGTGACAAATATGAACCTATTTTCATTTATCTATATGCCAAGACACAGAATAGCACCATTTAGTGGAGATGCTGTCTTTTTTCCATTGTGTGTTTTAGGAATTTTTGCTCAAGATGGAGTGGTTTTGTTTCTGTGCTTTCACTTCTATTCCACTGATCAAGATGTCTATCTCTGTACCAATGCCATGCAGCTTTTATCACTCTTGCTATGGAGTATAGCTTGAGATGAGGGATGGTGATTCCTTTACAAGTTTTTGTTTGTTTGTTTGTTTTTTATTTTTAAGAAATGTTTTTGCTATCCTGGGGTTTTTATTTCTCCATATGGAACTGAGAATTGCTCTTTTATGTATTTGAAGAATTTTGTTGGAATTGCGATGGGGACTGCATTGAAACTGTACATTGCACTTGGTAGGATGTCAATTTTTACTACTTTAATTCTACAAACCCATGAGCATGGGAGATCTCTCCATTTTCTGAAGTCTTCTATTTATTTCTTGAAATACTTGAAGTTCTAGTCATATAGATCTTTCAATTGTTTTGTTACGTTACCCCAAGATATGCTATATTATTTGTAAAAATTGTGAATTGTGTTGTTTTCCTAATTTCTTTTTTTATTATTAGATAATTGAATTTTTACATTTCAAATGGTATTCCCTTTCCTCATTACCCCCCTGAAAATCCCCTATCTCATCCCGGCTCACCCCCTCACCCCCCAACAATTTCCTGACATACATTCCCCTGTTCTGGAGAATGGAGCCTTCACAGAACCAATGGCCTCTCCTCTCATTGATGCCTGAAATGACCATCTTCTGCTACATATGAAGTTGGAGCCATTGTCCATTCATGTGTACTCTTTGGTTGGTGATTTAGTCCCTGGGAGCTCTGGGGGTTACTGGTTGGTACATATTATTGTTCCTCCTGCAGGGCTGCAAACCTCCTCAGCTGCTTAGGTCCTTTCTCTAGCTGCTCCACTGGGGACCCTATACTCAATCTATTGGTTGGCTCTTAGCCATGGTTATTTTAACCCACCTTCCAATAAGAATCAAAGTATCCACACTTTGCTCTTCCTTTTTCTTGAGCTTCATGAGGTCTATGAGTTGTATGTTGGGTATTCTGAACGTTTGGGCTAATATCCACTTATTGGCTAGTGCATACCATTTGTGTTCTTTTGTGATTGGTTTACCTCACTCAGGATGATTTTTTTCTAGGTCCATCTATGTGCCAAAGAATTTCATGAATTTATTGTTTTTAACATCTAAGTAGTATTCCGTTGTGTAAATGTACCACATTTTCTGTATCTATTCCTCTGTTGAGGGACATCTGGGTTCTTTCCACCTTCTGGCTATTATAAATAAGGCTGGTATGAACATAGTGGAGCATGTGTCCATACTACATGTTGGAGCACCTTCTGGGTATATTCCTAGGGGTGCTATAGCTGGGTTCTCGGGTATTGAACCATCCCTGCATCCCTGGGATGAAGCCTACTTGATCATGGTTGATGAGCATTTTGAGTGTTCTTGGATTCAGTTGGCAAGAATTTTATTGAATATTTTTGCATCAATATTCATAAGAGAAATTGATCTAAAGTTCTCTTTCTTTGATGGGTCTTTGCATGGTTTTGGTATCAGAATAACTGTGGCTTCATAAAGCAAGTTGGGTAGTGTTCCTTCTGTTTCTCTTTTGTGGAATATTCTCTTTTGAAGAGTATTGGTGTTAAGTCTTATTTGTAGGTCTGCTAGAACTATGCATTGAACCCTTTTGGTCCTGGGCTCTTTTTGGTTGCAAGACTATTAATGACTGCTTCTATTTCTTTAAGGATTATGAGATTGTTTATATCATTTATCTGATCCTGACTTAACTTTTCTACCTGGAATCTGTCTAGAAAAAATGTTCATTTCATCTATATTTTCCACTTTTGTTGAGTACAGGCTTTTCTAATAGGATCTGATGATTTCTTGGGTTTCCTCAGTATCTGTTGTTATGTCTCCCTTTTCATTTCTGATTTTGCTGATTTGGATACTTTCTCTTTTCCCTCTGCTTAGTTTGGTTAATGGTTTATCTATCTTGTTGGGTTTTTTTTTTCAAAGAATCAGCTTCTGGTTAGGTTGATTCTTTGTATAGGTCTTTTTGTTTCTACTTGGTTGATTTCAGCCCTGAGTTCGACTATTTCCTGCCATCCACTCCTCTTGGGTATATTTGCTCCTTTTTGTTCTAGAGCCTTTAGCTGCGCTATCAAGCTGTTAGTGTATGTTCTTTCCAGTTTCTTTTTGGAGACACTCAGAGCGATGAGTTTTCCTTTTAGCACTGCTTTCATTGTGCCCCATAAGTTTGGGTATGTTGTGCCTTTGTTTTCATTAAATTCTGAAAAGTCTTTAATTTCCTTCTTTATTTCTTCCTTGACCAAGTTATTGTTGAGTCACTCAATTTCCATGTAAATTTGGGCTTTCTGTTGTTAGTGTTGTTATTGAAGACCAGACTTAGTCAGTGGTTATCTTATAGGGTGCATGGAATTATTTCAATCTTCTTATATCTGCTGAGGTCTGTTTTGTGACTGAGTATATGGTCAATTTTGGAGAAGGTACTGTGAGGTCCTGAGAAGAAGGTATATTCTTTTGAATTAGGATGAAATGTTCTATAGATACCCGTTAAATCCATTTGGTCCATAACTTCTGTTAGTTTCACCGTGTCTCTGTTAAGTTTGTGTTTCCCTGATCTGTCCATTGATGAGTGTAGGGAGTTGAAGTCTCCCACTATTATTGTTTGAGTACAATTTGCACTTTGAACTTTAGTAAAGTTTCTTTTATGAAAGTGGAGTGGTGAAGGATCCATCACCTTGGTCAGGTGAAGGATCAATAGATGCTCTAACAAAGGGAAATGGTGGTGGTGGGAGTGGGTCCTGTGGAGGGGCATATACTTGGAGTCAGGTGGTGGGAGGAGGGGTTTGGGGTTTTCAGGGAGGGGAGAACCAAGAAAGGTTTTGCCAATTGAAATGTAAATGAAGATTATATTCAATAAAAAAGAAAGTGGGTGCCCTTGCATTTGCATTTCTCAGAATTGAGAATTCACCTTGGTAGATTTTTCATTTGATGAGTATAAAGTGTCCTTCTCTATCTTTTTTGATTACTTAGGTTGAAAGTCAATTTTGTTTGATATTAGAATGGCTACACCAGTTTGTTTCTTGGTAACATTTGCTTGGAAAATTGATTTCCAGGCTTTTACTCTGAAGTAGTATCTGTCTTTGTGCCTGAGGTGAGTTTCCTGTGTGCAGCAACAGGCTGGGTCCTGCTTATGTAACCTGTCTGTTAGTACTTTTATTGGAGAATTGAGTCCATTGATAGTAAGATATATTAAGGAGAAATGATTGTTGCTTCTTGTTATTTTTGTTATTAGAGGTGGAGTTACATTTGTGTGGTTATCTTCATTTTTGTTTGTTAAAAAATAATTTCTTGCTTTTTCTTTGTTTTTCTTTTTTTTTTCTTTTTCTTTTTTTTTTCTTTTTCTTTTTTCGAGACAGGGTTTCTCTGTTTAGCCCTGGCTGTCCTCGAACTCACTCTGTAGACCAGGCTGGCCTTGAACTCAGAAATCTGCCTGCTTCTGCTTCCCAGAGTGCTGGGATTACAGTCATGCGCCACCACCACCTGGCTAATTTCTTGCTTTTTCTAATGTGTAGTTTCTCTCCTTTTGTTGGTGTTTTCCATTCATTATCCTTTGAAGGGCTGGATTTATGGAAAAAAATATTGTGTAAATTTGTTTTTGTCATAGAATACCTTGGTTTCTTCATCAATGGTAATTGAAAATTTTGCAGGGTATAGTATCCTGAGTTGGCATTTGTGTTCCCTTAAGGTCTGTATGACATCTGCTCAGGATCTTCTGGTTTTTATGTTCTCTAGTGAGAAATCTGATATAATTCTGATAGGTCTGCCTTTATGTTACTTGACCTTTTTCCCTTACTGCTTTTAATATTCTTTCTTGGTTTAGTGAATTTGGTGTTTTTTTTTAAATTTATTTATTGGATATATTCTATATTTACATTTCATTTCCCTTTTTCTGTTTCCCCATCCCCCAAAGGTCTCACATGCCCTTTTCCCTCCCCCCCCACCCCCCCATCCACCCCTTCCCACTTTCCTGTTCTGGTATTCCTCTACACTGATGATTTTTGATCCTTTCCAGCACCAGTGTCTACTCCTTCCTTATTGTCGGATATCATTTGATATGTGGATTGTGTCTTTGGTGTCCTAAGAGTCTAGGCTAATATCCACTTATCAGTGAGTGAATTTGGTGTTTTAATTATTAGGTGACCAGGAGGAATTTCCTTTCTGGTCCAATCTATTTGGAGTTCTGTAGACTTCTTATATGTTCATGGGCATCTCTTTCTTTAGGTTAGGCAAGTTTTCTTCTATAATTTTGTTGAAAACACTTACTGGCCCTTTAAGTTGGAAATTTTCTTTCTCTTCTCTACCTATAATCCTTAGGTTTGGTCTTCTCATTTTGTCCTGCATTTCCTGGATGTTTTGGGTTAGGAGCTTTTTGCATTTTGCATTTTCTTTGACTGTTGTGTCATTGCTTTCTATGGTATCTATTGCATCTGAGATTCTCTCTTCTATCTCTTCTATTCGGTTGTTGTTTGCATCTATGAGTCCTGTCTTCTTTCCTTGATTTTCTATGTTCAGAATTAGATTTCAGTATTGTTTCTACCTCCATTTTTAGATCCTGGATGGTTTTGTTCAATTCCTTTACATGTTTGGTTGTGATTTCCTGTAATTCTTTAAAGACTTCTACCTGTTTACCTGTGTTCTCCTGTATTTCTTTAAGGGAGTTATTTATGTCCTTCTTGAAGGCCTATATCAGTATCATGAGCTATAATTTTAAATCCATATCTTGTTTTCCTGGTATGTTTGGGTATCTAAGACTTGCTGTTGTGGGAGAATTAGGTTTGGATGGTGCCATGCTGCCTTGATTTAGGTTGGTAAATTTCCTATGTTTGCTTTTCACCATCTAGTTATCTCTGGTGTTCATTGGTCCTGTGGTCTCTGGATGGTGCTTGTCCCTCCTGTGGGCCTGCAAGCCTGTCTCAGCACCCCTCGGTAACTGGCTTTCCCCTGACACAAAGTGCTGTAGCTCAGGCTAACTCCTGGGTGCAGATGAAGCCTGGAAGGACCCTGTGCCAATTGTTCCACCACTCCTGTGTTTCCTGTGCTCCTGGCTGCACCTGCATGCTCAGTAGATAGAGAAAAAAGGCAGTCTCATCTCCAAACTCAGCAGTCAAATCACTCCCTGAAAAGCAGTTCTCCCCTGGCAGGATTGGTGCACAGACAGCTGTGGTACTTCCCAGCTCCTGGGTGCATGCAGGTGGAGCCAGAATGTACTCTTCCCCAACTGTTCTGCCACTCCTGTGTTCCTGGCTGTACCCACCTGCACAGTTGCCAAAGAAAAAAAATCCCCTAATTTCTTTCTTAACCCATTTATCATTTGTATAAAAAATTGATTTATTTGAGTTAATTTTATATCTAGCTACTTTGCTGAACTTGTTTATCAACTGAAGAAATTCTCTGGTAGATTTTTTGGGGTTGCTTATGTATACTATCATATCATCTGCAAATAGTGATACTTTGACTTCTTCTTTGTCAATTTGTATCCCTTTGATCTCCTTTGGTTGTCTTATTGCTCTAGCAAGAACTTTGAGTACTATATTGAGTAGATATGGGTAGAGTGATCATCATTGTCTGATCCCTAATTTTAGTGGTATTGCTTCAAGTATCTCTCCATTTAATTAAATGTTGACTGTTGGTTTGCTCTATATTGCTTTTTTATATTTAGGAATGGACTTTGAATTCCTGAACAATGCAAAGAATCAACAACACCAAAGACTAGTTCTTTGAGAAAAACAACAAAATAGATAAACCCTCAGCCAGACTAAAGAAAGCTCCCACAGACAGTATCCAAATTAACAAAATCAGAAATGAAAAGGGAGACATAACAACAAAAACTGAGGAAATCCAATAATTATCAGATCTTACTACAAAAGGCTTTACTCAACAAAACTGGAAAATCTAGATGAAATGGATGGTTTTTTTTTAGACAGATACCGTGTACTAAAGTTAAATCAATATAGCAGGTAAACTATCTAAACAGGCCCATATCACCAAAGGAAATAGTAGAAGTCATTAAAAATCTCCCAACCAAAAAAAGCCCAGGGCCAAATTGCTCTTTTGCATAATTCTGCCAGATCTTCAAAGAAGAGATAATATCAACACTCCTCAAACTATTCCATAAAATAGAAACAGAAGGAACTCTACCTAATTCATTCTATAAAGCCATAGTCACTCTGATGCCTAAACCACAAAAGGATCCAACAAAAAAGAGAACTTCAGCCAATTTTGCTTATGAATATCAGTGCAAAAATACTCAATAAAATTCTCACAAACTGAATCCAAGAACACACTAAAAGCATCATTCACCATGATCACGTGGGCTTTATCCCAGGGATGCAAGATTGGCTCAATATAGGAAAATACATTAACATAATCCACTATATAATCAAACTCAAAGAAAAAGTCACATGATCATCTCATTAGATTTTTAACAATGCATTTTACAAAATACAGCACCCTTCATGTTAAAAGACTTGGAGAGATCAGGAATTCAAAGCCCATACCTAAACACAATAAAAGCAATATGCAGCAAACAAACAGGCAAAATCAAATCAAATAGAGAGATAATTGAAGCAATCAGGGACAAGACAATGATGACCAATATACCCATAACTATTCAATATAGTACTTGAAGTTCTAGCTAGAACAGTAAGAAAGCAAAAGGAGATCAAGAGAATACAAATTGACCAAGAAGAAGTCAAAGTATCACTGCAGATGATATCATAGTATACATAAGCAACCCCAAATATTCAACCAGAGAACTGCTACAGCTGATAATCAATTTCGGCAAGATGGCTGAATATAAAATTAACTCAAATGAATTAGTAGCCTTCCTTTATGCAAATGATAAACAGTCTGAGAAAAAAATGATAAAGTGTATTTTTATAATATTTTTACATATGGTCTTAGTCTTGATTTTCTATTGTAGGAAAGATGATAAAGTTACAAAAATTCATTATATCATTCTAAAATTATGTATATTCATTAAATATTCTAAGATTTGTCTTTAGTTTTATTTTTATTTATATATGTTTAAATATTTTATTGGTAATTTTATTTATTTACATATCAAATGTTATCCCCCTTCCCTGTTTCCTCTCAACAAATCCCTTACCACCTCCACCTCCCCTGCTTCATTGGGGGTGTTCCTCTACCCACCCACACACCCACTCTTGCTTCAGTGGCCTTACCCTGTATCATCAAGCCTTCTCAGGACCAAGGGCCTCTCCTCACATTGATGCCCCACAAGGCCATCCTTTGCTGCATTTGTACCTGGAGTCATGGGTCCCTCCATGTGTACTCTTTGGTCAGTGGTTTAGTTCCTGTGAGCTCTGGGGGTACTGGGTGGTTGATATTGTTGTTCTTCCTATGGGGTTGCAAACCACTTCAGCTCCTTCAGTTCTCCACCTAGCTCTTCCATTGCATTTGCCTGCACTCATTCTGATGGTTGGCTACAATCCACATCTGTATTGGTCAGGCTCTGGCAGAGCCCCTCATGGGACAGCTATTCCAGATTCCTGTCATCAAGCGCATCTTGGCATCAGCAGTAGTGTCTGGTTTTGGTGTCTGGGGATAGGATGGATGGTACATTTACACAATGGAATACTATTTGGCTATTAAAAACAGTGAATTCATGAAATTTGCAGGTAAAAGGATGAAATATCAAAATATCTTCCTGAGTGAGATAATCCAGTCACAAAAGAACACACATGATGTGAACCCACTGATAAGTGGGTATTAGCTCCAAATCTCAGAATACCCACAATGCAACTCACAGATCATATGAAGCTCAAGAAGAAGGAAGACAAAAATGTGTATGCTTCAGTACTCCTAAGAAGGGAGAACAAAATTGTCATTAGAGTTAGGCGGAGGGAGGGATCTGGGAACAAAAGAGGAGGGGAAGGAAATAGGGGCAGGATTAGGTGTGAGGGGAGGCAGGGAGAAGTATGGAGGGTCAGGAAATTGAACAGAGGTGTGTAGCAGTGGGGGGATGGGTAACTGCGGCTAGCCACCAGAACGTCCCAGATGCCAAGAAAGCAAGAAGCTCCCAGGACCCAACAGGGAGGACATTAACCAAACTACTGAACAACGGGATATAGAGCCTAAAGGGACTGTATCTAGTGGATAGGGATGGCCCCAATTTAGGGATAGAGCCACCCACCTACCTCAAAAATATTAATCCAGAATCCCTCCTGTCAAAAAGAAATGCAGGGACAAAAAGTGGAGCAGAGACAGATTTGTCTTTCTTAAACACACAGTAAAGCAAGAATGCCTCCTCATAACACAGTGCTCAGAAAATGGCATAAAGTGAAAGTTACCTTGTTAATCTCATCACATTCAAAAATAGATTCCTCAGAAGTTAAGCCTTAAGCCTGGCGTCGTGGCGCATGCCTGTAATTCCAGCACTTGGGAGGCAGAAGCAGGCAGATTTCTGAGTTTGAGGCCATCCTGGTCTACAGAGTGAGTTCCAGGACAGCCAGGACTATATAGAGAAACCCTGTCTCGAAAAAGCCAACAAAAAAAAAGTTAAGCCTTTAAAAAGTTTCAACCTCTTAGACTGTTTACTCTTTTGTAAAATATCACACCCCAGTATGAATCTATTAAGTCATGATTGTTTAGGTTCACAATCATCTCAAATTTCATCCAGAGGTATATTATAAACTATATAACTATGGTTATTTAGAAATTTCAGTATTTAAAAAAATGTAAAATACACAGGAAATTAAAATTAATATATTTTGATAAACAGTCCTTGTAAACAAATGCATGGATGAGACAACATTCTGGATATATAGTATAAGCTTCAATTACATAGCATGCATCTGGATGTCAGTGATCAGAGGACAATTCTCCTCCTCACTATATCCTATCCCACACCTCTTTTGGAAGCCTCCTACCATACCAGAGGCCAGATTAGTATCATGAACTCCAGTAAAGACTGCCCATTGATCCAGCCCCTTGCTTATCCTGCATAACTCCAACCTCTCCTCCATTTTTCCTCTCCATATGCCTGCCAATACCTATGGAAGAAATCTCCTAAACATCCCAAGGCCAGGTCAACCAGCATCCTGGTAAGACAGTCTCCCCTTCCCCTACCTATGTCTGCCCCTCGTGTCATTCTCAGCATATTCCACCCCAGCAGAGGCCCTGAACCATAGGTAAGACCCCTCATGCACCCATGCCACTGAGCATAACTGCAAGGGCCCCTCTTCTATTCTTTCCCACATCCAGATGCATCCCTCTAGTAGAAGCCTCCTACCACACAAGAGGCTAGGCCTGTATCCTGAACACCAGGGAAGACTCACTTTCATTCCTGCCATTCCTAACCCAGAAAAACTCAAAACTAGGCAACTTTTCTCTTTTTATGCCTGAGCATAAATCAGGCAGAAACCTACCGAATGCAAGGCCATCATACAGAACCCCAGGTAAGATTTCCCCCACCCTGCCTGTTCCTACCAACCAAAACCTCTACAGGCATTGTTATCCTCAGCACAATATGCTGGTTTATACTTCAGGTGAAGCCTCGTATCACACCAGAGACACAGAGAGCATACTGAAACAAGTTAAGACTACCCATTCAAGCCACTTGTGCCATCCAATATAACCTCAACAGCCCTGTTGAGTATAGCTTGGTCATGCAAGAGACTGTGTGACATGGTTCTTGCCCCTGGAACAGAGCCAGCAGCGCATGGGCATCCACAAATTTAAGGGTTGTTGTGAGCATAAGCCTTGTTGATATAATAATGTACTTATTTTAATGTTCCACCTTGGTGAATGATTTCGCTATTAAGGTTAATGAATCCATGATAATCAGAGACACACAAATTCAGGATGCAAGTGTGTACCTATGTCTTTAGCCAAAATGGTAAATGCTGAGACACTCAGAACAGCCCTTAAGGTTATGGGAAAAAATCTGAAAACATGAGTTCAAAAATATATAATTTCTCTCCTATGCAAAATATAAGGATACAATATGAAGTGTGTAAGACTCTTTATGAACTTAAAAGAACAGAGACAGTTGCATTATGAGCGATCTTATTAGAAAGATAAAAGGGCATGCAGATTTCTGAATGGAAGGTGAACCTGGGACAGAGTGAGTTTAAGCCCTAGCATGATGGAAATGGGGATCTAAGAGTGAGAGAGATCTCGCCCAGCTAGCTTATTGTCTGTGCTTACAAAGGCAGGCCAATCTCTAAATTCATTAGCAATGTTAAGAAGCAAAAAGAGAAAAAAAATGTTAAGAAGCCAACAAAAAAAAAAAGGAAAAAGAAAAGAATAATGAATGTGCTTGTGTGTGAGCTCTCTTTCTAATACTAAAATGACTGATGTCAGGTGATGCTGATTCATAGGACAATCAAAGGGGAACTTGGGGCAATGACTGAATAATGTGCAAATAAAAAGTTGGGATTTGTTCTGCAAGAGAACTACTTGAAGCTTGAACACAGCACTTTTGTATTTTTTTTTCTAGCAGCAATCCAAAGAGAACTGCTTGGACAGTGAACATAGTTCTTTTAGAATGCTTTCTAGCAGCTACCCAGACAGAACTAATTGGAGAGAGAATACAGTTCTTCAAGAATTTTTTGTGTCTAGCAGCTTTTCTGATTTTCTTCAGAAAACCCATGAGTTATTCACAGAGTATTTAGAATTTTTCTAGCACGAGAGAACTCTCTCTAGCAGGTAGCTGTCTGAGCTAAGAGCTGTATTGAGCAGAACTCTATCTCAAGCAGACTACAGAGCCAAGAGCTGTCTACAGAGTGCTGTCTAGGGAGCCATCTCTAGCAGACTACAAAGCTGACAGCTTGCACATCATCATTTGACTTCGAGTCAGTTTTTCACTGCTCCAGACACCTCTTACTCAGAAAAGCTCTGGAACTGCCTCTTTTCTCCTTATCACCATATTCTGGTTCAAACCTCAGGCAGAAGATTTCTACCATATTAAAAGACAAGCAAGATCTTTAAAAAAAAACACCTGAAGCCTCCTACTCTGTGACCTCCTCCAGCCTATTCTCAAAGAATAGCAGCCAGCAACCTGACTGCCAGTCTCCTGCAGAACAAGCAGAACCAGTTTCCAGCTTTCAGGGGAGGGGCTTGGCTTGCCTTTTTATCTTTAGAGAGATGCATTAAAGGTTGAGACCTGAGCAAGAAGTCATGCCTGTCTCCATGTGTTTTCTCTTGCCAACCTGTTCCTCCTATCCTATCTCTCCTTCCAGAGAACCCACCCTTAGTATGTAGCTGCTGGCCAGCTACACTACTCTACCAGAGACCAGCTCCCTGAAAACCAGGTAAGCCACCTCCCCTGCTCCCCATCCCACACTATGTGAGCACCTGCACAGCAAAACCTCAAAACTTGTATCCTCCTCAACATATCCTAGTCTATACCTCCAGCAGAAGATTCCTACCCATCCTGAGGCAGGCTAGCATCTTTAACCTAAGTTGAGACACCCCAACCCTGTACCTGTTAAGCAGGACACCAACATGTCATCTATCCCTTGTCAATATATCCTAGCCAATATCTCAGACAGAAATCTCCTACTGTACCCCAGGCCTAGTGAGCATCCTGAAACACAGGTAAGATCACCCCTACTCTTCCTTTGCCTTCCCACCATAACTCCTACAAATCTTCCTCTCCTTTTTGGCATATGTAAAGCCCACACTTCCTGGGGAAACCTCATATTCTCCCACCAGAGGCCATTCCATAATCCTGAACCTCAAGTAGAACAGCCTCCCACCTAGCCTTCACCTGTTCACTGTGACCCCTATAGCCTATCTTTCCTCTGCACCATATCCTGGCTCACACTATAAGAGTATATTTTAATCATCTGATGTAATTGTATCAAAGATTTATTTTGCATAAGCTCACCCTTTCTAGCTCTTTCTGAATTCTGGTTGGCTGGTTAAATTCAGCTCTTCTGGCTCAAACTTCTCTTCATGCTGAATGATTCAATCTGACTTTCTTCAGCTTCTCAATGAATTGCTCTTCTTGGACTCAAATTATATCTGGCAATTTATTCTAATCTTCTGGATCCTTCTCAGACTCTGTCTTATTCTATATTCATTTGCGTCTAGCTTGTCATTTTTGCAACTGGTCTCTGTTAAACTGTTCCAAGAAAAAAACCCTGCCTCCTCCTCCTTCTCCTCCTCCTCCTCCTCCTCCTCCTCCTCCTCCTCCTCCTCCTCCTCCTCTTCTTCTTCTTCTTCTTCTTCTTCTTCTTCTTCTTCTTCTCTCTTTGTCTCTCTGTCTCTCTCCATCTCTCTGTCTCTGTCTCTGTCTCTGTCTCTCTGTCTCTGTCTCTGTCTCTGTCTCTGTCTCTGTCTCTCTCTCTCTCTCTCTCTCTCTCTCTCTCCCTCCCTCCCTCTCTCTCTCTTGCCCTCTTAAGTCACCTTTCCTTCCTGTCTCTTCTGATGATAGTTGGGCATATCCTATCTCTGACTTTGACTCATTCTGTCAAATCTTTCTGCTTCATCCCTTTGTCTGGTCCTAAAGTAGACATCACTTCAGGATATGGTTGATTCCTTCTATAAACTAACCTCTCTTACATTGTTTAAGATTAAAGGTGTGTACTGAAGACTTGTCTATATTCCCGCCAGAGTAGCCATGTTGCTGAATTAAAATTCCTCTACACCATGCTCCACTCCATTGCCCATGGAATCGCTTTTCTAAACCAGAGGTCAGGCCAGCATCTCCCCCTAGGTAAAACATCTCCACATGCTGACAATGCCACTGAGCATAATACAAACTGTTGTCGCTCTCCGTACCTCCAGAAGAATCTTCTTAAATCACCAGAGGTCATCATATTCTCATGAACCCATGAAACCTTCTACTACTCCATAAAAGGGCACCCCAGCTCTATTTCCATGAAAATCTGCCTTATAATCCATCACAGTCCTGGCCAGCTCTCTGAAAATTAGGTAATCTACCACCCCTACCATACACCTACCCTGCCTTTGCTTGCCCATCATATCTCCAACAGCCCCTCCTATTCTCATAACTATACCCTGGCCTATACCTCTCCTCCAGATGCCATGCAAGCTCACTGTACCCTAGGTAACACTACCCAACCCCTTCCTTTCCTGTGCAATATAATCCCAAATTCTCTCCCACCCCTTATGACCAAAGATCTTGTGGAAACCTACCACTCCATGCCTGGCCAGCATGCTGAATCCCAGACACAAGGCCAGTTCCCTGAAAACTATGCAGAAGCCTGCTGCTACCTTACCATAAGCTAGTACAGCATCCTGTACCTTAGAGATCTCCAAGCCAGATCAAAGGCCATGTACCTTGCCAGAACTCCAGTCTGCAGCTTGGATGTTAACTGACTGCTTAACCAGAAACTATCCAGACCATTGGAAGTCTGCACCCCAACTTGAATGGGAACTCCAAACTCAACCACAGACTACTCCAGCCAGAAGGCAACAGAGGAAACAAAAACCAAGACCGAACACACATCCAAAAAACACAAACTCAGAAGTCTGCATCTAGACCTATAAGCACTCCAAAGCCAGATGACTTAATGTAAAAATATAATAAACAGTCAGGGTAACATGTTACCACCAGAGACCAGCCATCCCACTACCACAAGCCATGAATATTGTTACATAGCTGAAATGCAAGAAAACAACTTTAAGACCAACTTTATGAAGATAATAGAGATCCTTAAAGAGGAAACACATAAATCACTTAAAGAAATAAAAGAAAATACAATGAAGCATATGAAGGAAATGAATAAATCCTTACACTGTCAAGAAAAAAAGAACATTAAAAAGAAACAAAGAAAACTGTTCAAGACCTGAAAATGAAAGTGGAAACAATAAAAAAAAATACTGAGGAAATACAAGAAATGGAAAATCTAGGTAAGGTAATAGGACCAAACATAAGAATAATTAGAATATAAGAAAGAGAAGAATCCCAGATCAAATGCCCAGAAAATATTTTTAACAAAATCATAGAAGAAAAATGTCCTAATATAAGGAAGGATATCCTTATAAAGCAAAAAGAAAAAGCTTACAGAACACCAAATAGGTTGAACCAGAAAAGAAACTCCTCTTACCACATAATAATCAAATTACTAAACACAGAGAACAAAGAAACAAATTTAAAAGCTGTAAGGGGGAAAGGAAACATAACATAAAGGCAGATCTTTTAGAATTACACATAACTTCTCAACAGAAACTGTAAAAGCCAGAAGGGCCTAGACATATTTGCTGAGTTTTTAGAAGGCCACAGATGCGAGCCCAGACTTCTATACCCAGGAAAATGTTCAATTACCATAGAAGGAAAATAAAAGACATTCCATGAAAACAATAACTGTCCAAAATCCAGACCTACAGAATATACTAGAAAGAAAGTGAGGTAAATCCAATGACGGTAACTACACAAATGAAAACATAGGCAATAAATAATCTCACATGAGCATAGACCAAAGAATGAAAATACACACACACACACACACACACACACACAAACAAACAACAACTACAACAAATAACAGGAATGAACAACTATAGGTCATTGATATTTCTCATTATCACTTAATTCATTGCCCCAAGAAAAACCACAGATGAACATAGTAGAATTGAAAGAAGTTACAACCTACAGATGCACACAAGAAACACACATCAACATAAAAAATAGATATTATCTCAGAGTAAAAGGTTGGAAAAATATTTTCCAAGAAAATGGCCCCCAGAAGCAAGCTGGCATAGCTATTCTAATATCTTTTAAAATGGCTTCAACCAAAATGAATCCAATGAAATGGGAAAGGATACTTCATATTTATCAAAGGAAAAATCCACCAAGATGACATTTCAATTTTCAAAGTCTATGCCCCAAATGCAAAAGTAACCACATTTGTAAAATAAACATTACTAAAGCTTAAATCACACACTGACACTCATATTGATAGTGGGAGACTTCAATATCTCACTCTCACTCAAGGACAGGTCATCCAGACATAAACTAAACAGAGAAATAATGAAGCTAACAGACATTGTGAATGAAGCAGAACCAGTAGATAGCTACAGAACATTTCACCCAAACACAAAAGTAGATACCCTTTTCTCAGCACCTTATTGAACCTTCACTTTGTACTTAATCACAAAGCAAATCTCAATAGATACAAAAAATAAATAAAACAACCTCATGCATCCTATCAGACAATCACACATTAAACCTGGATTTAAAAAAAAAAAAACCAGAAACAAGAAAAAGCCTACAAACCCATGGTAACTGAAAAAGATCTATACTGAATGACTCCTGGATCAAGACAGAAATAAAGAAAAAAATTAAAATCTTCCAAGAACTCAATGAAATGAGGGTACTTCATATATAAACTTATGGGGCATTATGAAAGCAGTGGAAAGAGAAACATCCATAGCTGCCACGGACCGACTCAGTCGGAACACACGTGGGGGAATCAGGGTCTTTGGTATGCAGGAAGGCACTGGTCGCGGCGTGAAATGACAGACAGACACACACAAGATCTGAATGCGTCTGAATGCACTTTACTGTTCTGAGGCAGGCATTTTTATACACATCACAAGTTGGTAATTCAGTGAAATGTTTACAAAGAATGGTTACCATGAGTAACTGGCACAAGGAAATACAAATGAATCAGGCATGAACGTCAGAGATTACACACAAGGTTATCGCGTCCCTCTGTAGTCAATAATAAATTAGTAATTCAAGAGTCAGAGATTACACTATGTTTTGTTTATCTTTTTGTGAGACTTTCTCAGGCTTATTTTGAAACTTTACTTAACTGAAGGTTTCCATGTCAGAGTGCCAAAGACCAGCTAACCATACAGATAATATAAATTGTTGGGAGGTTAATTCTTTAATGTATCTAGGTAATAATTGTACAGCTGATTAAAAGCAAAGCAATGGATCTCCAGAGGATAAATCATGGCCAGTACTGTAGTTCAAAGAATAAACTCTGAGTGAACTGTCACACCTGGAATGCTCGCACCGCTGGCTGGCAGAGACATCTCGTAAGTAAAAGAACAGGTCAGATAAAGGGTTACACAGCTTGCCATGAGAAATTTCAGCTCAGCTCTATCTGCAGCCAAGGAGGCCCACAGCGGCATTCACCTTGAACAGCCCCAGTAAATATCACACAGCCTTCGTCTGGATTGCAGCTTGGCTGCGTGAAATCATGGGGTTCAAGAGAAGCGTGTGATACATAGCACTAAGGATCTTTATAAAGAAATCAGAGAGATCTCATACTAGCAACTGAACAGCATACCTGAAAGCTCTAGAACAAAAAAAAAAAAAAAGGGAAATGCACCCAAAAGGAGGTGAAGGAAGAAAATAATCAAATTGAGGGCTGAAATCAATAAATTAGAAACAAAGACAATAATATAAAGAATCAAATACAATCAGATGCAAAAATTTAAAAATCAAAAATATTAAGAACTATCAAACACAAGGAAACAAAGAACTGGTTCTCAGCCAAAAAAATGTGGCAGAAGAAGGCCTTGTTGGTCATCAGTAGGAGGACAAAAGCTTTGTGGGTGGGTTGGTGTCCTTATATATTTTGGATATTAGCTGCCTGTCAGATATAGGATTGGTAAAAATCTTTTCCCAATCTGCAAGGTGCCATTTTGTCCCATTGACAGTATCCTTTTCCTTACAGAAGCTTTTCAGTTTCATGAGGTCCCATTTACTAAGTGTTGCTCTCACAGCCTGAGCCATTTGTTAAGAAAGTTTCCCTCTGTGTTAATGCATTCAAAACTATTTCCAACTGTTTTTTCTGTTAGATTCATTGTGTATGGTTTTATGTTGAGGACCTCGATCCACTTATAGTTCAGATCTGTGCAGTGTGATAAATGTGGTTCAATTTGCATTCTTCTACATGCAGACTGCCAGCTAGACCAACACCATTTGCTATAAATGCTTTCTTTTTTTTCCACTGTATGGTTTCAGCTTCCTTGTCAAAGACCAAGTGTCAGTAGGTGTGTGAGTTTATTTCTGGGTCTTAGATTCTGTTCTATTGATCAACCTGTTTGTCTCTGTACTAATAATATCAAGATTTAATAGTTATTACCTGGTAGTACAGCTTGAGGCCAGGGACTTTGATTATGCCAGAAGTTCTTTTATTGTTCAGAATGTTTGGAATTTTATTGTTTTCCATATGAAGTCAAGAATTGTTCTTTCTGTGTCAGTGAAGAATTGTGTTTGAATTTTGATGGGGATTGCATTGAATGAATGGATTGTTTTTGCTCTTTCTACCTATCCATGAGAATTAGAAATCTTTCCAACTTCTGAGGTCTTCTTCGATTTCTTATTTTCAGGTACTTCAAGTTCTTGAGATACATATTTTTCACTAGCTTGATTAAAGATAAAACAAAATATCATATATTATTTGTGACTATTTTGAACAGTGTCATTTTCCTAATTTCTTTTTTAGCCAATTTAACATTTTTATAAAAGAAGGCTACTGATTTATTTGAGTTAACTTTATATCCAGTCACTTTGCTGAAGTTGTTTATCAGCTGTAGGATTTCTCCAGTAGAATTTTTTGGGATCACTTATGTATACTCTCATATCATCTGCAAATAATAATATCTTGATTTCTTCCTTTCAATTTGTATCCCCTCAGTCTCCTTTTGTCGTTTTATTGCTCTGGCTAGAACGTTGAGCACTATATTGAGTAGATAGGGAGAGAACGGGTAGCCTTGTCTTTTTCCTGATTTTAGTGGGATTGCTTCTAGTTTCTCTTCATTTAAATTGATGTTGGCTGTTGGTTTGCTGTATATTGATTTCATTATATTTAGGTATGTGCCATGAATTCCTGATCTCTCTAAGACTTTAATCATGGATGGGTGTTGGCCTTTGTCACTTTTTTCAGCATCTAATGAGATATCATGTGACCTTTTCTTTGAGTTTGTTTATATAATGGGTCACACTAATAGATTTTCAAATATTGAACCCTCCCTGAATCCCTGGAATAACGCCTACTTGATCATGATGTGTCTTGGATTCAGTTTGTGAGAATTTCATTGAGCATTTTTGTGGTTATACTCATAAGGAAAATTGGTCTAAAATTTTTCTACTTTGTTGAGTCTTTGTGTGGTTTAGGTATCAGATTAGCTTCATAGAATGAATTAGGTACTATTCCTTCTGTTTGTATTTTTGTAATAGTTTCAGGAGTATTAGTATTAGCTCTTTTTTGAAGGTCTGGCAGAACTCTGCTCTTCAGCAATCTGGCCCTAGGCTTTTTGGAGTTGGGAAGTTTTTAATGATTGCTTCTCTATTTCCTTAGCAGTTTTGGGACTACTTAGTTTAACTGATCTTGATTTAACTTTGTCTAGAATGTTATCCAGTTCATCTAAGTTTTCCAGTTTTGTTGATTATAGGCTTTGTGGTAAGATCTGATGATTTTTAAAAAAATTTCCTCAGTATCTGTGGTTATGACTCCTTTTTCATTTCTGATGTTGTTAATTTGGATACAGTGTCTGTGCCCTAGTTAGATTGGCTAAGTGTTAATCTATCCTATTGATTTTTCTCAAAAAACAAGTTCTTGGTTTTGTTCATTCTTTGTATTGTCTTTGTTTCTAAGTGGTAGATTCCAGCCCTTAGTATGACTATTTCCTGCCATCTACTCTCTTAGGTGTGTTTGCTTCTTTTTGTTCTAGAGCTTGCAGATGTGCTGTTAAATTGTTAGTATAGGCTCTCTCCAATTTCTTTATGAAGGCACTTAGTGACATGAATTTTCCTCTTAACACATATTTCATTGTGTCCCACAGTATGGGTATACTAGAAAGTCTGTGACTTCTTTATTTCTTCCCTGACCAAGTTATCATTGAATAGAAAATTGTTCAGTTTTCATGACTATGTGGGCTTCCTTTTTTTTGTTGTTGTTGTTGTTGTTGTTGTTGTTGTTGTTGTCATGAAAATCCGGCCTTCCTCAATAGTGATCTGATAGAATGTATTGGGTTACTTCGATCTTTGTGTATCTGTTGAGGCTTGTTTTGTCTCTGATTATATGGGCAATTTTGCAGAAGGTTACATGAGGTTTTAAGAAGGTATATTCTTTTGTTTTTGTATAGAAAGACATACTAGAGGATCAGGCACAGTTAAAGGAACTGTGGATTCTGAATGTTGTTTCTTACATCCAGACAAGACTGGGTTTACAGGAAAATTGAAAAAGAAGTTGATTCAGCAGGGTTTGTGAGACTGTATGCAGTATCAGTGGTAATGCTAGGTCCCATGATAGAAGATGACCTTCATGAAGTAGGGAAGGCTTTGGCAAAGCTAGATGATTTATACAAGCATGTAAACCAAACACATAGACAAAAAAAGAGTAAGAGAGGAGATACAGGAGGCCTTAAGCAAGCCAAGGTACTTGTAGAACAAGCTAATAGCTATTTTTCCTAGTCCCTCCATGTTCCTACCTACTGAAGTCACCCAGAGTCCTGAAGGCTGTGACTGGAGTCTCTGGATAAGATAATTAGGTTAGATAGTCCCAACAGGGTTTTATCCCAATCATGGATAGGTGCAGAAGTTCAGTATACAGCCTTAGAGTAGCAATTATTGGTAATAAAACACTACAATAGTTGGGAGTCCTTTACTGACTTCACTTCCCTTACAAAGTAATACATGTATTTACAGCAGCCAGGAATGGTGTTACCAAGCCCAATTAGCAATGCCATACAAACAGTGCTGGTCCCAGTGTTGCTTCAAGCTACCAGGCTTCCAACCACCTACATCACCTCTTGTAATTGACCATCTTGTCAAGGCTGAGAAAGTGCTAGGGAGGACACCTCCCATAACTGCTGATCCTTTATGCATGGCTGGTACTAGCAGAGTTTCCAAATAAGAATAGGTAGCAGTGGCAATACAAATAAACAGAGATGCTATGTAGCTTGAAGGGGGATAAAGAGCAATTGACCAGCACACAGATCTCAAATCTATGTGGATAATAGTAACAGAAGGTCAGTGATTGGTGACAATGCACAAGAAGCTCTTGACATGATGGATGACCCAATGTGAGAGGGACAATGGTAAGCAATTGGATGGCCCTCATAGGAGCAACATAGATGGAATGAAGTACATCAAGGTACAACAGTAATTCCAGTCCCTGGTGATTTATCATGTGGAATCCTATTGCTTTCTGAGTTCTACAGGAAATGAAGAAACTGATGCCCTCACCAAATGATGGCCCTCTGCTTTTGAGTACCCCTGGAAGCAGTACTCCATATTTAAAGAAAGTCTGGAGAACAGAGAACCAGCATAGATTAGAAAATATTGAACTTGCTTGGCCTTCCAATAAAAGACTCTGATGTACAGTGTGCTATCTAATCTTATTAATTGGAAACATCTGGTTTATTTAAAAACTCAACTGCATTATGTAATGGTTTTATAGAAGCTGTCTTCTGAGAGGGAACATGATATTTTGCTGAAAACAGCCACTTGCCAGGATGCATGACATTTAGAAAGAATATAAATAGAATCACAGTGAGAGAATACTCTTGTATTGCTATGTCATGCAATGCTTTGCTTCTTTACTGATTTTTGATGGGTCTCCACTGGCCTTCTTCTGGAAGGCAGCTAGGCAAATTGTTGCCAGGTAGCTATTGGGTAGAGCCTAGAGGAATTTCCAACATCCCTTCATTTTTGTTTAATTAAAAATAAGAAGCTAGAGAAGAATTGTTGGAGGAAGTCACGAGGCAGATGCATGGTACCTTAACACAGGCATGGAAGTAAAGGTGGTTTGTGTTATGTAGTGGCCATTTGACCAGAGACCTGATGTCTTGGAGTATTACAAAAAACGATCCTGCCAAGAAGACCATCCGGATTATTGAATTAAATTTGTGTCAGCAAGTTGATGCTGGGTTGACATTTAACAAAAAGGAGTTTGAAAACAGCTACATCTTTAACATCAACACCATTGACTGGATTTTCTACTTGGTGGCAGATAGTGAGGAAGACATGAACAAGTGGGTCCCTTGTATCTGTGACATCTGCGGATTCAAACCCACAGAAGAAGATACTATGAAACTGCTGACCATCTACTCACAAGCACCTGTCGATTCACCTTTTGCTATAAATACAGCACCAGTCTCCACTCAGGTGGAAGCATCTTCAGTCTCGCTATCTCCTCCTTACCAGCTCATCAGCCTCCTACTACACCTAGACACTCTTGGCCTCCAGGACGATCCACAAGACTACCTCTTGCTGATCAACTGTCAAAGCAATAAGCCTGAACCTACCAGAGCCAATTTTGACTCTGACAAACCCACCTCTTCTGAGACAGACTGCAGTGCCAAAATGTCTTCCCATAAGATGCCTGCTTCCTCCCAGAGCAAACACAGCATGAATGGCTTTCTCCAGCAGCAAATGATGTATGACTGCACACCATCCCAGGTTACATCTGTCGATGAAGAATCCAGCCTCTACAACCTGCCCAGGAGCTATACCCATGATGTTTTGCCAAAGGAATCTCCATTAAGTACTGACAAGTCCAACTATATGTTCTGCAGCTTAAGCTAATGGACTTGTCAATCCTTGTTTACCAAAGCTTCTGGAGATAATGTATATATCAGGTCAAGACCTAGTTTTCTGACTCATGTATACTTAGGTTTTAATAGTAGGACTTTGTTATCTTTTTGTTAATTAAAGTGTTTTGGGTTCATTGTGTGAAGGTTCTGCTGGGTAGGATCTTGAACCTTTAAAAGACTGCCTCTTAGTTACACTAGTAAGCCCACAAATTATCCACAGCATGGATTGATGATCTGTTGTCATTCCTGTTCACATATATTAAATATTATTTGCAAAAGGTAGATTATATGACTGACTAATCAGGTACTTAGAGGGCACTGTTGTGCTAATACAGTGATTGGTTCAGACAAAGCACATCAGTTAGGTGGTCATTAATTCTAATCTTGGTTTAAAATTAATGAAACAGTTGGCATTCACTGTCAGCTGCAGCAACATACTGTGATTTTAAATGAATTAGGCAGGAATTCAAGATTACTACTCTTAAGAATGTCTCCACCCCCAACACAATAGTGCCCTTCTAGGGTTTTTTTTTTTTTGAAATAATGATTTTTTTTTATTTTCTATATTTTTTGTTTACATTCCAAAGGCTTTCCCCTTTCCCAGTTACCCCCCACCATATGTCCCATAATTCCTCTCCCCCCCATGCTATTCCCCACTCTTCCCCCACCCACGATTTCTCTGTTCTGGGTCTACAATACTGGATCCAATCTTTACAGGCCCAGGGTCCTCTCCTTTTTTTCTTCTTGAGAGTCATTTGAATTGCTAATTGTGCCTTGAGTATTTAGGGCTTCTGGGCTCATTAATATCCACTTATCAGTGATTGCATTTCATGTGTATTCTTTTGTGATTGGGTTAGCTCACTTAGGATGATAGTTTCCAGATCTAACCATTTACCTACAAATTGCATGAATTCATTATTTTTAATTGCTGAGTAGTACTCCATTGTATAAATATACCACATTTTCTGTATCCATTCCTCTTTTGAGGGATATCTGGGCTCCTTCCAATTTCTGGCTATTATAAACAAGGCTGCTATAAACATAGTGGAGCATGTGTCTTTGTTGTATGCAGAGGAATCCTCTGGGTATATGCCCAGGAGTGGTATGCCAAGGTCCTCTGGGAGTGGCATGCCCAATTTTCTGAGGAACCGCCACACTGATTTCCAGAGTGGTTTTACCATTTTGCAATCCCACCAACAGTGGAGGAGTGTTCCTCTTTCTCCACATCCTCGCCAGCACTTGTTGTCTCTCGAGTTTTTAATCTTAGCCATTCTGACTGGAGTGAGGTGGAATCTCAGGGTTGTTTTGATTTGCATTTCCCTGATGACTAATGATGTTGAACATCTCTTAGGGTGTTTCTCTGCCATCCAAATTTCTTCTGGTGAAAATTCTTTGTTTAGCTCTGTACCCCATTTTTTGATAGGGTTATTTGGTTCTTAGGGGTCTAACTTCTTGAGTTCTTTGTATATATTGGATATTAGCCCTCTGTCGGATGTGGGGTTGGTGAAGATCATTTCCCATTTTGTTGGTTGCCGTTTTGTCCTTTTGACAGTGTCCTTTGCCTTACAGAAACTTTGTAATTTTATGAGGTCCCATTTGTCAATTCTTGATCTTAGAGCATAAGCTATTGGTATTCTGTTCAGGAACTTTACCCCTGTGCCCATGTCCTCCAGGGTCTTCCCCAGTTTCTTTTCTATTAATTTTAGTGTGTCTGGTTTTATGTGGAGGTCCTTGATCCACTTGGAGTTGATCTTAGTACAAGGAGATAAGAGTGGGTCAATTCGCATTCTTCTGCATGTTGACCTCCAGTTGAACCAGCACCATTTGTTGAAAAGGCTATCTTTTTTCCACCGGATGGTTGTGGCTCCTTTATCAAAGATCAAGTGACCATAAGTCTGTGGGTTCATTTCTGGGTCTTCAATCCTATTCCATTGATCTACCTGCCTGCTGCTGTACCAATACCATGCAGTTTTTAACACAATTGCTCTGTAGTACTGCTTGAGGTCAGGGATATTGATTCCCCAGAAGTCCTTTTATTGTTGAGAATAGTTTTAGCTATCCTGGGTTTTTTGTTGCTCCAGATATATTTGAGAATTGCTCTTTCTAGATCTATGAAGAACTGATTTGGGATTTTGATGGGGATTGCATTGAATCTGTAGATTACTTTTGGCAAGATGGCCATTTTTACTATATTGATCCTGCCAATCAAGGAGCAAGAAATATTTTTCCATCTTCTGAGGTCTTCTTCGATTTCTTTCTTCAGGGACTTGAAGTTCCTGTCATACAGATCTTTCACTTGTTTGGTTAGAGTTACACCAAGGTACTTTATGTTGTTTGTGGCTATTGTGAAGGGTGTTATTTCCCTAACTTCTTTCTCAGCCTGCTTGTCCTTTGAGTACAAGAAGGCTACTGCTTTGCTTGAGTTAATTTTATAACCAGCCACTTTGCTGAAGTTGTTTATCAGCTGTAGAAGTTCTCTGGTGGAGTTTTTTGGATCTCTTAAGTAGACTATCATATCATCTGCAAATAATGATACTTTGACTTCTTCCTTTCCAATTTGTATCCCTTTGACTTCCTTATGTTATCTAATTTCTCTCGCTAGAACTTCAAGTACTATATTGAAAAGATATGGAGAGAGAGGGCAGCCTTGTCTAGTCCCTGATTTTAGTGGGATTGCTTCAAGTTTCTTTCCATTTTTTTTGATGTTGGCTACTGGTTTGCTGTAGATTGCTTTTACTATGTTTAGGTATGGGCCTTGAATTCCTGCTCTTTCCAAGACTTTTAGCATGAAAGGATGCTGAATTTTGTCAAATGCTTTTTCAGCATCTAATGAGATGACCATGTGGTTTTTTTCTTTTAGTTTGTTTATGTAGTGGATTACATTGATGGATTTCCGTATGTTGAACCATCCCTGCATTCCTGGAATGAAGCCTACTTGATCATGGTGAATGATCGTTTTGATATGCTCTTGGATTCGGTTGGCAAGAATTTTATTTAGTATTTTTGCATCAATATTCATAAGAGAAATTGGCCTGTAGTTCTCTTTCTTTGTTGGATCTTTTTGTGGTTTAGGTATCAGCGTAATTGTGGTTTCGAAGAACGAGTTGGGCAGTGTCCCTTCTGTCTCTATTTTGTGGAATAGTTTGAAGAGTATTGGTGTTAAGTCTTCTTTGAAGGTCTGGTAGAATTCTGCACTAAAACCATCTGGTCCCGTACTTTTTTTGGTTGGGAGGCTTTCTATAACCCCTTCTATTTCTTTAAGGGTTATGGGACTGTTTAGCTGGTCTACTTGATGCTGATTTAATTTTGGTATTTGGTATCTGTCTAGGAAATTGTCCATTTCCTCTAGATTCTCCAGTTGTTTTGAGTATAGGCCTTTGTAGTAGGATCTGATGATCTTTTGAATTTCCTCTGTTTCTGTTGTTATATCCCCCTTTTCATTTTTAATTTTGTTAATTTGGATACTATCTCTGTGCCCTTTGGTTAGTCTAGCTAAGGGTTTATCTATCTTGTTGATTTTCTCGAAGAACCAGCTCTTGGTTTTGTTGATTCTTTATATGTTTCTCTTTGTTTCTGCTTGATTGTTTTCAGCCCTTAGTTTGATGATTTCCTCTCTTCTACTCCTCCTGGGTGAGTTAGCTTCTTTTTGTTCCAGGGCCTTCAGGTGTGCTATTAAGTTGCTAGTGTATGCTCTCTCCAGTTTCTTTTTGGAGGCACTCAGGGCTATGAGTTTTCCTCTTAGCACTGCTTTCATTGTATCCCAGAGATTTGGGTAGGTCGTACCTTCATTTTCATTGAAGTCTAAAAAGTCTTTGATTTCTTTCTTTATTTCTTCCTTGACCAGGGTGTCATCCAGTAGAATATTGTTCAGATTCCATATGTATGTGGGCTTTCTGTTGTTCTTCTTGCTATTGAAGACCACTTTTACTCCATAGTGATCCGATAGGAGACATGGGATTAATTCGGTCTTCTTGTATTTGTTGAGGTCTGTCTTGTGACCAATTATATGATCGATTTTTGAGAAGGTACCGTGTGGTGCTGAGAAAAAGGTATACTCTTTTGTTTTAGGATGGAATGTTCTATATATATCTGTTAAATCCAATTGGTCCAAAGCTTCAATTAGTTTCACTGTGTCCCTGTTTAGTTTCTGCTTTCCTGATCGGTCCATTGAGGAGAGTGGAGTATTGAAGTCACCTACAATCATTGTGTTAGGTGCGATGTGTGCTTTGAGCTTTAGTAAAGTTTCTTTTACGAATGAGGGTGCCCTTACATTTGGCGCATAGATGTTCAGTATTGAGAATTCTTCTTGGTGGATTTTCCCTTTGACAAGCAGGAAGTGACCTTCTGTGTCTCTTTTGATGACTTTAGGTTGAAAGTCGATTTTATCTGATATTAGAATGGCTACTCCAGCTTGTTTCCTGGGACCATTTGCTTGTAAAACTGTCTTCCAGCCTTTTAGTCTAAGGTGGTGTTTGTCTTTGACACTGAGATGTGTTTCCTGTATGCAGCAAAATGTAGGGTCCTGTTTCCGTATCCAGTCTGTTAGTCTGTGTCTTTTGATTGGGGAATTGAGTCCATTGATATTAAGAGATATTAAGGAATAGTAATTATTACTTCCTGGCATTTTGGGCATTATTATTATTATTTGTATTTGAGTGGTTCTCTTCTTTTGGGTGGGATGAGATGGGGTTTCTATCTTGTTTCTTCTGGGGTGTTGTTTCCCCCCTTGTGTTGGTATTTTTCCCCTATTATCCTTTGTAGGGCTGGGTTTGTAGATAAGTATCTTGCAAATTTGGTTTTGTCGTGGAATATCTTGGTTTCCCCATCTATGGCAATTGAGAGTTTTGCTGGGTATAGTAGTCTTGGCTGAAGTTTGTGTTCTCTTAGGGTCTGCATGAGGTCTGCCCAGGATCTTCTAGCTTTCATGGTCTCAGGTGAGAAGTCTGGTGTAATTCTGATAGGTCTTCCTTTATATGTTACTTGTCCTTTTTCTCTTACTGCCTTTAATAATCTTTCTTTGTTTAGTACATTTGGGGTTTTGATTATTATGTGACAGGAAGTATTTCTGTTCTGGTCCAGTCTATTTGCGGTTCTATAGGCTTCTTGTATATTCATGGGCATCTCTCTCTTTAGGTTGGGGAAGTTTTCTTTCATAATTTTGTAGAAGATATTTGCTGGCCCTTTAAGTTGTAGATCTTCATTCTCATCTATCCCTATAATTCTTAGGTTTGGTATTCTCATTTTGTCCTGGATTTCCTGAATGTTTTCGGTTACCAGCTTTTTGCATTTTGCATTTTCTTTAATTGTTGAATCCATGGTTCCTATGGTATCTTCAGCATCTGAGATTCTGTCTTCTATCTCTTGTATTCTATTGTTGATATTTGCATCTATGACTCCTGATTTCTTCCCAAGGTTTTCTATCTCCAACATTGTCTCCCTTTGTGATTGCTTAGTTGTTTCTACTTCTGTTTTTAGATTTTGTATGGTTTTGCTCAGATCTTTCAGTTGCTTGTTTGTGTTTTCCTGTAATTCTTTAAGGGATTTTTGTGTTTCCTGTTTTATGACTTCTACTCGTTGACCCATGTTCTCTTGTATTTCTTTAGGTGATTTTTGTTTCTCCCCCTTATTGGGATTCATTTTTTGCTCTATATTCTCCTGGATTTCTTTAAGTGATTTTTGTGTCTGCCTTGTATGGGCTTCTAGTTTTTGATCTATTTTCTCCTCTATTACTTTAAGTAATTTATCTAAGTGATCCTCAATCTGCATCTTTACCAGTGATTTTAGATCTGAGTCTTGTTTTTCTGGTGTGTTGAGATATCTGGGATTTAATTGTGTTTGGCTTGCAATGGCTTCTAGCTTTTGATCTATTTTCTCATGTATTACTTTAAGAGATTTATCTAAGTGTTCCTCTATCAGCATCCTGACCAGTGATTTTAGTTAGATCTGAGTCTTGTTTTTCTGGTGTTTCGGGGTATCCCGTATTTATTGCTGTCGGGGAACTGGGTTCGGATGCCGCCATACTGCCTTGATTTTTGTTAGTAAGATCTTACGTTTGCCTTTTGCCATCTGGTTAACTCTGGTGTTAGTTGGTCCTGTAGATACTAGCTGGTGCTTGACCCTCCTGTGGGGTTGTAAGGCTATTTCCCAGAGACTGGGATACCTGAATCACTGTCCTGCGGGGCTCTTGCTCACAGATTGCTGACAGGTGGCCTGAGTCCCCCCCCCCCGAGGTCTTAAACTCAGGATATCCCAGGTACTTGGTTCCGCCTGTTGGGTGGCTGCTCTGCACTGCTCCTGCTCAGGGTTTGCTGTCTGATATCCTGTTTCCCCAGGGGTCTTAAAGTTGGGATATCTCAGTTATCTGGTTCTGCCTGCTGGTCCCAAGCTGCTGGGAAGCTGGCTGGGTCCGGTTTCTGGCTTCCCTGCCACCGGCTGGATGGGAGGCTGGTTCCGCCTCAGGCTGGGTCTGGGCACCTGGTATGCTGGCTGACTCTGGCTTCCCCACCACCAGCTGGACGGGAAGCTGCAGGCAATATCTAGGGTTTTCTTTATTTTACTTAATATTCTTCTTGGCCTTATATTTAAATCCCTATGCAATTAATGTTTTATATCTGCATTTTTTAAAAAGAAATGTCATTTTAAGTGATTTTATATGTAGCAAGCATCTATTGCTTTTGTGAGTAAATGAATTAAGAATTTTGTAGTGTGATTTGTACTCACTGCACCAGTGCCAGTCTGTTGGAGTCTTGCTACTGTGAAAACCTGTAGTCACTGTAGTGTGACCACTACCCAGACTGGTCTCAGTGTCCACAGAGGAATGGTGTGAGTCTCTCACCTGTAATGTGACATTGTCTGTGTGGACGCTGACCCTGAATTAGTGTCATGGCAATTACACGTGTCTGTCTAGGCTTTGTCACATAACTTGAGAAGCAGCTAGAATTTTCCATTGTTCACCCAAGTAAGGACAATGTCTGCATTAATCTGAGTCTCACTGGTGGCTTGGGGAGGGGACTCAGAGAACAGAAGGTCTATAGCTGAGGCTTGTCTCTCTCCAGTCAGACCTCAAACCTGTTGCCTGAGTACATGATGCACCCTGCATTCTGACCCACTGGCCACAGTACTGTGCCTGATTTGTGTTCTCTGCTTGCTTTTCCAGTCAGTTCACAAGCTGTGTTCATAAATAGATGAAATGTAGAATAGTAACATTCGGTGCCTTTAAATATTTGCGTCTTTTTAAACAAAAACTAAAATGCAGAACTGAATTTTGAGGTGGATTTTTAAATAAAAAAATATTGTTTGAAAAAAATGAAAAAGAAAAAATAAGAAACTAGAAAGGGGTGATGGTAGAACAGGAGTGAGGTCTTCATGATCTTTAAACTACTTCTTGCTGACATTCGGGTAACAGCTCTGTCTTTTGGGAACCTAAGAAAATTGGGATGGGGATGCTGGTCAAGTCCTGGAAGAGCTGGCTGTTTCATTGTTGTACAGGGTGTGTGGGATCATTTTCATCTAGGAAAGTATAAACCTAGTAGAAGCATCTGTGAGGATAGACTAGAATACCTTTGAACTGCTTCTCTGGAGCTGTCCTGGATGTCAATTTTGAGTAAACATTTGTACTTGGGCAAGATGGTGAAACACATATTAGGGACACAAAATAAAGTTAAGTAGATTTGGAAGAAAAACTTAAAAAAAAAAAGAGTCAAGAAGGGCATTTTCCTTTATCCAGAAGACCGAATGTATATGAATTTAACATAAAGAGAAGCATTTTTATACCTACATTAAAAAGAAGATCAAGGAAAACTTAAAATCTTGGCTTTGTGACTAAGAGAGTTAATTGCATAGATATAGCAGGAGAAACATCTTTAAGTCTGTATTTAAGAGAAAATTAAAGGAAATTAAAAACCTTCAGCTTGTGACTTTGATAATTAATCATACAAATTTAACCTGAGGAACATTTTTAAGTCTATAGTTAAAACACAACCAGAGGAAACTTAAAATCTTAAACTTGAAATTATGAAAGTAGATCACATAGTAGAATGTTTGTATCAGAGATAGTCAACTAATTTATCAGAACTCCATTGATTGTAAGATTCTAAACTTTTGAAGTCCCACTATAACAGTGGTATAGCTAGGGGAAGAAATTTAAAGCATTTTTGTATATTAAATTATTTTTCTGCTGGGCGTGGTGGCGCACGCCTGTAATCCCAGCACTTGGGAGGCAGAGGCAGGCAGATTTCTGAGTTCGAGGCCAGCCTGGTCTACAGAGTAAGTTCCAGGACAGCCAGGACTACACAGAGAAACCCTGTCTCGAAAAAAACAAAAAAAATTATGTTTCTATCATCACACATACTTTTATGCCCTCCAACATTTATATATTATTATTACTGACCTCAAAATTCTTCCTTCAAATACTTTTTAGATACTCATAACTAAAGTTTTCATATCTTTAGATCTTGTATAAAGTTTATCTTTTATGTAATTATTTACCATGAAACATAGGTAGTTGACCATTGATGAACAGTCACTGGAAAATCAGTTTTTTAAGATAAAGGAGTAGCAAAAGCTTACATCTGAAACTTGTGTATATGAAGCCTATGAACAAGGAAACCCTGTTTTTCTTTTAATAAGGGTAGTTTTAACTAGTTAATGAACTAACTAGTGAACTAAGATAAAGGTAGATTACCTTGGGGTAAGGAGCTAGTTGCCTGTTATTTATCCATCAAAATAATCAGAGACCTGAGAAGGATACATCTTAATATAGATGTAATGTATTAATTAAAATGACAGAGGCTCATCTATAGTTCACTACCTAAACAGTTCTCCAGCATCCAGGGTAACTGAAGAGACAAACCCTGACACAGGCGGGCAGAGATAGAGTTCTAGGATCCCAATATGTTTATAAGGAAAGTCTGTCAAGTTTTGTGCATCAGTGTTGTGTTTTATCATACGGCTGTATAAAGCATCATGCAATAGTACCACAGCAGACCCAGCCAAGGTGTCCTCCCAAACAATGGAGCCATATACAAATACAGAGGCAGATGCTCATAGCCAACCACAGGACAGAGCATAGGGTAACAAATGAAATAGTGAGAGAAAGGACAGAAGGAGCTGAAGGGGTTTGCAATCCCATAGGAAGAATAAAAATATCAATAAACCTGACCCCCCAGATCTCCCAAGGAATAAACCACAAACCAAAGAGTACACATGGGGTGACCCATGTCTCTAGCTGCATATGTAACAGAAGATGACTTGTAGGACATAAATGGAAGGGGAGGCCCTTGGTCCTGTGAAGGCTCCATGCCCCAGTGTACTGGAATGAAAGGGTATGAGGCAAGAGAAAGAGGATTGGCAGGGGAACACCCTCATAGAAGCAGGGGGGAGGGAGATGGGATAGGGGCATTCCTGGGGGAAACTGGGAAAAGGAATAACATTTGAAATATAAATAGAGAAAATATCCAATTTAAAAAAAAAAGATTTCCAGGGCTACACAGAGAAACCCTGTCTTGAAAAAAAAAAGATTTATTGGTGGGAATAGAAGGGCAAAATGAGTAGAGGCAGATAAAGAGGGGCAGAAAAATAAAGAAAGAGACAGGAGGAAGGAAAAGAAGAAGAGAGGAAGAGGCTGGACAAGGGGGGGAGAGAGAGAGAGAGAGAGAGAGAGAGAGAGAGAGAGAGAGAGAGAGAGAAATTGGACAGTCCTTTTTTTTATAATTTGGTTGGTGATTTAGTCCCTGGGAGCTCTGGGGGTTCTAGTTGGTTGATATTGTTGTTCTTCCTATGGGGTTACAAACCCCTTTCAGCTCCTTTAGTCCTTTCTCTAACTCCTCTATTTGGACTCTCTGCTCAGTCTAATTGTTGGCTTCAAGCATTGGCCTCTGTATTTCTCAGGCACTGGCAAAACTTCTCAGGTGACAGCTATATCAGGCTACTGTCAGCAAGCACTTGTTGGCATCCACAATAGTGTCTGGGTTTGGTGACTGTATATGGGATGGATCCCCAGGTGGGGCAGTCCCTGGATGGTCTTTCCTTCAGTCTTGGTTCTGTACTTTGTCTCTATATTGACTCCAGTGAGTATTTTCTTCCCCATTTGAAGTAGGACTGAAACATCCACACTTTAGTCTTCCTTCTTCTTGAGCTTCATATGGTCATGAGTGCATACTATTTGTGTTCTTTTGTGACTGGGTTACCTCACTCAGGATGATATTTTCTATTTCCATTCATTTGCTTAAAAATTTCATGAATTCATTGTTTTTAATAGCTGAGTAGTATTCTATTGTGTAAATGTACCACATTTTCTCTATCCATTCCTCAATTGAGGGACATCTGGGTTCTTTCTACCTTCTGGCTATTATAAATAAGGCAGCTATGAACATAGTGGAGCATGTGTCCTTATTACATGTTGGACATCTTCTGGGTATATACCCAGAAGTGGTGTAGCTGGGTTCTCACTTAGTACTATGTCCCCTAAGTGGGGGCTTCTACGTCCCTGGATAGTAACTGGGGTCCCAGTTACGCCAGGTGTTGAGGAAGATATTGTAGCCTCATCTGTCATCCTGGGCATTTCAGAGGTAGACAGTCCTTCTAATATGCCAGATTGGCTTGTGGCTGGCAAGTGGCTATTCTAACTGTTGCTAGGTAGCTGTTGGACAGAGCTTAGAGAAACTGCCACCAAACCTGTCTTATGAGGAACTTGAAGATAGATATATAGGATACCTACAAATGAGTGAAGGGAACAATATGTTCTCATATGTATATACACTGCAACAGGCCTTTCCCTGCAAGCAAACAACAGAGAAGGCAAATATAAATGGCCTTATACTTTAGGGTCTGAGAATTGCTGAATGAAGAACCCAGACACAGATAGTATGCAAAAACAGACTTTTATTATGTAGAAACAACTAGTATGTGTGGGTCAATCATACTTTGAAATACTGACCCCAGATAAAGTCATGAAGGCCTTCTTATAGGGAGCCAGAGAAACTCTCTAGAGGATTAGGAAATCTAAAATTTTATTGGTAGGTCACAGGTAATCAATGGTCTACAATCCTAGGTCATGAACGTTCAACCATGTGATAAAATAAGGCTGCCCAGCATAGACTAGTCATTCTAAGATATTTCCCCATTTTTCTGTTTATCTCCAGGCTGTTTTTTTCGGGGGTGGGGGTGCATTATGAACTTTTTCTGGATTTTATGGCCTGTTCCTAGAGCTAGTGTCTTATAACCGAGTTTCTGGAACTTATGGTCTATTCCTGAAGCTGGTGCCTTTTGGCCCTTTTTGAAATCAGCCCTTGTCCTTAAATGAAGACAAATGGGTTTATGTTGCCCTTTAAACCCAATTCAGTCTTACATATGCCTGTCCACACAAAATTGATAGTGACAATGGTACTCATTTCAGGAACACTAATAGCAAATCTGCTCTGGGACAAGCAGATAAAGTGATATGTCTCTCTCCTTAATAACTCTGCTGCAGCAGAAAGAATGGGTTTCTAAAACAACAACTGATGACCTGAAGGGCAAAATGGAGCCAACATGGGTGGAAAAGGGTCCTTTCAGAAGCTATATGATTGTTATATGAGAATCCCCATGCCAAGGACGGTTTGCCACCAAATGAGCTATTGGGTAAGGAGGTCGCTACACTTAAAAAAGACTATCATCAGTGATGTTGACTTCATGCCAGAGCAAGATAGTAAGATCTTATTGATGAGATTATTGCATAATGAGAGTATATACAGATGAGGGAAAAATAAAGCTGGGACTAAGCTGGAAACTATTTCTTATCCCATTGGATAGTGATAACAGTGCCTGAAGATGATAAGCTGATAGCTCTCAGTTGGGGAGCTGTCTTCAACTGTGGGAATCTGTTTGGGAAAACTATGAGCTAATTGTAAATTATGGATGGGACAGAGTGATGAATGTGGCCTTTTAGAAAGAGTTGCATAAGGTATATAGTAAAGGGATGCACATTGACATGTAAAATTATCTACATATAATATACATATAATACAATAAATATTCTTGGCAGTTTTGGTGTGAATCAAAATGACATAACTATTCCAAGATATACTTGAGAAAGCTTTTATTGTAGATTTGAAGGAGAAAAAGTTTCAGAAGCATCTGAAGGAGTCCAAAGCAGGGAGAGAAAGTAGTAAATCTAACATGGCATGCAGAATGACCCAGGATATTAAAGGAGAGGGCACAAAAGCAGTAAATAAAAAAGAGATAGAGCCAAAAAGAGAGAGGGGGGAGAGAAAGAGTGAGCCAAAAGAAACAGGAGCACCAAGGAGAGAGAGATAGTGGGTGGTGGGTGTGGGTGAGGAAAGAAAGAGAGAGACAGAGACAAAGACAGAGACAGAGACAGACAGAGATCATTATGTGAAGTTTCTGCTGGATAGGATCTTGAACCTTTAAAAGACTGCCTCTTAGTTACACTAGTAAGCCCACAAATCATCCACAGCATAGATTGATGATCTGTTCTCATTCCTGTTCACATATATTAAATATTATTTGCAAAAGGTAGATTATATGACTGACTAAACAGGTATGTACAGGGCACTGTTGTGCTAGTACAGGGATTGGTTCAAACAACCATAGTGAGAGGAGAGGGGGGAGGGAGGAACCAAGAGAGCAAGTGGACAAAATGGCATGGTAGTATAGGAAAAAAAAACTGAGGGAAAGGAAGCAAAGCTCAAGGGCTGAATAAATTTAGGGTTGGTACAGGGGTGAGAAGTGCTGAGAGGATCCAGGACTCCTTAACACCTAGAAAGCCTGGGGGCAAGATAGTATTTTGTTATGCTAAATAGGCACTGATGTTGCCTTTTGTTCCAAATTTCTTTGAACCTCACAGTGTTTGTGTTTATGGCCAGTTGTTATTGTTACAGTCAGGGTCCAAGAGGTATCTCTCTGCTTGCTGTTTCCTCCCTTTTGTGTTTTTGTAGTCAAAGTGACTATGAAGCTCCCCAAATGCCATGACTAGGAGAGGCAGGAATGAATAAAAAGGCATAAGAATAGGGCCCTTCACAGAAGCTGAGGAATTATAGTCACACATCTTTAAAGGTCAGTGATCTTTGAAAAAGGTGCCTGTGATGGAAAGAATATAAGAACTGGAGGAAGCCTTGCAGTGTGTGTGCAGAATTTACCTGAACGAAACAAAATAAGGAAGAGAAGCAGGCACACACAATCTCAACCAGCTGAGGGTTCCCAACATTTCTGTGATGATGGTGAGAGCATTTAGAGGGGTAGCGAAGCATGTACATACATAAGTATCTAACATGAAATTATAGGTATTTTTTATTGCCATCACCTCTCCTGCTTCATAGAGGTCATGCTCTACCATGGGAACCAGCATTACCACTGATGCTGCATACAGTCTCATAGACCCTGCTGAATCAACTTCTTAGGGCCCCTCTAATCCCAGTCTGGTCTGGAACTCAAACATGTTAAGAATCCATAGTTGCTTTAGGATGGGTTGGGGGAAATGGCTGCCCTTCTTCTGTTGTTTCTATACCCTAATATTCACAGGGACATCATGTAGGAACAACCAGGTATCCCTAATGGTTTATATGGGGCAATCTATCAGAGACTGTGCTTCACTTATAGATGTATATGCTGTGCTACTATTCCACTCTTCTTCAGTTGGGATCCTGGTAGTGCTACAATGAAAATCTCATTTTCTCTACTTCCTGCAAATCAATCCACACTTGTTTTACAGTTCTCTGTTATAACATTGACAACTATACTAAATTTCTTTCTGTTGTAAAAGAACCATAATTTTCACTGTTTTCTTAACAATCCAGGTAAAGGGGCCATTTTTATCCCATTTTTCTCCATAAACCTTTTGGTCCAGAAACAAACCCCAAAGTCCAGGCACAAGACAATAAAATCCCCTGTTCCTGGAGCAGCCTAAAGATAACCACATAAATAGGAGAAATCTTATATCAAGATAGGTCATCTGTGCTGAGCAGCCCATTCTGTGGTTAATCATTCATGATACAGGAATGCAGCCCCCCTGGGGCATCCAGGAACCCATCAGTGAACACCTAGATTACCTAACTCTAACAATATAATAATTAAAAGGTTTACCTATCTTAAGTCTCAGTTAATTTGCTGACCTGACCACCTGAGTAGTTCTAAGGATGGAAGCTAAAGTCTCTGGTTTAGCACATCATAGTATAACAGCAAGGGCTAGGTAAAGTAGCCTTTGTTCTATCTCTGCAGGAACTCTAAGCTGAAATTGTATGTCTTTCAGAGTGCATGATCATACGGTAAAAAGTTCACAAACATGTTGCATGTAAATTCAGGTCATAGATTGACCTATTCACTAAAAGTAATTATCTGACTGAACATTTATCATTTGTTATTAGCTTTACAGGATCATGGAGTGTTAAAAACCATAACTAAGTTATTCTTGAAGTTTTGTATAGATAAACTCAATCAATATTTTATCTTTGTTCCTTGGATCTGTAGCAAATCCTTAGCTCCTTTTTTTTTATCATCTTTGATTAATGGTTTTACAACTTCTTGGAATATGCTCTAGGTTTTAGATGCCTGTTTGTTATCTCAGAAGCAATTAACTCATGTTTCTTGAAGACTTGCAGGGTTCTCATTGCAGTTTTGACATCAGAAAAGGTTTAATAAACAATCCTATTATAAAAGCAGTACTGGTGTCTTTGTTTGGGTCACCATTTTGAACTGGTGGTGACCCCTGCATGCTGGTTGTTTCTGCAGAATAAATGTGCTTTGTTCTTGCATATTATTTGAGTCTGGGGTCTTCCTTCAGCAACTCCCAAACCCTAACACCAGGCATACTTAGGGATATATGAAATGCTGTTCTGAAGCAAGCAACTTCTGAGTTACATTTGTTATCTGGTATGCTTTGTTGGAAAATTTGTTTAGATATTGCTGCTGCTGTAGTACTAGTAGTAGTACACTGGAATTAGACAGTATGCCCTAAGGGTTAGTTTGAAGGCACAGTCATGCTTTCCTAAGATGCTACTATGTATTACTTTAGTTATAGATGTATATGTTGTGTTCTCTTATTTGAGTCTTGTTCAATTAGTGTCCTAGTGTAGCCATAATATAATGATAACTCATTTTGGCTGCTTTCCTCTAAATCAATCTCCTCCATTTACATTCCAGTATTTTCCTATTGTAACATTCATTGGCATAACAAAAGTCTTGGTGTTGGAAAGTGCTACCATTTTTGCTGTGTTCTTCACAATCCCATTCTAATAAGGTACATATTTGCTAGTATATTGAAGCAAGCAACCACACATTCTATGAATAATCTCATATGCTTTGTAGTTACAGAGTTTAGATATCATTGCAGTAGGACATTCATTTTTACAAATTTATCTTTTGAGGTAGTTTAATCATATCTGCATGAATTTGAAAGGAAGTCATAGTATACTGCTTATGTTACAGACAAGTGTGCCTTCTATTTAATTTTTGTTCTATCACTGTTCTTGAGCAGCAATTCTACAATAATAATGTCATGTATCTGCATTTCTGAAGATCAAAATTTACTGCTGTTACAGTACAACTCTGTGACAATCTTTATTACACCCAACTGCTACATATCAGAAAAATACAAGTTTTCACTGTGTTCATAAAAATCCCATTCTACTTAGGAATGCATGTTCTGCTATACTGAAGCAGGAAACTTCAGAGTTCTTTGAGTAATCTCATGTATTATTGCAAATGGAGTTTAATATACCTTCAGAAGTAATACAATGGTGTTTCAAATATCTCATTGTTAGGTATAATCATCACAAGTGCATGTTTTCTGCTAGGTTGACACTATGTACAGCTTCTGTTAGATTGTGTACTACTGCATGTACTGAATGTACTACTACAATGATATCTAAACTCTGTAACAACAAAGCATTTGAGATTATTCATAGAATGTGGGGTTGCTTGCTTCAATATAACAGCAAATATGTGCCTAAGTATAATGGAATTGTGAAGAACACAGTAAAAATCTCTGGTATTTATTGAGGCATGCCAATTCCTTTTATTTCATTCTTAGCTAGCACACCTTTGTACCATGTTTTCTTCCATCAACACTGCTCTTACATAAAATATGGCTTCCCTTTTTTATATAGGGAAATCTCATCAACAATTTTACATACTATTTGCTAACCACAGAATTGTAGTTATGTCTTCCTTGGCAGTCAGTGAAAGTTGAGCCAGAGGATGTATAAGTACTTATCTAGATATTTACATGTTTAGTATTTAAGATTGGCAGGAAGATGTAAATAACTCTTTTTTAAAATAAACAACACGAAATCATGTATAGTGAATACTATGCTATTTCTTTGAAATAAAACAAAGTCCCCTCAAAAATGAAATTTTCACAATACAAAACAACACTACAAGTATTTATTGAATAAGCATAAAATTTATTAAACATGTTAGGGTTCTTTATGAAACATAATTCTGCCATATTATTACCATATTATGATTATATTATATATAGTCATATATATATGATATGATATATATATATAGATCATATATAATATATAATACAATCATACTTTATAATATCTTATACAATATGAATCTTCTAAGCTTAAAATGAGACAATTTTGTATTATGCTTTGTAAAGCCACCCATGAAAAAAGTTCTGAAAGTAAAAAAGATTGATTGACATACTGATGGTTTAATGTTGTTCTGGGGTTTCAGCACCAAATGATGGATTAATGTTGTTCCCGGGATTCAGCACCATATGTTGGGTTTATAAATGGGGAGAGAAGAAGGAGATTAGAGAGTGTGGCACAGCGGTGTGAGGAAGGGGGGTGCCTAGGCGGGCTCATGCCCAGGCACCTCTTTCCCCTGAGGGACACACACAGACATGGTATAGAATAGAGATTATTCAGGGAAGAGGAGGGGAGTTAATGGTGTAGTGGATGCAGTGGATGCATAGAGAGGCAGAGAGAGAGAGAGAGAGAGAGAGAGAGAGAGAGAGAGAGAGTAGAGAAGTAGAGAGGAGTGGAGGCCAGCCATGACCATGTGGAGAGAAGGGGGAGAGGAGGAGAGCCCAAGAGGGGCAGAGAGGTGAGTGCAGAGAGGTAAGAAAGATGAGAGAGAGAGAGAGAGAGAGAGAGAGAGAGAGAGAGAGAGAAGTAGCAAGCAATAAGCAGCCCCTTTTATAGTGGGCCAGGTCTATGGGACGGGGCATACCTGGCTGTTGCCAGGTAATTGTGGGGTGGAGCTTAGACAGAGTATTAACATTCCCAAGTATTTGTTTAATTAAAAAAGAAAAATATTAAAAAGAGGTGACAGCAGAAGCAGGAATAGGGTCAGTATTGTGATATCTGACTGCTCCATGCTGACATTGGGGACAACGTGTCTCTGGGGAACCTAGAGAAAGGGGTATGGGGGATGTTTGTCCAGTCTCAGGAGAATAGGCTGCTTTCTCATTGTCCAAAGTCTGTGGAGCCATCTGAGGATAGGTCAGAACAGGTCCAGTAGAAACTGTCTGTGTCTAGAGAAGCTGAGGAGATTGGAGCATCTGAAGGTTGCTTCTCTGGAGCTGTCCTGGATGTGGCAAGGGCCTGGACTTGACAAGATGTTGAAACACATTAGTATAGGTAGGGAATAAGATTAAGTACATTTGGGAGAATGGAAAAATTTTCTTTAAGATGTATAATTGAAACCCAGAGGAATCCCACCCTTTGGAATAGGTATTAAGTGGGAACTTTGGGCAGATGTACTTATCTGGATGGAGCCTATTTGGTCCATGAACAGTAAATCTAGGTAGGTTTCCTGTAGCTAACAAGTTTACTAAAGTGATAACAACATGAGTTAACCACATGAACAGTCTTTAAGATGAGCCTTTTGTGGAGCAGAAGGAACAAGATTGAAAGTTGGATTGTATAGTGGAATATTTATTACTAGAGTTAGGCAAATCTATAGGAACTCAGACGTTAGGACAGTGACAGAGGAAGATGGAATATGAAGTATTTAAAGGAAATAGAGTTTAGGGGTAAGGAGATAACTGTCTAGCTGTCAATGTAGTCAGAAGTCTGAGGAATAAACAATAACTTAGCAGTTATATTATTAAAAGGTGACAGATTCCAGTAGCCAGCAGTTCTTTGTGGTCTCTGGTCTCCATGGCAGCTTTGACTGTCAATCTCGCTTTCAAGCACAGAGGTCAACGGGCTTTTACTCTGTGGAATGGCATACCCATGACATGAGACATGGCTTACCTTTGTTTAGCTAAATCATTTGACTCAAGGTATCCGGTCTTGTCCACTGCATTCTTTCTTAGGCAGCATCTGGAGGCAGTGTCCATATCTTTCCTCTGAGGCCTCCCGGGAGAAACTGTCAGGCCTTTGGGAATTCTGTCTGTCTTAAACTTAATAGCAAACTTCTGACAAGATTGAGTGCAAAATAGGAGAGCAATAGTCAAGAGATGATAGGAATGTGAATCTTAAGTAGCTTTGACAGGTTGTATAGGTATAAGAAAGTATATTGCTTTATTAGTAAAGAGGCTAGGATCAGAGTAAGAAAGCTAGCAGCAATGGATAAAACCGTGGTGACAGAAAACAAATTTCTCTACTCAGATTTAGGCTTCAGGCTATTGAGCACACAGGCTACAGGAACGAACAAGCTAAGAGGTAGTGGGAACATGGATAGGTGAGGCTTAGGTCCTTTATCATTTACCAGACTGTTAATTTACAGTAGAAGACAAGTAATTGTCCGTTGGGTTGTTGGGGAAGCTGCTAAATATAATTTTCAGCCTCCTGAAAAAATACTAGCAACACAGCACAGCCAGGCTAAAGGCTCAGGCCGTCGTGAGAGTCTTTAGGGGCTGAGACATTCTCAGAATGTCAGAAGAAATGCCCAGACCTGGTTCAGGATTTCTGGCAGCTGTAAAAGCTAAGGGTGACTCCGGGTCACTTCCCAGTGAGGGGGAAGCCAAGGGTTTAATTGTCCTATAGCTGGAAGGCCAGTCATGTAGACTGGGTATGAGAAGCAAGCCTTAGTTCCAAAGAGGCTGGCCAAACTTCATTTGAAGGCTAAGGCATGGGAAACTGGAAATCTGAGAAAAGTAAGCGATGGCACTGCCATGAACATGATGGAGTTACATGCATCTGCGTGGTTCTGAGAGCACGGCTACAGGAGAAACCTGTGCTGTGGTGCGTGGTGACTGGACCACACTGTGGCAGGACCGCGCAGCAGCAAGGAAAGTTGTATTGGGGTAAAGATTTTATGTCTGCGCAGGCACAGGGCAGGACTTTCTGACCGCAGCAGAAGTAGTAGCCCGCATGGGCAGAAAAAGGAAGTACTAAAGATGCTTGTTTCATATCCTAGCAATGACACAGTGGTGCGCGAGCTCAAAGCTCAACTCTTTGTTCAGCTGCTGAGCTTCGGGCTCAGTGGGTGGGGACTGGGACATAGACACAGAATGGGGCCACTAGGGCAGCATGCAGGTGCATGTTCACAATCAGTGAGCGTGTATAGATGGTCCCTGAGGGTAGAAGAACTAGAAGAGGAAGGGTGCTTCAGACAAATGCAGCAGTTTGCAGATAAGGAAAGGGGAAAGAAATTACAGATTCCCGTCCTCCCGACAATGCAGTCAGTGCGGCATGGGGAGCTTACCCCTTGTGGCTTAAACAGCAAAGCTTGCTTGCAAACCCTGCAGTTTTTTGATCCGAGTCATGGCACCAAATGATGGATTAATGTTGTTCCCTGGTTTCAGCACCATATGATGGGTTTATAAATGTGGAGAGAAGAAGGGGATTAGAGAGTGTGGCACGGTGGTGTGAGGAAGGGGGTGCCCTAGGTGGGCCCATGCAACACATACACATACAGTTCAAATACATAGACTTGGACAAAAGTGCATAAATGTAAAATAAATATTTTTAAAAGGATATAGAGCATAACATTAGAAGAATTACTACATCAATATATAAGCTAAATTTTTAAATTTTATTGCTTTCTGAAATACATCTCTTATTTATTGGTTCAGAAATTGATGCATATGTTTGAACCTGTAATAATGAACATTCCCAACAGAAAACACATAAAGGCCCCAAAGTAGCTATACATTTTGGAAAAGGGGTTAAAATCAGAAGAAAATTAAAGAAAATCCTAGTGCTTCATGTTCCCTTCAGAATTAAACACTACTGTAAAATAGGCAAATGGAGATATTGTTATATCCTACATAGAAAAATAGGTTATATATAGTGGACTTTTAAGTCCACTTTACATGTGATATTAGTGAATTCAGTGCAATATCAATCTCTGCTTAAGAGATTGTGGTAATGTTTCTCATATGTTCACAATGACTACAAAAGTATCTGTTTATAAGGTTCTTATACTTGCCTCTTGATATCTGGTTATCACAATGTTAGTTCGTCTTACTTCTCTGAATGAAGCTTTTCAGTCCTGTGGTTCTGTAAGCCTGTGATCTTAGGTTTGTCAGTACTCCTTGGGAGACTAGCTCTCTACTGTGTGTAATTTGGTTGCAGAGTGTTGTGGAGCAAATTTAGCTCCTGGGTGCAGATGGAAAAAAAAATTCTTTCAACTTTTAAACCATTCCTTTCCATTTTCTTCCACATTTTTGGAAATCCCTGACTGGCTGTCTGCCTTTATGAAGTTCCTTTCTATGTGATCTGTAGGACTCTATAATCACCACGGCCATCAGGGTCAGTCCATGTGTAACAAAAAGTCAGTCTGGTGAAAAGTCTTTGCTTAGCTCTGTACCCCATTTTTGGATAGGGTTATTTGGTTCTTTGGGGTCTAACTTCTTGAGTTCTTTGTATACATTGGATATTAGCCCTCTGTCGGATGTGGGGTTGGTGAAGATCTTTTCCCAATTTGTTGGTTGCCGATTTGTCCTTTTGACAGTGTCTTTTGCCTTACAGAAACTTTGTAACTTTATGAGGTCCCATTTGTCCATCCTTGATCTTAGAGCATAAGCAATTGGTGTTCTGTTCAGGAATTTTCCCCCTGAGCCAATGTCCTCAAGGGTCTTCCCCAGTTTCTTTTCTATTAGTTTTAGTGTGTCTGGTTTTATGTGGAGGTCCTTGATCCACTTGGAGTTGAGCTTAGTGCAAGGAGATAAGAGTGGATCAATTCTCATTCTTCTGCATATTGACCTCCAGTTGAGCCAGCACCATAAGTTTAAAAGGCTATCTTTTTTCCACTGGATGTTTTCAGCTCCTTTGTCAAAGATCAATTGACCATAGATGTGTGGGTTCAATTCTGGGTCTTCAATACTATTCAATTGATCCACCTCCCTGTCACTGTACCAATACCATGCAGTTTTTAACATTACTGCTCTGTAGTATTGCTTGAGGTCTGGGATATTGATACCCCCAGAAGTTCGTTTATTGTTGATGATAGTTTTAGCTATCCTGGGTTTTTTGTTATTCCAGAAGAATTTGAGAATTTCTCTTTTTAACTCTATAAAGAACTGAGTTGGGATTTTTATGGGGATTGCGTTGAATCTGTATATTGCTTTTGGCAAGATTGCCATTTTAACTATATTAGTCCTGCCAACCCATGAGCATGGAAGATTTTTCCATTTTCTGAGGTCTTCAATTTCCTTCTTCAGAGAACTGAAGTTTTCGTCATATAAATTTTCACTTGTTTGGTTAGAGTCACACCAAGATACATTATATTGTTTGTGGCTATTGTGAAGGGTGTCATTTCCCTAATTTCTTTCTTGGCCTGCTTATCCTTTGCGTATAGGAAGGCTACTGATTTGCTTGAGTTGATTTTATAACCAGCCACTTTGCTGAAGTTGTTTATCAGCTGTAGGAGTTCTCTGGTGGAATTTTTTTTTTGGTCACTGAAGTATACTATCATATCATCTGCGAATAGTTATAGATTGAATTCTTCCTTTCCAATTTGTATCCCTTTGACTTCCTTATGTAGTCAAATTTCTCTAGGTAGTACCTCAAGTACTATATTGAAGAGATATGGTGATAGGGGGCAGCCTTGTCTAGTCCCTGATTTTAGTGGGATTGCTTCAATTTTCTCTCCGTTTACCTTGATGTTGGCTATTGGTCTGTTGTAAATTGCTTTTACTATGTTTAGGTATGGGCCTTGAATTCCTGTTCTTTCCAAGACTTTTAGCATGAAAGGATACTGAATTTTGTCAAATGCTTTTTCAGCATCCAATGAGATGACCATGAGTTTTTTTTTTCGTTGAGTTTGTTTATGTAGTGGATTACGTTGTTGGATTTCCATATATTGAACCATCCCTGCATCCCTGGGATGAAGCCAACTTGATCATGGTGAATGATTCTTTTGATGTGTTCTTGTATTCAGTGGGCCAGAATTTTATTTAGTATTTTTGCATTAATATCCATAAGGGAGATTGGCCTGTAGTTCTTTTCTTAGTTGGATCTTTCAGTGATTTTGGTATCAGGGTAATTGTGGCTTCATAGAATGAGTTGGTTAGTGTTCCTTCTGTTTCTATTTTGTAGAATAGTTTGAAGAGTATTGGTATTAGGACTTCTTTGAAGGTCTGATAGAATTATGCACTAAAACCATCTGGTCCTGTGCATTTTTTTGGTTGGAAGACTTTCTATGACTCCTCTATTTCTTTGGGGGTTATGGGTCTGTTTAGATGATCAATTTGATCCTGATTTAATTTTGGTATTTGGTATCTGTCTAGGAAATTGTCCATTTCCTCCAGATTCTCCAGTTGTGTTGAGTATAGGCTTGTGTAGTAGGATCTGATGATTTTTTGAATTTCCTCAGTTTCTGTTGTTATAACCCCCTTTTCTTTTCTAAGTTTGTTAATTTGAATACTGTCTCTGTGCCCTTTGGTAAGTCTGGCTAGGGGTTTATCTATCTTGTTGATTTTCTCAAAGAATTAGCTCCTGGTTTTGTTGATTCTTTGTATGGTTCTCTTTGTTTTATCTTGATTGATTTCAGCCTTGAGTTTGATGATTTCCTGTCTTGTACTCCTCCTGGGTGAAATAGCTTCTTTTTGTTCTAGGGCTTTCAGATGCACCATTAAGTTGCTAGTGTATGCTCTCTCCTGTTTATTTTTTGAGACACTCAGGGCTATGAGTTTTCCTCTTAGCACTGCTTTCATTGAGTCCCATTGATTTGGGTAGGTCGTACCTTCATTTTCATTGAATTCTAAAAAGTCTTTGATTTCTTTATTTATTTCTTCCTTGACTAAGGTATCATTGAGTAGAATATTGTTCAGCCTCCATGTGTATGAGGATTTTCTGTTGTTTTTGTTGCTATTGAAGAACACTCTTACTCCATGGTGATCCGATAGGAGGCATGGGATTAGTTCGATCTTTTTATATTTGTTGAGGTCTGTCTTGTGACCAATCATATGGTCAATTTTGGAGAAGGTACCATGAGGTGCTGAGAAAAAGGTATAGTCTTTTGCTTTAGGATGAAATGTTCTATATATATCTGTTAAATCCAATTGGTCCAACATGTCAATGAGTTTCCCTGTGTCCCTGTTTAGTTTCTGTTTTCCTGATCAGTCCATTGAGAATAGTGGAGTGTTGAGGTCCCCCACAATTATTGTGTTAGGTGCAATGTATACTTTGAGCTTTAGTAAGGTTTCTTTTACAAATGAGGGTGCCCTTGCATTTGGAGCCTAGATGTTTAGAATTGCGAGTTCTTCTTGGGGGATTCTTCCTTTAACTAGCAAGAAGTGAACTTCTGTGTCTCTTTTGATGAGTTTGGGTTGAAAGTCAATTTTATCTAATATTAGAATGGCTATTCCAGCTCGCTTCCTGCGACCATTTGCTTGCAAGATTGTCCTCCAGCCTTTTACTCTAAGGTAGTGTTTGTCGTTGACTCTGAGTGTGTTTCCTGGATGCAGCAAAATGTAGGGTTCTGTTTCTGTATCCAGTCTGTTAGTCCATGTCTTTTTATTGGGGAATTGACTCCATTGATGTTAAGAGATATTAAGGAATAGTCATTATTTGTTCCTGTCATTTTTGATGTTATTTTTGTTTTTGAGTTGTTATCTTCCTTTGAGTTTGATGGAAGTAGGTTACTATCTTGCTTTTTCTTGGGTGCAGTTTCCTTCCTTGTCTTGGAGATTTCCTCTATTATCCTTTTTAGAGCTGGTTTAATGGAAAGATATTGTGTAAATTTGGTACTGTCATGGAATATTTTCATTTCCCCATCTATGTTGATTGAGAGTTTTGCTGGGTATAGTAGTCTTGGCTGGCATTTGTGTTCTTTTAGGGTCTGCATGAGATCCGCCCAGGATCTTCTAGCTTTCATGGTTTCTGGAGAGAAGTCTGGTGTGATTCTGATAGGTCTTCCTTTATATGTTACTTGGCCTTTTTCTCTTACCGCCTTCAATATTCTTTCTTTAGTACATTTGGGGTTTTGATTATTATATGACGGGAGGTATTTCTGTTCTGGTCCAGGCTGTTTGGAGTTCTGTAGGCTTCTTGTATATTCATGGGCATCTCTCTCTTTAAGTTAGGGAAGTTTTCTTCCATAATTTTGTAGAAGATATTTGCTGGCCCTTTAAGTTGTAGATCTTCACTCTCATCTATCCCTATAATCCTTAGGTTTGGTCTTCTCATTGTGTCTTGGATTTCCTGGATGTTTTGGGTTACAAGCCCTTTGGATTTTGTGTTTTCTTTGACTGTGGAGTCAATGGTTACTATGTTATCTTCAGCATCTGAGATTCTCATCTCAATCTCTTGTATTCTGTTGTTGATGTTTGCATCTAAGACCCCTGATTTCTTCCCAAGGATTTCTATCTCCAAAGTTGCCTCCTTTTGTGATTTCTTAGTTGTTTCTACCTCTGTGTTCAGATCTTGGATGGTTTTGCTCCGTTCCTTCATTTGTTTGTGTTTTCTTATAATTCTTTAAGAGATTTTTGTGTTTCCTCTTTCGTGACTTCTGCCTGTTGTTTCAAGTTCTTCTGCATTTCTTTAACTGATTTTCTCATTTCCTCTTTATTGGTTTCTGTCTGTTGGCCCATATTCTCCTGGAGTTCTTTAAGTGATTTTTGTGTTTGCATTGTAAGAGCTTCTACCCTATTGATGTTCCCCTGCATTTCTTTAAGAGATTTGTTTATGTCTTTTTTTGTGTTCCTCTAGCAGCATCATGACCAGTGCTTTTATATCCAACTCTTGTTTTTCTGGTGTGCTGGGGTATCCAGGACTTGCTGTGGTTGGCAAATTGGGTTCAGATACTGCCATATTGCCTTGATTTTTGTTTGTAATGTTCCTACGTTTGCCTTTTGCCATCTCTTTATCTCTGGAGTTAGTTGGTCTTGTTCTTAGTGGTTGGTGTTTGAGGCTCCTGTGAGCCTGGTGTTTGGTGCTGCTGTTGTAGAGTGTGTCTGAGCTCCCGAGGTGGAGACTGGGAGCTTTCAGTTACTGTGCTCTCAGTTACCTCCTCAGCTCTGCTGTGCCAGATCTAAGTCTTCCCGAGGCTTGCTGCTGGACCTGCAATTGGCCTCCCGCAGTCTCCTCCTGGCCTGCCTAGTTGCTGGCTCTTAAGAATCAGATTTTTTTTTCCTCCACCGATCTGGGCTAGTCTGTTAGATCTTTATGGTGACCTGGGTTCCTCTGTTGGTTCTCTATGGTGACCTGTTCAGGCCACCAGCTCCAAAATGGTGGTGGGTCTCAGGGCTCTGTCTAACCGCTGGGTTCCCTACAGGACTGGAGGTTCCCTGGTTGGGCTGCTAGAACCTAGATGGTAGAACTCTCAGTCCACAGGGCTCTGTCATGTTAGCTGTCTGTGGTGTCCTGAAGCACAATGTCAACCTCTCGCTGTACTCCAGGCACTGACCCACTAGCAGGTTGGTGCCCCCTTGGGTTGGTGCAGAGACCACTTGCCAAGCTGATCTGGCTCTGTGTGCACTGCCAAGCTGTTGGTGCACAGACCTATCTCCAACCTCCTTTGGCTGGGCACGAGGAAGAGCCTGACCAGGTGTTCTTTGCCAGGCTAAGTCTCTGTCCAAGCACCTGGACCCAGTCACCGGCAGGCAGTCCTCAATGACCTGAGGGAGGATGGCGGCCGGCTGCAAGCCTGCTAGCCGGTCCCCAGTGATGGGGGACAGCCTCTGAGCTGCAGGTGCTCAGAGCTCCTGCTGACCTCCCCTGGCTTTGGGGGCCAGCAAGGGCCTGACCGGGTATTAATTGCTAGGCCAAGTCTCTGTCCAGGCACCTGAACCCAGCCGCCAGCAGGCAGTCCACAGCAACCCGAGGGAAGATGGTGGCCAGCTGCAAGCCCGCTAGCCAGTCCCCAGGGATCAGGGACAGCCTCTGAGCTGCAGGTGCTCAGAGCTCCTGCCGACCTCCCCTGGCTCTGGGGGCCAGCAAGGGCCTGACCGGGTATTCGTTGCTAGGCCAAGTCTCTGTCCATGCACCTGAACCCAGCCGTCAGCAGGCAATCCGCAGTGACCCGAGGGAGATGTTGAACATTTTTTAAGGTGTTTCTCAGCCATCTGAATTTCTTCAGGTGAAAAGTCTTTGTTTAGCTCTGTATCCCATTTTGGATAGGGTTATTTGATTTTCTGGTGTGCCCCGCAGTTCTCCCAGGCCCCTACACAGAAGGTCTCCAGCTTGCTCCTGTGTCACCAGCAGAGAGGTGCAGGTAACCAGGCCTAATCAGGGCCTGCCATCACTCGGCGGGAAACCGCCAGGCTTGGGCCAGGAGCGAGAGTCTGGGCGGATCAGTGGAACACCTCCACAGCGCGGCTGGGAGCTGTGTGCCCCGCAGTTCTCTCCAGAACCCTACACCAAAGGTCTCCATTTTGTGCCGGGTCACCAGCAGAGAGGTGCAGGTATCCAGACCTAATTGGGGCCCCTGCCATCACTCGGGCTGGAAACCATCAGACGTGGGCCAGGAGCCAGTGTTGGGGCGGATCAGAGGATCATCTCCGTGGCATGGCTGGGAGCTGCTTGCCCCAAGGTTCTCCCAGGCCCCTAAAAAGACTGTCTCCATCTTGTCACTAGGTCACTAGTAGAGAGGGCCAGAGACGCAGGCTTAATTTGTTTCTACCATCACTCGGGTGGAATTCTGCCAGTCTCTTGCCAGTGGCCAGTGCCTGGAGGCCCAGCAGGACATCTCCACGGCCACCGGGCCTTGTACCAACTCGGTTGGGAACCGACTACTCTGAGGTCCTCTTAGCACTCTCGGCAGAAGTCTCCATCTTGCCACCTGGTCATCAATAGAGAACCAACAGGCAGGCCCAGCCTCATGGGAGGTTCAAACACCAGTCAGTGACAAGGTCAACTAACTCCAGAGATAACCAGATGGCAAAAGGCAAACATAGGAATGTTGCTAACAGAAATCAAGGCAGCATGCCAGCATCCAAACCCACTTTGCCAACAACAAGAAGTCCTGGATCCCCCAACACACCAGAAAAAGAAGATTGGGATCTAAAAATCACTGATCAAGATGCTGATACCTGAACACATGGATAAATCCCTTAAAGAAATACAGGAGAAAATGGATAAAAAGGTAGAGGCCTTTATAAGGCAAATGCAAAAACACTTAAAGAAATTTAGGAGAAAATGAATCAAAAAATGGAAACCAACAAGGAAGAAACACAAAAATCACTTAAAGAAACACAAGAGAATGTGGGCCAACAAGTAGAAGTTATAAAAGAGGAAACACAAAAATCTCTTAAAGATTACATGAAAACAAACAAGCAAATGAAAGATCTGAGCAAAATCATCCATGATCTAAAAACAGAAGTAGAAACAACTAAGAAATCACAAAGGGAGACAACTCTGGAGATAGAAACCCTTGAGAAGAAATCAGGGGCCATAGATGCAAATATCAACAATAGAATAGAAGAGATAGAAGAAAGAATCTCAGATGCCGAAGATACAATAGGAACCATTGATTCAACAGTCAAAGAAAATGCTAAATGCAAAAAGCTTGTAACCCAAAACATCCAGGAAATCTAAGACACAATGAGAAGACCAAACCTAAGGATTATAGGTATAGATGAGAGTGAAAATTTACAATTTAAAGGGCCAGCAAATATCTTCTACAAAATTATGGAAGAAAACTTCCCCAACCTAAAGAGAGAGATGCCCATGAATATACAAGAAGCCTACAGAACTCCAAACAGACTAGACCAGAACAGAAATACATCCCTTCAAATAATAAGCAAAACTCCAAATGTACTAAACAAAGAAAGAATATTAAGGACAGTAAGAGAAAAAGGCCAAGTAACATATAAAGGAAGACCTATTGAAGTACAGTAGACTTCTCACCTGAGACCATGAAAGCTAGAAGATCCTGGGCAGATATCATGCAGACTCTAAGAAAACACAAATTTCAGCCAAAACTACTATACCCAGGAAAACTCTCAATCACCATAGACGGAGAAACCAAGGTTTTCCATGACAAAACCAAATTTGCATGATATCTGTCCACAAACCCAGCCCTACAAAGGATAATAGGGGGAAAACACCAACACAAGGAGGGAAATTACACCCAGGAAGAAGCAAGATAGAAACCTCCTCTCATCAAATCCAAAAGAAGATAACCTCTCAAATATAAAAAATAATTTCAAAAATGTCGGGAGGTAATAATTACTATTCCTTAATATCTCTTAACATTGATGGACTCAATGCCCCCCAAAAACGACATAGCCTAACAGACTGGATACGGAACCAGGACCCTACACTTTGCTGCATACAGGAAACACATCAAAATGTCAAAGACAAACATTACTTTAGAGTAAAAGGCTGGAAGAAAATTTTACAAGCAAATGGTCTCAGGAAACAAGCTGGAGTAGCCATCCTAATATCAGATAAAATTGACTTTCAACCTAAAATCATCAAAGGAGACCCGGAAGGTCACTTCTTGCTGGTCAAAGGGAAGAAGAACTCTCAATACTGAACATCTATGTTCCAAATGCAAGGGCACCATCATTTGTAAAAGAAACTTTACTAAAGCGTAAAGCACACATTGCACCTAATACAATAATTGTGGGCAACATCAACACCCCACTCTCCTCAATGGACCTATCAGGAAAGCAGAAACTAAATAGGGACACAGTGAAACTAATTGAAACTTTGGACCAATTGGATTTAACATATATATATATATATATATATATATATATATATATATACACATATATATATGTATAACATTTCATCCTAAGGCAAAAGAATATACGTTTTTCTCAGCACCACATGGTACCTTCTCAAAAATTGATCATTTAATTGGTCACAAGACAGATGTCAACAAATTCAAGAAGATCGAACTACTCCCATGCCTCCTATCAGATCACTATGGAGTAAGAGTGGTTTTCAATACCAACAAAAACGACAGAAAGCGTACATACACATGGATACTGAACAATACTCTACTCAAGGACACTTTAGTCAAGGAAGAAATCAAAGACTTTTTAGAATTTAGTGAAAATGAAGGTACAATCTACGCAAATCTGTGGTACACAATGAAAGCAGTGCTAAGAGGAAAACTCATAGCCCTGAGTGCCTCCAAAAAGAAACTGGAGAGTGCATACACTAGAAGCTTAACAGCACACCTGAAAGGCCTGGAACAAAAAGAAGCTAATTCACCCAGGAGGAGTAGAAGACAGGAAATCATCAAACTAAGGGCCAAAATCAATCAAGTAGAAATGAAGAGAACCATACAAAGGATCAACAAAACTAAGAGCTGGTTCTTTGAGAAAATCAACAAGATAGATAAACCCTTAGCCAGACTAACCAAAGGACACAGAGACAGTATCCAAATTAACAAAATTAGAAATGAAAATGGGGATATAACAACAGAAACTGAGGAAATTCAAAAAATTACCAGATCCTACTACAAAAGCCTATACTCAAAACAACTGGAGAATCTGGAGGAAATGTACAATTTCCTAGACAGATACCAAATACCAAATGAAATCAGGATCAATTAGATCAGCTAAACAGCCCCATAACCCCTAGAGAAATAGAAGGGGTTATAGCAAGTTTTCCAACCAAAAAAAAAAAAAAAAACATAAGGGACCAGATAGCTTTAGTGCAGAATTCTATCAAACATTCAAAGAAGATCTAACACGAATATTCCTCAAACTATTCCACAAAAGAGAAACAGAAGGAACACTGCCCAACTCGTTCTACGAAGCCACAATTGCACTGATACCAAAACAACACAAAGATCCAACAAAGAAAGAGAACTACAGACCAATTTCCCTTATGAATATTGATGCAAAAATACTAAATAAAATTCTTGCCAACCGAATCCAAGAGCAAATCAAAATGATCATTCACCATGATCAAGTAGTCTTCATCCCAGGGATGCAGGGATGGTTCAATATATGGAAATCCATCAATGTAATCCACTACATAAACAAACTCAAAGAAAAAACCCACATGGTCATCTCATTAGATGCTGAAAAAGCATTCGACAAAATTCAGCATCCTTTCATGCTAAAAGTCCTGGAAAGATCAGGAATTCAAGGCCCATACCTAAATATAGTAAAAGCAATCTACAGCAAACCAGTAGCCAACATCAAAATAAATGGAGAGAAACTTGAAGCAATCCTACTAAAATCAGGGACTAGACAAGGCTGCTCTCTCTCTCCATATCTTTTCAATATAGTACTTGAAGTTCTAGCGAGAGCAATTAGACAACATAAGGAAGTCAAAGGGAAACAAATTAGAAAGGAAGAAGTCAAACTATCACTATTTGCAGATGACATGATAGTATACTTGAGTGGCACAAAAAAACTCCACCAGAGAACTCCTACAACCGATAAACAACTTCAGCAAAGTAGCTAGTTAAAAAATCAACTCAAGCAAATCTGTAGCCTTCCTGTACTCAAAGGACAAGCAGACAGAGAAAGAAATTATGGAAATAACACCCTTCACAATAGCCACAAACAATATAAAGTATCTTGACGTGACTCTAACCAATCAAGTGAAAGATCTATATGACAGGAATTTCAAGTCCTTGAAGAAAGAAATTGAAGAAGACCTCAGGAAATGGAAAAATATTTCATGCTCTTGGGTTGGGAGGATCAATATAGTAAAAATGGCCATCTTGCCAAAAGCAATATACAGATTCAATGCAATCCCCATCAAAATCCCAACTCAATTCTTCATAGATCTAGAAAGAGCAATTCTCAAATTCATCTGGAGCAACAAAAACCCCAGGATAGCTAAAACTATTCTCTACAATAAAAAGACTTCTGGGGGAATCAATATCCCTGACCTCAAGCAGTACTACAGGGCAATTGTGTTAAAAACTGCATGGTATTGGTACAGCACCAGGCAAGTAGATCAGTGGAATAGAATTGAAGTCTCAGCAATGAACCCACAGACTTATGGTCACTTGATCTTTGATAAAGGAGCTACAACCATCCAGTGGAAAAAAGATAGCCTTTTCAACAAATGGTGCTGGTTAAACTGGATGTCACCATGCAGAAGAATGCGAATTGATCCAGTCTTTTCTCCTTGTACTACGATCAACTCCAAGTGGATCAAGGACCTCCACATAAAACCTGACACACTGAAATTAATAGAAAAGAAACTGGGGAAGACCCTGGAAGACATGTTCACAGGGGGACAGTTTCTGAACAGAACATGAATAGCTTATTCTCTAAGATCAAGAATTAACAAATGGTACCTCACAAAATTACAAAGTTTCTGTAAGGCAAAGGATACAGTCAGAAGTACAAAACAGCCATCAACAAATTGGGAAAAGATCTTCAACAACCCTACATCCGACAGGGGGCTAATATCCAATATATACAAAGAATTCAAGAAGGTAGACCCCAAAGAACCAAATAACCCTATCAAAAAATGAGGAACAGAGCTAAACAAAGAATTTTCATCAGAAGAAATTCAGATGGCCGAGAAACACCTTAAGAGATGTTCAACATCATTAGTCATCAGGGAAATGCAAATCAATCCATCTCACACCAGTCAGAATGGCTAAGATTAAAAACTTAAGAGACAACAGGTGCTGGCAAGGATGTGGAGAAAGAGGAACACTCCTACACTGTTGGTGGGTCTGCAAGATGGTACAATCGCTCTGGAAATCAGTCTGGCGGTTCCTCAGAAAATTGGACATGACACTTCCAGAAGACCCTGCTATACCACTCCTGGGCATATACCCAGAGGATTCCCCTACATACAATAAAGACACATGCTCCACTATGTTCATAGCAGCCTTATTTATAATAGCCAGAAGTTGGAAGGAGCCCAGATGTCCCTCAAAGGAAGAATGGATACAGAAAATGTGGTATATTTATACAATGGAATACTACTCAGCAATTAAAATAATGAATTCATGCAATTTGTAGGCAAATGGTTGGATCTAGAAAATATCATCCTAAGTAAGGTAACCCAATCACAAAAGGATACACATAAAATGCAATCACTGATAAGTAGATATTAATGAGCCCAGAAGTTCTGAATACTCAAGGCACAATTAGCAAGTCAAAAGATTCCCAAGAAGAAGGAAGGAGAGGACCCTGGTCCTGAAAGGACCAGTTCCAGTTTTGTAGGAGAGTACCAGAATAGAGCAGAGAAATGGTGGGGTGGTGATTGTGGAATAGACAGGGTAATATAGAAAATAAAATAAAAAAAAATAAGGAAAAACTGAACATTCAGATAACCAACATTTGGTAAAAGTCAAAAGTATAATCTGTGAATAACATCTTATATTCTTTCACAAAAGCTTTCTAATATTATCCAACCATGGGTAAAATATTTAAGAAAATATTCAATATATTCATTATCCTAAAACATTAAATTTCACTAGATACCTGACCAAACTTAGAAATAAATCCTACACATAAAAAACAAAAAAAAATCATAAACTTTGCAAAGAATAAAATCTAGATGTCATTTTTTAAACAATGATTTATTAAAAACTAAACTAGCTGAAGGGACCATCATTAAATTTGATACCCTGTTCTTTGAAACAGATTGATGAGAAGACAAATGCTGGGGACCAATATTTTTAACAAGTGGCTTATTTGATAAAGGAATTCAATCCAGTACACAAACAACTGTCAAAATTTAATAAAATATGTCTTAAAATCACTACAAACTAAACAGGGTAAAGAAGTTGGCCACATGATAAGCCAGGGGAAATATATAGATGACAAGTCAGCATATGGACCTTTTCAACATCATTGGCCACATAAAGCAAATGAAAAACATGATGCAATACCACTACCCCAACATCATAATATTCCCAATTGAAAAGTCTAAACATACATGTTAGGAATATGTGGAAGAATTGAAATTCTCCTAATCTTCTGGTGGGTTTAAAAGGCCAGTCTATTATTAATGATTATTTTATACAAGTGTTTGAAGAACAGAATAGAAGGAACTGTGGCCAGAGAACTCCATCTTGTTCATCAATATAGAATGTCTAGTTTCCTAGCAACCAAACGTCTTCATGAAAACAATAACTTATTCTGGAATAGAGGCCTCAGAGCCATAGATATCATGGGGGACCAGAGGCTGCCAGAGAATCAGCCTCCTCGATTACCCAGGTACAAGCGTGTCTTGAAGCACAAGACAGAACAACAGATATCTGCTCCTTTCATAGAGGACCATCACCAGCAGTTTTCTCGGGAAGAACTGAATGACTTGACTACAGATTATGATCCACATGAAGAGAATCTTTCACAAACTACCCAGCGGACTGTTTTCCCCAGAATTTGTCATAAAGTACCCAGTACTGCCACCACAACGAGTCAGAGAAAGCTACCCAAAGATTTGGGATTGTTTAACTCAATTTCAATGGGTCAGCAAGTAATCAGAAAGACAAAATACAAGCTGGACCACTTGTCTCAGATGGAAGATGATGCTGAAGAGTATGTCATAAATTTGAAGGAGCAGCCAAAATGTTACCAGAATCTGAATAAGTGGCCTCCCATTGAAAATCAAATGAAATCAAATAAAAATATCAAGCATGGGAAGAGCCTTCACAGAAAACTCAACCTGCCACCTCTTGAAAATTCTAGGTTGGATCAAAAGAATGTTCTTCCTACACAGACAACTAGAAATCAGAATTTGGTTGATTCTCTTAATTATCGATGCACACAAAGTGGGGGTGATAATAAATACCAATGGAATGAAGCACTGGAAAACTTGGATGTGTTGCAACAATTTGACATGGACTATGAAAACCAATCAACTTATGATGAACTCTCAGACAAGATAAACAGTTACCTTCCTTCTAAGCTCAAGTACTTCAGAGGATTAACCAGAGAAAAGGGAACCAAATTGTCCAATCGGATACCAAACTTTGAAATCAATGTCCAAAAGCCACATGATCTTTCTATGTCCAACAAGGAGAAGTCTAAATATGGACTATCACACCAGAAACTGAAACAACTGAAAACACAGGCCACAAAAGAGCCTTTAAATGACCCTAATAGCTTGCTTGAAGTTGAAGGTAAAACAGTGTGCAAACCAGATATACTTGAAAATCTCTATGGGACAATTGCCTTTAAAGATTTCATTATAGAAAAAGGCTACACTATGCCAGTAATACTCCAAAAGTTTTTTATGAAAAAGGGATGGGATTACAATTCTGTTAATACTCCTATACCAAGTGTATTAAAATATCAAGAAATGATTATGCAAAAATTGGATGATGAAGATGATGAAAACAGTGAACAGGAACTTGACTAAATGAAGTTCATATCACCACCTGCTTTACTGTGTCTTCTCATTTTGCATTTGAGATGCATTGAGTGGACACCCTTTGGCACCACAACTATAAACATAATTCCTAACATTGAGAAGCATTTCTCAACGAAGTTATGCCTTGCATTCAAGAATATTTTAGATATTCTACACATGTAAGGTCAACATTAGAATAATTTCCTCACATAATCTTTCATTAACACTGTTAAAATAAATAATCACTTGTAAAACTACATAAAACCATTCATTAAAAACATAAAGACTAATACAAAGACTCAGTGGTATCATTTTGCAAAATGGGTGATTCTCAAAATACTATAATTTTACTGAACAAAAGGAGATGTGCATAATTTCCTATAAATTTAAATAGTAACTAAATAATTGTTGAAATAATGTTTATCATCTAATCCCGAATTGTATACATAAAATGATGGATAGCTATGTACCTTTCTTGCATATCACAGCCTTTATTCTCCTCAAATAATCCTTTGATTATCTTCAAAGAATTCAATGTCAGGTACACCTTAATATTTACAAGGTTAATTTACCTGTTATGTGTAAAGCACATCTTCAAAGAAATGCACATTTTCTTTTATTGTATTGGCATACATATGCTGATGATGTATTTGTTATTTTCGTTTTTTGTTTTCTTTTTATTACGTATATTCTTTATTTACATTACAAATGATTTCCCATTTCCTGGTCACTATCCCCTGAAAGTCTCATAAGCCATCTCCCTCCCCCTGTTCCCCAATCAACCCCCTTCTGCTTCCCTGTCCTGGTATTCCTCTACACTGCTGCATCAACCCTTTACAGGACCAGGGACCTCTCTTCCCTTTGATGTCCAACAAGGCAATCCTCTGCTGCCTGTGCATCTGGAGCCATGGGTAACATCATATGTACTATCTAGTTGATGTTTTTGTCCCTGGGAGCTCTGGGAGTACTAGGTGGCTCATATCATTGTTCCTCCTATGGTGCTGCAAACCCCTTCAGCTCCTTGGGTCCTTCATCTACCTCAACAATTGGGGATCCTGTGCACTGTTCAATGGCTGGTTGGGAGTGTACCCCTCTGCATTTTTCATGCACTAGCAGAGCCTCAAGTTTGACAGGTATATCTGGCTCCAGTCAGCAAGTACTTGTGTATAACTTGTGTCTGGGTTTTATAACTCTATGTAAGATGGATTACTAAGTGGAATAGTCTCTGGATCGTCTTTCTCTCAGACTCTGCTCCACAATTTGTCTCTGTATATCCTTCTGTGGGTATTTTGTTCCCCTTCTAAGAAGGACCAGAGTATCCATACTTTGTTCTTCATTCTTCTGGGCATGATTTGATATGTGAATTATGTCTTGGGTATTCCAAGCTTCTGGGCTAATATCCAATTATAAGTGAGTGTATTACCATGTGAGTTCTTTTGTGAATGGGTTACCTTACTTAGGATGATATTTTCCAGTTCCAACCATTTGCCTCAAAATTTCATAATTCATTTTTTTTAATTGCTGAGTAGTATTCCATTGTATAAATATACCACATTTTCTGGATCCATTCCTCTGTGGAGGGAGATCTGGGTAATTTCCAGCTTCTGGATATTATAAATAGGGCTGCTATGAACATAGTGGAACTTATTCCATGTTCCTTATTCCATGCTGGGGAATCCTCTAGGTATATGCCCAGGATAGGTATAAAAAGGTCCTCCCATAATATCATGCCCAGTTTTCCGAGGAACCTGCAGACTGATTTCCAGTGTGGTTGTACCAGCTTGCAATCCCACCCCCAGTAGAGGAGTGTTTCTCTCTCCACACCTTCACCAGCACCTGCTGTATCCTGAGTTTTTGATCTGAGCCATTCTCACTGGTGTGAGGTGAAATCTCAGGGTTGTTTGATTTGAATATTCCTGATGACTAAGGATGTTGAACATTTCTTTAGGAGCTTCTCAGCCATTCAATATTCCTCAGGTGAAAATTATTTCTTTAGTTCTGTACTCCATTTTTAGTAGGGTTATTTGGCTTTCTGGGGTCTAATTTCTTGAGTTCTTTGTATATATTGGATATTAGCCATCTATCGGATGTAGAGTTGATTAAAAGAAAAATTGTTGGTTGCTGTTTTGTCCTTTTGATAGTGTCCTTTACTTTAAAGAATCTGTAATTTTATGAGGTCCCGTTTGTCAGTTCTTGATATTAGAGTCTAAGCTATTGGTGTTCTGTTCAGGAAAATTTCCCCAATGCCCATGTGCTCAAGCATCTTCTCCAGTTTCTTTTCTATTAGTTTTAGTGTGTCTGGTTTTATGTGGAGGTCCTTGGTCCACTTGGACTTGAACTTAGAACATGGAGATAAGAATGGGTCAATTTGAATTCTGCATACTAACTGCCAGTTGAAACAGCACTATTTGTTGTTACGACCGTACTTGTCCAGCAAGAAACGACGCAACACCGAGGATCCTTCTTAACAGCACTTTATTCAGGAATGCCTTGATGATGAGAAAACGGGGAGCCCCGAGACAAAGGATGGGCTGCCTTATATCCCTGAGCAGTTGCCGCCAAGGTCTTTGTGCCTGGCTCTTGTCACATGATAGGCTACAAGAGGAATCCCTCATTAACATAGGGCCCAGATAAGAAACTGCTGAGTCAGCATGCCATTAGCACGCCTGTACCAAGTTGTTTGCCAGGATTAGGGCCGGAAACCAGCGCCATCTTGTAATGGTGAGACAATGTGGCTCGCTACAGCTCCCCCTTTTTTATTATATTGATGCCAATCAAACAACTCACTCGCTCCAGGCAATGTATACACTTCTGCACCATCTTTCGCAATGTCGTACCTGGGTGAAGGTAGAGGTCTGATTCCCCTGAGTTGGTAGTGAGGAGTATTGTACAAAGTCTGCTATTGAGCTCATCACTCAAGTGAGACCTTGACCAGCTCTCGTGTCATTTTTTAGGGGAAAGGTTTCTAGGACACGCAACCTTCATGCAATCAGACATTCCTTCCAGAGAGAGCTAGACCGGTCATTAGCTACTCTCTGTGCAGTGCTTTGCCTTACAACTCTCAGGAACGGTAGAGTGCGAAAAATTACGTGGACAGAGCCACAGTGCATCTAGTGTGAATACTACAGCCTGTATATCACATTCTCATCACACACTCTCATCATACACTCACCAATTTTTAGGAGGTGATTCCCAAGCAAGGGACTTTCCAGACATGGCACTGGGGTTAATTTTGACTGCTTCTGTCTTAGGTCATCCCCTTGCCACAGCTTGGTCTTACCCGTCCTAGGGTTACCCTATCGCCCACCGGGCCCCATGTCTTAGGTTGATCCAAGCGCCGGGGAGGTTGCCCGTCATTGAATACAGTCAACACAGAAATACCCCTTGCATGTGCCTAAATAGGTCTGGGGGCGAAACCTCCAGTTACGGTTCTAGTGAAGCAAGCCAGGCGGCTGGCTTCTCTCCCTCATTCATGGCAACAAGGGCTTGGTACATCGCAGCTTTATAATTGTTGTGATCCCTCTTAAGGCGACAGAAGCACCATAGGCAGACAAAAGCAGCCAAACACATAAGAGCAGCCATTGCAGCCATGCCCGCCCATTCCTTCACCCAGGAGAATGCTCGAGTAATCCACGATGTGAAGTCTCCCAATGTGACAGGGTCCAGTCTCGTTGCATTAAGTGAGGCTATCTGAAAAACAAGCTGTTTAGTAAGGATTTCACCTTGAACTGTCCAATTCCCTTTCAAATAATCGCTGAGTATTGCCTGCTGTTCTTTTAAAGCAGTAACATTTGCCCATATAGGCGTAACACAGAGGCCCTTCAGGGTGTGTACACAAGATAATTGAATCATCTTATGCAGAGCTTCTATCTCTTCTTGTAATACATCCACTCTTTGATTAACCAAAAGAATTCCTGATTCTATATGTGCGTTATAGTTATTTTGAGTTTCCAAGGCTAACGCAGTTTTTTCAATTATAGTATTCACTGTACTGGCTGTTTGTACTTGGTTAGTCATAGCTACGGCAGCTGTAGTTGCAGCCGCAGCAGACACAGCTATAGCGGAGATGATAGCGGCTGTTATGCCAAAATCTCTCTTCTGCCTAAAGATATTGACAATGGGGAATTGGTCTGTATCATCCTCCACAGGCAACGGAACAAACATAGGTAAATGTACTATCAATGCTGTCTCATTGTTATTCTCACTCCAACACTCTGACAAATAACAATCAACTTGTGAAGAGTTGCAATTAAAACTTATATCACTAATGTTAGTGGCTAATAGGAAAAAGAAAGGAGGTTTCACACAAACCTTAGCGGCATTAAAGCTAGCATCCCTAACTAACTGCTGAATTTTGATATTTTTTTAATTGTCCATAGCTTTTACGCAGTGCAGAAATACTATACAAGGAGAAACGCTGATTGCCAAATCTGGCGAAAGGGGTCAGTGAAGTAAATGCTCCTTGACTGTTAGATAAGACCCAATCAAACCATGGCCAGGCATTTTCCTTTCCTGTTTGACCCCAGGAAAACTTATACTGGCCTAAAGGTGGTGAAAATTCAAAACCAGGAATGATTTCCTTCTCATGATGCTGGGGAGATTGACAAGGCGAGAATTCTGGAGGAAATCCTTGGTATGGATTGCAAGTGGGTAATACTTTTCTCTTAGTAGAGTTAGAGTTACAGTCTCCTGCCCCGGGACCAGTGGGGCGAATACCAGAATGAAGCATGATTAAAGTGATAAAGTTAAGATCTTGAGAGGTGTCACTATTAATCAAACCATTACTAGAAGAGATACCAGAGGCAATTTTGGAAAGAGCCTGATTGAGGATTCCAGGACTTGTTTGCAAGGTTTGCAAAGGATCCATCCAATTAGCAATGGTCCCATTGCGTAGCCAAATGCATGGCAGAGAACTATTAATGGTAGTGAAACATAGGGTGCCAGCCAAGGAATAATTAGAGGCACTATATTTTTGTGGAGCTTCTCCAGAAGGGATAATACATGGCAAATTATGAGCACAAGAAGTAGAAAAGAATGTTGGAAGAAGGGTAGAATTAGTATGTATGGGTAAAGGAACTGGCCAAGTTCTAGCTATGGCCCATAAGGTAATCTTATCAGGTGTCAGGTGTCACCAGACTCCACAATGCCATCAGCGTCAGTGTTCTCAGGACGATCTTCATCGTGTCGTGGTACTTTCCTTGTCAGCCTCTCAGGTACCCAGATAGGATCAGTCCGATTCTGTGGAAAAACACAAAGCGCTCCCCTAGATCTCGCGATCACGGGATCTGGGCCATTCCATGTGCCAGACAGAATATCTTTCCATTTTACATAATCATTCAGTACACTAGTCTGGCTCATGTGTCGCTCAGCCGCAGAACTGCCATGATCATCCAATATTAAAAAATTTAAAGTAAAAAGAGCAAGTGATATTTGTTCTCTAGGGGTGCGGCCTTCGCCTATTCCCCCTTTTTGTTTTAATAGAATTTCCTTTAGCGTACGATGAGCACGTTCCACAATGCCTTGTCCTTGTGGTTTGTAAGGCAATCCAGAAACATGAGACACCTGTAATTGTGCACAAAAGGTTGCAAATGATTGAGCAGTATATGCTGGACCATTGTCTGTTTTAAGTTGTTCAGGCTTACCCCAGGCAGCCCAGGCTTCTAGGCAATGAGTAACAACATTGCGTGTTTTTTCTCCTGTCATGGGGGTGGCATGTATTACACCAGAACAGGTATCTATTGAAACATGAACATATTTTAGAGTTCCAAAAGATGAAATATGTGTAACATCCATTTGCCAAACCTTAAGCGGTAGTAGCCCACGAGGATTTACTCCGATATGTGGTGGATGGAGGAAAGTAATGCAATTTTGACAGTCAAGGACTATTTTGCGAGCTTGGGCTCTAGAGAGACCAAATTTTTGTTGAAGAGATTTGGAGGGTAAATGGAATTGTTGATGGAACTGTTGTGCTTGATCAAAGGGTGTTGCATGAAAGATAAAAAGCTGACGGGTACTATTATCCACTATATTGTTGCCTGCGCACAAAGGCCCAGGAAGGCCTGTGTGTGCTTGGATGTGTTGAACAAAGAACTTGCAATGTCTGGCTAATATAAGTTTCTGCAACTCCTTAAAAAGAAGGCACACTGTACTAGATGCTTTAATAGGTCCCGCAGTTTCAAGCATGCGTACAGCATTGACCACATATGCAGAATCAGAAATAAGATTAAAGGGACCAGAGATATTCTTAAATACCTCAATAACTATTTTGCATTCTACGATTTGAGGAGTATCAGGATGATACTGGAAAAGCACCAGATCTTCATTATCAATTACATATGCACCACAACCTGTCTTTGATCCATCTGTAAAAACATTCGGGGCTCCTGCTAAAGGTTGAGAGGAAGTAACTTTTGGAAAAACCACTGGATGTTCTTTATAAAACTGTATTAAAGGGTCCTTGGGATAGTGGTTGTCAATAATACCAGGGAAACTACAGCGAAGTATGGCCCATTCGTCTATTGTGGCACACAATATTTCTACTTGTTGGCTAGTATAGGGAACAATAATACTGTTAGGAGGTTTTCCAAAACATTGAAGACAGTTTTTAACTCCTAGTAAGGCCAAGTCTGCAATAGCAGTAGGATAATGTTCTAATGTTTTAGCAGGAGATATCTTAGGATAAATCCAGAGTAAAGGGCCATTTTGCCATAACAACGCTGATGGCTGCATAATTGTTTTCATGATACAGAGTAAGATATCTGAAATTGGGTCAATTCTTGTTAGCATAGCTGATGACAACTGCTTTTCTACCTTTTGTAATGCTAACCGGGCTTCATTAGTAAGTGTTCTAGGAGAATCAAGGGCTGAATCTCCCTTCAAGATATTATATAATGGTTGTAGCTCATAGTTAGGAATTTTTAAATAAGGGCGTATCCAATTAATATCACCTAATAACTTTTGGAAATCATTTAAAGTATTTAACTTGTCCTTACGAAGTTCCACCTTCTGTGGCCTGATGGATTCAGGTCTAATTTGTGCTCCTAAATAGTCACATATTTGTCCCTTTTGTACCTTCTCTGGAGCAATTTGGAGTCCATGTTGTTGTAACATTTTGACCAATTTTACATAAGCTTCTTCTAATATTGATTGATCCTTAGTACATAATAAAATGTCATCCATATAATAAAAACATTTAAGCTTTGGATATGATATTCGAAGTGGGGCAATAGCTTGACTAACAAATAATTGACACATAGTAGGGCTATTTGCCATTCCTTGAGGTAAAACTACCCATTCATATCTCTGGTCTGGTTCCTCATGATTAATGGATGGAACAATGAAGGCAAACCTGACACTATCTTGAGGAGCTAAAGGGATGGAAAAGAAGCAATCTTTTATATCAATGCTAATAATTGGCCAATATTGTGGGAGACCGGAGAGCAATGGAAGGCCTCGTTGTACAGGCCCCATAATTTGCATTTGTTGATTAATTGCTCGAAGGTCATGCAATAACCTCCACTTGCCTGATTTCTTTTTAATAACAAAGATAGGAGTATTCCACGGTGATGTGGAGGGTTTAATATGTCCTTGTTCCAGTTACTCTTCTGCATCTCCAAAAATCTTTGCTGTAGCATCCACCATTCTAGCTGCAAAGTCTGAGAATGGCTCTATAGCCCCTTGAGTAAATTTTGTTAAATTACCAGCTTTAAACTTTCTTTTTGTTACCAATGTAATAATTTTTAATCATGCCCAATAACTTATAAGCCAATATTCTATAGTCAAAACATGCAAAACATATTAAATTTAAGACCAATTAAAAAAGCAACTTTCTATGTAAAGTAATGTGAACTGTTGTCTGTTAAAAAATTTTTTAGTTATTTCTGATTAAAACATAGAAAACACCCTAATAATAAACCCAGAGCCTTATATTTTATTTGGCCCCAAACTCATAGGCTTAAACATCTCAGATCTGTAACAATAATAGCAAAGAATGACTGGGTGTAAATCCTGTACTTTTACATTTTTAGTATTTATACCAATGAAAACCTTGATTTTGTATTAAAATAAAATCTCTATCAAATAAGAATCTATGCCTTGAACATAATAACAATCCCTGTAATATAAATCTCAAAACAAGACTTCAATATCACCGAGACAGATTTTTTGCTTAATATTATATCTATTATAATAACCTAAACAATTTAAAATAAATGAAATAAACCATCTGTACCAACTTAAATTCAGAATTCCCATATCTGCCACCTTGAGTGTCTTAAGACTTTAGTTTCTCCATCAGAGGGCCTTCAAAGTATCTTGTCTCTTCTTTGTTTTAACTTGGCGGAGAACGACCTCGCGGTTGGGCAGCCACTTTCGGCTCAGTGGAAGGTCACAGGTTATCTCAGGCAGATATAATTCAACTCTGAGCAAGGTGCCAGATGTCTTAGGAATGTGGTGAGCTAGTAGTTCCTGGAGGGAGCAAAGCGTTAGCTCAAGATTTATGGTTCCTCAGGCTGAGAGCAGAGAAAAGGGAAACAAAAGAACAAGCAGCTCTGTGTCTAAAAGTATAGAGTTGGAGTCTAAGAGAGTCGCTTTTCAGTCAGTCTGAAGTCTAAACACTTTCGTCCGTCTAAGTCCACGAACACAAAACAAGATACAGAATAACACCATATAGACAGTCTGGCCCTGCCACCATCAGGCCTCTAGATTTAAGAACATAAAAACAAGGAAAATCAACACACAATTTGATGGCCCTTTTCAAAAGCAGCTTTTGGAACATCAGACAACAAAACAAGGACAGACACACATAGACAAATTGGTGCACCAATGACAATACATAGAGAGGAAAGAACACTTGTATCCAGTACTAAGAACATCTCTATTGGGGTCCATAGAGGAAACAGGACGTCTCCATGTTTCTTCTTGTCCCCAAGAGAGTTTTGAAATTCATTTTTCTTTTCTCATTTTTTCACTGTTCCTTTCTTCTTAACAAATCTTTTCAATTGCTTTATATTCCTTTTCAACTCTAATTTCTTTCCCTTATCAGTATAACTCCTGACTTTGCTTGTGGAGGGTCAGGGTCCTACCGGTCATGCCCATAACTCTTCCCTTCACCCTCAGACTCCTCCTCCTCGTTGCTACCAGGCTCCGTGTCATCCCTCAAAGTTATTTCTCTAAGGGAGGGGTAAAGGGATGCCCCCCTCGGCTTTTGTTTTACTTTTCTCCTCTCCACAATAGGCTGCTTTTCTCCTTTTGAAAGTCTTTCTCGATGTTCCTCAAGTGCCTTCTGTCTCATTTTAACTGCCTCTGCACATCTCTGATCACTCAAGCAAGCACGAATCATTTTCCATATGGACTTTGTGCCTGGCTTCAGTTTTTGTCTCTCAGCCTCCCGGTCCAAATCTTGTCCTAACTTTTCCCATGATCCCACTGTTAGTGAGCCAGAGGCCTCAAACCAAGGAGCGCAATGATCACACTCAGCAAGGAAAGATGAGAGGGTCCTTTTGTCTATTTTTAACTTGCGTTGTTGAAGTAAGTTTTTAAGGGCTATCACAACCGGACTAGAGGGCGAATTCCCCATGTTGCCTAGCAACCTTATCTCAGGCCACTAGCACCCTTCTCTTGCACACTTATCTACGTGTGACTGACAGAGTTTAGTCACAGGTACACTCGTGTCCTGGACGATGCCAATTAAGCAAAAAGCAACAGTACAAAACAAGAAAGAAAATAACTGGGATTGCAACTGCGATAGCTTCAGAGCTAAGCAGCAAATCCCACATAGTCACTTCTCTGTGAACCTTATAGTCCCATTTACACCTGGGATCCTTATTATCCTCTCACTCTCGGAGAGCTTTATTACCCCTAATTGCCAGGGAATTGTCTCCTCTTACCCTAGGAGAACTTTATTGTCCCTACTTACCAGGGAGCTTTCCGGTACCGTCCTTCCTGGTGCTGAGAAGTTCTGGATCCACGAGGGTTTTCCCTCGGACTCCGCGTATGGGCCACCAACTGTTACGACCGTACTTGTCCAGCAAGAAACGACGCAACACCGAGGATCCTTCTTAACAGCACTTTATTCAGGAATGCCTTGATGATGAGAAAACGGGGAGCCCCGAGACAAAGGATGGGCTGCCTTATATCCCTGAGCAGTTGCCGCCAAGGTCTTTGTGCCTGGCTCTTGTCACATGATAGGCTACAAGAGGAATCCCTCATTAACATAGGGCCCAGATAAGAAACTGCTGAGTCAGCATGCCATTAGCACGCCTGTACCAAGTTGTTTGCCAGGATTAGGGCCGGAAACCAGCGCCATCTTGTAATGGTGAGACAATGTGGCTCGCTACAATTTGTTGAAAAGGCTATTTCTTTCCTCCACGTGGTTTTAGCACCTTTGTCAAAGAACAAGTGACCAGGACACAGCTGGAAAGGTACAGGTACACAGACTCCTTCTGGGGCTAGAGCAGGGAGATCTGCTAAGCTCTCGCCCCCAGGCAGGCCCAGTGGAGGGCACCTAGGCTCTGCCGCATGTCCCTGCGAGCTTAGGCTGTGCACCGAGGCAGCCAGAGCCACTCAGCTCCCCAGGACCCCGGACCAGCGTTAGCGGCAGGCCTCCATATTGCAACCAGGACACAGCTGGAAAGGTGCAGGTACACAGACTCCTTCTGGGGCTAGAGCAGGGAGATCTGCTAAGCTCCTGCCCCCAGGCGGGCCCAGTGGTGGGCGCCTAGGCTCTGCCTCATGTCCCTGCGAGCTTAGACCGCGCACCGAGGCAGCCGGAGCCACCCAGCTCCCCAGGACCCGGGACCAGCTATAGCGGCAGGCCTCCATATTGCAACCAGGACACAGCTGGAAAGGTGCAGGTACACAGACTCTATCTGGGGCTACCTCACAGGGAGATCTGTTAGGCTCTCCCACCCAGGCAGGCCCAGAAGTGCCCGCCTAGGCTCTGCTGCACTTCCCAGCGACCTTAGGCTGTGCACCCAGGCAGCCAGAGGCAACCAGTTCCCAGGACCTTGAACCAGCGATAGCGGCAGGCCTCCATATTGCAACCAGGGCACAGCTGGAAAGGCACAGGTAGACAGATTCCATCAGGGGCTACCGCGTGGGGGGATCTGCTAGGCTCTCGCTACTAGGCAGGCCCAGCGGTGTCCTCCGAGGCTCTGCTGCACTCTCCTGCACTTCCCCAAGACCTCAGGCCATGCACAAAGTCAGCGGGTGGCAGACAGCTCGTGATCCTGTTGAGCAGCAATGACGCATAACCACCAGTAGAGAAACAACAGGTAAGCCCAGCCTCACGGTAGATTCAAACACCAGCCAGTGACAACAAGGTCAACTAACACCAGAAATAACCAGATGGCAAAAGGTAAATGAAGGAATGTCACTAACAGAAATCAAGGCAACATGACAGCATCTGAACCCAGTTCGACAACAACAGGAAGCCCTGGATACCTCAAAACACCAGAAAAACAAGACTTGGATATAAAATCACTGGTCAGGATGCTGGTAGCTGAACACATAGAAAAATCTCGTAAAGAAATAGAGGAGAAAATGGATCAAAAGTTAGAAGCCTTTACAAGGCAAATACAAAAATCACTTCAAGAAATGCAGGAGAAGATGGATCAAAAAGAAGAAGACAATAAGAAAGAAAGACAAAAATCACTTAAAGAAATACAGAAGAACGTGGGCCAGCAAGTAGAAGCTATGAAAGAGGAAACACAAAAATCTATTAAAGAAATACACGAAAACACAATCAAGCAAGTGAAAGATCTGTGCATATCCATCCAGGTACTAAAAACAGAAGTAGAAACAACTAAGAAATCACAGAGGGAGACAACATTGGAGATAGAAAACCTTGGGAAGAAATCAGGGGCCATAGATGCAAATATCAACAATAGAATACAAGAGATAGAAGACAGAATATCAGAAGTCAAAGATACCATAGGAACCAGTGATTCAACAGTGAAAGAAAATACTAAATGCAAAAAGGCTGTAACCCAAAACATCCAGGAAATCCAGGACACAATGAGAAGACCAGACCGAAGGATTATAGGTATAGACAAGAGTGAAGATCTACAAGTTAAAGGGCCAGCAAATATCTTCTACAAAATTATGGAAGAAAACTTCCCCAACCTAAAGAGAGAGATGCCCATGAATATACAAGAAGCATATAGAACCCCAAACAGACTGGATCAGAACAGAAATACATCCCGTCACATAATAATCAAAACTCCAAATGTACTAAGCAAAGAAAGAATAGTAAAGGCAGCAAGAGAAAAAGGCCAAGTAACTTATAAAGGAAGACCTAACAGAATAACACCAGACTTCTCACCTGAGACCATGAAAGCTAGAAGATCCTGGGCAGATATAATGCAAACTCTAAGAGAACACAAACTTCAGCCAAAACTACTTTACCCAGCAAAGCTCTCAATCGCCATAGATGGAGACATCAAGGTATTCCATGACAAAACCAAATTTGCACGATATCTTTCCACAAATCCAGCCCTACAAAGGATAACAGGGGGAATACACCAAGACAAGAACGGAAACTACACCCAGGAAGAAGCAAGATAGAAACCTCCTCTCGTCAAACCCAAAAGAAGGTAACCTCTCGAATATAAAAAATAAATAAAATAAATAAATATAATTTCAAAAACGTCTGGAGGTAATAATTACTATTCCTTAATATCTCTTAACATCAATGGACTCAATTCCCCAATAAAAAGACATAGATTAACAGACTGGATACGGAAACAGGACCCTACATTTTGCTGCATCCAGGAAACACATCTCAGTGTTAAAGACAAACACTGCCTTAGAGTAAAAGGCTGGAAGACAATCTTACAAGCAAATGGTCTCAGGAAACAAGCTGGAGTAGCCATTCTAATATCAGATAAAATTGACTTCCAACCTAAAATCATCAAAAGAGACTCAGAAGGTCACTTCTTCCTGGCCAAAGGGAAAATCCACCAAGAAGAGCTCTCAATACTGAACATCTATGCTCCAAATGCAAGGGCACCCTCATTCGTAAAAGAAACCTTACTAAAGCTTAAAGCACACATTACACCTAACACAATAATTGTGGGTGACTTCAACACTCCACTCTCCTCAATGGACCGATCAGGAAAGCAGAAACTAAACAGGGACACAGTGAAACTAACTGAAACTCTGGACCAATTGGATTTAACAGATATATATATAGAACATTTCATCCTAAAGCTAAAGAATATACCTTTTTCTCAGCACCACATGGTACCTTCTCCAAAATAGACCATATAATTCGTCACAAGACAGATGTCACCAAATACAAGAAGATCGAGCTAATCCCATGCCTCCTATCAGATCAACATGGAGTAAGAGTGGTCTTCAATAGCAACAAAAACAACAGAAAGCCCACATACACATGGAAACTGAACAATACTCTACTCAATGACACCTTGGTCAAGGAAGAAATAAAAAAAGAAATCAAAGACTTTTTAGAATTCAATGAAAATGAAGGTACAACCTACCCAAATCTATGGGACACAATGAAAGCAGTGCTAAGAGGAAAATTCATAGCTCTAAGTGCATCCAAAAAGAAACTGGAGAGAGCATACACTAGCAGCTTAACGGCACACCTTAAAGCCCTGGAAGAAAAACAAGTTAATTCACCCAGGAGGAGTAGAAGACAAGAAATCATCAAACTCAGGGATGAAATCAATCAAATAGAAACAAAGGAAACCATACAAAGAATCAACAAGACCAGGAGCTGGTTCTTTGAGAAAAAAATCAACAAGATAGATAAACCCCTAGCCAGACTAACCAAAGGACACAGAGACAGTATCCAAATTAACAAAATTAGAAATGAAAAGGGAGACATAACAACAGAAACTGAGGAAATTCAAAAGATCATCAGATCCTACTACAAAGGTCTATACTCAAAACAACTGGAGAATCTAGAGGAAATGGACAATTTCCTAGACAGATACCGAATACAAAAATTAAATCAGCATCAAATAAATCAGCTAAATAGTCCCATAACTCCTAAAGAAATAGAAGGGGTTATAGAAAGCCTCCCAACCTAGAAAAGTACGGGACCAGATGGTTTTAGTGCAGAATTCTAAGAGACCTTCAAAGAAGACTTAACACCAATACTTTTCAAACTATTCCACAAAATAGAGACAGAGGGGATACTGCCCAACTCATTCTTTGAAGTCACAATCACGCTAATACCTAAACCACAAAAAGATCCAACAAAGAAAGAGAACTACAGGCCAATTTCTCTTATGAATATCGATGCAAAAATACTAAATAAAATTCTTGCCAACCGAATCCAAGAGCACATCAAAACGATCATTCACCATGATCAAGTAGGCTTCATCCCAGGGATGCAGGGATGGTTCAACATACGGAAATCCATCAATGTAATCCACTACATAAACAAACTAAAAGAAAAAAAAAAACCCATGGTCATCTCATTAGATGCTGAAAAAGCATTCGACAAAATTCAGCATCCTTTCATGCTAAAAGTCTTGGAAAGAGCAGGAATTCAAGGCCCATAGCTAAACATAGTTTGGTCACTTAAGTGACCAAACAAGCGAAAGATCTGTATGACAGGAACTTCAAGTCCTTGAAGAAAGAAATCGAAGAAGACCTCAGAAGATGGAAAAATATTTCTTGCTCCTGGATTGGCAGGATCAAAATAGTAAAAATGGCCATCTTACCAAAAGCAATATACAGGTACATGATACTGATCCTCCCAGAATTTCTTTTAGTGTTGAGAATAGTTTTAGCTATCCTGGGCTTTTTGTTATTCCAGATGAATTTGAGAATTGATCTTTCTAACTCTATAAAGAACTGAGGTGGGATTTTGATGGGGATTGCATTGAATCTGTATATTTGTTTGGTTAAAGTTACGCCAAGGTACTTTATGTTGTTTGTGGCTATTGTGAAGGGTGTTATTTCCCTAACTTCTTTCTCAGCCTGCTTGTCCCTCCTTTGAGTACAAGAAGGCTACTGATTTGCTTGAGTTAATTTTATAACCAGCCACTTTGCTGAAGTTGTTTATCAGCTGTAGAAGTTCTCTGGTGCAGTTTTTTGGGTCACTTAAGTAAACTATCATATCATCTGCAAATAATGATAGTTTGACTTCTTCCTTTCCAATTTGTATCCCTTTGACTTCCTTATGTTGTCTAATTGCTCTCGCTAGAACGTCAAGTACTATATTGAAAAGATATGGGGAGAGAGAGGGCAACCTTGTCTAGTCCCCGATTTTAGTGGCATTGCTTCAAGTTTCTCTCCATTTAGTTTGATGTTGGCTACTGGTTTGCTGTAGATTGCTTTTACTATGTTTAGCTATGGGCCTTGAATTCCTGCTCTTTCCAAGACTTTTAGCATGAAAGGATGCTGAATTTTGTCGAATGCTTTTTCAGCATCTAATGAGATGACCATGGGTTTTTTTTTCTTTTAGTTTGTTTATGTAGTGGATTACATTGATGGATTTCCGTATGTTGAACCATCCCTGCATCCCTGGGATGAAGCCTACTTGATCATGGTGAATGATCGTTTTGATGTGCTCTTGGATTCGGTTGGCAAGAATTTTATTTAGTATTTTTGCATCGATATTCATAAGAGAAATTGGCCTGTAGTTCTCTTTCTTTGTTGGATCTTTTTGTGGTTTAGGTATTAGCGTGATTGTGACTTCAAAGAATGAGTTGGGCAGTATCCCCTCTGTCTCTATTTTGTGGAATAGTTTGAAAAGTATTGGTGTTAAGTCTTCTTTGAAGGTCTCTTAGAATTCTGCGCTAAAACCATCTGGTCCCGTACTTTTCTAGGTTGGGAGGCTTTCTATAACCCCTTCTATTTCTTTAGGAGTTATGGGACTATTTAGCTGATTTATTTGATGCTGATTTAATTTTTGTATTCGGTATCTGTCTAGGAAATTGTCCATTTCCTCTAGATTCTCCAGTTGTTTTGAGTATAGACCTTTGTAGTAGGATCTGATGATCTTTTGAATTTCCTCAGTTTCTGTTGTTATGTCTCCCTTTTCATTTCTAATTTTGTTAATTTGGATACTGTCTCTGTGTCCTTTGGTTAGTCTGGCTAGGGGTTTATCTATCTTGTTGATTTTCTCAAAGAACCAGCTCCTGGTCTTGTTGATTCTTTGTATGGTTTCCTTTGTTTCTATTTGATTGATTTCATCCCTGAGTTTGATGATTTCTTGTCTTCTACTCCTCCTGGGTGAATTAACTTGTTTTTCTTCCAGGGCTTTAAGGTGTGCCGTTAAGCTGCTAGTGTATGCTCTCTCCAGTTTCTTTTTGGATGCACTTAGAGCTATGAATTTTCCTCTTAGCACTGCTTTCATTGTGTCCCATAGATTTGGGTAGGTTGTACCTTCATTTTCATTGAATTCTAAAAAGTCTTTGATTTCTTTTTTTATTTCTTCCTTGACCAAGGTGTCATTGAGTAGAGTATTGTTCAGTTTCCATGTGTATGTGGGCTTTCTGTTGTTTTTGTTGCTATTGAAGACCACTCTTACTCCATGTTGATCTGATAGGAGGCATGGGATTAGCTCGATCTTCTTGTATTTGGTGACATCTGTCTTGTGACGAATTATATGGTCTATTTTGGAGAAGGTACCATGTGGTGCTGAGAAAAAGGTATATTCTTTAGCTTTAGGATGAAATGTTCTATATATATATCTGTTAAATCCAATTGGTCCAGAGTTTCAGTTAGTTTCACTGTGTCCCTGTTTAGTTTCTGCTTTCCTGATCGGTCCATTGAGGAGAGTGGAGTGTTGAAGTCACCCACAATTATTGTGTTAGGTGTAATGTGTGCTTTAAGCTTTAGTAAGGTTTCTTTTACGAATGAGGGTGCCCTTGCATTTGGAGCATAGATGTTCAGTATTGAGAGCTCTTCTTGGTGGATTTTCCCTTTGGCCAGGAAGAAGTGACCTTCTGAGTCTCTTTTGATGATTTTAGGTTGGAAGTCAATTTTATCTGATATTAGAATGGCTACTCCAGCTTGTTTCCTGAGACCATTTGCTTGTAAGATTGTCTTCCAGCCTTTTACTCTAAGGCAGTGTTTGTCTTTAACACTGAGATGTGTTTCCTGGATGCAGCAAAATGTAGGGTCCTGTTTCCGTATCCAGTCTGTTAATCTATGTCTTTTTATTGGGGAATTGAGTCCATTGATGTTAAGAGATATTAAGGAATAGTAATTATTACCTCCAGACGTTTTTGAAATTATATTTATTTATTTTATTTATTTTTTATATTCGAGAGGTTACCTTCTTTTGGGTTTGACGAGAGGAGGTTTCTATCTTGCTTCTTCCTGGGTGTAGTTTCCGTTCTTGTCTTGGTGTATTCCCCCTGTTATCCTTTGTAGGGCTGGATTTGTGGAAAGATATCGTGCAAATTTGGTTTTGTCATGGAATACCTTGATGTCTCCATCTATGGCGATTGAGAGCTTTGCTGGGTAAAGTAGTTTTGGCTGAAGTTTGTGTTCTCTTAGAGTTTGCATTATATCTGCCCAGGATCTTCTAGCTTTCATGGTCTCAGGTGAGAAGTCTGGTGTTATTCTGTTAGGTCTTCCTTTATAAGTTACTTGGCCTTTTTCTCTTGCTGCCTTTACTATTCTTTCTTTGCTTAGTACATTTGGAGTTTTGATTATTATGTGACGGGATGTATTTCTGTTCTGATCCAGTCTGTTTGGGGTTCTATATGCTTCTTGTATATTCATGGGCATCTCTCTCTTTAGGTTGGGGAAGTTTTCTTCCATAATTTTGTAGAAGATATTTGCTGGCCCTTTAACTTGTAGATCTTCACTCTTGTCTATACCTATAATCCTTCGGTCTGGTCTTCTCATTGTGTCCTGGATTTCCTGGATGTTTTGGGTTACAGCCTTTTTGCATTTAGTATTTTCTTTCACTGTTGAATCACTGGTTCCTATGGTATCTTTGACTTCTGATATTCTGTCTTCTATCTCTTGTATTCTATTGTTGATATTTGCATCTATGGCCCCTGATTTCTTCCCAAGGTTTTCTATCTCCAATGTTGTCTCCCTCTGTGATTTCTTAGTTGTTTCTACTTCTGTTTTTAGTACCTGGATGGATATGCACAGATCTTTCACTTGCTTGATTGTGTTTTCGTGTATTTCTTTAATAGATTTTTGTGTTTCCTCTTTCATAGCTTCTACTTGCTGGCCCACGTTCTTCTGTATTTCTTTAAGTGATTTTTGTCTTTCTTTCTTATTGTCTTCTTCTTTTTGATCCATCTTCTCCTGCATTTCTTGAAGTGATTTTTGTATTTGCCTTGTAAAGGCTTCTAACTTTTGATCCATTTTCTCCTCTATTTCTTTACGAGATTTTTCTATGTGTTCAGCTACCAGCATCCTGACCAGTGATTTTATATCCAAGTCTTGTTTTTCTGGTGTTTTGAGGTATCCAGGGCTTCCTGTTGTTGTCGAACTGGGTTCAGATGCTGTCATGTTGCCTTGATTTCTGTTAGTGACATTCCTTCATTTACCTTTTGCCATCTGGTTATTTCTGGTGTTAGTTGACCTTGTTGTCACTGGCTGGTGTTTGAATCTACCGTGAGGCTGGGCTTACCTGTTGTTTCTCTACTGGTGGTTATGCGTGATTGCTGCTCAACAGGATCACGAGCTGCCTGCCACCCGCTGACTTTGTGCAGGGCCTGAGCTCTCGGGGAAGTGCAGGGGAGTGCAGCAGAGCCTCGGAGGGCGCCGCTGGGCCTGCCTAGTAGCGAGAGCCTAGCAGATCCCCCCACGCGGTAGCCCCTGATGGAATCTGTCTACCTGTGCCTTTCCAGCTGTGCCCTGGTTGCAATATGGAGGCCTGCCGCTATCGCTGGTTCAAGGTCCTGGGAACTGGTTGCCTCTGGCTGCCTGGGTGCACAGCCTAAGGTCGCTGGGAAGTGCAGCAGAGCCTAGGCGGGCACTTCTGGGCCTGCCTGGGTGGGAGAGCCTAACAGATCTCCCTGTGAGGTAGCCCCAGATAGAGTCTGTGTACCTGCACCTTTCCAGCTGTGTCCTGGTTGCAATATGGAGGCCTGCCGCTATAGCTGGTCCCGGGTCCTGGGGAGCTGGGTGGCTCCGGCTGCCTCGGTGCGCGGTCTAAGCTCGCAGGGACATGAGGCAGAGCCTAGGCGCCCACCACTGGGCCCGCCTGGGGGCAGGAGCTTAGCAGATCTCCCTGCTCTAGCCCCAGAAGGAGTCTGTGTACCTGCACCTTTCCAGCTGTGTCCTGGTTGCAATATGGAGGCCTGCCGCTAACGCTGGTCCGGGGTCCTGGGGAGCTGAGTGGCTCTGGCTGCCTCGGTGCACAGCCTAAGCTCGCAGGGACATGCGGCAGAGCCTAGGTGCCCTCCACTGGGCCTGCCTGGGGGCGAGAGCTTAGCAGATCTCCCTGCTCTAGCCCCAGAAGGAGTCTGTGTACCTGTACCTTTCCAGCTGTGTCCTGGTCACTTGTTCTTTGACAAAGGTGCTAAAACCACGTGGAGGAAAGAAATAGCCTTTTCAACAAATTGTAGCGAGCCACATTGTCTCACCATTACAAGATGGCGCTGGTTTCCGGCCCTAATCCTGGCAAACAACTTGGTACAGGCGTGCTAATGGCATGCTGACTCAGCAGTTTCTTATCTGGGCCCTATGTTAATGAGGGATTCCTCTTGTAGCCTATCATGTGACAAGAGCCAGGCACAAAGACCTTGGCGGCAACTGCTCAGGGATATAAGGCAGCCCATCCTTTGTCTCGGGGCTCCCCGTTTTCTCATCATCAAGGCATTCCTGAATAAAGTGCTGTTAAGAAGGATCCTCGGTGTTGCGTCGTTTCTTGCTGGACAAGTACGGTCGTAACAGTTGGTGGCCCATACGCGGAGTCCGAGGGAAAACCCTCGTGGATCCAGAACTTCTCAGCACCAGGAAGGACGGTACCGGAAAGCTCCCTGGTAAGTAGGGACAATAAAGTTCTCCTAGGGTAAGAGGAGACAATTCCCTGGCAATTAGGGGTAATAAAGCTCTCCGAGAGTGAGAGGATAATAAGGATCCCAGGTGTAAATGGGACTATAAGGTTCACAGAGAAGTGACTATGTGGGATTTGCTGCTTAGCTCTGAAGCTATCGCAGTTGCAATCCCAGTTATTTTCTTTCTTGTTTTGTACTGTTGCTTTTTGCTTAATTGGCATCGTCCAGGACACGAGTGTACCTGTGACTAAACTCTGTCAGTCACACGTAGATAAGTGTGCAAGAGAAGGGTGCTAGTGGCCTGAGATAAGGTTGCTAGGCAACATGGGGAATTCGCCCTCTAGTCCGGTTGTGATAGCCCTTAAAAACTTACTTCAACAACGCAAGTTAAAAATAGACAAAAGGACCCTCTCATCTTTCCTTGCTGAGTGTGATCATTGCGCTCCTTGGTTTGAGGCCTCTGGCTCACTAACAGTGGGATCATGGGAAAAGTTAGGACAAGATTTGGACCGGGAGGCTGAGAGACAAAAACTGAAGCCAGGCACAAAGTCCATATGGAAAATGATTCGTGCTTGCTTGAGTGATCAGAGATGTGCAGAGGCAGTTAAAATGAGACAGAAGGCACTTGAGGAACATCGAGAAAGACTTTCAAAAGGAGAAAAGCAGCCTATTGTGGAGAGGAGAAAAGTAAAACAAAAGCCGAGGGGGGCATCCCTTTACCCCTCCCTTAGAGAAATAACTTTGAGGGATGACACGGAGCCTGGTAGCAACGAGGAGGAGGAGTCTGAGGGTGAAGGGAAGAGTTATGGGCATGACCGGTAGGACCCTGACCCTCCACAAGCAAAGTCAGGAGTTATACTGATAAGGGAAAGAAATTAGAGTTGAAAAGGAATATAAAGCAATTGAAAAGATTTGTTAAGAAGAAAGGAACAGTGAAAAAATGAGAAAAGAAAAATGAATTTCAAAACTCTCTTGGGGACAAGAAGAAACATGGAGACGTCCTGTTTCCTCTATGGACCCCAATAGAGATGTTCTTAGTACTGGATACAAGTGTTCTTTCCTCTCTATGTATTGTCATTGGTGCACCAATTTGTCTATGTGTGTCTGTCCTTGTTTTGTTGTCTGATGTTCCAAAAGCTGCTTTTGAAAAGGGCCATCAAATTGTGTGTTGATTTTCCTTGTTTTTATGTTCTTAAATCTAGAGGCCTGATGGTGGCAGGGCCAGACTGTCTATATGGTGTTATTCTGTATCTTGTTTTGTGTTCGTGGACTTAGACGGACGAAAGTGTTTAGACTTCAGACTGACTGAAAAGCGACTCTCTTAGACTCCAACTCTATACTTTTAGACACAGAGCTGCTTGTTCTTTTGTTTCCCTTTTCTCTGCTCTCAGCCTGAGGAACCATAAATCTTGAGCTAACGCTTTGCTCCCTCCAGGAACTACTAGCTCACCACATTCCTAAGACATCTGGCACCTTGCTCAGAGTTGAATTATATCTGCCTGAGATAACCTGTGACCTTCCACTGAGCCGAAAGTGGCTGCCCAACCGCGAGGTCGTTCTCCGCCAAGTTAAAACAAAGAAGAGACAAGATACTTTGAAGGCCCTCTGATGGAGAAACTAAAGTCTTAAGACACTCAAGGTGGCAGATATGGGAATTCTGAATTTAAGTTGGTACAGATGGTTTATTTCATTTATTTTAAATTGTTTAGGTTATTATAATAGATATAATATTAAGCAAAAAATCTGTCTCGGTGATATTGAAGTCTTGTTTTGAGATTTATATTACAGGGATTGTTATTATGTTCAAGGCATAGATTCTTATTTGATAGAGATTTTATTTTAATACAAAATCAAGGTTTTCATTGGTATAAATACTAAAAATGTAAAAGTACAGGATTTACACCCAGTCATTCTTTGCTATTATTGTTACAGATCTGAGATGTTTAAGCCTATGAGTTTGGGGCCAAATAAAATATAAGGCTCTGGGTTTATTATTAGGGTGTTTTCTATGTTTTAATCAGAAATAACTAAAAAATTTTTTAACAGACAACAGTTCACATTACTTTACATAGAAAGTTGCTTTTTTAATTGGTCTTAAATTTAATATGTTTTGCATGTTTTGACTATAGAATATTGGCTTATAAGTTATTGGGCATGATTAAAAATTATTACATTGGTAACAAAAAGAAAGTTTAAAGCTGGTAATTTAACAAAATTTACTCAAGGGGCTATAGAGCCATTCTCAGACTTTGCAGCTAGAATGGTGGATGCTACAGCAAAGATTTTTGGAGATGCAGAAGAGTAACTGGAACAAGGACATATTAAACCCTCCACATCACCGTGGAATACTCCTATCTTTGTTATTAAAAAGAAATCAGGCAAGTGGAGGTTATTGCATGACCTTCGAGCAATTAATCAACAAATGCAAATTATGGGGCCTGTACAACGAGGCCTTCCATTGCTCTCCGGTCTCCCACAATATTGGCCAATTATTAGCATTGATATAAAAGATTGCTTCTTTTCCATCCCTTTAGCTCCTCAAGATAGTGTCAGGTTTGCCTTCATTGTTCCATCCATTAATCATGAGGAACCAGACCAGAGATATGAATGGGTAGTTTTACCTCAAGGAATGGCAAATAGCCCTACTATGTGTCAATTATTTGTTAGTCAAGCTATTGCCCCACTTCGAATATCATATCCAAAGCTTAAATGTTTTTATTATATGGATGACATTTTATTATGTACTAAGGATCAATCAATATTAGAAGAAGCTTATGTAAAATTGGTCAAAATGTTACAACAACATGGACTCCAAATTGCTCCAGAGAAGGTACAAAAGGGACAAATATGTGACTATTTAGGAGCACAAATTAGACCTGAATCCATCAGGCCACAGAAGGTGGAACTTCGTAAGGACAAGTTAAATACTTTAAATGATTTCCAAAAGTTATTAGGTGATATTAATTGGATACGCCCTTATTTAAAAATTCCTAACTATGAGCTACAACCATTATATAATATCTTGAAGGGAGATTCAGCCCTTGATTCTCCTAGAACACTTACTAATGAAGCCCGGTTAGCATTACAAAAGGTAGAAAAGCAGTTGTCATCAGCTATGCTAACAAGAATTGACCCAATTTCAGATATCTTACTCTGTATCATGAAAACAATTATGCAGCCATCAGCGTTGTTATGGCAAAATGGCCCTTTACTCTGGATTTATCCTAAGATATCTCCTGCTAAAACATTAGAACATTATCCTACTGCTATTGCAGACTTGGCCTTACTAGGAGTTAAAAACTGTCTTCAATGTTTTGGAAAACCTCCTAACAGTATTATTGTTCCCTATACTAGCCAACAAGTAGAAATATTGTGTGCCACAATAGACGAATGGGCCATACTTCGCTGTAGTTTCCCTGGTATTATTGACAACCACTATCCCAAGGACCCTTTAATACAGTTTTATAAAGAACATCCAGTGGTTTTTCCAAAAGTTACTTCCTCTCAACCTTTAGCAGGAGCCCCGAATGTTTTTACAGATGGATCAAAGACAGGTTGTGGTGCATATGTAATTGATAATGAAGATCTGGTGCTTTTCCAGTATCATCCTGATACTCCTCAAATCGTAGAATGCAAAATAGTTATTGAGGTATTTAAGAATATCTCTGGTCCCTTTAATCTTATTTCTGATTCTGCATATGTGGTCAATGCTGTACGCATGCTTGAAACTGCGGGACCTATTAAAGCATCTAGTACAGTGTGCCTTCTTTTTAAGGAGTTGCAGAAACTTATATTAGCCAGACATTGCAAGTTCTTTGTTCAACACATCCAAGCACACACAGGCCTTCCTGGGCCTTTGTGCGCAGGCAACAATATAGTGGATAATAGTACCCGTCAGCTTTTTATCTTTCATGCAACACCCTTTGATCAAGCACAACAGTTCCATCAACAATTCCATTTACCCTCCAAATCTCTTCAACAAAAATTTGGTCTCTCTAGAGCCCAAGCTCGCAAAATAGTCCTTGACTGTCAAAATTGCATTACTTTCCTCCATCCACCACATATCGGAGTAAATCCTCGTGGGCTACTACCGCTTAAGGTTTGGCAAATGGATGTTACACATATTTCATCTTTTGGAACTCTAAAATATGTTCATGTTTCAATAGATACCTGTTCTGGTGTAATACATGCCACCCCCATGACAGGAGAAAAAACACGCAATGTTGTTACTCATTGCCTAGAAGCCTGGGCTGCCTGGGGTAAGCCTGAACAACTTAAAACAGACAATGGTCCAGCATATACTGCTCAATCATTTGCAACCTTTTGTGCACAATTACAGGTGTCTCATGTTTCTGGATTGCCTTACAAACCACAAGGACAAGGCATTGTGGAACGTGCTCATCGTACGCTAAAGGAAATTCTATTAAAACAAAAAGGGGGAATAGGCGAAGGCCGCACCCCTAGAGAACAAATATCACTTGCTCTTTTTACTTTAAATTTTTTAATATTGGATGATCATGGCAGTTCTGCGGCTGAGCGACACATGAGCCAGACTAGTGTACTGAATGATTATGTAAAATGGAAAGATATTCTGTCTGGCACATGGAATGGCCCAGATCCCGTGATCGCGAGATCTAGGGGAGCGCTTTGTGTTTTTCCACAGAATCGGACTGATCCTATCTGGGTACCTGAGAGGCTGACAAGGAAAGTACCACGACACGATGAAGATCGTCCTGAGAACACTGACGCTGATGGCATTGTGGAGTCTGGTGACACCTGACACCTGATAAGATTACCTTATGGGCCATAGCTAGAACTTGGCCAGTTCCTTTACCCATACATACTAATTCTACCCTTCTTCCAACATTCTTTTCTACTTCTTGTGCTCATAATTTGCCATGTATTATCCCTTCTGGAGAAGCTCCACAAAAATATAGTGCCTCTAATTATTCCTTGGCTGGCACCCTATGTTTCACTACCATTAATAGTTCTCTGCCATGCATTTGGCTACGCAATGGGACCATTGCTAATTGGATGGATCCTTTGCAAACCTTGCAAACAAGTCCTGGAATCCTCAATCAGGCTCTTTCCAAAATTGCCTCTGGTATCTCTTCTAGTAATGGTTTGATTAATAGTGACACCTCTCAAGATCTTAACTTTACCACTTTAATCATGCTTCATTCTGGTATTCGCCCCACTGGTCCCGGGGCAGGAGACTGTAACTCTAACTCTACTAAGAGAAAAGTATTACCCACTTGCAATCCATACCAAGGATTTCCTCCAGAATTCTCGCCTTGTCAATCTCCCCAGCATCATGAGAAGGAAATCATTCCTGGTTTTGAATTTTCACCACCTTTAGGCCAGTATAAGTTTTCCTGGGGTCAAACAGGAAAGGAAAATGCCTGGCCATGGTTTGATTGGGTCTTATCTAACAGTCAAGGAGCATTTACTTCACTGACCCCTTTCGCCAGATTTGGCAATCAGCGTTTCTCCTTGTATAGTATTTCTGCACTGCGTAAAAGCTATGGACAATTAAAAAAATATCAAAATTCAGCAGTTAGTTAGGGATGCTAGCTTTAATGCCGCTAAGGTTTGTGTGAAACCTCCTTTCTTTTTCCTATTAGCCACTAACATTAGTGATATAAGTTTTAATTGCAACTCTTCACAAGTTGATTGTTATTTGTCAGAGTGTTGGAGTGAGAATAACAATGAGACAGCATTGATAGTACATTTACCTATGTTTGTTCCGTTGCCTGTGGAGGATGATACAGACCAATTCCCCATTGTCAATATCTTTAGGCAGAAGAGAGATTTTGGCATAACAGCCGCTATCATCTCCGCTATAGCTGTGTCTGCTGCGGCTGCAACTACAGCTGCCGTAGCTATGACTAACCAAGTACAAACAGCCAGTACAGTGAATACTATAATTGAAAAAACTGCGTTAGCCTTGGAAACTCAAAATAACTATAACGCACATATAGAATCAGGAATTCTTTTGGTTAATCAAAGAGTGGATGTATTACAAGAAGAGATAGAAGCTCTGCATAAGATGATTCAATTATCTTGTGTACACACCCTGAAGGGCCTCTGTGTTACGCCTATATGGGCAAATGTTACTGCTTTAAAAGAACAGCAGGCAATACTCAGCGATTATTTGAAAGGGAATTGGACAGTTCAAGGTGAAATCCTTACTAAACAGCTTGTTTTTCAGATAGCCTCACTTAATGCAACGAGACTGGACCCTGTCACATTGGGAGACTTCACATCGTGGATTACTCGAGCATTCTCCTGGGTGAAGGAATGGGCGGGCATGGCTGCAATGGCTGCTCTTATGTGTTTGGCTGCTTTTGTCTGACTATGGTGCTTCTGTCGCCTTAAGAGGGATCACAACAATTATAAAGCTGCGATGTACCAAGCCCTTGTTGCCATGAATGAGGGAGAGAAGCCAGCCGCCTGGCTTGCTTCACTAGAACCGTAACTGGAGGTTTCGCCCCCAGACCTATTTAGGCACATGCAAGGGGTATTTCTGTGTTGACTGTATTCAATGACGGGCAACCTCCCCGGCGCTTGGATCAACCTAAGACATGGGGCCCGGTGGGCGATAGGGTAACCCTAGGATGGGTAAGACCAAGCTGTGGCAAGGGGATGACCTAAGACAGAAGCAGTCAAAATTAACCCCAGTGCCATGTCTGGAAAGTCCCTTGCTTGGGAATCACCTCCTAAAAATTGGTGAGTGTATGATGAGAGTGTGTGATGAGAATGTGATATACAGGCTGTAGTATTCACACTAGATGCACTGTGGCTCTGTCCACGTAATTTTTCGCACTCTACCGTTCCTGAGAGTTGTAAGGCAAAGCACTGCACAGAGAGTAGCTAATGACCGGTCTAGCTCTCTCTGGAAGGAATGTCTGATTGCATGAAGGTTGCGTGTCCTAGAAACCTTTCCCCTAAAAAATGACACGAGAGCTGGTCAAGGTCTCACTTGAGTGATGAGCTCAATAGCAGACTTTGTACAATACTCCTCACTACCAACTCAGGGGAATCAGACCTCTACCTTCACCCAGGTACGACATTGCGAAAGATGGTGCAGAAGTGTATACATTGCCTGGAGCGAGTGAGTTGTTTGATTGGCATCAATATAATAAAAAAGGGGGAGCTGTAGCGAGCCACATTGTCTCACCATTACAAGATGGCGCTGGTTTCCGGCCCTAATCCTGGCAAACAACTTGGTACAGGCGTGCTAATGGCATGCTGACTCAGCAGTTTCTTATCTGGGCCCTATGTTAATGAGGGATTCCTCTTGTAGCCTATCATGTGACAAGAGCCAGGCACAAAGACCTTGGCGGCAACTGCTCAGGGATATAAGGCAGCCCATCCTTTGTCTCGGGGCTCCCCGTTTTCTCATCATCAAGGCATTCCTGAATAAAGTGCTGTTAAGAAGGATCCTCGGTGTTGCGTCGTTTCTTGCTGGACAAGTACGGTCGTAACAACAAATAGTGCTGTTTCAACTGGCAGTTAGTATGCAGAATTCAAATTGACCCATTCTTATCTCCATGTTCTAAGTTCAAGTCCAAGTGGACCAAGGACCTCCACATAAAACCAGACACACTAAAACTAATAGAAAAGAAACTGGAGAAGATGCTTGAGCACATGGGCATTGGGGAAATTTTCCTGAACAGAACACCAATAGCTTAGACTCTAATATCAAGAACTGACAAACGGGACCTCATAAAATTACAGATTCTTTAAAGTAAAGGACACTATCAAAAGGACAAAACAGCAACCAACAATTTTTCTTTTAATCAACTCTACATCCGATAGATGGCTAATATCCAATATATACAAAGAACTCAAGAAATTAGACCCCAGAAAGCCAAATAACCCTACTAAAAATGGAGTACAGAACTAAAGAAATAATTTTCACCTGAGGAATATTGAATGGCTGAGAAGCTCCTAAAGAAATGTTCAACATCCTTAGTCATCAGGAATATTCAAATCAAACAACCCTGAGATTTCACCTCACACCAGTGAGAATGGCTCAGATCAAAAACTCAGGATACAGCAGGTGCTGGTGAAGGTGTGGAGAAAGAGAAACACTCCTCTACTGGGGGTGGGATTGCAAGCTGGTACAACCACACTGGAAATCAGTCTGCAGGTTCCTCGGAAAACTGGGCATGATATTATGGGAGGACCTTTTTATACCTATCCTGGGCATATACCTAGAGGATTCCCCAGCATGGAATAAGGAACATGGAATAAGTTCCACTATGTTCATAGCAGCCCTATTTATAATATCCAGAAGCTGGAAATTACCCAGATCTCCCTCCACAGAGGAATGGATCCAGAAAATGTGGTATATTTATACAATGGAATACTACTCAGCAATTAAAAAAAATGAATTATGAAATTTTGAGGCAAATGGTTGGAACTGGAAAATATCATCCTAAGTAAGGTAACCCATTCACAAAAGAACTCACATGGTAATACACTCACTTATAATTGGATATTAGCCCAGAAGCTTGGAATACCCAAGACATAATTCACATATCAAATCATGCCCAGAAGAATGAAGAACAAAGTATGGATACTCTGGTCCTTCTTAGAAGGGGAACAAAATACCCACAGAAGGATATACAGAGACAAATTGTGGAGCAGAGTCTGAGAGAAAGACGATCCAGAGACTATTCCACTTAGTAATCCATCTTACATAGAGTTATAAAACCCAGACACAAGTTATACACAAGTACTTGCTGACTGGAGCCAGATATACCTGTCAAACTTGAGGCTCTGCTAGTGCATGAAAAATGCAGAGGGGTACACTCCCAACCAGCCATTGAACAGTGCACAGGATCCCCAATTGTTGAGGTAGATGAAGGACCCAAGGAGCTGAAGGGGTTTGCAGCACCATAGGAGGAACAATGATATGAGCCACCTAGTACTCCCAGAGCTCCCAGGGACAAAAACATCAACTAGATAGTACATATGATGTTACCCATGGCTCCAGATGCACAGGCAGCAGAGGATTGCCTTGTTGGACATCAAAGGGAAGAGAGGTCCCTGGTCCTGTAAAGGGTTGATGCAGCAGTGTAGAGGAATACCAGGACAGGGAAGCAGAAGGGGGTTGATTGGGGAACAGGGGGAGGGAGATGGCTTATGAGACTTTCAGGGGATAGTGACCAGGAAATGGGAAATCATTTGTAATGTAAATAAAGAATATACGTAATAAAAAGAAAACAAAAAACGAAAATAACAAATACATCATCAGCATATGTATGCCAATACAATAAAAGAAAATGTGCATTTCTTTGAAGATGTGCTTTACACATAACAGGTAAATTAACCTTGTAAATATTAAGGTGTACCTGACATTGAATTCTTTGAAGATAATCAAAGGATTATTTGAGGAGAATAAAGGCTGTGATATGCAAGAAAGGTACATAGCTATCCATCATTTTATGTATACAATTCGGGATTAGATGATAAACATTATTTCAACAATTATTTAGTTACTATTTAAATTTATAGGAAATTATGCACATCTCCTTTTGTTCAGTAAAATTATAGTATTTTGAGAATCACCCATTTTGCAAAATGATACCACTGAGTCTTTGTATTAGTCTTTATGTTTTTAATGAATGGTTTTATGTAGTTTTACAAGTGATTATTTATTTTAACAGTGTTAATGAAAGATTATGTGAGGAAATTATTCTAATGTTGACCTTACATGTGTAGAATATCTAAAATATTCTTGAATGCAAGGCATAACTTCGTTGAGAAATGCTTCTCAATGTTAGGAATTATGTTTATAGTTGTGGTGCCAAAGGGTGTCCACTCAATGCATCTCAAATGCAAAATGAGAAGACACAGTAAAGCAGGTGGTGATATGAACTTCATTTAGTCAAGTTCCTGTTCACTGTTTTCATCATCTTCATCATCCAATTTTTGCATAATCATTTCTTGATATTTTAATACACTTGGTATAGGAGTATTAACAGAATTGTAATCCCATCCCTTTTTCATAAAAAACTTTTGGAGTATTACTGGCATAGTGTAGCCTTTTTCTATAATGAAATCTTTAAAGGCAATTGTCCCATAGAGATTTTCAAGTATATCTGGTTTGCACACTGTTTTACCTTCAACTTCAAGCAAGCTATTAGGGTCATTTAAAGGCTCTTTTGTGGCCTGTGTTTTCAGTTGTTTCAGTTTCTGGTGTGATAGTCCATATTTAGACTTCTCCTTGTTGGACATAGAAAGATCATGTGGCTTTTGGACATTGATTTCAAAGTTTGGTATCCGATTGGACAATTTGGTTCCCTTTTCTCTGGTTAATCCTCTGAAGTACTTGAGCTTAGAAGGAAGGTAACTGTTTATCTTGTCTGAGAGTTCATCATAAGTTGATTGGTTTTCATAGTCCATGTCAAATTGTTGCAACACATCCAAGTTTTCCAGTGCTTCATTCCATTGGTATTTATTATCACCCCCACTTTGTGTGCATCGATAATTAAGAGAATCAACCAAATTCTGATTTCTAGTTGTCTGTGTAGGAAGAACATTCTTTTGATCCAACCTAGAATTTTCAAGAGGCGGCAGGTTGAGTTTTCTGTGAAGGCTCTTCCCATGCTTGATATTTTTATTTGATTTCATTTGATTTTCAATGGGAGGCCACTTATTCAGATTCTGGTAACATTTTGGCTGCTCCTTCAAATTTATGACATACGCTTCAGCATCATCTTCCATCTGAGACAAGTGGTCCAGCTTGTATTTTGTCTTTCTGATTACTTGCTGACCCATTGAAATTGAGTTAAACAATCCCAAATCTTTGGGTAGCTTTCTCTGACTCGTTGTGGTGGCAGTACTGGGTACTTTATGACAAATTCTGGGGAAAACAGTCCGCTGGGTAGTTTGTGAAAGATTCTCTTCATGTGGATCATAATCTGTAGTCAAGTCATTCAGTTCTTCCCGAGAAAACTGCTGGTGATGGTCCTCTATGAAAGGAGCAGATATCTGTTGTTCTGTCTTGTGCTTCAAGACACGCTTGTACCTGGGTAATCGAGGAGGCTGATTCTCTGGCAGCCTCTGGTCCCCCATGATATCTATGGCTCTGAGGCCTCTATTCCAGAATAAGTTATTGTTTTCATGAAGACGTTTGGTTGCTAGGAAACTAGACATTCTATATTGATGAACAAGATGGAGTTCTCTGGCCACAGTTCCTTCTATTCTGTTCTTCAAACACTTGTATAAAATAATCATTAATAATAGACTGGCCTTTTAAACCCACCAGAAGATTAGGAGAATTTCAATTCTTCCACATATTCCTAACATGTATGTTTAGACTTTTCAATTGGGAATATTATGATGTTGGGGTAGTGGTATTGCATCATGTTTTTCATTTGCTTTATGTGGCCAATGATGTTGAAAAGGTCCATATGCTGACTTGTCATCTATATATTTCCCCTGGCTTATCATGTGGCCAACTTCTTTACCCTGTTTAGTTTGTAGTGATTTTAAGACATATTTTATTAAATTTTGACAGTTGTTTGTGTACTGGATTGAATTCCTTTATCAAATAAGCCACTTGTTAAAAATATTGGTCCCCAGCATTTGTCTTCTCATCAATCTGTTTCAAAGAACAGGGTATCAAATTTAATGATGGTCCCTTCAGCTAGTTTAGTTTTTAATAAATCATTGTTTAAAAAATGACATCTAGATTTTATTCTTTGCAAAGTTTATGATTTTTTTTGTTTTTTATGTGTAGGATTTATTTCTAAGTTTGGTCAGGTATCTAGTGAAATTTAATGTTTTAGGATAATGAATATATTGAATATTTTCTTAAATATTTTACCCATGGTTGGATAATATTAGAAAGCTTTTGTGAAAGAATATAAGATGTTATTCACAGATTATACTTTTGACTTTTACCAAATGTTGGTTATCTGAATGTTCAGTTTTTCCTTATTTTTTTTTATTTTATTTTCTATATTACCCTGTCTATTCCACAATCACCACCCCACCATTTTTCTGCTCTATTCTGGTACTCTCCTACAAAACTGGAACTGGTCCTTTCAGGACCAGGGTCCTCTCCTTCCTTCTTCTTGGGAATCTTTTGACTTGCTAATTGTGCCTTGAGTATTCAGAACTTCTGGGCTCATTAATATCTACTTATCAGTGATTGCATTTTATGTGTATCCTTTTGTGATTGGGTTACCTTACTTAGGATGATATTTTCTAGATCCAACCATTTGCCTATAAATTGCATGAATTCATTATTTTAATTGCTGAGTAGTATTCCATTGTATAAATATACCACATTTTCTGTATCCATTCTTCCTTTGAGGGACATCTGGGCTCCTTCCAACTTCTGGCTATTATAAATAAGGCTGCTATGAACATAGTGGAGCATGTGTCTTTATTGTATGTAGGGGAATCCTCTGGGTATATGCCCAGGAGTGGTATAGCAGGGTCCTCTGGAAGTGTCATGTCCAATTTTCTGAGGAACCGCCAGACTGATTTCCAGAGCGATTGTACCATCTTGCAGACCCACCAACAGTGTAGGAGTGTTCCTCTTTCTCCACATCCTTGCCAGCACCTGTTGTCTCTTAAGTTTTTAATCTTAGCCATTCTGACTGGTGTGAGATGGATTGATTTGCATTTCCCTGATGACTAATGATGTTGAACATCTCTTAAGGTGTTTCTCGGCCATCTGAATTTCTTCTGATGAAAATTCTTTGTTTAGCTCTCTTCCTCATTTTTTGATAGGGTTATTTGGTTCTTTGGGGTCTACCTTCTTGAATTCTTTGTATATATTGGATATTAGCCCCCTGTCGGATGTAGGGTTGTTGAAGATCTTTTCCCAATTTGTTGATGGCTGTTTTGTACTTCTGACTGTATCCTTTGCCTTACAGAAACTTTGTAATTTTGTGAGGTACCATTTGTTAATTCTTGATCTTAGAGAATAAGCTATTCATGTTCTGTTCAGAAACTGTCCCCCTGTGAACATGTCTTCCAGGGTCTTCCCCAGTTTCTTTTCTATTAATTTCAGTGTGTCAGGTTTTATGTGGAGGTCCTTGATCCACTTGGAGTTGATCGTAGTACAAGGAGAAAAGACTGGATCAATTCGCATTCTTCTGCATGGTGACATCCAGTTTAACCAGCACCATTTGTTGAAAAGGCTATCTTTTTTCCACTGGATGGTTGTAGCTCCTTTATCAAAGATCAAGTGACCATAAGTCTGTGGGTTCATTGCTGAGACTTCAATTCTATTCCACTGATCTACTTGCCTGGTGCTGTACCAATACCATGCAGTTTTTAACACAATTGCTCTGTAGTACTGCTTGAGGTCAGGGATATTGATTCCCCCAGAAGTCTTTTTATTGTAGAGAATAGTTTTAGCTATCCTGGGGTTTTTGTTGCTCCAGATGAATTTGAGAATTGCTCTTTCTAGATCTATGAAGAATTGAGTTGGGATTTTGATGGGGATTGCATTGAATCTGTATATTGCTTTTGGCAAGATGGCCATTTTTACTATATTGATCCTCCCAACCCAAGAGCATGAAATATTTTTCCATTTCCTGAGGTCTTCTTCAATTTCTTTCTTCAAGGACTTGAAATTCCTGTCATATAGATCTTTCACTTGATTGGTTAGAGTCACGTCAAGATACTTTATATTGTTTGTGGCTATTGTGAAGGGTGTTATTTCCATAATTTCTTTCTCTGTCTGCTTGTCCTTTGAGTACAGGAAGGCTACAGATTTGCTTGAGTTGATTTTTTAACTAGCTACTTTGCTGAAGTTGTTTATCGGTTGTAGGAGTTCTCTGGTGGAGTTTTTTTGTGCCACTCAAGTATACTATCATGTCATCTGCAAATAGTGATAGTTTGACTTCTTCCTTTCTAATTTGTTTCCCTTTGACTTCCTTATGTTGTCTAATTGCTCTCGCTAGAACTTCAAGTACTATATTGAAAAGATATGGAGAGAGAGAGCAGCCTTGTCTAGTCCCTGATTTTAGTAGGATTGCTTCAAGTTTCTCTCCATTTATTTTGATGTTGGCTACTGGTTTGCTGTAGATTGCTTTTACTATATTTAGGTATGGGCCTTGAATTCCTGATCTTTCCAGGACTTTTAGCATGAAAGGATGCTGAATTTTGTCGAATGCTTTTTCAGCATCTAATGAGATGACCATGTGGGTTTTTTCTTTGAGTTTGTTTATGTAGTGGATTACATTGATGGATTTCCATATATTGAACCATCCCTGCATCCCTGGGATGAAGACTACTTGATCATGGTGAATGATCATTTTGATTTGCTCTTGGATTCGGTTGGCAAGAATTTTATTTAGTATTTTTGCATCAATATTCATAAGGGAAATTGGTCTGTAGTTCTCTTTCTTTGTTGGATCTTTGTGTTGTTTTGGTATCAGTGCAATTGTGGCTTCGTAGAACGAGTTGGGCAGTGTTCCTTCTGTTTCTCTTTTGTGGAATAGTTTGAGGAATATTCGTGTTAGATCTTCTTTGAATGTTTGATAGAATTCTGCACTAAAGCTATCTGTTCCCTTATGTTTTTTTTTTTTTTTTTGGTTGGAAAACTTGCTATAACCCCTTCTATTTCTCTAGGGGTTATGGGGCTGTTTAGCTGATCTAATTGATCCTGATTTCATTTGGTATTTGGTATCTGTCTAGGAAATTGTACATTTCCTCCAGATTCTCCAGTTGTTTTGAGTATAGGCTTTTGTAGTAGGATCTGGTAATTTTTTGAATTTCCTCAGTTTCTGTTGTTATATCCCCATTTTCATTTCTAATTTTGTTAATTTGGATACTGTCTCTGTGTCCTTTGGTTAGTCTGGCTAAGGGTTTATCTATCTTGTTGATTTTCTCAAAGAACCAGCTCTTAGTTTTGTTGATCCTTTGTATGGTTCTCTTCATTTCTACTTGATTGATTTTGGCCCTTAGTTTGATGATTTCCTGTCTTCTACTCCTCCTGGGTGAATTAGCTTCTTTTTGTTCCAGGCCTTTCAGGTGTGCTGTTAAGCTTCTAGTGTATGCACTCTCCAGTTTCTTTTTGGAGGCACTCAGGGCTATGAGTTTTCCTCTTAGCACTGCTTTCATTGTGTACCACAGATTTGCGTAGATTGTACCTTCATTTTCACTAAATTCTAAAAAGTCTTTGATTTCTTCCTTGACTAAAGTGTCCTTGAGTAGAGTATTGTTCAGTATCCATGTGTATGTACGCTTTCTGTCGTTTTTGTTGGTATTGAAAACCACTCTTACTCCATAGTGATCTGATAGGAGGCATGGGAGTAGTTCGATCTTCTTGAATTTGTTGACATCTGTCTTGTGACCAATTAAATGATCAATTTTTGAGAAGGTACCATGTGGTGCTGAGAAAAACGTATATTCTTTTGCCTTAGGATGAAATGTTATACATATATATATGTGTGTATATATATATATATATATATATATATATATATATATATGTTAAATCCAATTGGTCCAAAGTTTAAATTAGTTTCACTGTGTCCCTATTTAGTTTCTGCTTTCCTGATAGGTCCATTGAGGAGAGTGGGGTGTTGATGTTGCCCACAATTATTGTATTAGGTGCAATGTGTGCTTTACGCTTTAGTAAAGTTTCTTTTACAAATGATGGTGCCCTTGCATTTGGAACATAGATGTTCAGTATTGAGAGTTCTTCTTCCCTTTGACCAGCAAGAAGTGACCTTCCGGGTCTCCTTTGATGATTTTAGGTTGAAAGTCAATTTTATCTGATATTAGGATGGCTACTCCAGCTTGTTTCCTGAGACCATTTGCTTGTAAAATTTTCTTCCAGCCTTTTACTCTAAAGTAATGTTTGTCTTTGACATTTTGATGTGTTTCCTGTATGCAGCAAAGTGTAGGGTCCTGGTTCCGTATCCAGTCTGTTAGGCTATGTCGTTTTTGGGGGGCATTGAGTCCATCAATGTTAAGAGATATTAAGGAATAGTAATTATTACCTCCCGACATTTTTGAAATTATTTTTTATATTTGAGAGGTTATCTTCTTTTGGATTTGATGAGAGGAGGTTTCTATCTTGCTTCTTCCTGGGTGTAATTTCCCTCCTTGTGTTGGTGTTTTCCCCCTATTATCCTTTGTAGGGCTGGGTTTGTGGACAGATATCATGCAAATTTGGTTTTGTCATGGAAAACCTTGGTTTCTCCGTCTATGGTGATTGAGAGTTTTCCTGGGTATAGTAGTTTTGGCTGAAATTTGTGTTTTCTTAGAGTCTGCATGATATCTGCCCAGGATCTTCTAGCTTTCATGGTCTCAGGTGAGAAGTCTACTGTACTTCAATAGGTCTTCCTTTATATGTTACTTGGCCTTTTTCTCTTACTGTCCTTAATATTCTTTCTTTGTTTAGTACATTTGGAGTTTTGCTTATTATTTGAAGGGATGTATTTCTGTTCTGGTCTAGTCTGTTTGGAGTTCTGTAGGCTTCTTGTATATTCATGGGCATCTCTCTCTTTAGGTTGGGGAAGTTTTCTTCCATAATTTTGTAGAAGATATTTGCTGGCCCTTTAAATTGTAAATTTTCACTCTCATCTATACCTATAATCCTTAGGTTTGGTCTTCTCATTGTGTCTTAGATTTCCTGGATGTTTTGGGTTACAAGCTTTTTGCATTTAGCATTTTCTTTGACTGTTGAATCAATGGTTCCTATTGTATCTTCGGCATCTGAGATTCTTTCTTCTATCTCTTCTATTCTATTGTTGATATTTGCATCTATGGCCCCTGATTTCTTCTCAAGGGTTTCTATCTCCAGAGTTGTCTCCCTTTGTGATTTCTTAGTTGTTTCTACTTCTGTTTTTAGATCATGGATGATTTTGCTCAGATCTTTCATTTGCTTGTTTGTTTTCATGTAATCTTTAAGAGATTTTTGTGTTTCCTCTTTTATAACTTCTACTTGTTGGCCCACATTCTCTTGTGTTTCTTTAAGTGATTTTTGTGTTTCTTCCTTGTTGGTTTCCATTTTTTGATTCATTTTCTCCTAAATTTCTTTAAGTGTTTTTGCATTTGCCTTATAAAGGCCTCTACCTTTTTATCCATTTTCTCCTGTATTTCTTTAAGGGATTTATCCATGTGTTCAGGTATCAGCATCTTGATCAGTGATTTTTAGATCCCAATCTTCTTTTTCTGGTGTGTTGGGGGATCCAGGACTTCTTGTTGTTGGCAAAGTGGGTTTGGATGCTGGCATGCTGCCTTGATTTCTGTTAGCAACATTCCTATGTTTGCCTTTTGCCATCTGGTTATCTCTGGAGTTAGTTGACCTTGTCACTGACTGGTGTTTGAACCTCCCATGAGGCTGGGCCTGCCTGTTGGTTCTCTATTGATGACCAGGTGGCAAGATGGAGACTTCTGCCGAGAGTGCTAAGAGGACCTCAGAGTAGTCGGTTCCCAACCGAGTTGGTACAAGGCCCGGTGGCCGTGGAGATGTCCTGCTGGGCCTCCAGGCACTGGCCACTGGCAAGAGACTGGCAGAATTCCACCCGAGTGATGGTAGAAACAAATTAAGCCTGCGTCTCTGGCCCTCTCTACTAGTGACCTAGTGACAAGATGGAGACAGTCTTTTTAGGGGCCTGGGAGAACCTTGGGGCAAGCAGCTCCCAGCCATGCCACGGAGATGATCCTCTGATCCGCCCCAACACTGGCTCCTGGCCCACGTCTGATGGTTTCCAGCCCGAGTGATGGCAGGGGCCCCAATTAGGTCTGGATACCTGCACCTCTCTGCTGGTGACCCGGCACAAAATGGAGACCTTTGGTGTAGGGTTCTGGAGAGAACTGCGGGGCACACAGCTCCCAGCCGCGCTGTGGAGGTGTTCCACTGATCCGCCCAGACTCTCGCTCCTGGCCCAAGCCTGGCGGTTTCCCGCCGAGTGATGGCAGGCCCTGATTAGTCCTGGTTACCTGCACCTTTCTGCTGGTGACACAGGAGCAAGCTGGAGACCTTCTGTGTAGGGGCCTGGGAGAACTGCGGGGCACACCAGAAAATCAAATAACCCTATCCAAAATGGGATACAGAGCTAAACAAAGACTTTTCACCTGAAGAAATTCAGATGGCTGAGAAACACCTTAAAAAATGTTCAACATCTCCCTCGGGTCACTGCGGATTGCCTGCTGACGGCTGGGTTCAGGTGCATGGACAGAGACTTGGCCTAGCAACGAATACCCGGTCAGGCCCTTGCTGGCCCCCAGAGCCAGGGGAGGTCGGCAGGAGCTCTGAGCACCTGCAGCTCAGAGGCTGTCCCTGATCCCTGGGGACTGGCTAGCGGGCTTGCAGCTGGCCACCATCTTCCCTCGGGTTGCTGTGGACTGCCTGCTGGCGGCTGGGTTCAGGTGCCTGGACAGAGACTTGGCCTAGCAATTAATACCCGGTCAGGCCCTTGCTGGCCCCCAAAGCCAGGGGAGGTCAGCAGGAGCTCTGAGCACCTGCAGCTCAGAGGCTGTCCCCCATCACTGGGGACCGGCTAGCAGGCTTGCAGCCGGCCGCCATCCTCCCTCAGGTCATTGAGGACTGCCTGCCGGTGACTGGGTCCAGGTGCTTGGACAGAGACTTAGCCTGGCAAAGAACACCTGGTCAGGCTCTTCCTCGTGCCCAGCCAAAGGAGGTTGGAGATAGGTCTGTGCACCAACAGCTTGGCAGTGCACACAGAGCCAGATCAGCTTGGCAAGTGGTCTCTGCACCAACCCAAGGGGGCACCAACCTGCTAGTGGGTCAGTGCCTGGAGTACAGCGAGAGGTTGACATTGTGCTTCAGGACACCACAGACAGCTAACATGACAGAGCCCTGTGGACTGAGAGTTCTACCATCTAGGTTCTAGCAGCCCAACCAGGGAACCTCCAGTCCTGTAGGGAACCCAGCGGTTAGACAGAGCCCTGAGACCCACCACCATTTTGGAGCTGGTGGCCTGAACAGGTCACCATAGAGAACCAACAGAGGAACCCAGGTCACCATAAAGATCTAACAGACTAGCCCAGATCGGTGGAGGAAAAAAAAATCTGATTCTTAAGAGCCAGCAACTAGGCAGGCCAGGAGGAGACTGCGGGAGGCCAATTGCAGGTCCAGCAGCAAGCCTCGGGAAGACTTAGATCTGGCACAGCAGAGCTGAGGAGGTAACTGAGAGCACAGTAACTGAAAGCTCCCAGTCTCCACCTCGGGAGCTCAGACACACTCTACAACAGCAGCACCAAACACCAGGCTCACAGGAGCCTCAAACACCAACCACTAAGAACAAGACCAACTAACTCCAGAGATAAAGAGATGGCAAAAGGCAAACGTAGGAACATTACAAACAAAAATCAAGGCAATATGGCAGTATCTGAACCCAATTTGCCAACCACAGCAAGTCCTGGATACCCCAGCACACCAGAAAAACAAGAGTTGGATATAAAAGCACTGGTCATGATGCTGCTAGAGGAACACAAAAAAAGACATAAACAAATCTCTTAAAGAAATGCAGGGGAACATCAATAGGGTAGAAGCTCTTACAATGCAAACACAAAAATCACTTAAAGAACTCCAGGAGAATATGGGCCAACAGACAGAAACCAATAAAGAGGAAATGAGAAAATCAGTTAAAGAAATGCAGAAGAACTTGAAACAACAGGCAGAAGTCACGAAAGAGGAAACACAAAAATCTCTTAAAGAATTATAAGAAAACACAAACAAATGAAGGAACGGAGCAAAACCATCCAAGATCTGAACACAGAGGTAGAAACAACTAAGAAATCACAAAAGGAGGCAACTTTGGAGATAGAAATCCTTGGGAAGAAATCAGGGGTCTTAGATGCAAACATCAACAACAGAATACAAGAGATTGAGATGAGAATCTCAGATGCTGAAGATAACATAGTAACCATTGACTCCACAGTCAAAGAAAACACAAAATCCAAAAGGCTTGTAACCCAAAACATCCAGGAAATCCAAGACACAATGAGAAGACCAAACCTAAGGATTATAGGGATAGATGAGAGTGAAGATCTACAACTTAAAGGGCCAGCAAATATCTTCTACAAAATTATGGAAGAAAACTTCCCTAACTTAAAGAGAGAGATGCCCATGAATATACAAGAAGCCTACAGAACTCCAAACAGCCTGGACCAGAACAGAAATACCTCCCGTCATATAATAATCAAAACCCCAAATGTACTAAAGAAAGAATATTGAAGGCGGTAAGAGAAAAAGGCCAAGTAACATATAAAGGAAGACCTATCAGAATCACACCAGACTTCTCTCCAGAAACCATGAAAGCTAGAAGATCCTGGGCGGATCTCATGCAGACCCTAAAAGAACACAAATGCCAGCCAAGACTACTATACCCAGCAAAACTCTCAATCAACATAGATGGGGAAATGAAAATATTCCATGACAGTACCAAATTTACACAATATCTTTCCATTAAACCAGCTCTACAAAGGATAATAAGAGGAAATCTCCAAGACAAGGAAGGAAACTGCACCCAAGAAAAAGCAAGATAGTAACCTACTTCCATCAAACTCAAAGGAAGATAACAACTCAAAAACAAAAATAACATCAAAAATGACAGGAACAAATAATAACTATTCCTTAATATCTCTTAACATCAATGGAGTCAATTCCCCAATAAAAAGACATGGACTAACAGACTGGATACGGAAACAGGACCCTACATTTTGCTGCATCCAGGAAACACACCTCAGAGTCAACGACAAACACTACCTTAGAGTAAAAGGCTGGAGGACAATCTTGCAAGCAAATGGTCGCAGGAAGCGAGCTGGAATAGCCATTCTAATATTAGATAAAATTGACTTTCAACCCAAAGTCATCAAAAGAGACACAGAAGTTCACTTCTTGCTAGTTAAAGGAAGAATCCCCCAAGAAGAACTCGCAATTCTAAACATCTACGCTCCAAATGCAAGGGCACCCTCATTTGTAAAAGAAACTTTACTAAATCTCAAAGTACACATTGCACCTAACACAATAATTGTGGGGGACCTCAACACTCGACTATCCTCAATGGACCGATCAGGAAAACAGAAACTAAACAGGGACACAGGGAAACTCATTGACATGTTGGACCAATTGGATTTAACAGATATATATAGAACATTTCATCCTAAAGCAAAAGACTATACCTTTTTCTCAGCACCTCATGGTACCTTCTCCAAAATCGACCATATGATTGGTCACAAGACAGACCTCAACAAATATAAAAAGATCGAACTAATCCCATGCCTCCTATCGGATCACCATGGAGTAAGAGTGTTCTTCAATAGCAACAAAAACAACAGAAAATCCTCATACACATGGAGGCTGAACAATATTTTACTCAATGATACCTTAGTCAAGGAAGAAATAAATAAAGAAATCAAAGACTTTTTAGAATTCAATGAAAATGAAGGTACGACCTACCCAAATCTATGGGACACAATGAAAGCAGTGCTAAGAGGAAAACTCATAGCCCTGAGTGTCTCAAAAAATAAACAGGAAAGAGCATACACTAGCAACTTAATGGTGCATCTGAAAGCCCTAGAACAAAAAGAAGCTATTTCATCCAGGAGGAGTACAAGACAGGAAATCATCAAACTCAAGGTTGAAATCAATAAAATTAAAACAAAGAGAACTATACAAAAATCAACAAATCCAGGAGCTGGTTCTTTGAGAAAATCAACAAGATAGATAAACCCCTAGCCAGACTTACCAAAGGGCACAGAGACAGTATTCAAATTAACAAACTTAGAAAAGAAAAGGAGGATATAACAACAGAAACTGAGGAAATTCAAAAAATCATCAGATCCCACTACACAAGCATATACTCAACACAACTGGAGAAACTGGAGGAAATGGACAATTTCCTAGACAGATACCAAATATCAAAATTAAATCAGGATCAAATTGATCATCTAAACAGTCCCATAACCCCCAAAGAAATAGAAGGGGTCATAGAAAGTCTTCCAACCAAAAAAAAAAAAAAAATGCATAGGATCGGATGGTTTTAGTGCAGAATTCTATCAGACCTTCAAAGAAGTCCTAATACCAATACTCTTCAAACTATTCTACAAAATAGAAACAGAAGGAACACTACCCAACTCATCCTATGAAGCCACAATTACCCTGATACCAAAACCACACAAAGATCCAACTAAGAAAGAGAACTGCAGGCCAATATCCCTTATGAATATTGATGCAAAAATACTAAATAAAATACTGGCCCACTGAATACAAGAACACATCAAAAGAATCATTCACCATGATCAAGTTGGCTTCATCCCAGGGATGCAGGGATGGTTCAGTATACGGAAATCCATCAACGTAATCCACTACATAAACAAACTCAAAGAAAACAACCACATGGTCATCTCATTGGATGCTGAAAAAAGGATTTGACAGAGTTCAGCATTCTTTCATTCTAAAAGTCTTGGAAAGAACAGGAATTCAAGGCCCATATCTAAACATAGTAAAAGCAATTTACAGCAGACCGATAGCCAACATCAAAGTAAATGGAGAGAAACTTGAAGCAATCCCACTGAAATCAGGGACTAGACAAGGCTGCCCCCTATCACCATATCTCTTCAATATAGTTCTTGAGGTACTAGCTAGAGCAATTCGACAACATAAGAAAGTCAAAGGGATACAAATTGGAAAGGAAGAAGTCAAACTATCACTATTTGCAGATGATATGATAGTATACTTAAGTGACCCAAAAAACTCCACCAGAGAACTCCTACAGCAGATAAACAACTTCAGCAAAGTGGCTGGTTATAAAGTCAACTCAAGCAAATCAGTAGCCTTCCTATATGAAAAGGATAAGCAGGCCGAGAAAAAAATTAGGGAAATGACACCTTTCACAATAGCCACATACAATATAAAGTATCTTGGTGTGACTCTAACCAAACAAGTGAAAAATTTATATGACAAAAACTTCAGGTCTCTGAAGAAGGAAATTGAAGAATACCTCAGAAAATGGAAAAATCTTCCATGCTCATGGGTTGGCAGGACTAATATAGTTAAAATGGCAATCTTGCCAAAAGCAATATACAGATTCAACGCAATCCCCATCAAAATACCAACTCAGTTCTTTATAGAATTAGAAAGACCAATTCTCAAATTCATCTGGAATAACAAAAAACCCAGGATAGCTAAAACTATCATCAACAGCAAAAGAACTTCTGGGGGAATCAATATCCCGGACCTCAAGCAATATTACAGAGCAGTGGTATTAAAAACTGCATGGTATTGGTTCAGTAACAGGGAAGCGGATCAATGGAATAGGATCGAAGACCCAGAATTGAACCCACACATCTATGGCCAATTGATCTTCGACAAAGGAGCTGAAAACATCCAGTGGAAAAAGATAGCCTTTTCAACAGATGGTGCTGGCTCAACTGGAGGTCAACATGCAGAAGAATGAGAATTGATCCACTCTTATCTCCTTGCACTAAACTCAACTCCAAGTGGATCAAAGATCTCCACATAAAACCAGACACACTAAAACTAATAGAAAAGAAACTGGGGAAGACCCTTGAAGACATCAGCTCAGGGGAAAAATTCCTGAACAGAACACCAATTGCTTATGCTCTAAGAGCAAGAATAGACAAATGGGACCTCATGAAACTACAAAGTTTCTGTAAGGCAAAAGACACTGTCAAAAGGATAAATCAGCAAACAACAAATTGGGAAAAAATCTTCACCAACCCCACATCTGAGAGAGGGCTAATCTCCAATGTATACAAAGAACTCAAGAGGTTAGACCCCAGAAAACCAAATAACCCTATCCAAAAATGGGGTACAGAGCTAAACAGAGACTTTTCACCTGAAGAAATTCAGATGGCTGAGAAACACCTTAAAAAATGTTCAACATCACTAGTCATTAGGGAAATGCAAATTAAAACAACCCTGAGATTTCACCTCACACCAGTCCGAATGGCTAAGATTAAAAACTCAGAAGACATCAGGTGTTGGCAAGGATGTAGAGAAAGAGGAACACTCCTCCACTGCTGGTGGGAATGCAAGCTGGTACAACCACTCTGGAAAACCGTATGGCGGTTCCTCAGAAAACTGGACGTGATAATTCCGAAGGACCCAGCCATACCACTCCTGGGAATATACCCAGAAGATTCACCAGCATGCAATAAGGATACATGCTCCACTATGTTCATAGCAGCCTTATTTTTAATAGCCAGAAGCTGGAAAGAACCCAGATGTCCCTCAACAGAGGAATGGATACAAAAAATGTGGTATATATACACAATGGAGTACTATTCAGCCATTAGAAACAATGAATTCACGAAATTCTTAGAGAAATGGATGGAGCTGGAGAACGTCATACTAAGTGTGGTGACCCAGTCTCAAAAGAATACCCATGGTATACAGTCACTGATAAGTGGATATTAGCCTAGAAGCTTGGAACACCAAAGACATAAATCACATATCAAGTGATGTCTCACAAGAAGAAAGGAGTAGACACTGGTGCTAGAATGGACCAAAACATCATTGTGGGTGAGTACAAGAACAGTAAGGTGGGAGGGGTTGGATGAGAGAGCAGGGGGAGGGAAAAGAACATGTGGTACCTTTGGGGGTGGGGAACCAGAAAAAGGGAAATGAATTGTAAATATAGAATATATCCAATAAAAAAAAAGAATAGACAAATGGGACCTCATAAAATTACAAAGTTTCTGTAAGGCAAAAGACACTGTCAAAAGGACAGATCGGCAACCAGCAAATTGGGAAAAGATCTTCACCAACCCCACATCCAACAGAGGGCTAATATCCAATGTATACAAAGAACTCAAGAAGTTAGACCCCAGAAAACCAAATAACCCTATCCAAAAATGGGGTACAGAGCTAAACACAGACTTTTCACCTGAAGAAATTCGGATGGCTGAGAAACACCTTAAAAAATGTTCAACATCATTAGGCATTGAGAGAAATGCAAATCAAAACAACCCTGAGATTTCACCTCACACCAGTCAGAATGGCTAAGATTAAAAACTCAGAAGACATCAGGTGTTGACTAGGATGTGGAGAAAGAGGAACACTCCTCCACTGCTGGTGGGACAGCAAATTGCTAAAACCATTCTGGAAATCATTCTGGCGGTTCCTCAGAAAACTGGACATGATACTTCTGGAAGACCCAGCCATACCACTCTTGGGAATATACCCAAAAGATTCCCCAGCATGCAATAAGGATACATGCTCCACTATGTTCATAGCAGCCTTATATATAATAGCCAGTAGCTGGAAAGAACCCAGATGTCCCTCAACGGAGGAATGGATACAAAAAAATATGGTACATATACACAATGGAGTACTATTCAGCCATTAGAAACAATGAATTCATAAAATTCTTAGAGAAATGGATGGAGCTGGAGAACATCATACTAAGTGAGTTAACCAAGTCTCAAAAGAATACCCATGGTATGCCGTCACTGATAAGTAGATATTAGCCTAGAATCTTGGGACACCAAAGACACAATTCACATACCAAATGATGTCCGACAAGAAGAAAGGAGTGGACAGTGGTGCTAGAAAGGATCAAAGCATCAGTGTAGGGGAATACCAGAACAGGGAAGTGGGAAGGGGTGGATGAGGGAGCAGGGGGAGGGAAAGGGGCATGTGGGACATTTGGGGGATGGGGAACCAGAAAAAGGGAAATGAATTGTAAATATAGAATATATCCAATAAAAAAATTTAAAAAAAAGAATACAGAGTTCATCTTGGTAGATTTTTCCTTTGGTGAGTATGAAGTGTCCATCCTTATCTTTTTTGTTAACTTTTGGTTGAAAGTTGATTTTATTCCATATTAGAGTGGCTAATCCCGCTTGTTTCTTTGAATTTTTTCAAGCCTTTTACTGTGAGGTAATGTTTGTCTTTGTCACTGAGGTGTGTTTCCTGTATGCAGCAAACTATTGGGTCCAGTTTACATATCCAGTCTGTCAGTCTATGTCTTTTTATTGGAAAAAGGAGTTCATTGATATTAAATGTTATAAAGTAAAAGTGATTCTTGCTTTCTGCTTTTTGTTGTTTTTCTTAGTGATGGAATTGTTTATGTGGCTACCTTTCTTTTCATTTGTTAAAATAAAATTATTTTCTTGCTTTTTATAGGGTGTAGTTTCCTTCCTTTGGTTGGAGTTTTCCATCTATTATACTTCGTAGGGCTGCATTTGTGTACAGATACTATATAAATTTGGTTTTGTCATGGAAGACCTTGGTTTCTCCTTCTATAGTGAGAGTTTTGCTGAGTATAATCGCCTGGGTTGAAATTTGTGTTCTCTTAGGGTTTGTATGAGATCTGCCCAGGATCTTCTAGGTTTCATACTCTCTGGTGAAAAGTCTGGTGTAATTCTGATAGGTCTGCCTTTATATGTTACTTGACCTATTCCCCTTACTGTTTTTAGTATTCTTTCTTTGTTTAGTACATTTCATGTTTCGATTATTATGTGACATGAGGAATTTCTATTCAGATCCAGTCTCTTTCGAGTTCTGTAGACTTCTTGTACGTTCATGGGCATCTCTCTTTTTAGATTAGAGAAGTTTTCTTCTATAATTTTCTTGATGATATCTACTGTTCCTTTAAGTTGGAAATTGTCACTCTATTCCATACTATTATTCTTAGGTTTGGTCTTCTCATTTTGTCCTGGATTTCCTGGATGTTTTGGATTTGGAGCTTTTTGCATTTGCATTTTCTTTAACTGTTGTGTCAATGTTTCCTATGGTATCTTCTGCATCTGAGATTCTCTCTTCCGTCTCTTGTATTCTGCTGGTGATACTTGAATCAATGACTCCTAATCTCTTTCCCAGGTTTTTCATCTCTAGGTTTTGTATCCATTTATGATTTCTTTATTCTATTTCCATTTTTAGATCCTGAATGGTTTTATTCAATTCCCTCATATGTCTGATTGTGTTTACTTATACTTATTTAAAAGATTTCTGTTTCCTCTTTAAGTGCTTCTACCTGGTTACCTATATCCTCCTGTATTTCTTTAAGTGGGTTATTTATGACCTTCTTAAAGTCATCTATCATCATCATGACATGTAGTTTTTAAGTCCAAATCTTGATTTTCTGGTGTGTTGGGGTATCCAAGACTTGCTATGGTTGGAGAACTGGCTTCTGAAGATAATAAGTAGCCTTAGTATCTGTTGGTAAGGTTCTTGCATTTGCCTCTTGATATCTGGTTATCATGGTGTTAGTTGGTCTTGCTACTCTAACTGAAGCTTGTCAGTCCTGTGCGTCTGTAAGCCTGTGATCCTAGGTGTGTCAGTACTCCTGAGGAGACTAGCTCTCTCCTGTGTGTAATTTGGTTGCAGAATGTTGTGGAGCAGTTTTAGCTCCTGGGTGCATATGGAAGCGAACTCATTCAACTTTAAAACCATTCCTTTCCATTTTCTTCCATATTTGGAAATCCCTGACTGGATATCTTCCTATATCAAGTTCCTTTCTATGTGATCTGTAGGCCTCTATAAACACCACAGCCATCAGTGTCAGTCCATGTGTGACAAAATGTAAGTCTGGGACAGCAGGACTCAGTAGCTTGTGTTGGTTCAAACTACAGGATGCTGGCATTGGGTAGTTTATTCCAGATATGTTTAAGCACAATACATTTTGTAAAAGAAGTTACCTGGTGATGATTAACTCAATACTGTGTGTACAACTGAACTTAAGATATGGTTACATTGAAACTCTTATAAATTACAAGTGGCAACTTTTATAAAGATATAATTTATATGTTAAACAGAAAAGCAGGCTCAAGGCCAAAAAAAAATGCTCCCTATAAGTGACTTAAGGAGGATAGTGCTATAGATTGACTGAGATAAATGTAAGAGTCTCAGAGAGCCTGTGTAATCTGACCATACAAATAGGACAGAGTTCACTAGGTTATTAATGCATCTATCCCCAGACTTTTGGTCTAAAACCAGGTTGTACATCTCTCCCTTAGAAGAGACAATCTTTTATATTTATAGTTCCTGATTTCTCTAGTAGGTATCTGGGAGAACAATTCTATAAATGCTTCCTGTAGGGATCAGTCTCCTCTCCTATCCAGTGACTGGCCTTGTGAGTAAAATCCATGAGCAAGGTCTTCCCTTGTTCTTTGGCCTTTATAGTGAGTTAGTCTTTTCTAGTGAGTCCATGTAGAGATCAACTTTTCTGGAGGGCTGGAGTACCATTTTGAATGCATACCCTAGAAACTGACAGATGGTGCACTTTCTCACTTGAATGTTCTCCACCCCTGTCCAACCAAACTGTTGTTCTAGTGGCCCACTGGATTGTCATGATTGGAATTTCTCAGGGGCCTCTGAATGTTGCCAGGACTTCTGGAGCTCAGACCTTCAAGAAACCAAACATGCAATTTTATAAAATAAATATATTTTAATAAAATTTTCATAAATATATTCTGATTGTGGTTTCCTTTCCCCCTTCCCCTCCTCATCCCCTCTCTGATCCTCTCCACCTCCCCCCTTATTCAAGTCGATGCCTGTGTCCATTTTAGGAAACAACAACAGGCAAAATAACCCCCAGAATTTAAAAGACAAAAGTAATGCACAAGAAACACACATGAACCCAAATCTATAAAAACGCAAAATTAGAAACTATAGTATATTATACACAAGCAAATCAATGGTAGAATAAAAAGTACCCCAAAATCATTATGAGATAAAAACAGATAAAAAAAAATCCCTACAAAAAATACCATTCAGATGATTTTTGTGTTGGCCATCAACTTTTGGGCAGGCAGCCTACACTTAAGAGTGGTTTGAATGCTCAGCAAGACTCCATTAAAGCAAACTAATCTTCCCTTTGCAAGTGGTTGTTAATTGGAAATTGTTTCTTGGTTAAGAATGGTAACTTCTATCAATATTTCCCTCTCAGCACTTGGGCCCATCTGGCTTAAGTCTGTGCATGCCTTGTGCAATGCTTCCATGATCTTGTGAGTCAATATGTACATTAGTCCTGTTGTGTCTGGAAGACATGATTTTTTTATGTTACCCAAGCCCTCTGGCTTTTTTTTTCTTGCTTCTTCTCTCCTCTTCTGAGATATTGTCTTGAGACAAAGGAAGAAGATATATGAAGACTGATGAACTTATTTTTACTTTGCTGTCAGTCACAACCATCTGTCCCAGTGAGCTGGAGAGAGACTGGTAGCAGTCTACAGTTATAACAACTATAGGCAATGTAGCATCATTTTGGTCACACATAGGGTTTGTATATGTGGAATTTCATGTAGCCAACAAGAAAGTAAAACGATGGAAGGAAAATATTTGAAAAAACAAAGTAGAGTACAGAAATTTCTGGTTATAGGGAAATAATATCTCTGTATATGTTACTTAATAGACATGGTAAAAAAAGGATTCCCTATAATGCTAAAAGGAAAAACCAGGATCCACTTGAAACTTTTGCTATTGGTGGTAGAGTGGTTTTGATTTCAGCCTACATGACTAAGGACCAAAAGAAGAATGCTTACAGAAGCTTAAAAAATGTGGCTAGAGAAGTTATTTTGTAACTGATTCTCAAGATAGAGAGTATGAGAAGGACAAAGGGGTGGGAAGGTACTGCTAAATGAATCAGTTATAAGCTGCCATGTGGGTGCTGGGAACAAAACCTGAGTTCTCTGCAAAAATAGCATGTGCTGTTTTTTATGGTATATTATTTATTTACATTTCAAATGATCCCCTACCCACCCATCCATTTCTACCTCCCTGCCCTGGCCTTCTCCTACATTGGGGCATAGAGCCTTCACAGGACCTAGGGTCTCTCCTCCAATTGATGCCTGACAAGGTCATCCTCTGCTACATATGCAGCTGGAGCCATGGGTCCTCCATGTGTACTCCTTGGTTGGTGGTTTAGTCCCTGGGAGCTCTGGGGCATCTGGTTGGTTGATATTGTTGTTCTTCCAATGGGGCTGTAAATCCACTCTGCTACATGGGTCCTTTCTCTGAGTCCTCCATTGGGATCAGGGTTCTCAGTCTGAGGGTTTGCTGCAAGTATCTCCATATGTAAGGCTCTATAAAGGTAAACAATGCATAGATTTTGAGTAAATTATCTGGATTTATTTTTAAGCAGATTATTCAACTATTGTGGAAATATTATTATGAATGAAATAATATTCAAAACACCATGCTTTTGGTAATGTCGTTTCTTATAGTTAATATAGTAATATAGTAATAATATAGTAATATGAATGTCAGCTGCTCTCCTGAGCAACTTTATTTTATATTATACTCTTTAGGAGAAAGAAGTCAAAGGTCAAGGGAGACTGTGAGTACTAAGTTCCAACAGCACCTCGGGCAGTTCTATATTGATTTCTGAAATGTATAATGTTTTAAAATGTCATCTAGAAATATAAGTTCAAACTTTTGAGAGAAGTGCCTGCCTAGGTCTCTGTCACAAAATGAAGTCTTTAATAACATTTCTAAGTAATGTATTATTAATCCTGTATATGGAGTCACAAACACCTCACCACCATATTCATATTTTTATCATTGTGCAGCTCTTGTTCCAAGGCTTCTGGACCCACCACTTGCCTTGTTCCACAGGCTGTGCTGTCCTGGTTGGGATTTCTTGCAGGGCTTGTCTGAGAAAACTTTACAGCTTGCTCTCTAAGGTCCAGGGGAGCCTTTGGGAGAAGGGAGATGAGAGCTGACAAAGTTTGAGCTCTGGGCGAAATCTTAAGTGGGAATTATGCAGGGATAAGAAGGATTGAAGTGATGGTCTGAGGGGCAGGGAAGAAAGAAGCAGAGAAAGAAATGGTTGTCAAGCAGCTAAATAAGAGGAAAGACTGACATGCACACAACCTGGGAAGGAAAAGAGAAAGGCAGCTTTGGAGTCTACAGGTAACAGCCAAGTGAGTCAGAAGACAGAATTTACTAGAATTGTCTGTCATGTAGCATAGGCCGCACTGGGTATGGATTTCTTCCTAAAGGGTGAGGTGTGTGCTTTAGGTTGGCTTTCAGTTGTGCCTCAGTCAACATGAGCATGGAGAAGAGACCAGCTCTCCTTTCACCACTGACAACATGGAAGAGATAAGCTAGACAGAGACATGAATAACAAAAATCACACAATAAATGGAAAGAACATTCTATTACTCATACAGTTGTCCAGCCATTCCTCTGGGCCAAAACTGAAACCAGATCTCTTGTGAGAAGTAGAATCAGGAAACCAATTCCTCTGCTATTGCGATCCTAATTTAGCACAGGAGGACAAAGAAAGGGTTTTCATCAGGTCTTTCCTAACCAAAACATAATAAGGCCCCTCAGAGGAACATAGCTTCCTCAACTCGAAGGAGGTTGCCAAGACTTCTGACCTCAGAGCTGTGAACATCTTAGGTACTACTAAATCTCCTCTAGAGGCTTGTCTTTCTCAATCAGAACCATATTCAGTGTATGTAGATCTATTGCCTAAGAGCGTTAGGACTTTTTCCATTATGCTGTCTGGGGTCTTAGTGGTCACTCCAGACATCTCCAGTCTCATTGGGAGTCATGGGATAACCTTCACACTATCTGGGAAGGTCTGCAGTGAGCCTGAGTCTTGTGTGCAAGGAAGTCACTCATTAGAGCCTTCAAAACAGAAATAATTCATTGAAGAAAGATACAGACCACAAAAATGATTAAGATGTTAAGATTATATGAATCCTTTCATTTTGGCCACAGACCAAAAACAGATTAATGCATCAGAGTCTTTTTGAGCTAAAGTTCAAGGGTATATCATTTTAAAACACAAAATCTATAATTACAACACTATTATATAAGAGTCAGTATACAGTAACATTTGTTTTAGCAAAACAGTTATTTCAGGCACAATATGACAATTTTGTTTATACCCTTTTCAGTCATTTTTAACTTATGTTGTTGTTATATGCATTATTTTGCTTTAAACATGCTCAATCAGGGACAATAAAATCCCAAATGTGTTGCCAAGGCAGACACATGTTGGAGTAGAAGGCTGAAAACTAAGCAGACACAAAATGGAGTCAAGAGAAAAAAGCACCAAAAAATCAAAGCTAATACAGCTATAACCCAAGGAGGTGCTAAGTTCCATCCCAAGCAGGCAACAGAATTTGTGAGCATCAACCCTATGCTTATGGCATTAGCATCATGAAAAATATAGGAGTAAAAGGGTTGTAAAATCTTTCTCCACATTTAGGAAAACCTCCACACGCCAGGCATATGAGACAGAATCACTACATGGAGGCCCTGAGAAGGCATTGCATCTGTGAAAGTATATCTTGGATTGTGCTGAAGACTCCCAGTTATTGGAGTTGCCAGAGCAATAGGATGTCTGCCAGGGAGCACAACATCCAAGATGGTGAAACAGCCTGAGAGAGCGAGCGAGAGAGAGAGAGAGAGAGAGAGAGAGAGAGAGAGAGAGAGAGAGAGAGATGTTGCAGTCAACAAAGCTGGAAGAAATGGCAGATATGAAGAGCCATCAAAGCCTTTTGACATCAGTAATGAAGTTACAAGACTCAGAGCTTACCCTGCTGGATTTTGTTTCTTTTTTATTCCAGTATTTCCTCACTCCTCCCCTTTTCCTCCCTTTCAGAAAAACGATGTGTATTCTATGCCACTGTATGATATATATATATATATATATATATATATATATATATATATATATATATCTTTCCCCCCATTTGTACCATTTTGCAAAATGGATGAATCTCAAAATACTAGAATTGTACTGAACAAAAGGAGATGTGCATAGTTTCCTATACGTTTAAATAGAAATAAAATGATTATAGAAATCATTGGTTATCAGCCAATCCTGAATGGTATACATAAAATAATGGGTAGCTAATTTACTTTTTTTTTATATCACAATCTTTATTCTCCCCAAACAGTAAATTCGTTAGGTACACTTTAATGTGTACTAGGTCAATATGCTGTTATGTGTGAAGCACTTCTTCAAAGAAATACACATCTTCTTTTATTCTATTTGCATGCATATACTGATAACATATTTGTTATTGTCAAGAAAAAAACTCTAACACACACAGAGTTTGCAATTATTCAGTGCAATCCTGTCAGCACCTTTTACTCTTTTGTTCCTTTTGTGCAGAAAGGGTTATGATGAATGTGCTTGCTTGCCTTTCTTTGAATTTAGCCTGTACTTTTGAGTCAAATCCAATAATTTAGTAGTTTGAATTTTAAATAGGTGTCTGCTGATATGCTTTTCTTTTCCTTTATTTTCATTTAGTTTCTTTTCTTATCTAGCAACAATGTCAATATCATGATTTAAGTTTGGTTTAACACTTATGTTTAAGTCTAATCAATGTTTATTTTGTTTTCAGTATGTGTACCAGAGGCTCTATGTGGAGACCTCCAGCTTGGCCTAGCAGGTGGGTTCAAGCATAGGGGAAAAGGAATTAGCAGGTAGGGGAAGTGCCACCATCACTGCTCTGGTGCTGCTGCTGCTCTGAGGAGCAATACTGGCTGGGCTGCACCAAGCTGGCTGAGCTGGCTGGCAAGTGAAGTAAGGGGGAGCATCTGGTGGAGAAAACTTTGGGAGAGCATTCTCTTCCCAAGCAGTGTTACAACTCCAGTGACAGATGCTCTCAGATGATGGAATAATTTTAACATACTTTTCTTCCTTCGTGATAGGATCTTATATGAAGTTTTAGGTTGGGTTAAGTCTGACAGCAGGTACCTCCTATTGTCTTGGCATGAGATGACTCATCTACAGAAGAAGGGACTTGTGGGTACTGCCATTCTGTGGGGGGCTGTGGCTACATGATGGGACTGGTATTGTGAGCAGGCAAAAATCCTACCTTGCCTTCAGGGTCTCTGGGGCTTCAAGCCCTACTGAGATATTACCAGCACTGCTCTCATGGTCCATCACACAAAAAATCCCCCTTTTCTTTTTATAAAGGAGAATTGTTGTCAGAATAATTGTCTCCTATGTTGGGAACAGTTTGGTATTTAACCAATACCTGATTAATAATGATCTTTGCAATGCTAATCATGTGCTGTTTTAGAAATTGGATGAGGCAGGGTGGCAAAGGAAGCAGGGCTCCAATGGCTAGTATAGGGCCAAGGAGGGTAAGAATCCAAGCTATGAACTGGATAGAGTACCAAGTGGTAGAGGTGTTGGGAGCTTGAATGCACAGAGGTTCCCCCCAGAGTTCGTTGACCATCTGTACATCTTGTTCTGCCAAACCAGATTCACTGAAATAGAAGCAACATTCCTCCCCCTTACCTGTTCAGCAATCATTAAGTCCAGGGCCCTCTGGTTTAGGAGAACAACTCCTGCTAGGAATGTTATCAGGCGTGGAAGAGACTCAAGGTTGTCTGCAGTGGAGGCCGTTGCCTTGCAAAGCTTGTTCTGAAAGTTCTTGGCCAGATGTTGTGTTTGGACAAGAGCTTCTCCAGTGTTTCCTGTTGCACCTAGTGAGACAGTGAGGCCCAATCCAATGAGGAGAGGAATGAAGATCTTTTTCTCCTTTGAACTTCCTCCCATCTGCCAGGAATGTTCTTCAGGTTCGTACAGATAAACCTGGTGAACAAGTATCATGGGTGTCCAGGAGCCATGGGGAGTGGGTTTAATACAGGCACTTATGGTGTCTTCATACCAGAGGAGAGCAGGAGGGTTAATATATACTGATGGGCCGATAGTGATGTCATAGGCACATGTAAGATGGGGTTTAAAGGAGGGCTGTACAAGGCAAAGGAGGCGTGTTAGTTAGAGAGAACTGTCTTGTGCTGTCCCTGTGGGTATGGCTCCGTGGAGCTCATGAGGGGAAATGTTAATGGAAATGGTTGCTAATAATGATCAGGAGAGAGAAGCACAGTAAAAGCATTGGGAGCAGTTGGGTGGGTGGTTAAGAGAAAGAGGTCAGCTATATATTGGATGTATTGTAGCCAGGAGTGGTTAGCTTGGATTACCATCTGAGATTGATTTTCCTGTTCAAGAATATTAACATAGAGAAAGACTGATTTAGAGGCAGGAATAAGCTCATGGGAGACACATAGGTCAGCTATGGGGTATTTGGCATAGCCATTAGGGTAAAGTTTACCCATGACTCCAGTTCACCAATGTTTATCTTATGGGTGGATGATGGAAAGCTGAAAACGAATTTTAAGGTTGATAAGTAAGATTTCACCTCAGCTAATGGATTATATTTTGCAGCTCCAATATCTACAGAATCCCTATGAAGAGACCTCCTAGAGACATTCACCAGTGTTTGGGTAAGGAAAGCAGAGGAAAGGGCTGGGGATAGTGTATGTGCAAATGGAATTGGTCTGTTGTTCAATGGAGACTATGCATGTTCCTGTTGAGGCAGGTTGGTAAGCAAGTACATTTTGCCCAGATATAGGACCTGGCAGGGGAGTGTGAGATATGGTGTGCTGGATGTAATGGGGAGGCTCTTCTCTGTAGGAGGGTGCAAACCTGTATGTGTAGAGGGGAAAGTGGGTTGTCTTCTGGTTTGACAAAGGATCTTCACAGGCAGGGGAGTAAATTGACAGCATACAAACTGTCTGAAAAGAGGTTAAGAGGTCCCTTCTCATAGAGCTAGATAGATATCATACAATTCTTTATACTGGGTCGGGGAGTGATGGGGCAGCTCTATGAATCAGAGAATAGGGGGTTCATCTTCGGGGAAGCAGCATTTTATTGCTGCATCTCCACTCTTTTCCCCATTGATAAATACTGAGGGGGTCTCACACTATGGGCCTTTTTTGAAAATAGTATTAGGGGCAGCCATCACAACAAAGGGAGGGCAGAGGCCTATTATTTTTTAGGATAATGATTATCAATTTGTCCTGGGAATCCTATTAAGCTGATAGCAAAGCAGGAGTGAATTTATTTGATTATCCATTGAATATCGGAGGGGTGACAAGAATGTCAGGTTCTTTCCCTGGGGTTTGCAGGCCTCTGTCCCTGCCATCTTAAATCATAATAGTGAGTGTATGGACCTCATTTAAACTCAGGGTGTACCACACATTGGGGTGTGGAGTCACTCCAGTACCCCTCAGGGTTGGTAAAGGGATCCCATCAGTTTTGGAAAGGAATTAAAGTTAAGGATCTGTATGGGTATTGTTGGGTCATGCCTAGCAAAAAACATATCTTTTAGGACTGCATTGACAGAATTTAGAACTGGGATTGGTTCAGGGGCTATTATTCATAAGGAGGAGCGATTTTTATCTTCCTTTAGGAAGTTAAAGAGTGGTTAAAAGGTGCTTGTGGGAAGGGGGAGCCAGGTTTGAATCCAATAAAGTTTGCCAAAAAACTCTGGAGGGAGTTGAGAGTTAATTTTTGAGGAAAAGTTTGGTTTCATGGGGCATATTGAGGTAAGGGAGATCTCTGTACCTAACAGTGCAAGGCACAGAACAAGTTGAATTTTAAGGGAGACTATTTTGAATCCGAGGGTAGATAGGGAACGTTTTAGAAGGTCTTTAACTTGGGGGGGGGGGTGGATGAATCTCCCCTTATTAAGTTGTCATCCATATAGTGGTATATATTAATAAGGTTTTTATTTTTTCTTAGTAAGGTTTTAATGCAGTGGCTACAGCCACCTGACAATGGTTGAGGCATTACCAGTGGGAGGATTGTCCATTCACATCTTGAGGCTGGTCCAGATTGGTTAATGGGGGTTTCTGAGAAGGCAAATTGTTTACAGACTCTGTGGTGGAGAGATGGGGAAAAAAACAGCCGTTTATGTCTATTGCTAATTGTGAGACATGGAAAGGGATGGCTGAAATGTAGAGCTGCCCTCTTTTCAGAGACTCAGACTCACATGGTTTTGTTAATTTCCCTCAAGTCTTGTAAGAGTCTCTATGCCACTAAGCTCCATTTTATAGGAAACATGGTAGTGTCCCATGGAATATGGGAGGGGTTTTTGTTTCATAGCAGAAGCTGTTCTACCAGCTGTATGAGGGCTTTAAGCTTCTCCCTTAATAGAGGTCACTCTGAGACCTAGATGGCTTCATTGAAGAGTCAATCAAGGCAGAAAATATCAAACAATGCCCCCTAGAATTAGGGGTGACTTTGAGGAGGGTTTTTCGGGTCTCCTTCGGTATAACATTATGGGTAATGTGCTGTATCTTGATGTGGCCTATTTCTGGTTGGGTGGTAAGCACTACATCCAGGGCTTCTAATATATTTCTCCCTAGAAGTTTGGTGGCTACTTGAGTTACCAGGGGTATATGAGACAGGCAGCTCCATCAGTGTCCTACCACTTGAAGGCCTATTTGATGATGAATGTGTGAGAGGATACCCCTATGCCTAGGAGCAGTGGCCCAGGGATCAGTTGCCAGTCATGGGGGATCTCATGTTGTCTTTAAATCGCCTTGTCTGCTCCAGTATCAATAAGGTGCTTAAATGACTCATGATCTTTTGTGATGTTTAATTTCAGGCGGGAGCCTTCTGAGATGCTGTACACCCATAAGATTTCTATGGGAGTAGCTGTCCTTCTCACTGTCCTGGCTGAGCACTCCCCCTATGAAGTTTAAAAGCTCCAGTGGCGAACCAAACTTATCATATCCAGAGGTACAATATCTTTCCCAATGGAAACCTTTCCTTCAATGTGGACAAATTTCCGTAGGGGGATTAGGATCTCTTATGGGGAGGATGTTTTTGGGCATTAATTCCTCCAATGTCCTGTCTCCCCATATTTGAAGAAGATTGCTTCTGTTTTTACAGCTGCCACGAATACCTGAGCTGTGAACGTAATCTGGTGTGATGCTGTTCCTATATCTTGGGTTGCCACAATCCACCTATCGTGCTGTTTCTCTTTGAAACCTTGGCAGGCTAGTATGGATATAGAAGTCATGACTTCCCTTACAGTAGTTTTAAGAAGGAAATCTCTGGCTGTGGGGCTGGGGATTTTTCTTTCTAGGCTTGTTATAGTTCTGAGAATAAAATCAGACAAGGATTCGCTGGGCTTTTGAGGAGAGAGAGATGGGAAGAGGTGGGGTCCTGTTAATCTGAGAGTGGTCCTGTCCCAAGTTTGGGTTGCACAGAGGCAGATCCAGTCATAATATCCTGCTGGCTGTGTCTCCTGCTATGCACCAGTGGAAAATTCTTCCTCACCAAAGAGTTCACCAAAACCCCATGGGGTGTTCTCTCACACCTGATTTTGCCTGACATACTTGAGGACATTCCTCTTGAAATAAGACCTCCAACTCCAAGAATATCGGGCCTGGCAGGAAGGAGCAGCAAATATCTCTCCAGTCTTGAGGGCTGTTTAGGTTGAATAGAAAGGGGTAGCAGGTTTTTTTGTATATTACATATAATTCTATGTAGAAAATATTTTTCTCACAATATACATTGATCATATTGTTTCCTGTCACCAAACTCCTCCCATGCTCTTTTCATAGGACAGCTGCTTCCAGAATATTCAACAATGTTTGGTCCTCATGAACCAAATCACAGAGATGTTGATTTTAAGGGTAAATTGCTAGTAAAATGCCTGTAGTATGTTCATCCTGTCATGAAAGCCTGGCTTGTGGTTATTATGAAGCATACACAGTTGCCAATCCCTTGTATATTTTAATTCATATGTACTATGCCTTTTTAGCATGTTTCCTTATGTTTACATTGATATTACATAAAATAAAGCTTCAACTCCTTCATACTCTCAACTACTTCCCATATTTCTCAGTAACCACAGAACTGAAATCGTAGAGATTAAAGGTTTAAATTTGACAGAAGGATGTAAATAACTCTTTTTCTAATAAGCAACACCAATACATGGTACACAGAATTCTATGCTATTTCCATGAACAAAGTCAACTTCACCAACTATTGAATCTTTCATAATAAAAGACAAAACAACACTACAAAACTTTATTTGACACGTGTCCAATTCATCAAAAAATTTTAGGGATCTTTATGTAACATAACATACTTTACATTTTATTATTTGTAGAGTAAGATTACATTGCATATAATCATATATACTATGTGATATATATTTACACATCACATATATAATTATATGTAATATAATCATGTAATATAATTGTATCATATATATGTATTATGTCATACAATATGAATCTTTTAAGCTTAAAATGAGACAATTAGACATCAAGCTTTACTAAGAATCCCCAAAGAAAAAGTTCTGTAAAACATAAAAAGCTTGACATTCCTAACTTAAGGAGTCAATTATGATAACTAAACTTCATAGCATTCAAGATTACAGTCTTTTTATGGATGTAAGATAAGTGCACACAACCTTAAAAAGCAATACATGAGGGTAGAGAGATGGCACAGTGGTTAATAGCACCAGATGCTTTTGAAGTAGGCCTGACTTGGATTGCCATTAACCCACACAAGACAACGCACAATTATCTGTAATGCCAGTTCCAAAAGATCCAATATACTGTCATGGACTCACAAGGCGCTTGGGCCCAACATGGTACACATACGATTCAAATACATAGACTTGGACAAATGTGTATAAATGTAAAATAAATATTTTTAAAAGGATATAGAGGATAACAGTAGAAGAATCACTACATCAACATATAAGCTAAATTTTTAAATTTTATTGCTTTCTGAACTACACCTCTTATTTATTGGTTCAGAAATCGATGCATACATTTGAACCTATAATAATGAACATTCCCAACAGAAAACACATAACTAAAGGCCCCAAAGTAGCTATACATTTTGGAAAAGGGGTTAAAATCAGAAGAAAAAGAAAGAAAATCCTAGTGCTGCATGTTCCCTTCAGAATTAAAAAAACTACTGTAAAATAGGCAAATGGAGATACTGTTATATCCTACATAGAAAAATAGGTTATGCAGAGGGGATTTTAAGTCCATTTTACTTGTGATATTAGTGAATTCAGGGCAATATCAGCCTTTGCTTAAGGGATTGTGGTAATGTTTCTCATATGTTCACAATGACAACAAAAGTACATTCCTCATGCTAGTTTTTGGTCAACTTCTGATAACAGTTTTATTATAAACAACAAAAAGCTACTTTATTGGCAATGGGATTAAACAGAATGTTGGATGGTTTTGAGCTGCCATGGATCATTATAGGATCCACAGAGAGGCATCAAAGCTTCTGCTTTTCAGGTACCCTCCTCATCCATAAAACAACAACAACAACAACAAAAACAACAACAACAACAACAACAAAAACAACAACGGCAAGTATTACTGTACTCCTGAAAACAAATTTTAAAATCTTGTATTTTGACATCTTCTATGGATGGATGCAGAAGACATCACATGGTTGCTTGGTCTACTGACAGAACTGAGCCCTGATGACCTTTCAACCTGACTCTTGACCTGTTCTCACAGGGTCAAGTGAATAGTAGTTGAGGTCATTCCAACAGCGCATTCTGATTCTAAATGTTTCTAAAGAAAGTAAAGAGCAGAAAGGTGAAAGCACTAACATTTTGGGGTTAATCAGAGAACTGGCTTTGTAAAGCATCCAGAGGATTTAGTCTAAAACGTTGCAGATTATCCATACAGTCGTTTAAAGTATATGGTGCAGGCCAGTCGGGGCCCAGCAGTGGACACTGCCATGGACCACAGCAGCACTCCTGACCCGGCCCCTCCCTCTCTAAGCCCTGGTGCTGAAATGATTTCATCATCAGGTGCCAACCTTCATTGCCAGTATGGCCACTGGTGGGAGGGCAGGCACACAGGCATGCACAGGCGCAGGCGCACATGCAGGCACATGGGGCTGCCTCAGAGCCGCCTGAGGCCTCTGCTTCCTGCCCCCACTGGGACGCTTCCTCTCTTCAGAGGGACTCCGGGACAGCTGTCCCTTGCCCTTTGAGCCCGCTCTGCCCCTCTGAGCAGGTACAGGTACTGCTGAGACTGTGTTTGTATTCAAGCGGCCTCCATGACCTAAGCGCCCTCACACATGCAACAGAACTATGACCGCTGCTGTGAGGATGCCATCAACACCCATATCTGCCTGCTGCTCCATGCTTCCTAGGTGTACCTGTCTATGGCCTTCTACTTTGACCGTGATGACGTGGCCCTGGGGAATTTCAAGCATTTCTTCCTGAGCAAGGCACATGACTGCAAGGCCAGTGTGGAGATGTTGGTGTTCCTGCAGAATAAGCATGGCGGCCATGCTTTTCTGCCCAGCATCTCCAAACCAGACCACAGGAATTGGCAAGGGGGCCTCCGGGCCATGGAATGCTCCTTCTGCATGGAGATGAACATCAACCAGCGCCTGCTCAACCAGCACGAGCTGGCCAAGGGAAAGGGTGATGCCCACCTCTGCGGCTTCCTGGAGCAACATTTTCTGGATGAGCAGGTCCCTGTCCTCAAGAAGATGGGCGGCTACCTGACAGACCTGCACCAGATGGGGGCACTGGAGCACAGCTTGGCCCAGTACCTCTTCGACAAGCTCAGCCTGGCCTGAAGCTTCAACTGGACTGAGCTGGGATGTCCCCACCGCCATGGGGTCTTCCTCTGGTCATTAGACCTGGCGTCAGTTTGTGTTACTTTTGAAGCTAGTTCACCTGGTTCCTGGTTCTGTTCCCAATAAATGTGTTTGTTTTGAAGCAAAAAGAAAGTTTAGTAACTCTTCTTGCAAAACTCACTGTCAGCATGCTCCCTCCCCTCCCTCCCTCCCTCTCTCCCAACCTCTCTCCCCTCCCTTCCCCTCCCTTCCCCCTCCCTCCCCCTCCCCCACCCCCAGGAAACTAGCCCTCCAGCAGTTAAAGCTGCCAGCCAGCCTTTTGTGGCATGGGCTCAGGCTCTGCTGCTGCTACTGCTGCTGCTGCTGCAGGAATAGCAGCTGTTGTCCAGCCCCTCTGGCTTGCAGAGTTCCCAAGCACACAGCTCTGTGCTGCCAAGGCTGCTCTTGACACTGCCATCTCTGCCCTTCTTGGGGGACAGCAAGGGCAGTGGACAGGGGAGGGTCAGGGTAAGGGTGGGAAAGAAGCCAGCTAAGTGGCCCAGTGTCAGCCAGTGTGCTCTATTTGGCCTATTGTGGCTCCTTGAGGTCTGCAGCTAAGAGTCACCAGCCTGAGTGCATGCCTGGTACATGTCTGCTACCTTGCAGTCCAGAGCCTGGATACTTGGTAGTGTTGTGGGTGTTGGTTAATTGGCAAGCTCTGCAGCTTGACTTTATTCTGTCTAAGCTGTGAGTATAGAAGAAGCAAGGGGCAGCAGCGATTGGGGGCCATGTGCACTGACAGTCCGGTGGTATGGAAACTGCTGACATTACAGATGGCCCAATGTTGGAGGGAAAAGCAAGGGATGACCCTTCTGGGAGCAGCATATATGGAAAGAAGTATACAGCAAGATGCAACTGAAACTCCAGGCCCTGGTAGTTTATCACGTGGAATCCTATTGTCATCTGAGTTGTACAATGTCAGAGACAGATTAACCACCTGTGAGTATAACTTCACCCCCTTCTATTTTTAAAATTACAAGAAAAAGTTACTTTTCCCCACAGTCATCAAAAAGTGCCCATGTGTCAACAATTCTTTTTAATTGCAGACAGGGACGAGCTCATAGTACCAAGCAAACTTTCCTGATATGTGACCATCAAGTCCAGATACCGTCTTTCCGACAAGCAATTGTTAAGCCTCTGCAGATCAGACACAGCTTCCCCAGGACAGTTATGCAAGCAGGATCTACTGCTCTCCACAACTATTGCATGCTTCCTCAGGATGTCTGTAGCTGTTTCTCTAGGGAAATGATTATGTGCCCCACAATACCCAGGATTATTGGTAACATGGAGAATCAACAGAAGAAGAGGGAAGAGAAGGGGCTTTTGCACTTCAAGAGTGGTTTGAGAAAACCGTGGAATCATCCACCAGCTTTTAGTCTGCATGATCCTGGCCTTGCCCATGACTGACAAAATCAAATTAAGTGGGAATAAACTATGAGTATAAACAGCATAGTGAAGATGATCTGGTAGCACTCATAATCTAGTTAGTAAACAGAGAGTCCACCAAAACTCACCCACAGACCCAACTAAGTGGGAAGGTTTTCCATGAGCCTTGCTATGTGGAGTCCCATCAGCCAGGCACTTGTATGTCACTCCTTGAAGACATTGCATGGCCACTGCCATCTCCCCGTTTTTTATGTGTTTTTTATTCGATATATTCTTTATTTACATTTCGTATGATTTCCCCTTTCCTGGCTCTGCCCTCCCCAGAAGTCCCATAAGTCCACTTCCCTCCCCCTGTTCCCCCATCCACCTCTTCCAACTTCCCTGTCCTAGTATTTCTCTACACTGCTGCACTGAGCCTTTTCAGAACCAGGGGCCACTCCTTCCTTCTTCTTGGACATCATGTGATATGTGGACTGTGCCTTGGGTATTCCAGGATTTTAGGCTAATATATGCTTATCAGTGACTGTGTACCATGAGTGTTCTTTTGAGACTGGGTTACCTCACTTAGGATGATGTTCTCCAGCTCCTTTCATTTGTCTAAGAAGTTCATGAATTCATTATTTCTAATGGCTGGATAGCACTTCATTGTGTATATATACCATATTTTTTGTATCCATTCATCTGTTGAGGGACATCTGGGTTCTTTCCAGCTTCTGGCTATTATAAATAAGGCTGCTATGAACATAGTGTAGCATGTGTCCTTTTTGCATGCTGGGGAATCTTCTGGGTATATGCCCAGGAGTGGTATGGCTGAGTCCTCCACAAGTGTCATGCCCAGTTTTGTGAAGAACTGCCAGACTGATTTCCAGAGTGGCTCTACCTTCTTGCAATCCCACCAGCAGTGGAGGAGTGTTCCTCTTTCTCCACATGCTTGCCAACACCTGCTGTTTCTCAGAGTTGTTTTGATTTGCATTTCCCTAATGACTAATGAAGCTCAACATTTCTTAAGGTGCTTCTCAGCCATCCAAAGTTCCTCAAGTGAAAATTCTTTGTTTAGCTCTGTACCCCCCCTTTTTTGGATTTTTTTCGAGACATGGTATCTCTGTGTAGCCCTGGCTGTCCGGGAGCTCACTCTGTAGACCAGGCTGCCCTCAAACTCAGAAATCTGCCTGCCTCTGCCTCCCAAGAGCTGGGATTAAAGGGGTGTGCCACCACCACCTGGCTTTTTTTTTTTTGGCTGTTCCCCATTTTTAATAGGGTTGTTTGGCTCTCTGGAGTATAACTTCTTGAGTTCTTTGTAGATATTGGCTATTAGCCCTCTGTTGGATGTAGAATTGGTAGAAGATCTTTTCCCAATTTGTTTGTTGCCCTTTTGTTCTCTTGACAGTGTCCTCTGCCTTACATAAACTTCGTAATTTTATGAGGTCCCATTTGTCAAATCTTGATCTTAGAGCATAAGCTATTGGTTTTCTGTTCAGGAACTTTCCCCCTGTGCTCTTGTCCTCAAGGGTCTTCCCCAGTTTCTTTTTTTATTAGTTTCAGTGTGTCTGGTTTTTATGTGGAGGTCCTTGACCCACTTGGAGTTGATCTTAGTACAAGGAGATAAGAATGGATCAATTCGCATTCTTCTGCAAGCTGACCTCCAGTTGAACCAGCACCATTTGTTGAAAAGGCTATCTTTTTTCCACTGGATGGTTTCAGCTCCTTTGTCAAGGATCAAGTGACCATAGGTGTGTGCATTCATTTCTGGGTCCTCAATTCTATTTTACTGATCTACCTGCCTGTCACTGTACCAGTACCATCCACTTTTTAACACTATTGCTCTGTAGTACTGCTTGAGGTCTGGGATACTGATTCTCCCAGAAGTTATTTTACTGTTGAGAATAGTTTTTAGCTATCATGTGTATTTTGTTATTCCAGATGAATTTGAGAATTGCTCTATCTAACTCTATGAAGAGTTGATTTGGGATTTCAGTGGGGATTGCATTGAATATGTATATTGCTTTTGGTAAGATGGCCATTTTTACTATATTAATACTGCTAATTCAAGAGCATGGAAGATTTTTCCATCTTCTGAGGTCTTCATCAATTTCCTTCTTCAGAGACCTGAAGTTCTTGTCATACAGATCTTTCACTTGTTTGGTTAGAGTCACACCAAGATACTTTTGTGACTCTAACCGTCTTTTATGTTTTAAGGAAAGATATAGGACATCATGAGTCACAGCATGGGGACCCAAGCTTAGTTGGCAAATGAGCGCTGGAAAGAGAATAAAACAATTGAGAACCAGACTGACAGCAATTTCAAGATTAATCAGAAAAGACAAAAAATACATATTAGAAACATAAGAGTGAACAGAATTGAGAAATGGAGCAGCCACATTTTCAACCCTAAATATTTTAACCTAAATATTTTAAATTTGAGTTCCCATTCATTTTTTCCACTAAAACATTATTTTACATGAAGTGCGTTTATCTTTCTTGCTTATGTACAAATAGCAATAGAAACCTTTTTAGAAAGTTTGTTAATACTCTGCAGCGTGGACCAGATGGATCAACTGAGTGCTAGAAGGTAACAACAGAGGGTGCCATGGAGACCAAGCCTGTAACTCCCAATATAACAGCAATAAAGCATTTGGACCGAGGCAGAGGGTTTATCACAGTCTGCAGAGTATAAATGACAGGATCATCAAATAAATCATGGCTGAGACATGTTTACTGGCAAAGGAACATAAGGCAATGGTTACCTAACAATCAAAAAATTACCAGGAACAAATGATTTATTAATATATTTGGTTATAACACAACACAATAAATATACAAAGAACAATCAATAAGAGCACCAAGTGAACCGTTTTCCAGAATAGCAAAAGGAGCAATATATAGCATAGATGTGAAGCCCAGAGTAAACAGGAGAACTTTGCACGGGGCATTTAATGACAGTGTAATTGCACCCAGCCGGTGTAATTGGTTTATATCAATGTTTCTGGGTGATAGGATGGTCCAATGGATAAGCTAGAGATATAGGAATCACCCACTTAGCAGAAAACAAATGACTAATTGGTGATGGCTTTTAAAGTACATATATCATCATTCCAAAAAAAGTAGAGCTTATTTTAATTTAGTTAACTTCTAAAACCATAACAAGTACTAGAAACAAACTAATCATATATATTGTCAAAGCCTTCTTTTTTATTGGATATTTCCTTTATTTACATTTCAAATATCATATCATTTCCTGGTTTCCCCCCTCCAGGAAACCACCTATCTCATCCTCCCTCCACCTGCCTCTATGAGGGTGTTCCTCCACCCACACCACTCTCACCTTCCCCACATTCCCCTATGCTAGGACATCTACTGAGCCTCACAGGACCAAGGACCTCTCCTCCCTTTGATGGCCTACAAGACCATCCTCTGCTACATATGTAGCTGGAGCCATGGGTCCCTCCATGTGTACTCTGGTTGGTGGTTTAGTCCCTGTGAGTTCTGGATGGTCTGGTTGATTCATATTGTTGTTCTTTCTATGGTGTTACAAACCCCTTCGGCTCCTTCAGTCCTTTCTCTTAACTACTACTCCATTGGGGATCCTGCACTCAGTCCAATGTTTGGCTGCAAGCATCTGACTCTATTTGTAAGGCTCTGGCAGGGCTTCTCAGGATATAGCCATATCAAGTTCAGCCAAAGCCTTCTTTTATTTATTTATTTATTTATTTATTTATTTATTTATTGTATATTTTTCTTTACTGGAATCACATTCTCATTTATCACAATCACATTTATAATTAACTATTAACATTTTAGTGAATATTTGAGTTATATAATCAAAGAAATAAATATCAAAATTGATAAGAAATAAAAACAAATATATGTTGTTAACAATATAACATGTTCATTTTATCATTTCTTTTTTTCTTTATAACATATCTATAGAGAAATCACATTAGGATCCCAGCTGTGTTTTCTAAAACTATTATTTTAACTTATATTCAATTTATTTTCTCTTTAATGGCACTCCTACTGGTTATTTCATGGACAGTTTCTTTGTTTATTTTTACATGAAATTGTTGGGGGGTTTACTGTACATTCTTTTGTTTATTTATTTTCTATATTCTTTGATTACATTCCAAAGGCTTTCCCCTTTCCCAGTTCCCCCCTCACCATATGTCCCATAAGTCCTCTTCCCTCCACCCATTCCCCAATCACCCCCCCCCCGCATTTCTCTGTTCTGATACTCTCCTACAAATCTTGATCCAGTCTTTTCAGGACCAGGGTCCTTTCCTTCCTTCTTCTTGGGAAACTTTTGATTTGCTAATTGTGCCTTGAGTATAAATATACCACATTTTCTGTATCCATTGCCTACTTTAACCATTGAACCTATCCCCTTAGTGGGTATTGGGATTTGTGGATTGTGGAAGCTCCAGAAATACTGCATCAGGTCAAACAGTTCCATGTGAGGTTTATTGAGAGGAGAAAGTGCAAAGGTGGCAGCAGAAAGAGAAGAGAGGAAGAGATTGTGTGGGGGGGAGGGGTGATCCTCTTATATATACAGATGGTGACATGGTCACAGGTAAAGGTGAGCCCAATGGATTCTGGGGATATGGTGACTGTTGCCTTGGCAACAGGTGTACAGGTCACACTTTCGCCTATGTCATGTCACAGGTTTCAGAGGTCCTAGTACCAACAGTGGGACACACAAAGGAAAAACATTATGGGTAGCCACTTAGGGAATCTCAACTGTGATTCAATTGTTAAACTGGAAAACATTTGGGCTAGAAACTGGGAGACAGACCCCTAGTGGTAGTGAGGGACCCAGGAGGCATCTCATCAGCAGGGAAAACAAAACTCAAAGTCCAGGAGTATCTGTTAACACCTCATCCTTTTTTAAAGAGAGTCAAACAATAAAGTTCCATTACTAAGAAGACCCAGAAAATTAGGGAAATTAAGAATGCTAGCTGTAGCATTTGTTGCCCAGTCTCTTTGTGATCTGAAAGTTCAGGCTTAAGTGAAATCCTAACTAGATCAGCCTGTAAGGCTGGACAAATTGGAATTGTCTAGGGTCAGCACCTTCCTGGAGCTCTTCTGGAAGTAAGATTCCTGAAGAATGGCATGGAAGTTCTCTGAAGCAGTATAAGCTGTCCTAGCATCCATGAGGTCAGATCTTGTTAGACATAATTTCTTACAAGTATTATCCATAGTTCTGTATGGAATGTGCAAGGTACAGACTTTAGTCAAAGATGACTTTTCACATTCCATCTGAGCCAGAAGACGCCTGCCTCTCTCTTTGAGCTAGTTTGATTCTATAACCAAACTATAATGCAAGTCTCCATTCGTGCCATCCAAAGGGATGGTATGTAACAATAAGTCATAAGAATTCTGAAGTCAGATTGGAGAGGTGGCTCAGAGATTAAGAGCACTGGCTACTCTCCAGAGGCCTTGAGTTCAATTCCCAGCAACCATATGATGGCTCACAACCATCTCTAATGTGATCCTATGCCCTCCACTGGTGTGTTTGAAAACAGCACCAGTGTACTCATATAGTTAAAAAAAAATCTTTAATAAGAAAGAATCCTGTAGTCACCAGGATTTACTGGCCATGTAAGCTAATGTTCTGGCTGGAAACATATGTGCCCTGGTCAGTTTCAGAGTTGTTTCAGTAGAGGACTTAGCATTAGGCACTAATGGTTTATTTTGTCCTTTATTTTCTCCTTTCATTATGCAGCCAACCTTGTCAGGAGGTCTCCCTCTATGTCATCTTATTCTTAGTTTTTGGATGGAATCCAAAGCCCTTTTTCATTTTCTGTTGACACAAACAAAACCCCTCTCTCTCCTCGTAACATATTTTTGTGATTAACGTATATTAGCAGTTTGAAGCCTTTTTTAAGTGTAGATGCATCCAATTGTTCTGCTCCATTTTGATCTCTCTTAAGTAGGAAGGGCACTATATATCACTGCTATCATTGAGCATATAGCCATTTTCATTTTGATAATCCCAAACAAGAGTGTATGGTTTCAAAATATCCTTCTTCTTCTTCTGGTGAAAATTCTTTGTTTAGCTCTGTACCTCAGTTTTTGACACCTTAAGAGATGTTCAACATCATTAGTCATCAGGGAAATGCAAATCAAAACAACCCTGAGATTCTACCTCACACCAGTCAGAATGGCTAAGATTAAAAACTCAAGACACAACAAGTGCTGGCGAGGATGTGGAGAAAGAGGAACACTCCTCCACTGTTGGTGGGATTGCAAAATGGTAAAACTGCTCTGGAAATCAGTGTGGCAGTTCCTCAGAAAATTGGGCATGTCACTTCCAGTGGACCCTGGCATACCACTCCTGGGCATATACCCAGAGGATTCCCCTGCATACAATAAAGACACATGCTCCACTATATTTATAGCAGCCTTGTTTATAATAGCCAGAAATTGGAAGGAGCCCAGATATCCCTCAAAAGAGGAATGGATACAGAAAATGTGGTATATTTATACAATGGAGTACTACTCAGCAATTAAAAATAATGAACTCATGCAATTTGTAGGTAAATGGTTAGATCTGGAAAATATCATCCTGAGTGAGTTAACCCAATCACAAAAGAATACACATGAAATGCAATCACTGATAAGTGGATATTAATGAGCCCAGAAGCCCTAAATACTCAAGGCACAATTACCAAGTCAAATTACTCCCAAGAAGAAGAAAGGAGAGGACCCTGGCTGGGCCTGTAAAGATTGGATCCAGTATTGTAGACCCAGAACAGAGAAATCATGGGGGGTAATGATTGGGGAATAGCTGGGGGGGAGAGGAATTATGGGACATATGGTGGGGGTAACTGGGAAAGGGGAAAGCCTTTGGAATGTAAACATAGAATATAGAAAATAAAAATTAAATAAAAAATATCCTTCTTTAGAGTGACATATGTTTATTATTACTTCTTGAAACAGGTTTTCTCTGTGTAACCCAGGCTGACTTCGACTTGATCTGTAGATCAAGCTGGCCTCCAAGTCACAAGAAATATACCTGTCTCTATCTTTGTTTCCCAAGTGTAAGGAGCCATCTAGAAGGGGATAAGGCTAGGGAGTGATGTGGCCCACCTTTTTGCACAGCTTAAGACTGACTAGCTCTGGGAGGCAAGGTCCTGAGAGACTTTATTTTAGGATTGCTTCTGGCAGCTGATATGCCTTTCATGTGACTATTACATAGCCTAAGTATATCTGGGCATTAGAGTATCCTATTGAGCAAGTTTCTTGTTGATAGAAATAAAGATAAAATCTGTTGTTTTGAATTTATAATGAGCATGCAGAATGAAAAATAGCTTTGAACTCATTAATATCTGTCTATACCTCTGCCTTTATGCAACATTTTATCTATATGTTGCAGGAAATATTAAAAAGTTCAATTCACCTTACACCTGCAGGCCCCAGTGTGCTTGCCAGCCAGACGTTGGCAGACATGGCTAGCCTGTTCTCATCTTGTGGAGATTCTCTGGCTCAGAGCTATGAAATCTCTCCACCCAGCTGGCTAAGTTTCTATTGGTGGGTTGCTACCACACCAAGTCCATGCTTTCTCTGAGAGTGTCCCCCTCTGTATTTGCCATGCACTGGAAGACCCTCCCAGGTGACAGATATATCAGGCTCCTGTTAACAAGCACTTATTGGCATCCACAATAGTGTCTGGGTTTGGTAACTATATATGGGAGTGATCCCTAGGTGGGGCAGATTCTGGATGTTCTGTCCCTCAGTCTCTCCATCACATTTTGTCTCTGTATCTCCTCCTGTGGGTATTTCATTCTCCCCTTCTAAGAAGGACCAGAGTATCCATATGTTATTCCTTCTTCCTGAGTTTTGTTTGGTCTGTGAATTGTATCTTGGGTATTCCAAGCTTCTGGGTTAATATCCACTTATCAGTGAGTGCATACCATGTGTGCTCCTTTGTGATTGGCTTACCTCACATAGGATAATTTCTAGTTCCATCCATTTGCCTAAAATTAATATATATTTGAGTAGTCCTTCACACAATTTCCAGCTCAATTTAAAATACATAAATATGTATATGGATATATGAAAATTGTTTGTACTACATTATTAAATTCTCAAGCATAGTTAAACCCAGAATACTATAAAACTATTTTTATAGATAGAACTATTGTGAATTTAAGGACTGTAAATATGGACTAATAAATAATAATGTTTTGTACCATGAATTCAAATGCTGTGAGCAGCATTAAATCATGAAAAGTGTAATTTAACAAATATAAAATGTTGAAATAAAAATTTGTCAAGATATCTGTAGTGTCTATTCCTGGTTCTCAACTTGACTATATCTGGAATGAACTACAATTTAGAATTGGAAGGTTCACCTATGATCTTAATATGGAGGCTCAGAGATATAAGTTTCTGACCTGGATCTTGGCATGGAGATCTTGAAGAATAGTGGCTATGAATTCCAGTTCATGATCATCTGGGATTATAGGCATGGAGACACACACCTTTAATCTGGGCCACACTCTCTGCTGGAGAACTACAGCCTTTAATGTGGGCTACACCCTTCACTGGAGACATATATAAGGACATTGGAAGAAGGAAGACTGATTCTTCCTTGCTGGCTTCTTGGGGCTGAGCAACTGCTAGATCCTTGGACTTCCATCCACACCTGCTGCTGACTATTTTGGGGGAGTTGGACTACAGAAGGTAAGTCATTGACAAATTCCCTAACTACATTGAGACTGCCCATAAGTTCTGTGACTCTAGAGAACCCAGACTAATACAATATCATATATTAAGATGAGAAAATTACTTCATCAGAATAAGACATTTATTAAAAATATGAGTGTTTTAGTTTTTCCCATAATTGATATGAACAAGCCAGCATAATGGTAAATATTCCATATAGTGTTTATGAAAAAGGAAAGGAGGTTATTCAGAGTTTCCATGACAAGATTGAGAAATCACAATTCAAAAAGATTAAAGTTAACCACCTCAAAATAATGTAGACTATGTCATGTCAAAACAAACAAGCTAATTTCTGTGTGTTCATTCATTATTAACACCTCCATGAATACCCTCACTTACACATAAACAATCGTATCTACACATACATAATACATATGTGAACAAAATTGTACAAAATATGTATGCTAATATGGAATATTATGCTTATTAAATAGGCTTATATGACAGGGACCCATATACAAACATACCATCAGACCACACCTTTTCTTCCACATTAGAACAAGGAACCTCTTCAGCACCAACAAAGCTGATTACAACAGTTAACAACAGAATCTTCATTTTGATAATTATTGGTTTCTACCTTCTTGAAAAATCTCAGTATTTCAGTTTTTGGATAGGATGTAAGTTAAAACATTTCATGCATTTTCCTTATTGGATCAAATGCATTATGCCAATTGCTGACCATCATAATTTTTAAAGAACATTTTAGGCATCCTGGTTAGGAATGTGGTGCTATACTTAAAATAGTTTAAGTGATTAGTGATATTAGGGTGAAGTAAGGATGAAGATGGGCTTCAAATCTGACATTCAATATTTCAGAGTCATACGAACTAGAAGAGTTTAAAGCACACAAATATTTTCTGATATTGATAAACTTATAGTTGTTTAAGAGAATGTTTAAAATATGCTTTTGCCAAAATTATCAACACCTTTTACTTTATTTCAGTTTGAAAAAGAAACACTTCAAGAATTAAGATGACCCTCTCAAGGGTGGTTGTGTATTTGTGTATGTATGTGTGTGTGTTTGTGTGTATGTGTGGGGGGGTGTATTTACTTTTGATTTCCTGGTCTGAGGTTATTTCTTTCTTCTATTTCTTTGTTTCTATTGAGCCTCCTTAAGTTGGAATATACCTTCTGGTCCCTTCTGTAAGGCCAAATTGGTATATCATTATTGTTTTAATTTGGCTTCATTATGAAATATATTATTTTCTCCATTAATTGTGAAGGAATTTTTTGGGGGTAGGCTTTTTATTCTATTCAATCTATGTGGTATGGTAATTGGGTATGTCTCTTGTACATTTACAGCCACGTTTAGGTAGAAATTTTTTATATGGTTGAAAAAAATGTCTGGGCCTTTAATGGGGGATGTTTGGGGATTTCAGATAATGTATTCCAATCACCCTTACTCCTCAGTCCTCCCAGGCTCATGCCCCCATTCTTGTGGTTTCCTCACCACTGAAAATTGAGACTGGTCCTTACAGAATTTGAATCATTCCCTACCCAACTTCTGAAATTAGCCATGAATGGTGGCGAACTACACTTCAACATCCTTTTTAAAATATTAAAGACTTCTCTTTCATGGCTTTTTGTCTAGGTTTTTACTTGTTTTTTGGAAGGATGTTATCACAGCAACCTACTGTTGTCTCTTTCTCAAATGTGAATCTGCAGACATCAATAGCACTGTTGAAGATGCTTCCTTATAGTCAGACAGAACACTGAACATGGATTTTCTCTTGGTATCTGTCAACAACATGGAATATGAACATCCACCTAACCTCTGGCATCAGCAGGTACCATGGATCTCAGCGTGACAGTAGAGGACATGGATAATTAAATGGACCAAAACAAGAGGCAGCATGGCCAACAGATATCAACATGGATTCAGATGGCAGCACAGACCAGGTATATCTTCTCGGGCTTAGGAGGTAAATCAACCAACAGATATCAACATGGCCTCAGGCTGCTACAGGACAACAAACCCAGAAATGGCCTCTGAAACAGCACAGTCCAGAGACAGCAACAGGGCTACAGGCTGCAACACAGACTAAGGACATCCATGTGACTCAAGGCAGCATTACAGTTTGGTAGTTTGCTATGACAAAACCCCTGACTACAGCAAGCCCATTTACTGAAACATGGTCCATGGTGGCAGCATAGACCATGGACAGCTACATGGCCTTTGTTGGAAATAAGAACCAAGGATATCATAGGAGGACCACAGACTCACACATAGCCCTCAGTGGCAGCAGATTGTAGATATCAACATGGCCTCAAGTGGCAGTACAGATCCAGCAAATTAACATGGCCATGGACAGTAGCTTAGGCCTCAGACATCATCATGTTCATCCTTGCTCTACTGCATACACAAACCTCTGCCCATCAATTATTCCTTCCACTCCACCTCGGTTTCTTTTCTTATAGTGTTATTGGAAACAGCAGGGCATTGCACTGTAAACTTTTGCCCACAGAGCTATACAAGCAAATACTTATCATCAAGCATTATTGCTCTAGCCCGAGGCCCTGGTCTCTGAAGAACTATAAACACTGGAACATTGCCTAGAGTTCTTCGATCACAACTATGCTTCATTCTTCCTTCTTTGGTGGGAATGATGTGCTCACAGATCTGGTTCTGCATCCTTGTCTCCTACTTGAAGAATAGCAGCTTCTAGGTGGAATAGGTGATGGAGTTCACCTACTCAAATGAATCTGAACCATGATGGCTGTCAAGTGTTCAAATTAGCCCTAGCAGCTTGGAGGATCTTGCAGGCTTGAAGTCCATTTCTTATACTTCTTTTATTTCTATTATTTTAAGATATGGCCTTTTAATAGTGACCTAGTTTTGATAGATATTTTTAGGAGCTTTGTACATTTAACATTTTAAGAATCTGTATTATTGCCATGGGTTTGTGGCACCCTCTTTTTATCCCAGTACTTGGGAGGCAGAGGCAAACAGATGTGAGTTCAAGGTCAGCCTGACCTACAGAGCAAGTACTAGGATAGCCAGGGCTATAACAAGAAACACGGGCTCAAATATCTTTATTATTCACAAACAACATTAAAGAAACCAATGATCATGGTCTATAACTATGCACACTGAGCATTTAAGGTACCAAAGTTAATCTTCTTTTTGGTATGTGGGCACAACCAGATACCATGGTTACTTTCTTGAATACTGGTATTGTATAACTTGTGCTTCTTTATTGTCACTGATTGGCAGTTTACTGTAAAGACTAGAAATCCTCTTCACAACTCACCATGTGTACTATATCATTTTGCAATCATTCATTTATTACTTCTCATATAGGGTCTAAGAAGATCTACTCTAATGTGAACTGTGAATATTAATAAGATATTTAGAGGTGCGTGGTCAGAGATATAGCTTAGCTTAGCTCTGCAGGAGATCTGGGCACAGACAGCTCAGCTGCGGGTGCAGACCCCTACGGCCGGCTCTCCAAGCGGGCTGGCAGCAAAGGGCCATCTTGCCTCGGGACACAGCTCAGAATTCTAGCAGCTGGAGTCAGGGGCTTGGACTGAGAGCTAGCATAGTCCAGCACAGACAACGCTGCCAGAAGAGATAAGCAGAGCCGGGTACCAACAGCTCTGCCAAGGTCACTGTATCCTGGGGACAGGCACACTGTGCTTTCAGCGGGGCTGCCATCTACAATAAGACCAACTAACTCCAGAGATAAAGAGATGGCAAAAGGCATACGTAGGAATGTTATTAACAGAAATCAAGGCAATATGACACCATTTGAACCAAATTCGCCAAACACAGCAAGTCCTGGATACCCCAGCACACCAGAAAAACAAGAGTTAGATATGAAAGCACAGGTCATGATGCTCCTATAGGAACACAAAAAAGACATAAACAAATCTCTTAAAGAAATGCAGGGGAACATCAATAGGGTAGAAGCTCTTACAATCCAAACACAAAAAACACTTAAAGAACTCCAGGAGAATATGGGCCATCAGACAGAAACCAATAAAGAGGAAATGAGAAAATCAGTTAAAGAAATGCAGGAGAACTTGAAACAACAGGCAGAAGTCATGAAAGAGGGAGCACAAAAATATATTAAAGAATTATATGAAAACAAAAACAAACAAATGAAGGAACTGAGCAAAACCATCCAAGATCTGAACACAGAGGTAGAAACAACTAAGAAATCACAAAAGGAGGCAAATTTGGAGATAGGAAACCTTGGGAAGAAATCAGGGGTCGTAGATGCAAACATCAACAACAGAATACAAGAGATAGAAATAAGAATCTCAGATGCTGAAGATAACATAGTAACCATTGACTCCACAGTCAAAGAAAATGCAAAATCCAAAAGACTTGTACCCAAAACATCCAGGAAATCCAGGACACAATGAGAAGACCAAACCTAAGGATTATAGGGATAGATGAGAGTGAAGATCTACAACTTAAAGGGCCAGCAAATATATTTCACGAAATTATGGAAGAAACCCCTAATATACAAAACAAAGAAAGAATATTAAAGGCAGTAAGAGAAAAAGGCCAAGTAACATATAAAGGAAGACCTATCAGAATCACACCAGACTTCTCTCCAGAAACAATGAAAGCTAGAAGATCCTGGGCAGACCTCATGCAGACCCTAAGAGAACACAAATGTCAGCCAAGACTACTATACCCAGCAAAACTCTCAATCAACATAGATGGAGAAATCAAAATATTCCATGACAGGACCAAATTTACAAAATATCGTTCCACTAACCCAGCTCTACAAAGGATAATAGGAAGAAAACTCCAATACAAGGAAGGGAACTGCACCCAAGAAAAAGCAAGACAGTAACCTTCTTCCATCAAACTTAAAGGAAGATAACTACTCAAAAAAATAACATCAAAAATGTCAGGAAGTAATAATCTCTATTCCTTACTATCTCTTAACATCAATGAACTCAATTCCCCAATAAAAAGACATAGACTAACAGACTGGATACGGAAACAGGACCCTACATTTTGCTGCTTACAGGAAACACACCTCAGAGTCAAAGACAAACACTACCTTAGAGTAAAAGGATGGCAGACAATTTTGCAAGCAAATGGTCACAGGAAGCAAGCTGGAATAGCCATTTTAATATCAGATAAAATTGCCTTTCAACCCAAAGTCATCAAAAGAGACATAGAAGGTCACTTCTTGCTAGTCAAAGGAAGAATCCACCAAGAAGAACTCACAATTCTAAACATCTACGCTCCAAATGTAAGGGTACCCTCATTTGTAAAAGAAAGTGTACTAAATCTTAAAGCACACATTGCACCTAACACAATGATTGTGGGGGACTTCAATACTCCACTATCCACAGTGGACCAACCAGGAAAACAGAAACTAAACAGGGACACAGAGAAACTCATTGAAACTTTGGACCAATTGGATTTAACATATATATATATATATATATATATATATATATATATATATATATATATATATATATAACATTTCACCCTAAAGCAAAAAACTATACCTTTTTCTCAGCCCCTCATGGTACCTTCTCCAAAATCAACCATATAACTGGACACAAGATAGATCTCAACAAATATAAAAAGATCGAACTAATCCCATGCCTCTTATCAGATCACCATGGAGTAAGAGTGTTCTTCAATAGCAACAAAAACAACAGAAAATCCTCATACACATGGAGGCTGAACAATATTCTACTCAATGATACCTTAGTCCAGGAAGAAATAAAGAAAGGAATCAAAAATTTCTTAGAATTTAATGAAAATGAAGGCACAACATACCCAAATCTATGGGACACAATGAAAGCAGTGCTTAGAGGAAAATTCATAGACCTGAGTGTCTCCAAAAGGAAACAGGAGAGAGCATATACTAGCAACTTAATAGCACACTTGAAAGATCTGGAACAAAAAGAAGCAATTTCACCCAGGAGGAGTAGAAGACAGGAAATCATCAAACTCAGGGATGAAATCAATCAAGTTGAAACAAAAAGAACCATACAAAGAATCAACAAAACCAGGAGCTGGTTCTTTGAGAAAATCAACAAGATAGATAAACCCCTAGCCAGACTTACCAAAGGGCACAGAGACAGTATTCAAATTAACAAAATTAGACATGAAAAGGGAGATATAACAACAGAAACTGAGGAAATTCAAAAAATCATCAGATCTTACAACAAAAACCTATACTCAACACAACTGGAGAATCTGGAGGAAATGGACAATTTCCTAGACAGTTACCAAATACCAAAATTAAACCAGGATCAAATAGATCATCTAAACAGACCCATAACCCCCCCAAAAATAGAAGGGGTCATAGACAGTCTTCCAACCAAAAAGAGCACAGGACCAGACGGTTTTAGTGCAGAATTATATCAGACCTTCAAAGAAGTCCTGATACCGATACTCTTCAAACTATTCCACAAAATAGAAACAGAAGGAACACTACCCAACTCACTCTATGAAGCCACAATTACCCTGATACCAAAACCACATAAAGATCCAACTAAGAAAGAGAACTACAGGCCAAATTCTCTTATGAATATCGATGCAAAAATACTAAACAAAATACTTGCCAACTGAATCCAAGAACACATCAAAATGATCATTCACCATGATCAAGTGGGCTTCATCCCAGGGATGCAGGGACGGTTCAATATACAGAAATCAATCAACGTAATCCACTACATAAACAAACTCAAAGAAAAAAAAACACATGGTCATCTCATTGGATGCTGAAAAAGCATTTGAAAAAATTCAGCATTCTTTCATGCTAAAGGTCTTAGAAAGAGCAGGAATTCAAGGCCCATATCTAAACATAGTAAAAGCAATATACAGCAGACCAGTAGCTAACAACAAGGTAAATGGAGAAAAACTTGAAGCAATCCCACTAAAATCAGGGACTAGACAAGGCTGACCCCTCTTACCATATCTCTTCAATATAGTACTTGAGGTACTAGCTAGAGCAATTTGACAACAGAGGGAACTCAAAGTGATACAAATTGGAAAGGAAGAAGTCAAACTATCACTATTCGCAGATGATATGATAGTATACTTAAGTGACCCAAAAACGCCCACCAGAGAACTCCTGCAACTGATAAACAACTTCAGCAAAGTGGCTGGCTATAAAATCAACTCAAGCAAATCAGTAGCCTTCCTATACGCGATGGATAAGCAGGCCGAGAAAGAAATTAGGGAAATGACACCCTTCACAATAGCCACAAATGATATAAAGTATCTTGGAGTGACGCTAACCAAACATGTGAAAGATTTATATGACAAAAACTTCAGGTCTCTGAAGAGGGAAATTGAAGAAGACATCAGAAAATGGGAAAATCTTCCATGCTCGTGGGTTGCCAGGACTAATGTAGTCAAAATGGCAATCTTGCCCAAAGCAATATACAGATTCAATGAAATCCCCATCAAAATCCCAACTCAGTTCTTCATAGAGTTAGAAAGAGCAATTCTCAAATTCATCTGGAATAACAAAATACCCAGGATAGCTAAAACTATCATCAACAGCAAAAGAACTTCTGGGGGAATCAATATCCCGGACCTCAAGCAATATTACAGAGCAGTAGTATTAAAAACTGCATGGTATTGGTTCAGTGACAGGGAGGCGGATCAATGGAATAGGATCGAAGACCCAGAATTGAACCCACACATCTATGGCCAATTGATCTTCGACAAAGGAGCTGAAAACATCCAGTGGAAAAAAGATAGCCTTTTCAACAGATGGTGCTGGCTCAACTGGAGGTCAACATGCAGAAGAATGAGAATTGATCCACTCTTATCTCCTTGCACTAAGCTCAACTCCAAGTGGATCAAGGACCTCCACATAAAACCAGACACACTAAAACTAATAGAAAAGAAACTGGGGAAGACCCTTGAGGACATTGGCTCAGGGGAAAAATTCCTGAATAGAACACCAATTGCTTATGCTCTAAGAGCAAGAATAGACAAATGGGACCTCATAAAATTACAAAGTTTCTGTAAGGCAAAAGACACTGTCAAAGGATAAATCGACAAACAAATTTGGAAAAAATCTTCACCAACCCCACATCCGACAGAGGGCTAATTTCCAATGTATACAAAGAACTCAAGAGGTTAGACCCCAGAAAACCAAATAACCCTATCCAAAAATGGGGTAAAGATCTAAACAGAGACTTTTCACCTGAAGAAATTTGGATGGCTGAGAAATACCTTAAAAAAAATTCAACATCATTAGTCATTAGGGAAATGCAAATCAAAACAACCCTGAGATTTCACCTCACACCAGTCAGAATGGCTAAGATTAAAAACTCAGAAGACATCGGGTGTTGGTGAGGATGTGGAGAAAGAGGAACGCTCCTCTACTGCTGGTTGGAATTCAAGCTGGTACAACCACTCTGGAAATCAGTCTGGCGGTTCCTCAGAAAACTGGACATGATACTTCCAGAGGACCCAGCCATATCACTCCTGGGAATATACCCAGAAGCTTCCCCAGCATGCAATAAGGATACATGCTCCACTATGTTCATAGCAGCCTTATATATAATACCCAGAAGCTGGAAAGAACCCAGATGTCCCTCAACAGAGGAATGGATACAAAAAATGTGGTATATATGCACAATGGAGTACTATTCAGCCATTAGAAACAATGAATTCATGAAATTCTTAGAGAAATGGATGGAGCTGGAGAACATCATACTAAGTGAGGTGACCCAGTCTCAAAAGAATACCCATGGTATACAGTCACTGATAAGTGGATATTAGCCTAGAAGCTTGGAACACCAAAGACATAAATCACATATCAAGTGATGTCTCACAAGAAGAAAGGAGTGGACACTGGTGCTAGAATGGACCAAAACATTATTGTGGGGGAGTACAAGTACAGTGAGGTGGGAGGGGGTGGATGAGGGAGCAGGGGGAGGAAAAAAGGGCATGTGGGACCTTTGGGGGTGGGGAACCTGAAAAGGGAAATGAATTGTAAATATAGAATATATCCAATAAAAAAAGAAAAAAAGATATTTAAAGAATTAGATACATGAGTAATGATTACAAGTAAAAAATAGACTGTGACTGAGGATGGTAAGTCTATACATGGGTTAAAATCAAATTCTATTTTGATGGTACTGATACCATGATCACTTTCTGGTATATGGGCATTGTGTAACTTGTTCTTCTTTAATGTCACTGATTTGCAATTCACTGTTAACACTTGAAATCCTTCCAAAGCTAGACATGTGTACTACATCCTTGTGCGATCATTCTTCTATTTCTTCTCACATAGGGTCTAAGAAGAACTACTCTAATGTGAACTGTGAATATTAATAATATGTTTGAAGAATTAGATACATGAGTAATGATGACATGGAATAAAATAGACTGTGACTGAGGATGGTAAGGCTATATACATGATTTAAAATCAAATTTTATTTTGATGGTACTTCAAATTTTAATTTTTTCGTTGATTAAGAGTAACTAGCAAGACATTTTATAAATATTAATTTAACATAATAATTTGTTAGCTTTCCACAGTATATTTCATTTACTTATATTACTATTTATAACTTTATTTGTTCTTTTGATGCAAAATCATGTACATTGTGTGGCAGTCTGTATATCCAGCACACAGGTGCAGTATAAATGGAGGCATACTGAGAATTTCAAAACGTTGTATAACTACTATTAAAGATTGTTATATGCCAACTGATGCACATGACAAATACTAAGCACAGGCCCTCTGAGTGTAGCAGGGGCTCTGAACCACTAGGTCTTCTCTGCTTCTCCTTCAAGTGGAATACTCTCCCATTCCTCATGGGTTTTAAAATTGTACAACCACTCCAGAAATAAATCTGGCATTTTCCTCGAAAATTGCAGAGTTCTGCCTAAAGACACAACTATACCACTCCTGGGCATAAACGCAAAAGCTTCTCTACCATACCACAACGACACGTGCTCCACTATGTCCATAGAAGTTTTATTCAAAATAAACAGAAACAAGATACAATCTTCATGTTCCACATCTGTAAACAAAGAATGGATAGAAAAAATGTGGTTTATATACACAATGGAATTCTATGCTGCTATTAAAAATGTGGACATCATGAATTTTGCAGCAAAATGGATGGAACTAGAAAATAACACCCTGAGTGAGGCAAACCAGAATTAAAATGACATTCATGAAAGTCTGATAAAATTCTGCACTAAAAGCATCTGGTCCTGTACTTTTATTGGTTGGCAAATTTTTCTATAACGCCTTCTATTTCTCTAGGGGCTATGTGACTGTTTAGCTGATCTAATTGATCCTGATTTAATTTTGGTATTTGGTACCTGTCTAGGAAATTGTCCATTTCCTGCAGATTCTCCAGTTGTATTGAGTATAGGCTTTTGTAGTAGAATATGATGATTTTTTGAATTTCCTCAGTTTCTGTTGTTATATCCCCCTTTTCATTTCTAATTTTGTTAATTTGGATACTATCTCTGTGCCCTTTGTTTAGTCTAGCTAAGGGTTTATCTATCTTGTTGATTTTCTCAAAGAAGCAGCTCCTGGTTTTGTTGATTCTTTGTATGGTTCACGTTGTTTTTACATGATTGATTTCAGCCCTGAGTTTGATGATTTCCTGTCTTCTACTCCTCCTGGGTGAATTAGCTTCTTTTTGTTCCAGGGCTTTCAGTTGTGCTGTTAAGTTGCTAGTGTGTAATCACTCCAGTTTCTTTTTGGAGGAACTCGGGGCTATGAGTTTTCCTCTTAGCACTGTTTTCATTGTGTCCCATAGATTTGGATAGGTTGTACCTTCATTTTCATTGAATTCCTAAAAGTCTTTGATTTCTTTCTTTATTTCTTCCTTGACCAAGGTGTCATTGAGTAGAGTGTTGTTCAGCTTCCATGTGTATGTGGGCTTTCTGTTATTTTTCTTGTTATTGAAGACCACTTTTACTCCACCGTGATCTGATAGGACTTTCAAAGAAGACCTAACACCAATAATCTACAAACTAGTCCACAAAATAGAAACAGAAGGAACAGTGCCCAAGTCATTCTACGAAGTCACAATTATGCTGATACCAAAACCACACAAAGATCCAACAAAGAGAACTATAGGCCAATTTCTGTTATAAATAGCGATGCAAAAATACTAAATAAAATCCCTGCCAACCAAATCCAAGAGCACAACAAAACAATTATTCACCATGATCAAGTAGGCTTCATCCCAGGGATGCAGGGATAGTCCAGGATATGGGAATCCATCAATGCAATCCACTATATAAACAAACTAAAAAAAAAAAACATATGGTCATCTCATTAGATGCTGAGGCATTTGACAAAATTCAGCATCCTTTCACGCTAAAAGTCCTGGAAAGAACAGGAATTGAAGGCCCATACCTAAACATAATAAAACCTATATAGCAAACCAGTAGCCAACATCAAAATAAATGGAAAGAAACTTGAGGCAATCCCACTAAAATCAGGGACTAGACAAGGCTACCCTCTCTCTCCATATCTTTTCAATATAGTACTTGAAGTTCTAGTGAGAGCAATTAGACAACATATTGAAGTCAAAGGGATACAAATTGGAAAGGAAGAAGTCAAACTATCATTATTTGTAGATGATATGATAGTATAGTTAAGGGGCCCAAAAAACTCCACCAGAGAACTCCTACAGCTGATAAACAACTTCAGCAAAGTGGCTTGTTATAAAATCAACTCAAGCAAATCAGTAGCCTTCCTATACTCAATGGACAAGCAAGCTGAGAAAGAAGTTAGGGAAATAACACCCCTCACAATAGTCAAAAACAATATAAAGTATCTTGGCGTGACTCTTACCAAACAAGGGAAAGTTCTGTATGACAAGAACTTCAAGTCTTTGAAGAAAGAAATCGAAGAAGACCTCAGAAGATGGAAAAATATTTCTTGCTCTTGGATTGGCAGGATCAATATAGTAAAAATGGCCATCTTGCCAAAAGCAATCTACAGATTCAATGCAATCCCCATCAAAATCCCAAATCAATTCCTCATAGATCTAGAAAGAGCAATTCTCAAATTTATCTGGAGTAGCAAAAAACCCAGGGTAGCTAAAACTATTCTCAACAATAAAAGGACTTCTGGGGGAATCAATATCCCTGACCTCAAGCAGTACTACAGAGTAATTGTGTTAAAAACTGCATGGTATTGGTACAGTGACAGGCAAGTAGATCAATGGAATAGGATTGAAGACCCAGAAATGAACCCACAGAGTTATGGTCAATTGATCTTTGATAAAGGATCTACAACCATCCAGTGGAAAAAAGATAGCCTTTTCAACAAATGTTACTGGTCCAACTGGAGGTCAACATGCAGAAGAATGCAAATTGACCCACTCTTATCACCCTGTACTAAGATCAACTCCAAGTGGATCAAGGACCTCCACATAAAACAAGACACACTGAGACTAATAGAAAAGAAACTTGGGAATATCCTGGGGGACATGGGCACAGGGGGGAAATTCTTGAAGAGAATACCAATAGCTTATGCTCTAAGATCAAGAATTGACAAATGGGACCTCATAAAATTACAAAGTTTCTGTAAGGCAAAGGACACTGTCAGAAGGACAAAACGACAAACAACAAATTGGGAAAAGATCTTCACCAACCCCACATCTGACAGAGGGCTAATATCCAATATATACAAAGAACTCAAGAAGTTAGATCCCAAAGAACCCAATAACCCTATTAAAAAATGGGGTACAAGGCCGGGTGGTGGTGGTGCTTGCCTTTAATCCCAGCAGTGGGAGGCAGAGGCAGGTGGATTTCTGAGTTCGAGGCCAGCCTGGTCTACAGAATGAGTTCCAGGACAGCCAGGGCTACACAGAAAAACCCTGTCTCGATTAAACCAAAAAAAAAAAAGGGAGGTACAGAGCTAAACAAAGAATTTTCACCTGAGGAAATTTGGATGGCTGAGAAGCACCTTAAGAGATGTTCAACATCATTAGTCACCAGGGAAATGCAAACCAAAACAACCCTGAGATTCTATCTCACACCAGTCATAATGGCTAAGATTAAAAACTCAATAGACAACAGGTGCTGGCGAGGATGTGGAGAAAGAGGAACACTCCTCCACTGTTGGTGGGAATGTAAGCTGGTTCAACCACTCTGGAAATCAGTCTGGCGGGTCCTCAGAAAATTGGGCATGATGCTTCCAAAGGACCCTGTCATACCACTCCTGGGCATGTACCCAGAGGATTCCCCTGCATGCAATAAAGACACATGCTCCACTATGTTCATAGCAGCCTTATTTATAATAGCCAGAAGTTGGAAAGAGTCCATATGTCCCTCAAAAGAGGAATGGATACAGAAAATGTGGTATATTTAAATAATGGAATACTACTCAGCAATTAAAAATAATGCATTCATGCAATTTGTAGGCAAATGTTTGGATCTGGAAAATATCATCCTAAGTGAGTTAACCCAATCACAGTAGAATACACATGAAATGCAATCACTGATAAGTGGATATTAATGAGCCCAGAAGCTCTGAATACTCAAGGCACAATTAGCAAATCAAAAGATTCCCAAAAAGATGGAAGGAGAGGACACTGGTTCCCGAAGAGTCTGGTTCCAGTTTTGCAGGAGAGTACCAGAATAGAGAAAGGGTTGTGGGATGATTGGGGAATGGATGGGGGGGTAGGGGATGAAGAGGACTTATGGGTCACATGGTGAGGGGGGAACTGGTAAAGGGGAAAGCCTTTGGAATGTAAACAAAGAATATAGAAAATAAAAATAAAAAATGACATTCATGGTATGTATTTCTAATAACTGTATATTAGCCATAAAGCACCCGATACATACCCTACATATCCATTGACCAAAATAAGCTAAAGAAGAAAGTATGCCCAAGCAAGTATGCTTGAATATCACTTTGAAGATGGAATAAAATAGTCATAGGCAGCAGAAAGAGGGAGAGAACTGGGTGGGAGAGGCATTGAGCAGAAGAAAGATGGATCAGATTCAAGTGTGAGGAGAGACAAGACAGAGGACCAGAGGACCTTGAGGGTTATTGGAAATATACATCTACATGGATTGAGGTTCTAGGGCCTGAGGAGACTCTCTATGAGTTGCCAGAGACTTGGGATGGTGGAGGCTCCCAAGAGTCAATGCAGGTGACCTTAGCCAAGATATCTTTGTGTGGGTACGTGGACCTGAAGAGGAAATCTCTTTTACCCAGGAAGAACCCCCATTAGAGGGATAAGGACACCAATCTGCCCACCAAACTTTCAGCTCAAAATGTTTCTAGTCAAAAAGAAATGCAGGGGCAAAGATGAAGCAGGGACTGAGGGAATGGCCAAGCAATAATCGACCCAGCAGGATAACCATCCCATGGACAAGAACCAATCCCTGACACTGTTAGGGATACTCTGTTACTCTTGAAGACAGGAGCCTAGCACAACTGTCCTCTAAAAGTCTCCATGTAGCAGCTAATTCAGATAGATGCAGATACCCACAGCCTAACACTGGACAGAGCTCAAGGACTCATATTGAAGATTTGTAAAAGGATTGAAGGCCTTGAAATAGATAGGAAGTCCACAGGAAGACTATCAGTATCCACTAACTTGGACCCATCGGGTACCTCAGAGAAAGAACTACAATCAAAGAGCATATACATGCTGGACCAAGACTCCTGGCACATGTGTAGCAGATGTGCATTTCAGTCTTCATGTGGGTCCCCCAGCAACTGCAGCAGGAGCTGTCCATAAAGCTGTTGTCTGTCTGTGGATTCCGTTCTGTAAGTGAGAGACCTTGTCTAGTCTCAATGGGAGAGACTATGCCTAACCCTGCAGAGACTTGATGCACCCAGGGAGCCCCACCCTCTCATAAGAAAAAAGGAGGAAATGTGGAACAAGAGGATAGTGATCTCTATTTTCTAGTCCAAAATGACTTGGGAGATATTAGACTCTGGGTGGGGCTCATGACACTTCTTTGGAAAATTTTACTCCATGAATTTAATTGTCATGGTTGCTAGATATTTTGACATGAGTTTATGCAACACGTACTATTTGCATAGAGCAAATGCAATGGATTTATTCTAACAACTCAGCCCATACACAGTTTTTATCCTTGAACTATACCCAATATCCTGAATATGTGTACACACACAGGCTACATACAAATACTCACACTTACATATCCTAATACTCACACTTGCATATCCTATACACACAAAAATGAAAAGGAGTGTCATATTTTAGATATTTATTTCCTCCTAATTAGAGTTCAAAATAAGTAATTTTATTCAGAAATTTGCCTGTCAAAGAATTTTGTTTACTAAATAACAGTTAATGTCAAGTGTACCAAACAGGGAAAGGAAAGGAATTTGAGGGAAAGTACTGAATTAAGTATCTGAAATACTCAGAAAAGGTGAATGGACAATTAGAATAGAAACACTGATCCAACTTCACATTTGTGAGTTTGACATGGACAAATATGCAGCAGTTATTCTCAATCTTGTATCCTGCCTAATTTGGAATATAAATGAAAATATATGAAGTGATATTGAAGTCATACAATTTATAGAATATACCAAAATGCATGATAGAATGGAAAGGTGCAGAATGATAGATTTCTCAAGCAGAAATCTCATCATAAGAACTCAATCTAGATAATGACAGGGGAGTAGATTTAATATCTATACAACTCAAAAGATTTTAGTTAGAAACATTATTTTCTCAAGTGCTTCTGGTTGCATTTTTTGTGAACAATGACATGTAGTATAGAATATATATATATATATATATATATATATATATATATATATATATATATATATAATTTTATCCCCTTTTGGTTATGAACTATTTACTGAATTCATTTTCAAGGCATAATCTTGTGGGATAGTTATATTTAATAAATCATTGCAATATTAATTGTATTAATATTGACAGAAAATGTACTGATGATTTGCATTTCAATTTCATTTTTTTTATTTGAAGCCATATATAAAAATAAAAAGTCTATACAACTCTGCAAATAGCGATATTTTAAAAAATAATGTCAGACATAATTTATTGTCTTATCAGTGTTTGAAAATTGTTTCTTTTTTGTATTATTTTCAAGTTTTCATACAATATATTTGATCACACTTCTGCCAATTAAATATTATGATTAAATGATTGGTTTGATCTAAATCTCCTGGCATTTTAATAGTCAAGGAGTTTTATTATCTTTCAACTCACCAAACAAATATCATCATTGTGGACAAGTATCTGTGAAATATTACAAAGTGAAAACATAATGTACTTATTCAATACTTTCAACTTTAAAGGCCTAAAAAGGTAAGTAAGAATTTTCATGACTTTTTCTTATTTCAGATCAATATTGTTTTTAGTAGCAAAGTACACTGACTTACCACTTTTCAGGACATTTTTTATATTTTGTATGCGAATTCCAAACTGAATGGTCAAGCTGACATAGAAATCCCATAATTCATCAGTGAGACTGGTTTCTTTTGCTTGTTTTATGTAGGAAGTTAAAAGACATAATTATTAGAAATCTTCAAATTTCTCAAGTATGTATTACTCACATACAGTTTCCAGAAATGTAGAACTTAATGATTTCTCAGTTTACATCCTTGATAATTTAGTTCTGTAAATTTAAATCAAATTCACATTGCTGACAACTACTTGACCACTCTTCTACTCAAAACACATAAGCACACACACACAGTTTTCTTTTCTTTTAACCTATCTAGTGTGATTTAATCTGCTCATATATTGATGGGTGAATGGTCTTTTGTTTCAACATGGTCAGCAAACCAGACACAACATTTTTCATTTCCTTTTAAAGTGTCATTTTAAAATGCTTTAATTAATCTCCTTATGATATTTAATATGCATCAAGATATTCAGATTATTTGAATAATGATATTTTGCTTCATGTCATTATGTATCTAGATCAGCATTCTGTATATGCCAGAGTACTTCACAATTGGTGGACTCATATCAGCTAGACAGTAAATGTTCATATTGAGAAATTTAAATGTAATTACTTTTCAAATAAGCATGATGGCATGATAAAATCCTTGGTTTAGGGTTTGGGGTGAATAGATATGTCTTCCTTTTCCCCTAGTAATGGGGACACAGAACACTTTGGTGAACAAACCCTATAAGGTTTCTGATGGTCTCTTGGATTTCTAAGTTAAGAGCCAAATACAAATTTACTTAAGAAATCTATATACCCCAAACAGCCATTCTGCATATAGTTGAAGAGAGAATTATTGCCAGATAATGCTGGCACTTAAAATCATATGTTAAACATTTTTTAATATAAAAACACAGAAGAATATATTTGTAATCACCTAAAATTAGATATCATACTTACAGAATGCTGCACTGAAATTTCTAACATTGCCATTTTTGTCATTAAAATTTGCATGTATGATGACGGTGGTATTTGATACAAAATTCAATAAAATGAAAAAGATACCTGAGATAGAAAATAAATAGGCGTTCTGGATTACATTATGGGACTGAATTCCATCCTTTACTTTGACTTGGCTACATGTATTTGTACAGGTGAAAAGTAGGAATTTCCCAAGTAAAAATATATAAACAAAACATTTTAAATATTTATTGTAATTTCTAATTTAACTGTCAATGAAAGTCACTTCCACTCTGCCCAAAGAATATATTTATGGGAAGTAAATAAAAAATTAAGATATTGAATTCAACATTTTAATTCCATGGAAATTTGGTGATAAAAATGATTGGTGTTATTATATATGGGATAATACATAGGTGTGTGAGCCACATAATTTTGTGTTAAGTGTTCATTTTATGTCACAATTGAAAATCTACAAACACCAATGACAGCAAATGATTTGATTAAATATATTATCTTACAAAAATGTTCATATTTATTTACATTCCTAATGTAAATAAATATGAGTGGTGCTAATATATTCTTTTTTTCTAGATGAGAATTTTTTATTGAATATAGTCTTCATTTACATTTCAAATGCTAAAAACCTTTATTGGTTTCCCCCCTCTCTGCAAAACCCCAACCCCTCCTCCTACCCCTGCCTCTAAGTATATACCCCTCCACCCAACCCACTCCCACCGACCCCAACCCATCAATTTTCTGTTGTTGGGGCATCTACTGAGCCTTCACCTGACCAAAACCATTCCTCCCACTGATGCCCAACAAGGCATTCCTCTGCCACATTTTTGGCTGGAACCCCTTGGTTGATGGTTTAGTCCCTGGGAGTCCTGGAGCGTCTTGGTGGCTGACCTCATTGTTCTTCCCATGGTGCTGTAAACCCATTCAGCTCTTCCAGTCTGCCCTACAACTCCTCCATTGGGGACCCCACACCCAGTCCAATGGTTGGCTGCTAGCATCTGCCTCTCTGTATTTGTAAGGCTCTGGCAGGGCCCCTCCAGAGACAACCATAACAGGTTCTTTTTGTATTCACTTCTTGTCATCCATAATAGTGTCAGGGTTTGGTGACTGTTTATAGGATGAATCCCCAGGTAGGGCAGTCTCTGGGTGGCCTTTATTTCAATCTCTGTGCCACACGTTGTCTCCTTTATTACTCCGTGAGTATTTTGTTCCTTTTCTCAAAGGAACCAAAGTACCTTCACTTCAGTCCTCCTTCTTTAGCTTCCTGTGCTGGGTGAATTGTAACTTGTTTATTTTTGAGCTTTTGGGCTAACATCCACTTATCAGTGAGTGCAAACCATGTTTGTTCTTTTGTGATTGAGTTACCTCACTCAGGATGACACTTTCTAGTTCCATTCATTTGCCTAAGAATTTCATGAATTCATTGTTTTTAATAGCTGAATATTACTTTATATATAAATACATATATTATATATAAATACATACATATATAAATAAACATAAACATAAATATAAATATAAATAAATGTTTTTTGTACTCTCATAAACTTTCAGGCTTATCCCCAACACAGGTTTTTCTAGTTTTTATAAACCACTCACTAAATTTTCAGACTGGCATGAAACCCAAACACTCATTTTCCTATCAGTTCCTCAGGCAAAATATTTTATTCATTTTATTAATAAAAATGGTAATATTATCCTGCACTAGAAAACTCCCAAGTAACATCAAAATGACAATAAAATTTCATGACATCCAGAGATCTAAATAAAACTATTAAAACCTGGATTACAGAGGTAAAGAAAGAATTCTCAATTGAGGAAACTCCATGGCCTAGAGTCACCTAAAGAAATGTTCAATACTCATAGTCATTAGGGAAATGCAAATCAAAACAACCCTGAGATTCCACCTCATACCAGTCAGAATGGCTAAGATCAAAAACTCAGGTGACAGCAGATGCTGGCAAAGATGTGGAGAAAAAGAAACACTCCTCCATTGCTGGTGGAACTGTAAGCTAGTACAACCACTCTGGAAATCAGTTTGGTTGTTCCTCAGAAAACTGGATATAGGCCTGAGGACCAAGCTATACCACTCCTGGGCATATACCCAGAAAATTATCTAACATGTAATAGGGATACAGGCTCCACTATGTTCATAGCAGCCTTATTTATATTAGCCAGAAGCTGGAAAGAACTCAGATGTCCCTCAATGGAGTAATGGATACAGAAAATCTGCTATAGTTACACAATGGAGTACTACTGAGTATTAAAAACAATGAATTTATGAAATTCTTAGGCAAATGGGTGAAACTAGAAAATATCATGTTAAATGAGTTAACCCAATCACAAAAGAACACTCATGGCACATACTCACTGATTAGTGGATATTAGCCCCCAAACTCAAAATACCCACAATACAACTCACAGACCATATGAAGCTGAAGAAGAAGGAAGACCAAAGTGTGGATGTTTTGGTCCTTCTTAGAAAGGGGAACAAAATAATGAAGGGAGGTAGAAGGAGGGAGGGGTTGGGAGGGAGAGAGGACAAGGAGGGAGACAAGGTGATCAGAATCAGTAGTGGGAGGAGACAGGGTAGAAGTATAAAAGGACAGGAAATTGAACAGAGGTTTACAGTATTAGGGAATGGGGAAATGGTGATATCCACCAGAAAATCCCAGATGCCAGGAAATCATGAGGCTCCCAGGACCCAACAGGGATGATATTAGCTGAAATACCCAACAAAGGGAATATAGAATCTCTGGAGACCATATTCAGAGATTGGGCATGGCCCCCAGTTAAGGCATGGGGCCACCTATCCAAAAGTCTCAGAAACATTAACCCAGAATTGTTCATGTCTAAAGGAAATACAGGGACAAAGAGTGGATCAGAGACTGAAGGAAATGTCATCTAGAGACTGTCCCACCTGGGGATCCATCTCACATGCAGACACCAAACCTAGATACTATTGTGGATGTCAAGAAGTGCTTGCTGACAAGAGCCTGATATAGCTGTCTCTTGAGAGATTCTGCCAGATTCTGACAAATACAGATGCAGATACATGGAGCCAAACACCAGATTGTGCACAGGGACCTGAATGGAGGTGTTAAAGGTAGGACTAAAGGAGCTGAAGGGGTTTGCAACTGATAGGGAAAATGACAATATCAATCAATAAAAACCCCCAGAGCTCTCAGGAACTAAGTCACCAACCAAGGAGTAAACATGGAGGGACCCATGGCACCAGTTGCATATTTAGAGGAGGATGGAGTTTTCTGCCATCAATGGGAGGGGAGATCCTTGGTCCTGTGAAGGCTTGATGCTCCAGAATAGGGATATACTAGGGCAGTGAGGCGGGAGTGGGTGGGTGATTGGTGGACCACACTCATAGAAACAGGTGGGATGTGAATGGGATAGGGGGCTTTCAGAGGGGCAACCAGGAATGAGGATAACAGTTGAAATGTGAATAAATAGAATAACCAATAAAAATAAAAAATTCCTATACATTTTCAGTATTTTTACCAACAGTTGAAAGAAGTGTTCCACTAAAGATGGAGAGAACATATAAACATTCCTACTCCATTCATGGCTTTTGTGAGAATTTTAGATGAAGAACCAAAATGATATAGAAAGATCATTAGTTAATTGATTGAATATTTACATACCATTAGTTCCATTGTTACCTGTCCAAACCCAGTTTTCAGGGAGAGTAGAACGTGTATTAATTATCCAAAATCCTGTAATATAAGGATCTTCACCCTGGCTTATCCTCCATGATCCTGAAGGATCATCTAAAACAATAATACAAATATAAAGTTTTTCTGAACTAGTTTTCTTTCTCAAAAATATAGTTATAAAGCAACAATTAAAGTAATATGAGTATGAATTTAATATACTGTATACATAGTTTGTATAGTCAAATGTAAACATATGATACTCACTTTGTGTACCAAGAGTGAGAGTAAGTATCTGTGTAACCAGAACTGCATACAGCTGGCATTCATTCTTTTGTCTAAATACAAAGTAACATCAATTCAAATAACTTTAGATAATTTACACATATATTCTCTGACTAATGTATGAAGATTATTTACATTGCATTACACAATGAACAATGAATAATTCTACTAATATCCTCAAGCCTTAAGCATGCTACTCATATAGACCTTCTGTGACTGTAGTGGCTATTCCTGGTTGTCAACTTGACTATATCTGGAATGAACTACAATCTAGAATTGGAAGGCTCACCTATGATCCTAATCTGGAGGCTCAGAGATATAAGTTTCTGACCTGGACTTAGCATGGAGATCTTGAAGCATGGTGGCTATGGATTCCAGTTCAAGATCATCTGGGATTAAAGGCATGGAGGAATACACCTTTAATCCAAGATTATGGCTATGGATTCTAGTTCAAGATCATCTGGGATTAAAGGCATGGATACACACACCTTTAATCTGGGCTACACCCTCTACTGGAGACATATATAAGGACATTGAAAGAAGGAAGACTCATTCTTCCTTGTCGGCTTGCCTCGTGGGACTGAACAACTGCAAGATCCTTGGACTTCCATCCACAGCTGCTGCTGACTATTGTTGGGGAGTTGGACTACAGACTTTAAGTCATCAACAAATTCCCTAACTACATAGAGACTGCCTATATGTTCTGTGACTCTAGAGAACCCAGACTAATACAGTCACCAAATTATTTAGTCTTATAAATATGTGCATTTAATTTGGTAGCATACAGTCACGGTAGGTCTCCATATTGCTACCAGGACACCGCTAGAGAGGCCCAGGTAGACAGATTCAATCTGGGGCTACCATCGCACTGGTGGATCCGCCAGGATATCACTACCAGCCAGGGCCAGGGCTGCTGCTCTGTGGGACTTCTCCACCCCTCCGACCTTGCACCAAGGCAGCTGGGAGCAGCCTGCCCTGTGGTCTCTTACAGCCGCAGTCACAGGCAGTCTCCATATTGACACCAGGACACAGCTAGAGAGGCCCGGGTAGACAGGTTCAATCCGGGGATACTATCGCTTGGGTGGATCTGCCAGGCTCTCACCACCAGCCAGAGCCAGGGCCAGGACTGCAGCTCTGCAGAACTTCTCCACGCCCTCTGACCTTGCACCAGGCAGCTGGGAACAGCCTGCCCAGTGGTCCCTTACAGTGGTGGTCGCAATTGTTCTCCACATTGACACCAGGACACCGCTAGAGAGGCCCAGGTAGACAGACTCAATCAGGGGCTACCATCACTTGGGAGGATCCGGCAGGCTCTCCCCACTAACCAGGGCAAGGGCAGCAGCTGACGGAACATCTCCATGCCCTCCGGCCTTGCACCAACTCAGTTGGGAACCACCTTCCCTGAGGTCCCCTCAACACTTGCAGAGGCAGTCTCTATATTGCAGCCTGGACATCAGTAGAGAAACAACAGGTGGGCCCAGCCTCACGGGAGGTTCAAACACCAGCCAGTGACAACAAGGCCAACTAATGCCAGAGATAACTAGATGGCAAAAGGAAAATGTAGGAACGTTACTAACAGAAATCAAGGCAGCTTGACACATCTGAACACAGTTTGCCGACAACAGAAAGCCATGGATACCCCAACACACCAGAAAAACAAGATTTGGATCTAAAAACTCTGGTCAGGATGCTGGTAGTGGAACACATAGATAAATCTCTTAAAGAAATACAGGAGAAAATGGATCAAAAAACAGAAGCTACTAAGGAGGAAACACAAACATCACTTAAAGAAATACTGAAGAACGTGGGTCAACAGGTAGAAGCTATGAAAGAGTAAACACAAAAATCTCTTAAAGAATTCCATGAAAACACAATCAAGCAAGCGAAAGATCTGAGCATATCCATCCAAGTTCTAAAAACAGAAGTAGAAACAACTAAGAAATCACAAAGGGAGACAACATTGGAGATAGAAAACCTTGAGAAGAAATCAGGGGCCATAGATGCAAATATCAACAATAGAATACAAGAAATGGAAGAAAGAATCTCAGATGCCGAAGATACCATAGGAACCATTGATTCAACAGTCAAAGAAAATACTAAATGCAAAAAGTTTGTAACCCAAAATATCCAGGAAATCTAGGACACAATGAGAAGACCAAACCTACGGATTATAGATATAGATGAGAGTGAAGATTTATAAGCTAAAGGGCCAGCAAATATCTTCTACAAATTATGGAAGAAAACTTCCCCAACATAAAGAGAGAGATGCCCATGAATATAAAAGAAGCCTTCAGAACTCCAAACAGACTGGACCAGAACAGAAATATATCCCGTCACATAATAATCAAAACCCCAAATGTACTAAACAAAGAAAGAATATTAAAGGCAGCAAGGGAAAAAGGCCAAGTAACATATAAAGGAAGACCTATCAGAATTACACCAGACTTCTCACCTGAGACCATGAAAGCTAGAAGATCCTGGGCAGATATCAGGCAAAATCTAAAAGAGCAAAAATTTCAGCCAAAACTACTTTACCCAGCAAAACTCTCAATCACCATAGATGGAGACACCAAGGTATCCCATGACAAAACCAAATTTGCAAGATATCTTTCCACAAACCAAGCCCTACAAAGGATAATAGGGGGAAAACACCAACACAAGGAGGGAAACTACACCCTGGAAGAAGCAAGATAGAAACCTCCTCTCACCAAACCTAAAAGAAGATAACCTCTCAAATAAAAAAAAAATAATTTTGCAGGGCGGTGGTGGCACACGCCTGTAATCCCAGCACTTGGGAGGCAGAGGCAGGCAGATTTCTGAGTTCGAGGCCAGCCTTGGCTACAGAGTGTGTTCCAGGACAGCCAGAACTACACAGAGAAACCCTGTCTCAAAAAACCAAAAAAAAATAATAATAATGATAATTTCAAAAATGATAGGAGGTAATAATTACTATTCCTTAATATCTCTTAACATCAGTGGACTCAATTCCCCAATAAAAAGACATAGACTAACAGACTGGATTTGGAAAAAGGACCCTACATTTTGTTGCATACAGGAAACACATCTCAGTGTTAAAGACAAACACTGCTTTAGAGTAAAAGGTTGGAAGACAATGTTACAAGCAAATGGTCTCAGGAAATAAGCTGGAGTAGCCATTCAAATATCAGATAAAATTGACTTTCAACCTAAAGTCATCAAAAGAGACTCAGTGGGTCACTTCTTGCTGGTCAAAGGGATAATCCACCAAGAAGAACTCTCAATACTGAACATCTATGCTCCAAATGCAAGGACACCCTCATTCATAAAAGAAACATTACTAAAGCATAAAGCACACATTGCACCTAACACAATAATTGTGGGTGACTTCAACACTCCACTCTTCTCAATGGACCAATCAGGAAAGCAGAAACTAAATAGGGACACAGGGAAACTAATTGAAACTTTGGGCCAAATGGATTTAACAGATATATATATATAGAGAGAGAGAGAACATTTCATCCTAAAGCAAAAGAATATAACTTTTCCACAGCACCGCATGGTACCTTCTCCAAAATTGATCATATAATTGGTCACAAGACAGATGTCAACAAATACAAGAATAACGAAATAATCCCATGCCTCCTATCAGATCACCATGGAGTAAGAGTGGTCTTCAATAGCAACAAAAACAACAGAAAGCCCACATACACATCAAAACTGAACAATACTCTACTCAATGACACCTTGGTCAAGGAAGAAATTTAAAAAAGTAATCAAAGACTTTTTAGAATTCGATGAAAATGAAGGTACAACCTATCCAAATCTATGAAACATAATGAAAGCAGTGCTAAGAGGAAAACTCATAGCACTAAATGCACCCAAAAAGAAACTGGAGAGAGCATACACTAACAGCTAATGGCACACCTGAAAGCCCTGGAAGAAAAAGAAGTTAATTCACCCAGGAGGAGTAGAAGACAGGAAATCATCAAACTCAGGGCTGAAATCAATCAAGTAGAAACAAAGGAAACCATACAAAGAATCAACAAAACCAGGAGCTGGTTCTTTGAGAAAATCAACAAGATAGATAAACCCTTAGCCAGACTAACCAAAGGACACAGAGACAGTATCCAAATTAACAAAATTAGAAATGAAAAGGGGGACATAACAACAGAAACTGAGGAAATTCAAAAGATCATCAGATCCTACTACAAAAGTCTGTACTCAACACAACTGGAGAATCTGGAGGAAATGTACAATTTCCTAGACAGATACCAAATACCAAAATTAAATCAGGATCAGTTAGATGAGTTAAACAGTCCCATAACCCTTAAAGAAGTAGACGGGATTATAGAAAGCTTCCCAACCAAAAAAAGTACGGGACCAGATGGTTTTAGTGCAGAATTCTACCAGACATTCAAAGAAGACTTAACACTAATACTCTTCAAACTATTCCACAAAATAGAAACAGAAGGGACACTGCCCAAGTTGTTCAGCGAAGCCACAATTACGCTGATACTAAAAGCACACAGAGATCCAACAAAGAAAGAGAACTACAGGCCAATTTCCCTTAGGAATATCAATGCAAAAATTCTAAGTAAAATTCTTGCCAACCGAATCCAAAAGCACATCAAAACGATCATTCACCATGATCAAGTAGTTTTCTTCCCAGGGATGCATGGATGGTTCAATATATGGAAATCCATCAATGTAATCCACTACATAAACAAACTAAAAGAAAAAAAACCACATGGTCATCTCATTAGATGCTGAAAAAGTATTTGACAAAATTCAGCATCCTTTCATGCTAAAAGTCTTGGAAAGAGCAGGAATTCAAGGTCCATACCTAAACATCTTAAAAACAATCTACAGCAAACCAGTAGCCAACGTCAAAATAAATGGAGAGAAACTTGAAGCAATCCCACTAAAATCAGGGACTAGACAAGGCTGCCCTCTCTCTCCATATCTTTTCAATATAGTACTTGAAGTTCTAGCGAGAGCAATTAGACAACATAAGGAAGTCAAAGGGATACAAATTGGAAAGGAAGAAGTCAAACTATCATTATTTGCAGATGATATGATAGTTTACTTAAGCGACCCAAAAAACTCCCCCAGAGAACTTCTACAGCTGATAAACAACTTCAGCAAAGTGGTTGGTTATAAAATCAACTCAAGCAAATCAGTAACCTTCCTGTACTCAAAGGACAAGCAGGCTGAGAAAGAAGTTAGGGAAATAACACCCTTCACAATAGCCACAAACAACATAAAGTACCTTGGCGTAACTCTGACCAAACAAGTGAAAGATCTGTATGACAGGAACTTTGAGTCCTTGAAGAAAGAAATTGAAGAAGACCTCAGAAGATGGAAGAGAATTTCATGCTCATGGATTGGCAGGGTCAATATAGTAAAAATGGCCATCTTGCCAAAAGCAATCTACAGATTCAATGCAATGACCATCAAACTCCCAATTCAATTCTTCATAGATCTAGAAAGAGCAACTCTCAAATTCATCTGGAGTAACAAAAAACCCAGGATAGCTAAAACTATTCTCAACAATAAAAGGACTTCTGGGGGAATCAATACCCCTGACCTCAAGCAGTACTACAGAGCAAGTATGTTAAAAACTGCATGGTATTGGTATAGCAACAGGCAAGTAGATCAATGGAATAGGATTGAAGACCCAGAAATGAACCCACAGACTTATGTTCACTTGATCTTTGATAAAGGAGCTACAACCATCCAGTGGAAAAAAGATAGTCTTTTCAACAAATTTTACTGGTTCAACTGGAGGTCAACATGCAGAAGAATGAGAATTGATCCAGTCTTATCTTCTTGTACTAAGATCAACTCCAAGTGGATCAAGGACCTCCACATAAATCCAGACACACTGAAACTAATAGAAAAGAAACTTGAGAAGACCCTGGAGGACATGGGCACAGGGGGAAAGTTCCTGAACAGAACACCAATAGCTTATGCTCTAAAATCAAGAATTAACAAATGGGACCTCATAAAATTACAAAGTTTCTGTAAGGCAAAGGATACTGTCAGAAGGACAAAACGGCAACCAACAAATTTGGAAAAGATCTTCACCAACCCCACATCTGACAGAGGACTAATATCCAATATATACAAAGAACTCAGGAAGTTAGACCCAAAGAACCAAATAACCCTATCAAAAAATGCGGTACACAGCTAAACAAAGAATTGTCACCAGAAGAAATTCGAATGGCTAAAAAACACCTTAAGAGATGTTCAACATCATTAGTCATCAGGGAAATGCAAATCAAAACAACCCTGAGATTCCACCTCACATCAATCAGAATGGCCTAAATTAAAAACTCAGGAGACAACAAGTGCTGACGAGGATGTGGAAAAAGAGGAACACTGTTGGTGGGACTGCAAAATGTTCACACTGCTCTGGAAATCAGTCTGGCGGTTCCTCAGAAAATTGGACATGACACTTCCAGAGGACCCTGTCATACTACTCCTGGGCATATACCCAGAGGATTCCCCTGCATACAATAAAGACACATGCTCCACTATGTTCATAGCAGCCTTGTTTATAATAGCCAAAAGTTGGATGGAGCCCAGATATCCCTCAAAGGAGGAATGGATACAGAAAATGGGATATATTTATTCAATGGAATACTACTCAGCAATTAAAAATAATGAATTCATGCAATTTGTAGGCAAATCCTTAGATCTGGAAAATGTCATCCCAAGAGAGTTAACCCAATCACAAAAAAATACGCATGAAATGCAATCACTGATAAGTGGATATTAATGAGCCCAGAAGCCCTAAATACTCAAGGCACAATTAGCAAGTCAAATGATTCCCAAAAAGATCAAAGGAAACAATCCTGGGCCTGAAAAGATTGGATCCAATTTTGTAGGAGAATACCAGAACAGAGAAATGGAGTGCGGGGGAGGGGGATTGGGGAATAGTTGTGGGGAAGAGGATTTATGGGACATATGGTGGGGGGGGACTGGGAAAGGGGAAAGCCTTTGGAATGTAAACAAAGAATATAGAATAAAAAAATTAAAAAAAACAAAAAAATTGTCTAGCATAAAAAATTTGGTATCATAATGCTTGTGTGTGTGTGTGTGTGTGTGTGTGTGTGTGTGTGTGTGTATTATATATATAATAGGTGGTGCATGAAACAGGGATTCTTTGGACAGGTAATCATTAACCCCCTCTTTTCTTTTCTTTCAAGGTAACGGTTGACTCTTGCCAGGAGTCCACGGTTCCACAGGTAAAGGATCATCATTTAAGTGAAAGTAGTCTTGATGTAACATGGGGCAAACTGAGTCAAAGCAGGAATGAATGTTCCTTTTGGTTTTTAAACATATGATGGCCAGTAGAGGTTTAAAGGTGTCACCACTCAAAGAAGCTGTAAATAGAATGATGCCTCCCTCAGAGTGCACTGAGATACTCCTTAAGCAATCAGCTTGGGAGAATGTTAATACTTTGTTCCAAGACCTTATAAGGTCCATCAGAAAAACAGGAACAGTGCAGGACTTTATTAAAGTCTGCATAGATGGCTCACCAGCCATAGTACAAAGAATGGCCTATTCTACAGCTATGAAAGGTCAGAAATTCAGCGCCTATGTTAAGCAAACATATGGAGGAGGAAGAGACTCCTCTGGCCTCACTTGAGGAAAGCATTGGGAAAATGAATGTAAATCCAAGTTCCACTAGGATGGAACACCCCTTACAAAAACAAAAACAACAAAACAAAAACAAAAAATCTATGTCGGGGCAACCTCTCAGCCCTGGAACTGAAAGAGAAGACCAAGATAACACTACTAAACAAGAGTGTGCCCTTAACCCTGAGGCACCAGAATTTACTATTCATGATCTGCCTAGAGCTAATCCAGGTAGTGCTGGGTTAGATCTAGCTTCCTGCAAGGATGTCATTCTGTCATCCTGGGAAGGAGTTACCTTAATCCAAACCTCAGTGATAGGGACAATACCACAAGGAATAGTGGGACTTATAATTGGGTGTAGTTCAAACTATAAAAAGAATTTTGAAGTATTGCCAGGAGGGATTGATGGAGACAGCACTGGAGACATAAAAGTGATAAGACCTTTGAAAGAAACAGTACAGATACATAAAGGACAGAGAGTAGCACAACTTCTCTTGTTGCCATATCTTAAAGGGCCTAACCCTGTGCTAAAAGCAAATAGGGGACAAGGACAGTTTGGATCCACTGATGTGGTAGCCTGGGTCCAAGGTTTTGGGCCCAGAGGCCTTTTAAGATGGTAAGGGTTAATGGGAAATTGCTTCAGGGCCTCTTAGACACTGGAGCTGATAGAACCTGCATAGCAGAAAAAGACTGGCCTTCTGCTTGGCCTTATTAGAGGACTTCCTCTTCCTTGCGAGGATTGGGAATGGCCTCGATTGTAGCTCAGAGCTGCAACCTCCTTAGATGGGAGTTGGAAGGTAAAACAGGAATGATTCAGCCTTTTGTCATCCCCTCTCTTCCTTTCTCTTTATTGGGAAGAGATATTATGGAAGACATGGATCTTAAATTGGTATCATCTGATAACTTGAATGATTAACATTTTTCATAGTGGCTACTGTGATCTTGTTACATGCAGATAAAATAAGTTGGAAATCAGAAGAGCCTGTGTGGCTTAATCAGTGGCCCCTGACAGAAGAAAAAGTACAGGCTATAGAACAATTGGTGCAAGAACAATTAGACAAAGTTCATATTGAAGAAAGCACTAGCCCTTGGAATACACCAATCTTTGTTATGAAGAAAAAAATCAGGGAAATGGAGATTGTTACAAGATCTGAGAACAGTTAATGCAAATATGATAGATATGGGTGCTTTGCAGGCAGGACTTCCATCTCCTCTGGCAGTGCCTAAAGGTTGGAATATAATTGTAATTGATTTACAATATTGCTTTTTACTATAAAATTACATCCTGAGGATGGTAAAAGGTTTGCATTTAGTGTTCCATCAGTTAATATAAAAAGACCATATAGAAGATACCATTGGAAAGTTCTCCCTCAGAGTATGAAAAATACCCCTACATTGTGTCAAAAATTTATAAATCAGGCTTTAATCAAGGTTAGAGAACAATATTCAGATGCATATTTGATTCATTATATGGATGTTATATTGATAGCTCATCCTTCCAAGGAAATGACTGATCAGATTCTAGAATATACTATTGAAAAATTGACAATATTTGGCCTGGTTCTTGCTCCAGATAAAGTTCAAAAGAATAGACCTTTGAATTATTTAGGACAATTAATATATAATGATTTTTATCAGTCCACAGAAGGTGTCTATAAGAGTGGATAAATTACAAACACTAAATGATTTTTAAAAATTATTGGGGAATATTAATTGGATAAGACATTATTTAAAAATTACGACAGGAGAATTAAGTCCTCTGTTTCAGCTGCTACAAAGGGGAAGCTGATCCTGAATCTCTTCGTGTTATGACACTAGAAGCTATTAAAGTTCTAGCTCTGGTGGAAGAGCAATTAAATACAGCAAGCGTGAAACAAACAGTCTGACAAGAGAAGCTGTAGAGTTGGTGACTGCTCAGTAGCAGTCACAGACTCTTGAATATATTTTCCTTGCGTTATATGATTAATTGTTATGCATGCAGACTTACTAATTGTGTGGATTCTGGTATAAATAAACAGGACAGTCATGATTCTGGCGAACTGTCCTGCATATGTTATGTTGCCAGTAGATTTGAAGGATGAATCATGGTATGAAAATACAGTTATACACCTTTCAGAAATTGAATTAATAAGGCCAAAGATATTCGTGGCTGCCCTTATCCTAGGGATCTCAGCATTAATCGCCATACTCACTACATTTGCCATCTCTACTGCTGCCTTGGTTCAGGAAATGCATACTGCACAATTTGTCAATGACATGAATAACAATATCTTATTGGCCTTGTCAGAACAAGCAATGATAGACAGAAAAGTTGGAGTCAAAAATAAATGCTTTAGAAGAGGTGGTCTTAGATTTAGGACAGGATATAGTAAATATTAAGACCAGGATGGAGACTCGATGTCATGCTGCTTTTCTGTATATTTGTGTTACACCCTTACCTTATAATGCTACTAAGCAATGGGAAAAGGTGAAGAATCATTTACAGGGAGTCTGGGCAGATTCTGAAATTACTCATGATATGGAGATATTGCAAAGGGATATTGCAACAATTAGCAAAGCGCATCTAGATAACACTCAGCTTGACTCATTGGCTAAAGGACTGGAAGCAGGAATTAAGTCTTTGAATCCTCTAGATTGGATACAATATTTTGTCTTAATTGGAATATTAATGTTCGTGATTGTTATGGTCATGCTGCTATTTCCTTGCCTTTTCAGGCTTGTGCTGAAGTCCATTTACTCAGTGAAGTGAGATCTGACAGAGCTGCATCTTAAAAACAAAAATCCGGGAACTGCCACACCAACTCCAGTGTCATCTGTGTGTCGTGACAGTAAATCATTAAGGCGGACAGGAGATACCTGCCTTAGGACAGGGCTAGGTTCCCTGGAGGTCCCTGGCAGTGTGCCCACCTCTGGCCTTGAAAGAGGCCTCAATGTTCTCCTAGGATACTGCGCTTCCTGGATTATGGGTTCTACACTGTGTCTTTCTTCTTCTTCTTCTTCTTCTTCTTCTTCTTCTTCTTCTTCTTCTTCTTCTTCTTCTTCTTCTTCTTCTTCCTTTATGCAGCATGATCCCAGCCTACAAGCTGGTTAATTGATGAAGGAGAATTTGATATTCTGGGGGAAGGAAAAGAGGATGTGGCGATTATGCCTACTGCTTCCAGTCCTAAACTCAATGAACTCATGTTGAACCATAGTGAAAGAAGGTCTTGGAACATTTCTCATCAGGGCTTCCCTTTATTATTAGCCTTAGCAAAGGTAGTGCACAAAGAATGTGAGACATAGGGGAATGTTATGAATAGTCTGTAGCAGGAAGAATACAATATGAGGAAATATATGACTACTGGTGAGGTATTGCTATATATACACGCTTATGATAAAGAAGGTAACAGATGGGTAAAAGCATTGAAGGGCAGAAGGTCCTATAGTGATCTTTAAGTTTTAGAGATAGATTAGCTTTTGGTGTTTGCTGTCCAGGGCAGTACAGAGGGCTCTTGTAATGAATATACACTTATTCTTAAAGCATCTTGACTTTTGATGGCAGAAGAAGGCTTATAGCATACAAATTGGCCTGACGGCCCAGGTTCCTTTATTGATTAATAATGAACCTTCAGTGAATAACCACAAGTTAGACTTGAAAGTCACATGTCTAAGGTTCATGATCATATTCTGCTTTTGACGATGGTTCACAGGGCAAGAGTTCCTGTGAGCACCATGCCATGTCTACTTACTGTTCCAATTAAGATGGAAATGTGCCTTGTTTAGTAATTGTTTGAGTGTTCCTGAAGGTGTGCCAACCTCAACATGTTCCTCCGTATATTATAAAAATGCCTGGCTAAAAAAGTAAAATTGAAGCAGATTCAAACTGTTCTTTGGTGTGTCTGTCTGTCATTACCTCACTACACCTGTGCCTTCCTGAGTACCAAAGCCCTGGCTTTCCTACAGTCATGACTCCCCCGGCTGGGTCAGTCCCTGGCATATGCATATATATATATATATACATATACATATATGTATGTATATATATATATATATATATATATATGTATATGTATATATTATTAGTAACTATATATATAGCAACTATATATTATTAGTAACTATATATAGTAGCTATATATTATTAGTAACTATTAATAATTGTTGCATAATTACAGAAATGTTTGGCAAAGTGGGTGAACAAATCAGAGTCAATTTAGATTCTGTTCTAAGAACTTACATCAATTTTAATATATTGGTTGTTCTGTTCTAAATGAATATAGCTCCAAATACAAAATTTACTAATTCTCTAAAATCACATTTAGTGATTTAGAGAGAAGATTCAATTCTTAGAGTATTACAATCTGATATGGATGCAGTATTTTTACCCATATGTATACAGAAATATTTTTTTACCTATACTTGAATCCCTGATTGGAAATCCATGTTAACATCTCAAATGCATACTTCAAATTTAGGGTTAATAATGTTTTAGTATTAGAAAAAATCTGACATGTTGCATTTATAATTTTAATGTTATATATATTCATATATATGTATACATCAATAAATTTTAAAAATACCCATGCTTTTGATAGAGAGCCACTACGGGTGACTTATCACGTTTTAAAGAGGAAAGGCAGAGGGATGAGATGATATTATAGTCTCAAAAATAAATGATAATGAATTTACAAAATTGTAAGAAATTTTCACCTAACATATTTTGACTTACATCAATAATTTCACTGACATATGAATCAAAACAACATCTAACTCAACACAACATACATCACTATTTCATATATCAAATTATTAATTATTTATATTTCCATATCACAATTTCCAGGTGAATACTAACCAAAGCTGTTACTGTTTTACTTATAATCAACTATAGTGGATTTGAGGACAAACTAATATCTTTCAACATTGTCAGTTCCTATGCAGTTATTCAGTTTCATCTAGTAAATATCAATATTGGAAACTTGACTTCTGTCTGCTAACTGCTTGGAGTACAACCATAAAACAGAATAACTTGCTTTGATGTATTTATGATTTTTTTTAAATTTACAAAACATACATTAAAATAGAAAGAGTGTGTAGATGACATGTTGTGTGGCTGTCGTGCAGAACATATAAGGTGGATCAACGAAGATTAGAGTTCAAGAGACTACACCTCTACATGCTGGACATGAGTTCACTTTGCAGAATATGAAACAAGGAGGTTATAAATGATTTAACAATTGCATCTAGCATAGAGTCACTGGAAAATTTTTGGATTCTGATAGCTTAATGACAGAGCTGTATCTAGATATTTATGAAGACAGGACAATGTGATTTTCCTGTTCCGACCCTGGCATCTGAGAGTTTCTTGGCACTTTACTGCATTTCCTGATTGACATGTTTGACATGCCACTATAACATGATACAATTCATATATGATGATCAAGTATCTATCATCATAGACATATTTTCATACAAAACCAATGAAATTCGGGCTGAATACATTTACCTTACCTTATGTAAAAGGTGATGAGCATTTCACTGTAATTATTATAATATAGGATATGACGTACATGTATTCTTAGTGGCCCATTTTCTTCTATTAACTTTAAATCATCAGCTGCTAAGTAGAGGGTGTGAAATTCTCCTGAAAACTGAACAAATAAAGAACTTTAAACTTCAGTAAAACACCATTCTTTCCTTTTCAGTGCCAATGAAAATAGTTTAGCAGATGTTCTTATATAATATCATGATCAGAGATTGCTTTGTAAACAAAGCCATTTCTAATTGTTAAATGCTGTAGTCCAAAAATAAAATAAAACTATGTTGAGCTTCCATGCAAAACCATATCACCTCAGTAGCAGAAAATGGCAACATACAGATTGGAAAAAGATCTTCACTATCCCTACATCAGATAGACAGTTAATATATAAACTATTTATATAGTTTGAATTCAGGAAGGTAGACTCCAAAACACCAAATAACCCAGTTAAAAAATGTGTACAGGGATAAATAGAAAATACTTAACAGAGGAATCTCAAATGCCTAAGTAGCACAGGAAGAAATGTTCACCATCCTTATTTATCAGGGAAATACAAAGCAAAATGACCCTGAGATTCCACCTTACACCAGTCAGAATGGCTAAGATCAAAACCTCAAGCAACAGTTCATGCTGTTGAGGAAATGAACAAAGAGGAACACTCCTTTATTGATGGTAGGATTACGAACTGGTACAATCACTCTGGAAATAAATCTGGCAGCTCCTCAGATAATTGGAAATAGTTCTAACTGAAAACCTCTTCTGGGAATATACCGAAAAGATAAACTACCTACTACAGGAACAAGGGCACAACTATGTTCATAGCAGCCTAATTTGTAATAGTAAGAAGCCGGAAACAACTCAGATGCCTCTCAGTGGAAGAATGGATACAGAAAATGGCATTCATTTACACAATGGAATACTACTGAGCTACTAAAAATGAGGATATCATGAATGTTTCAGGCAAGTGGATGGATGTAGACATTATTATCCTGAGTGAGGTAACCCAGAGCCAAAATGACATGTATGGTGTGTACTCATTGACAAGTGGATAAAAGCCAAGAGTTTAGAATACCTTGGATACAACCAACAGACCATAAAAAGAGCAACTAGCATAAAGACCCAAGTGAGGATGCTTCAATCTTACTTAGAAGGGGGAACACACGAGTCATGGGAATAATATGGGAGATGGAAGGGGAGGGGGAAAGGGGGTTATATCAGGTATGGAAGAAGAGAGGAGAGAAACCCAGAGGTCAAGGAGAAAGAATGGAAATATGCAGTAGTGTAGCATGGGGGTAGAGTGACCTCTAGAATGTCCTGGAGACCTGGGATATGAGAGGCTCCCAGGACTCAATGGGGGATGATATTAGCAGAAATGCCCAACAATGAGGAGATGGAACCTAAAGAGAATTCCTCCAATAGATGGCCCCAATTGAGGAGAAGGCCACCTACCCATCTTCAATTTTTTAACCCAAAATTGTTCCTATTAAGGAAATGCAGAGACAAAGATGGAGCACAGAAAGAAAGAAAGGCTACCCAGTGACCAGCACAACTTGAGATCCATCCCATGTGCACTCAACAACCCCTGACACTATTACAGATGACATATTGTGTTTTCAGACAGGAACCTGGCATGGCTCTCCTCTAAGAGCCTGTACCAGCTACTGACTGAAACAAATGCAGATACCCACAGCCAACCATTGGATTGAGGCTAGGGACCCGTGTGGAAATATTAAGGGAAAGATCAAAGCAGCTGAGGGGGATTGCATCCCCATGTGATGAACAACTGTTTCAACTAACAGAGACTCCTCAGAGTTCCTGGAGACTAAGACACAAACTAAGGATTATACATGGACTGTTCTGTGGCCCTGAACACATGTGTAGCAGAGGACTGCTTTGTCTTACTTCAGTGGGAGAAGATGTGCTTAATCCTTTACAAACAAGGTGACCTGGGGAAGGGGATGCTGGTAAGGTTGAAGTGGGGTTGGGGGAGCAGAGCAGTCTTTCAGAGTTAAAGGGGAATGGGGGGTGAGGTAAAGTACTAGGGGAAGAGGGATGAGACAGGATTTCTCTGTGTAGTCCTGGCTGTCCTGGAACTCACTTAGTAGACAAGGCTGGCCTCAAACTCAGAATCCACCTGCCTCTGCCTCCCAAATGCTGGGATTAAAGGCGTGTACTACCACCTGGCTAACCAAAATTTCATATGACAAAAAAAATTTTTGTACTACACTATTTTCTTTTCCTAAGCTCAAAATATATTTATTAAAATATCTAAATCATGAAGAGGAACTTGTGTTGGTATCAATAGTCATATAGGTATACATTACAAACCTCTATTATAAATATGTACATGGCATATGTCATATACATAACCATTATCTAATGTATATTTATTGCTGTAAAATTAAATCCCAAATTCATTTCAGAATGTTCCTTGCATCTTAATGAACTAGTATCACATTTCCTGTAAAGTTCAGCCTATTGCATCTTCTCTGGCAACATCTTCTATTGTCTAATATTTCCAAATATCCAAGTTCTGGCAGACAATTATTTTGGACAAAATTCTATCTATGATGAAGTAACCAGGAATATTAATTAATACTTAAATTATTTCATTGTCAAAGCAAAGAAACATGATTATATAACCAATGAACTGCAAAGGATGGTCATTGACCTTAAACAGTAAGCAAGAACAATAAACAAGGACAACCAATTTGATAATTGTTCTGTAACTACAGCCATGGAGTTAACATTTATGGATTTATAACAGTATATAACTTAACTATTTTAGCCTATGGATATGTTAGACTCTCTTTAATTATCCAGTTTCCAAGCAGAAAATAAATTTATAAACTGCATTTTTAGATACCAAATATGTTTCCTACATAGCACATTTATATACACAACAATTAAAATGCATTTCTCTTTTAACACTTTTTCATATTTTTAAAAGTCAGTGGTTAGATTTTTAGCCAATTCAACATGACATTACTCTAGGCAGACTTCTACTAAATTAAAATAAATAAAAGAGACAATCTAAATTATAATTCATTTCAATTTGAAAGGAAAATGATTTCATATTTAGTTTTTTAATTCTTTTCCATTTTTATTAGATATGTTACTTATTTAAATTTCAAATGTTGTCTCCTTTCCTGGATTGCCCCTCAAAATCCCCTAATCCTTCACTCCTCCACCTGCTCACCAATCCACCCACTCCTGCTTCCCTGTCCTGGCATTCCCCTATACTGGGGCCTCTAGCCTTCTCAGGACCAAGGGCTTTTCTTCATTGATGTCCAACAAGGCCATCCTCTGCAACATAACCGTCTGGAGTCATGGGTCCCTCCATGTGTACTCTTTGGTTGTTGCTTTAGCCCCTGGAAGCTCTGGGAACACTGAGTGGTTCATATTGTTGTTCTTCCTATGGTGCTGCAAACCCCTTCAGTTCCTTGGGTCCTTTCTCTAACTCCTATACTTGGGACCCTGTGCTCAGTTCAATGTTTATCTGAGAGTGTCCCCCGTCTGTATTTATCATGTACTGGCAAATACCAGGTGACAGCTATATCAGGCTCCTGTTAGCAAGCACTTATTGGCATCCACAATAGTGTTTGGGTTTCATAACTGTATATGGGATGGATCACTAGGTGGGGCAGTCTCAGGATGTTCTGTCCCTCAGTCTCTGCATCACATTTTGTCTCTGTATCTCCTCCTGTGGGTATTTCATTCCCCTTTCTAAGAAGGACCAGAGTATCCATACCTTATTCCTTCTTCTTGAGTTTCATTTGGTCTGTTAATTGTTTCTTGGGTGTTCTAAGCTTCTGGGCTAATATCCAATTATCAGTGAGTACATACTATGTGTGTTCTTTTGTGATTGGTTTACCTCACATAGGACAATATTTTCTAGTTCTATCCATTTGCCTAAAATTTATTTTATTTGAGTAGTCCTTTACACAATTATCAGCTCAATTTAATATACACAAAGCATATATCAGTATGTATAAATAAAATAATTTTATACTATATCATTAAATTCTCAAGCATATTTATACCCATATTTATACGAAGCTATTATTATAGATAGAATTACTGTGACTATAAGAACTGTAAATATGGACTAATTGATAATGATGTTTTGTACCGTGAATTCAAATGGTGTACACAGCATTAAATCATAAATAAAAAATATTAAAATAAATATTTGTCAAGATATCATATATTAAGGTGGGAAAATAACTTGATCAGAAAAAGACATTTAATAAAAATATGAGTGTTTTAGTTTTCCCCATAATTGAAATGAACAAGCCAGCATTATGGTGTGAATATATATATATATACTCCATATAGTGTTTATGCAACAGGAAAAGGAGGTCATTTAGAGATTCCATGACAAGATTGAGAAATTGCAATTTAAAAAGATTAAAGTTAACCACCTCAAAGTAATGTAGACTATGCCATGTCAAAACAAACAAGCTAATTTCTGTGTGTTCATGCATTATAAACACCCCCATGAATACTCTCACACACACATAAACAAGCGTGAGTATCTACACATACATAATACATATGTGAACAAAATTGTACAAAATATGTATGCTAATATGGAATATTATGCTTATCAAATAGGTTTTTATGACAGGGATCAATACACAAATACACTATCAGACCATACCTTTTCTCCCACATTAGAACAAGGAAACTCTTCAGCACCAACAAAGCTGATGACAACAGTTAACAACAGAATCTTCATTTTGGTACTTATTATTTTCTACCTTCTTGGAAAAAATCTCAGTATTTCAGTTGTTTGATAAGATGTAAGTTAAAACACATTTCATGCATTTCCTTATTGGATCAAATGCATTATAAAGTGTGGTTCATTCTAGGTGCTTTATTGCCTTGCGACAATGCATCCTATTTGGCAGTCAGTCCTGTATTTATTTAGAGATTTAGAGTGACACTTTACATTCTGCCAAAGATATTATCATTCAAGAAAGGTTAGCTTGATGTGGATTGTTGACAGAAGGATTAGGAAATACATTATATAATGTAGAAAGACAATGGTGATACAGTCCTCTAAGGCCCTCTATTATGTAATGGAGAATGAGGCATGATTTTCAATTTTTCAATAGCTAATTTATATTTATTCATAAGAGATTCATAGGTTGTAAGCAATAACCTCAGAAGTTACTCAGCTAAATGGACCTAATACTAAACAAAATATTCTCATGAAGGTAAATTCTACAGTGGTAGAGATGATTGTCTAGAGAAGGAAATTTAAATAAGTAGAGCCTTTTTCTATGTGTACAGTGAAGATCACAGATTTACATGTGGGCTTTCTAAGAGTATCAAAGATCCATATTATTGGACTTCTTATTCTCATTGACTAGACACCACCTTGGATCCCATCAGCTCCTATGTGATCCATGTGGTCACAAAATTCTCATGCTGTTGAACATGAGCCAATGTAAGTTTTACATTTTCACAATTTAAACTTATACTCATGATCTTTACATATATTGTTACACATTTAAGTCTTAACTCCTCCTGCATTTATGGAAGGAGTATGTTGAAACCTTTGTGGATTCATAGTCACATATCTCTCCTGTACAGAGACTCCTGATTCTTGTGTGCTTGCCTGACAGTATGCCAATTGCTGACCATTATAATTTTTAATGCACTTTTGAGGAATCCCGTTTGGGAATGTGGTGCTGTACTGAAAATAGTTTCAGTGATTAATGATATTAGGGTGAAGTAAAGATGAAGATCGGCTCCAAAACTGACCTTGAATATTTCAGAGTCGTATGAACTAGAAGTGTTTAAATCACACAAATATTTTCTGATATCGATAAATGTAGTCGTTTTAAAATGTTTAAAATAGGCACTGGCCAAAAAATACCAACATGTTTTTATTTACTTCAGTTTGAAAAGAAACATTTCAAGAATTAAGATGACTCTCTCAAGGTTGAGAATGCACGTTTGGGTATTCACTCTAGGAATTGCAGTTAAAACTGTCCCACAGTGAAGATCATATGGATAGTTAATGGTGAATGGCAATGAATACAATACTCTCTTCTATGATCTTGTTTTTCTCTATAACCCAGTATCAGTGGTTCATTTGTCTTGCACATCTATATGAAAAATGAAAATAGGTTAATTTCAGCCGTCTTTTATACAGAAATGAATTAAACTCCACAAAAATTATTGGTGATATATCTTTACCATTCAATGCTATGCTGTTTATTGTATTAATACTCAATTTCTTAGAGTTTAATTGCATATGGAAAATCTGAATTGATTATGGCCTTCCTTAGGTTAGTTCTCATGTCTCTGAAGAACTGCCCTGATTGTCTGTCATTAAAGGAGAAGTCGACAACTAAAGAATTGTCCTGATTTCCATAGAGGACTGCTCATTGTACAAGGAACAAGCCTTAGGCAAGTGGGACTGGACTATATAAGGCAGAAAGATTTTTAAATCATTTATTAGTAGGCTCTATGAATCTAAATTTTGATTTTAACAATACTATAATCTCAGAAATTAAATGGAAACAGAAAAATAAATCTAAGTATGGGACTGAGGGATTCAGAGAGCCAGGTAATAAGCAGCCTTTCTCCATAAAACTAAAGTTCCCTGGGATGAGGTAATGTCCTTTGAAAGAACAAGGAGGCCTTGGTTTCCTCTGTGTGTGTGAGTGTGTGTGTGTGTGTGTGTGTGTGTGTGTATCTGTGTGTGTGTGTGTGTTTATGTGTATGTATGTATATATCTTCATTCCTCAGAGGCAAAGCGGTAGCATTCTGCCAATGCAGAATGAAGTATAAAAAGGAGTTTGTCTGAAAGGAAAGAAGACTGTTGGATAGAATTCCTGTATTTTGTAGGTGTATGGCATTTCATAAAGGAAAAAATGCACCCAATAAATATCAACAAAATAGTTACATGCAAACGACTTACATTTTTAAAATTTTCTTTGTTTTTTTACACACCATATGTTATTTCTTTCTCCATTCTCCCTCTGAATGTTCCACATCCCATACCTCCTCCTCACTCCCTTGTCTCCATGTGGATGTCCACACCTCCAATTCTACCTGACTTCTAAACTCCCTGGGGCCTCCAGTCTCCAGAGGGTTAGGTGCATCATTACTCTGCTGATTATGTGTTGGAGGCCTCATATCAGCTGGAGTATACTGCCTGGTTGGTGGTCCAGTATTTGACAGATCTCGGGGGTCCAGATCTGTAGGACTGCTAGTCCTACAGGATTGCCCTATTGCAACTATTTTTATCTTTTTTATGCTGTCTTATCATTATGGTCAATTTTTATTTCTCTTTTTAAAAGAATCATTTATCAAGGGTTATACTTTAGATTACTCCAGAGGGAAACATATTCAACTACATTATGGTTTTAGAAATCTAAAGAAGCTAAAAAATATTCATTACTGAAAATAACAACAGAAACCAATGAAATTCAAAAAAAAAAGTCCTCAGATCCTACTACAAAAGCCTATAATCAACACAACTGGAAAACTGGATGAAACAGACAATTTCCTAGACAGATACCAGGTACCAAAATTGTATCAGGATCAGATAAACCATCAAAATAATCCTATATCCTCTACAGAAATAGAAGCAGTCATTAATAGTCTTCTAATCAAAAAAACCCAGGGCCAGATGGTTTTAGTGTAGAATTCTATTAGACCTTCAAAGAACACCCAACACCAATACTCTTCAAACTATTCCACAAAAAGGAACAGAAAGAAAACTACCCAACTCGTCCTATGAAGCCACAATTATGCTGATACCAAAACCACAAAAATATCCAATAAATAAGAGATCATCAGACCAATTTCCCTTATGAATATCAATGCAAAAATATTCAATAAAATTCTTGCCAACTGAATCTAAGAACACATCAAAATAATCACTTACCATGATGAAGTAGTCTTCATCCCAGGGATGCAGGGATGGTTCAATATATGGAAGTCCATCAGTATTATCCACTATATAAAGAAACTCAAAGAAAAAAAAAACACATGGTCATTTAATTATATGCTATAAAAGCATTTGACAAAATTCAGCGTCCTTTCATGTTAAACGTCTTGGATAGATCAGGAATTCAAGGCTCATACCTAAATATAGTAAAAGCAATATACAGTGAAACACTAGCCAATATCAAATTAAATGCAGAGAAAATTAAAGCAATCCCCCTAAAACCAGCAACTAGGGAAGGCTGCCCTTTCTCTCCATATTTATTGAATATAGTACTTGATGTTCTAGCTAGATCAATAAGACAACAAAAGGATGTCAATGTTATACAAATTGGAAAAGGAGAAGTCAAACTATCACTATTTGCAGATGATACAATAATAAACTTAAGCGACTCAAAAAACTCCACCAGAGAACTCCTACAGCTGATAAACAACTTCAGTAATGTGGTTGGATACAAAATTAATTCAAACAAATCAGTAGCCCTCCTATACTGAAATGATAAACAGGCTGAGAAAGAAATTAGGGAAATGACACCCTTCAGAATAGTCACAAAGAAGATAAAGTATCTTGGTGTGACTCTAACCAAACAAGTGAAAGATCTGTATGACAGGAACTTTAAGTATTTGAAGAAAGATATCCAAGAAGACCTCAGAAGATGGAAAACCCTCCCATGCTCATGGAAGAGCAGGATTAATATAGTAAAAATTGCCATCTTGCTAAAAAGCATTCTACAGATTCAATGCAATCCCCATCAAAATCCCAACTCAAATCTTCATAGAGATAGAAAGAGCAATTCTCAAATTCATCTGGAATAACAAAAAACCAGGATAGCTAAAACTATTCTCAACAGTAAAAGAACTTCTGGGGCAATAGGTATCCCCCATGTCAAGCAGGATTACAGAGCAATAGTGTTAAAAATTTCATGGTATTGGTACAGTGACAGGCAGGTAGATCAATGGAATAGAATTGAAAACCCAGAAATTAACCCACATACCTAAGGTCAGTTGATCTTTGACAAAGGAGCTAAAACGATCCAGTGGAATAAAAGATAGCCTTTTCAATAAATGGTGCTGGTTCAACTGGAGGTCAGCATGAAGAAGAATGCAAATCAATTCATTGTTATCTCCTTGTGCTAAGCTCAATTCCAAGTTGACCAAGGGCTGCCAATCAAATACACCTGTTAAAATGTTGGGTATAGTGCTAAACCATGAATTTTCATCTGATAAAAATCAAATGGCTGATAAACATCTACAGAAATATTCAACATCCTTAGTCATCAGGGAAATGCTAATCAAAACATCCCTGATTTTCCATGTCACACAAGTCAGAATTGCTAAGTTCAAAATGACAGGTGACAGCAGATGCTGTTGAGGATATGGAGAAAGAGGAACCTTCCTCCATTGTTGATGGGATTGCAAGCTGGTAAAACCACTGTGGAAATTAGTCTGGTGGTTGCTCAGAAAATTGGACATTGTATTACCTGAGAACCCAGCTATAACACCGCTGGGCATATACCCAGAAGATCCTCCAACATGCAGTAAGGTCACATGCTCCACTATGTTCATAGCAGCCTCATTTATAATAGCCAGAAGCTGGAAAGAACCTAGATGGCCCTCAAAGAAGAATGAATACAGAAAACGTGGTATATTTACACAATGGAGTAGTACTCAGTTATGAAAAATGGTGAATTCATGAAATACTTAGGCAAATGGATGGAACTAGAAAGTGTCATCCTGAGTGAGGTAACCCAGTCAAAAAAGTACACGCATGGTATGCATTCACTGATAAGTGGATATTAGCCCAAAAGCTTGGAATACCCAAGATACAATTCACAGACCACATGAAGCTCAAGAAGAAGGAAGACCAAAATGTGGGTGCTTCGGTCCTTCTTAGGAGTAGTAACAAAATACTCATGGGAGCAAATATGGAGACAAAGTGTGGAGTAGAGACTGAAGGAAAGTCCATGCAGAGACTGCCCCACCTAGGGATCCATCCCATATACAGTTACCAAATGCAGACACTATTTTGGATGCCAAGAAGTTTATAGTGACAGAAGCTTGATATAGCTGCCTCCAGAGAAGCTCTTCTGGAGTCCAACATATATACAGTGATGGATGCTTGCAGCTAATCATTGAACTGATCATGAGGCCTCTAATGAACTGAAGTTGAGGGGGTTTGCAACCCCATAGGTAGACCAACAATATCAACCAACCAGAGCTCCCAGGGTCTAAACACCAACCAAGGCATATACATGGAAGGACCCATGGCTCCAGCTGCATATATAGCAGAGGAGAGCCTTATCAGGTATGAGTTGGACAAGAGGACCTTTGTCCTGTGGAGGCTTGATGCCACAGTGTAGGGGAATGGGAGGGAGGGGAGGTGGGAGTGGGTGGATGGGTGGGGTCATGCCCTCATAGAAGCAGGAGGAGGGGTATGGGATGAGGGTTTCCATGGGTAAATAGCATGGCAACTAATCATGTTTTGGTGTTCAGCTGTGAAGAGTCACTTCATGTATGAGTAGATCTATCTGTGAGGTAAGGTTGTTGGAGACGGACTGGGAGGAGAGTCAGGAAGAGAAATTGTAGTCAGGGTGTGATATATCAAAGACAAATAAATAAAAAAATCAAGTAAATAGATTTCAATTTCTTTTGTATATCCAATATTTAATAGATATCTATTCTTATTGATGGTATTGGTTTGGTGATTTTTAAGTTAATAAAACATTTTGCTTATTGTAATTCAGGAATATTTTTTGGTGGAATCAAACTATTAATTAAAAATATTCCACTGAGAGACTCATAATCAAAATGTATCCTATAAAGAGTAATACTAAAAGATTAAAAGTAAAAAAAGTTAGGAAGCAACTGTCAAACATAGAAAATAAAACATATATAAGCCTATTTGAAGTGTTTTATTATCTTTTCTATGGGATTTATTCAGAAAAAAGTAAGTATTACTAAGTGTAAATAATAGTTTTCTTTTACAAAGTAAATGATTCTAGTAAGGCTATAACCATAATATGATTATGTGTTATGTTCACTTCTGAATGAAGGGCATTGTGGCTTTTCCAGATTTTTCTTCTTGTAGTAACATCATTAGTGCTTTGTCCCTCATAGAACTTAATTTACAAGACAATATTAATAACTTTGAACCACTAGACCTTTCTCTAGCATCAAAGATAAAACAACTTGCTCAGCAAAGCAAGTATTTGCACATACAGATCCATGTGGAAAGACTGAACCAAACATGAACAAGAACAGATGGAACAAATACTAAACCCCCAAATTTTGTCTCTATCACAGAGAACTCTGCACCTACAGAGTTCTTTGACCCCAGTGATAATACAGCATATAAAAAGGTAAAAATAGTTGCAATGGTGCAATCCTATAGAACCAGCAGTCTCAATTAATCTGTAACCCTGAGATATCTCAAACACTGGACCACCAAAGAGGCAGCATACTCTAGGTGAGATGAGCCACCAACCCACATTGAGAAGATGACTGCCATGTCTGTATTCATTCAGAGAAGATACACCTAACCCTCAAGAGACTGTAGGCTGCAGGGAGATTAGAGGTCAAATGTGGAGGGGGAGCATCTACCTGGAGACAGGGAAGTGAGGAGGAGGTATAGGAAATGGAACATTCAGAGGGAGGATCAGGAAAGAAATAACATATGGTGTGTAAAAAAAGCCAAATAAATAAAGAAATCTTAAAAAATGTAAGTCGTTTGCATGTAACTATTTTGTTGATATTTTGTGGGGGCATTTTTGCCTTTATGAAATGTCATACACCTACACAGAAGTCTTCTTTCCTTTCAAACTAACTCCTTTTTATGCTTCATTCTGCATTGGCAGAATATTACTGCTTTGCCTTTAAGGAATGATTCTACATACACACAAACACACACACACACACTCATACACACACACATACTCACACACACACACACACAGTGGAATGAGATACACAAAAATTTTCTTGGTCATTAATTTCATACCAATATGGAAAGATTAATTCTTGCATACTAAAGCTATAATAAACAGGATACCAACTTATGCTTCATTGTGACATGTAAGTCATATTGTTATTGAACCCTGTAATACACTCCTTCCCTCCATTCTCTGTTAACCTCTTGTAATCCTCCTGTAACAGTGCCCTGCCTTTATGTCATGTGTGCTGTGCTACAAACTCACTACTCACTCAGAAAAATTTGTTTTCCCTCTCTGAGCCCCTTTCTGCTTCATTGGCCTTTGTACACAGCCACTCCCTGATAAATAAGCATTTGTAAAATACAATGGAGGATTTTTATATAATAATTAATAGTATTTCCCTCTTCTTATTTTTGGTCTACATTGCCTTCCATATTTTTTTCTGTTGCTGTGAAACATTTTCAGATCAAACTTAACCCAGGGAAAGAGGCTTTATTAGATTTTCAACATCCAGATCCATTATTAGGAAAAGCAATTCATAAATTAAAATTTCCATATTAGTATGAAATTAATGATTGAGAAATTTTGGATACACACTCACACACATACACACACACACACAAAGAGAGAGAGAGAGAGAGAGAGAGAGAGAGAGAGAGAGAGAGAGAGAGAGAAAGTGAAGGCCTCCTTGCTCTTGCAAAGGGTATTATCTCATCCCAGGGAAGTTTAGTTTTATGGAGGAAGGCTGCTTACTGCCTGGCTGTCTAACTCCCTTCATCTAATACTTAGATTTTTTTTTTCTGTCTTCATTTAATGTCTGAGACTATAGTATTGTTAAAATCAAAATTCAGACCCAGGGAGTCTAGTAATAAATGATTTAAAAATCTTGCTGTCATATACAGTCTAGGCTCACCTGCCTAGGGCTTGGTCCTTGTAAAGTGAGCAGTCCTCTATCAAAATCAGGACAATCTTGAATTGTCTCCTTCTCCTTTAATTACAATCAGGGCAGTTCTTCAGAGACATCAGAACCAAGCTAAGGAAGATCAGAATCAATTCAGATTTTTCCACGGGAAATGAAACTTTAAGAAATTGAGTATTAATGCATTAAATGGAACAACATTGAACATTAAAAGATACATCACCAATCATTTTTGTGAAGTTTTATTCAATTCTGTATATGAAGAGGCTGAAATTAATCCATTTTCAATGTTTTTGTATGGATGCACAATGAAGGTGAACCAATGACACTGGGTGGTTCATCTGCATTGCACCTTGATCCTCAAATTAATTTCAAGGATCAAGAGTCTGTGTACATGACTGATATGTGACTGTGAATGCACAAAGGTTACAAGTTACTCTTTTCATAAATGCAGGAGGATCCAAGACTTAAATGTGTAGTAATACTTGGAAGGATCGTGAATATAAGTTTAAATCGTGAAAATGTAAATCTTACATTGCCTCATGGTCAACAGCATGAGAATTTTGTGACCAATGGATCACACGTGAGTTGATGGGATCTGAAGAGGTGTCCAGTCAATGAGGATAAGAAGTCCAATAATATGGATTTTTGATACTCTTAGAAGACCCATATGTAAATCTGTGATCTTCATTGTATACATAGAGAAAGGCTCTACTTATTTAAATTTCCTTCTTTAGACAAGCATCTTTAGCACTTTGGAATTTACCTTCATGAGAATATTGTGTTTAGTATTAGGCCAATTAGCTGAGTAACTTCTGAGATTATTGCTTACAGCCTATGACTTTCTTATGATCCACATAGCTTAATTCTATTGAAGCATTGAAAATCATGCCTCATTCTCCATTACATAATAGAGGACCTTAGAGGACTGTATCATCATTGTCTTCCTACATTATATAATGCATTTCCTAATCCTTCTGTCAACAATTCACATCAAGCTAACCTTTCTTGAATGATAATATCTTTGGCAAAATGTAAATTCTCACTCTAAATACTGGAATGACTGCCAAATAGGATGCATGGACATAAGGCAATAAATCTAGAATGAACCACACTTGATAATGCATTTGATCCAATAAGGGGAATGCATGAATTTTGTTTTAATTTACATCCTATCCAACAACTGAAATACTGAAAAATTTTCAAGAAGGTAGAAACCAAGAAGTACCAAAATGAAGATTCTATTGTTAAGTGTTGTCATCAGGTTTGTTGGTGCTGAAGTTTCCTTGTTCGAAAGTAGAAGGAAAGGTATGGTCTCATCATGTGTTTGTATGTGGCTCCCTGTAATACAAGCCTATTTTATAAGCATAATATTTCATATTAGCATAATATTTTGTACAAATTTGTTCACATATGTACTATATATGTGTAGACATTCATGTTTGTTTATGTGTATGTGAGGGTATTCAAGCAACTATTAATAATGTGTGAATGAACAGAAACTAGCTTGTTTGTTTTGACATTGCATAGTCTACATTACTTTGAGGTGGTTAACTTTAATCTTTTGAAATTGTGATTTCTCAATTTTGTCCTGGCAACTCTAAATGCATAAACACTATATGGAATGTGAGTGTGTATGTGTGTGTGTGTGTGTGTATGTGTGTGTGCATGCACATGTGTGTGTATATATATATATGTATGTATATGTATATATATATGTATGTATGTATATGTATATATATATGTATATGTGTATATATATATATACACATACATACATACATATATATATATATATATATACATATATATATATATATATACATATATATATATGTACTTACCATAATGCTGACTTAGTCAAATCAATTTTGGGAAAAACTAAAACACTCATATTTTCATGAAATTTCTTAATCTGATTAATCTATTTTTCCCACATTAAAATGTTATATGTTGGCAAATATTTACTCAATATTTTATATTTGTTAAATTACAATTTTCATGATTTAATGCTCCTTACAATATTTGAATTCATGGTACAAAACATCATTATCAATCAGTCCATATTTGTAATTCTTATAATCGCAGTAATTCTATCTATAAGAAAGAATAGTTTTATAGTATTCTGGGTTTAATTATGCTTGAGAATTTAATAATGTGGCACAAATATATGTTTTTTATCCATACTGTTATATGTGGAAAACTCATTGATAGAATATATTTTTATGTCTTTTAAATTTAGCTGGTAATTATGTAAAGTATTACTTAAATAAATATGAATTTTAGGCAAATGGATGGAAGTAGAAAATATCTTCCTGAGGGAGGTAATCCAATCACAAAAGAACACACATGGTATGCACTCACTGATAAGTTAATATTAGCCTAGAAACTTGGGATACCCAAGGTACAATTCACAGATGAAATGAAGCTCAAGAATAAGGAAGAACAAAGTATGGATACTCTGTTCCTTCTTAGAAGAGGGAATGAAATACCCACAGGAAGAGATACAGAGACAATGTGTGATGCACATACTGAGTGACAGACCATCCAGAGAGTGCCCACCTAGGGATCCATCCCATATACAAACACCAAACCCAGACACTATTGTGGATGCCAACAAGTGCTTGCTAACAGATATCTGATATAGCTGTCACCCAGAAGGGTCTGCCAGTGCCTAACAAATACAGAGGGGGACAATCTCAGGCAACCATTGAGCTGAGGACAGGGTCCCCAATGGAGGAGTTAGAGAAAGAACCTAAGGAGCTGAAGGTGTTTGCAGCACCATAGGAGGAACAACAATATGAGCCAACTAGTAACCCCAGAGCTCCCAGGGACTAAAGTACCAACAAAAGAGTATACATGGAGGGAACCAGGGGTCCAGATGCATACGTAGCAGAAGATGGCCTTGTTGGATATCAAAGGGAAGAGAGGTGCTTGGTCCTGATAAGGGTAGAGGCCACAGTATAATGGAATGCCAGGACAGGGAACTGGGAGTGGGTGGACTGGTGAGCAGGGGGAGGAGGGATGTGTTAGCAGATTTTCAGTAGGGAAACCCGGAAATGGGACAATTGAAATTTAAATAAAGGATATATCTAATAAAAATGGAAAAGAATTAAAAATATGTATGAATTCATTTTTCCTTTCTGTGTATAGTAATCTGTCATGTTGGATTGGCTGAAAATCTAACCATTGATTTTTGAAAACATGAAAAAGTGTTATAAGAGAAATGCATTTTAGTTGGTGTGTGTATAAACACCCTATATAGGAAACATATTTGGTATCTAAAAATGCAGTTTATAAATTGATTGTCTGCTTTGAATTTGGATAATTAAAGAGATTTTAGCATAGCCATAGGCTAAAATAGTTTAGTTATATATTCTTATAAATCCATAAAAGCAAAGTCTATGACTATAATTATAGAACAATTACCAACTCAATTATCCTTGTTTATTGTTCTTTCTTAGTGTATAAGGTCAATGACAATCCTTTTGCAGTTCATTGGTTATATAATCATGATTCTTTGCTTTGACAATGAAACAATGTAAGTACTAATATTACTGGGTATTTCATTGGGTAAAATTTTGTCCAAAAAAAATGTTGGCCAGAACTTGGACATTTGAAACTACTAGACAATAGAGAATTTTGCCAGAGAAGGTGCAATAGGCTGGGCTTTACAGTAAATGTGGTACTATTTCATTAAGATGGAAGGAACATTTTGAAATTAATTTTGGATTTAATTTTCAGCAATAAAAATATACATTAGATAACGGTTATATTTATGACATATTTATACTATTTGAGGTTTGTAATGTATACCTATATGGCTATTGATACCAAATCAAAGTGCATCCTCATGATTTAGATATTTTAATGAATATATTTTGAGCATAGGAAAAGAAAATGGTGTAATGTAAAACTTTATGTCATATAAAATGTTGGTTAAATAGAAGTAGAAACTAAGTTTCAAATTATTTAAATGCCTCTTCCTATATCATACATGAAAAATCAATAAAACAATAACTCAAGAATTGTGCCCCATTAAGACTTATATAACAAATTTAACAAAAATACTGTTCCTTCTTTCCATCTCACCTTGTCTATGACTGTTTAAATGAGTATGCATCAGGTCTAGCCGTGCCATAATTAAAATAGGAGCTCTCAATAAAGTTGGAGGAGATATATGTGAAATAATAAGTGTACTATGTATGTTACGAAGATAAATGTTTCTTCCTTGTAATTTAATTTAGTTTCAATTAATACATTAATTTCCTTGAGCAATTTTTCATTTTTATCTTTTTTGTTGCTACATGTATATTGTCTAGGAATTTACAGTTCTCTTGTTCATAATTTGCTTCTGTAAATTTTCTCATGAGAAAATACACTCATTTTAACTGTGGCGTTTTTCAGTCACACACAAAATCAGGAAATTTCATTTTAATATATTTTTAAATTTTTTATATAATATCTTTAAATAGTAAAGAATATCAGAAAAACTTGTACAGTTATTGAATGTAGGTTCTTTTTTCATACAATAGTGGGTCTTTCCTATGGTACATGCTATCTATCAATATGGGTTTTGACCAAATTAAAATTCCAGGCACTAATTAACTCTTGTGGACCAGACAACTCAAATTAAACCATGAGGACTATGTTTATGTCCCTTAAACAGGTTGACACTAATGCATCAGAGGGTCTTCTTGGGTAGATGATCAATATTGCGATAGGCAAGATCCAGTAAGACATCAAAGAATTTCATCCCTCCTGCAGTGCTCCCTCTGAAGCACCTTACTACATTATGAAAGCTACCCAGAGGAAAGAATGCTTCCCAATCACTTCAAGAATGATTTTTCTATGCCCTGCATTTAAAGTTTTCGGTTTGTCCAGAAATAGGACCTTATTATAAAGTTACACTTAACAACCACAAAGGAAGGAAAAACATGAATTTTCATGGAGGAAAGGCTACTAAGAACTTGGTGATAAAGTACTCATAGTAAACTAAGTCATGCTTGGCCCTGACTTTTATTTAATCATTCAAATCTTATGGAACCTAAGGGCTCACCTGTTTTAAACATCTGTTGAAATGTGTTTTTATTTATATATTCCAATTTCTTGGAAATGACCGTTTTATTGTATTTTATTCGTTTATTATTTATTTATTATGTTTTTGTTAAATTATTTTATTTACATTCCAAATGTTCCCCCATTTCAAATCCCAACCCCCCTAGTACTTTACCTCAACCCCATTCCCCTTTACTTCTGAAAGGGTGCTCTGCTCCCCCACCACCACATCAATCCCACCAGCATCCTCTTCCCCAGGTCACCTTGTTTGTAAAGAATTAAGCACATCATCTCCCACTGAGGCCAGACAAGGCAGTCCTCTGCTACACATGTGTTCATGGCCACAGAACAGCCCATGTATGTTCCTGAGTTTGTGTATTAATCTGCGGGAACTCTGAGGAGACTGGGTTAGTTGAGACAGTTGTTCTTCACTTGGGATTGCAATCCCCTCAGCTGCTTAGATCTTTCCCTTAACATTTCCAAAGGGGTCCCTCACCTCAGTCCAATGGATGGCTGTGGGTATCTGCATTTGTTTCAGTCAGTTGCTGGTAGAGGTTCTCAGAGGACAGCCATGCCAGGCTCCTGTCTGAAAGCAAATATGGCATCTGTAATGGTGTCAGAATTTGTTGAGTGCACATGGGATGGATCTCAAATTGGGCTGGTCACTGGGTAGCTTTTCTCTCATTCTCTACTCCATCTTTTTCTCTGCATTTCTTTAAACAGGAACAATTCTGGCTTAAAAATTTGAAGATTGGTAAGGGGCCTTCTACTCAACTGGGGGCCATCTATTGGAGGGGTTCTCTTTAGGTTCCATCTCCTCACTGTTGGGCATTTTTGCGAATGTTATCCCCAATTGAGTCCTGGGAGCCTCTCACATCACAGGTCTCCAGGATATTCTAGTGGTCACCTGCACCCAAAACCCACACTGCTGCATATATCCATTCTTTCTCCTTGACCTCTGGGCTTCTATCCTGTCTTCTTCCATACCTGATATGATGACCTGTCCCCCTCCCCTTCCATGTCCCATATAATCCCCATGATTATTGTATTCCCCCTTCTAAGTAAGATTGAACCATTCATAGTTGGGCCTTTATGCTTGTTGCACTGCTTCTGATCTGTCAGTTGTATCCAAGATATTCTAAACTCTTTGGCATATATCCACTTATCAGTGAGTACATACCGTACATGTCATTTTGGGTCTGGGTTACCTCAGTCAGGATAATAATGTCTAGTTCCATTCATTTGCCTGCAAAATTCATGATATCCTCATTTTTAATGGTTGAGTAGTAATCAATTTTGTAAATGAACCCCATTTTCTGTAACCATTCTTCCATTGAGAGTTATCTGGATTGTTTCCAGTTTCTGATTATTACAAATAAGACTGCTATGAACAGAGTCGCACATGTGTTCCTGTACTAGGTAGTTCATCTATTGGGTATATTCCCAGGAGAGGTCTTCAGGTAGAACTATTTCCAATTTTCTGAGGAGCTGCCAGATTCATTTCCAGAGTGATTGTACCAGTTTGTAATCCCACCATCAATGAACAAATGTTCCTCTTTGTTCACATCCTTACTAGCATGAACTGTTGCTTGAAGTTTTGATCTTAGGCATTCTGACTGGTATGAGGTGGAATCTCAGGGTCATTTTGATTTATAGTGCCCTGAAGACTAAGGATGTTGAAGATTTCTTCAAGTGCTTCTCAGGCATTAAATATTTGTCTGTTGAGAATTTTCAATTTATAAATGTACCCAGTTTTTAATTGGGCTATTTGGTGTTTTGCAGTCTACCTTCCTGAATTCTTTATATAGTTTGTAAATTAACTCTCTATCAGGTGTACAACTAGTGAAGATATTTTTCCAATCTGTACTCTGCTGTTTTCTCCTACTGAAATAACACAGCTTTTCATGGAATCTGAAAATTGTTTTCTTTTATTTTTGGAATTCAGGATTTAACAATTAGAAATGTCATTGTTTAGAAAGCAGTCTATGATCATGACATTATATAAGAACATCTGCTAAACTATTTCCACTGGCACCAAAAAGGAAAGAATGGTATTTTACTGACATTTAAAGTTCATTATTTGTTCAGTTTTCAGGAGAATTTCGTACCTTCTACTTAGCAGCTGATGATTCAAATTTAATAGAAGAGAATGGACCACTAAGAGTATATATACGTCATTTCTTATGTTATAATAATTACAGTGAAATGCTCATCACCTTTTATATCAGGTAAGGTAAATGTATTCTGTCCAAATTTCATTAATGTTGTGTGAAAATAAGTATGATGATAGATGCTTGATCATTATATATTAATTATATCATCATGTTATAGTGGCATGTCAACCATGTCAGTCAGGAAATGCAGTAAAGTGTAAAGAATTTCTCTCAGATGCCAGGGTAGGAACATGGAAAATCATGTAGTCCAGTCTTCATAAACATCTAGATACAGCTTTGTCATTAAGATGTCTGAATCCAAGATTTTTCCAGTGACTCTATGTTAGATGTAATTGTTAAATCATTCATAACCTCCAGTTTCATAGTCTACAACGTGAACTCACATCCAGCAGGTGGGGGAGTATTCTCTTGAACTCCAATATTTATTGATCTACCTTATAAGTTCTGCATTACAGCCTCACAGTCTTCCTATTTTAATGTATATTTTCTTAATAAAAATGTCATAAATACACCAAAGCAAGTTATTCTTGGTTATGGTTGTACTTCAAGCAGTCAGTAGACAGAAGTCATGTTTCTGGTATTGCTATTTACTACATGAAACTGAATAACTGCATAGAAACTAACAATGATGAAAATATTAGTTTCTCCTCAAATTTACTCAAGTAGATTTTAAGCACAAAAGTAGCAACTTTGGTGAGTATTACCTCTGAAATAGTGATATGGAAATATAAATAATTTGAGGTATGAAATAATGATGTGCTTTGTGTTGATAGATGCTCTTTTTTGGATTCATATGTCACACAAATCATAAATGTATGTCAAAATATGTTAGGGGAAAGTTTCTTATATTTTTGAAATCTTATTGTCATTTATTTTTAAGAGTATAATATAATATAATCACATCCTTCTCCCTTTCCTCCTGAAAATGTGGTAAGTCTCCCATAGTGGCTCTCTACCAAAGGCATGGATATTTTTTAATTTATTGCTATTTATGCATATATATGAATATATAATATTAAAATAATAAATGCAACATGTTAGTTTTTTTCTAATATTAAAAGATTATTAATCCTGAATTTGAAGAATGCATTTGAGATACTAGCATGGAATTCCAATCAGGGATTCAAGTATAGGTTAAAAAAATAGTGTATGTGTATGGATAAAAATACTGTGTCCATATCAGACTGTAATACTCTAACAATTGGATCTTCTCTCTAAGTCACTAAACATGATTTTAGACAATTAGTAAGTTTTATATTTGGAGCTACATATGTTTAGGACAAAACAACAAATATATTAAAATTGATGTAATTCCTAGGAACAGAATTTGATTTCACACCATGATTTGTACACCTGCCTTTCCAAAAAAGTCTGTAATTAAGTAACAATATGTGAATCAGGTTGTCTTTCTTAAATAGTTATTAGTTTCTGACAGATTAGATTGTTCCTTATTTGGATAACCCTACAGTGCAAATATTATATACATATATAATATAATATAATATAATATAATATAATATAATATAATATAATATAATATATATACTTACATACACACATATATATTAATGTATGTATGTATATATATATACATATACATATATATAAACATTTATGCTACCAAGTTAAGTGCACATATGTATAAAAACTACATTTTGTGGCATACAGGAAACACATCTCAGTTTTAAAGACAAACACTGCCTTAGAGTAAAAGGATGGAAGACAATTTTACAAGCAAATGGTCTCAGGAAACAAGCTGGAGTAGCCATTCTAATATCAGATAAAATAGACTTCCAAGCTAAAGTCATCAAAAGAGACTCAGAAGGTCACTTCTTGCTTGCCAAAGGGAAAATCCACCAAGAAGAGCTCTCAATACTGAACATCTATGCTCCAAATGCAAGGGCACCCTCCTTCGTAAAAGAAACCTTACTAAAGCTAAAAGCACACATTACACCTAACACAATAATTGTGGGTGACTTCAACACTCCACTCTCCTCAATGGACTGATCAGGAAAACAGAAACTAAACAGGGACACAGTGAAACTAATTGAAACTTTGGACCAATTGGATTTAACAGATATATATAGAACATTTCATCCTAAAGCTAAAGAATATACCTTTTTCTCAGCACCGCATGGTACCTTCTCCAAAATTGATCATATAATTGGTCACAAGACAGATGTCAACAAATACAAAACTTTATTTTTTGTGTTATTGTTTTAGATGATCCTACAGGATCATGGACCATAAGCCAGGGTGGAAATCCTGATATTACAGGAATTTGAGTTGCTAATACTCATTCTATTCTCACTGAAAACTGGGTTTCAACAGCAAACAATGGAACTGATGGTTTGTAAAATATTCAGTCTATTAACTAATTATTTTTCTATTTCATTTTGGCTCCTCATCTAAAATTCTCACAAAAGCAATAAACAGAATTGGAATGTTAGTTTATATGTTCTCTCCATCTTTAGTGGATATGGTGTTTCTAGAACACTTTTTTATAACTGTTGGCAAAAATATTGAAACCTCTTATGAATTTTTATTTTTTTTACTTTTAAAATTATTTTTTCTTTTATTTATTTATTTATTTATTTATTATTTTTTATTGGATATATTCTATATTTACATTTCATTTCCCTTTCCTTGGTTCCCCACCCCACAAAGGTCCCACATGCCATTTTCCCTCACCCTGTTCCCCCATCCACCCCTTCCCACTTCCCTGTTCTGGTATTCCCCTACACTGATGCATTGAGCATTTCCAGAACCAGGGTCCACTCCTTCCTTCCTGTCAGACATCATTTGGTATGTGGATTGTGTCTTTGGTGTTCCAAGATTCTAGGCTAATATCCACTTATCAGTGACTGAATTTTTATTCTTATTCTTATTCGTATTTTTATTTGTTATTCTATTTATTTACATTTCAGCTCTTATAGCCATTCCTGGTTTCCCCTATGAAAAACCCCTATCCCATCCCTGTCACATTTGTTTTTATGAGTGTGCTCCACCACCCACCCACCCACTCCCACCTCACTGCGCAAGCATTCCCATTTCTGGAGCATCTAGCCTTTATAGGACCAAGACCCCCTCCTCCTATTAATGCCAGGCAACTCCATTCTCCACTACATATGTGACTAGAGCCAAGGATCCCTACCTGTTTGCTTGGTGGTTTAGTCCCTGGGAGTTCTGGGAGATCTGTTTGATTGATATTTCCGTTCTTCCTATGGGTTGCAAAACCCTTCAGGTCCTTCAGTCCTACCTTTAATGCCTCCATTCGAGTCCCTGTGCTCAATATGATATTTGACTGCATGTATCTGCATCTGTATTTGTAAGGCACTGGCAGAGCCTCTCAGGAGACAGCCATATCAGGCTCCTTCCAGCAAGCACTTCTTGGCATCCACAATAGTATCTGGGTTTGGTGTCTTCATGTGAGATGGATCCGTAGGTGGGGCAGTCTCTAGATGACATTTCCTTGAGTCTCTCCTCCACTCTTTGTCCCTGTATTTCCTTTAGATATGATCAATTCCATTTTAATGTTTTTGAGATTTTTGGATGAGTGGCCCCATGTCTTAACTGGGCATCATACCCAACTTCTGGATATGTTCTCTACAGGTTCTGTCTCCCCTTGGTTGGGTATTTCAGCTAATGTCATCCCTGTTGTGTCCTGGGAGCCTCTTGATTTCCTGGCATCTGGGAATTTCTGGTTGCTATCCCCATTTCCCCATTCCCCACTTTACACACATCTGTTCAATGTCTTGACCCACTGTATTTCTCCCCTTTGTACTCCCACTCCTGATCCTGATTCCCTCTTCCCCCTCCTTGTCCTCTCTCCTAAGTCACTCCCTCCCTCTACCTCCCTTGTTCATTTTGTTCCCGTTTCTCAATAGGAATCAAGCATCAACACTTTGTTCTTGTTTATTCTTGAGCGTCATATGGTCTGTGAGTTGTATTGTGGTTATTTTGGGCTTTTGGGCTAATATTCACTAAACAGTAAGTATATACCATGAGTGTTCTTTTGTGATTGGCTTACCTCATTCAACAAGATATTTTCTAGTTCCATCCATTTGCTCTTGAATTTCATTAAGTCATTTTTTTAATAGGCGAGTAGTACTCCACTATGTAAATGTACCATATTGTCTGTATCCGTTCCTCTGTTGAAGAACATCTGGGTTCTTTCCTGCTTCTGGCTATTATAAATAAGCCTTCTATAAACATAGTAGAGCATGTGTCCTTATTATATGTTGGAGCATCTTTTGCGTATATTTTCAGGCATGGTATAGCTTGGTCCTCAGTTAGTACTATGTCCAATTGTCTGAGGAACCACCACACTGATTTACAAAGTGGTTGTACTAGCTTGCAATTTCACTAGGAGTGAAGCAGTGTTCTTTCTCTACATCCTCACCAGCATCTGCTGTCACCTGAGTTTTTTATCTTAACCATTTTGAATGGTGTGTGGTAGAATCTCAGGTTGTTTACATTTGCATTTCCCAGATATCTAAGGGTATTGAACATTTCTTTAGGTGATTCTAGGCAATTGGAGATTCCTCAGCTGAGAATTCCTTATTTAGCTCTGTACCCCAGTTTTAATAGTGTTATTTGGTTCTGTGGATGTCAGTAAATTTTATGGTCATTTTGCTGTTATGTGGGAGTTTTCAGGTGCAGGATAATATTACCATTTTTTATTTATAAAAATGAATAACATATTTTTCCTGAAGATATGATAGGACATGAGTGTTTGGTTTTCATGACAGTCTGAAAATTTAGGGAGTTGTTTATAAAAACTAGAAAAAATTGTGTTGGTGATAAGCCTAAAAGTTGATGAGAGTACAAAAATATCCATATGCATTTAGTAGGACTCATATGGAATTTCAGTACTATAATTTCTTGAATATTACTATAAAAAGGCATATGTAGAAAATTAAAATAATATTTTGTCACCTCTCCTTTACAAGAAATGTAAAAAATATAAACTTTTTTATAAGATAATATATTTAATAAAATCATTTGCTCTCATTGGTGTTTGTAGAGTTTCAATTGTGACATATAATCAACATTTAACATAGAATTGTGTAACCCACATACATATGTATTATCTCATATATAATAACACCAATCATTTTTATCACCAAATTTCTATGGAACTATAATGTTGCATTGAATGTCTTAATTATTTATTTACTTCTCATTTACTTACTTTATTATATTCTTTTTGGCAGACCATTAATAAATTTCATTGACAATATAATCAGAAATTAGAATAAAAATTTAAAATATTTTGTTTGTATATCTTTGCTTGTGAAATTCCTACTTTTCACATGTGCAAACACATGTAACTAAATCAAAGAAAAGGATGGAATTCAGTCCCAAAATCTAATCCAGAACAAATATTTATTTTATGTCTCAGGTATCTTTTTCATATTAAGTTTTGTATCAAATACCACAGTCATCATAAATTCAAAATTTGAATACGAAAATGGCAACATTGGAATTTTAAGTGCAGCATTCTGTAAGTATGTTATCTAATTTTAGGTGGTTTCAAATATATTCTTTCTGTGTTTTTGTGCACAAAAATGTTTAACATATGATTTTAACTGCCAGTATTACCTGGCAATAATTCTTTCTTCAACTATGTACAGAATGACAGCTTAGGGGTATATATGTTTTTAAAGTAAATGTGTATTCTGCTCTTAATTCAGAAATCCAAGAGACCATCAGAAACCTTATTGACTTTATTGACCAAAGTGTTCTGTGTCACCATTACTAGGGGAAAAGGAAGATATATTTACTCACTACAAACCCTAAACCAAGGACTTTATCATGCCATCATGCTTATTTGAAAAGTAATTACATTAAAATTTCTTATTATGAGCATTTACTGTCTATCTGATATGAGTCCATGAATTGTGAAGTACTCTAGCATACACAGAATGCTGATCTACATTTCATATATCATTTCTTGGCAAAATATCATTATTCAAATAATCTGAAAAAGATATATCTTTATACATATTAAATATCACACAGGAGATTAAAGTATTTGACAATAACAATCTAAAAGGAAGCAAAAAAAAGTTGTGTCTGATATGCTGACCATGCTGAAGTGAAAGGCTATACACCCGTCAATATATGGGCAGAAGAAATCACACTAGATAGGTTAAAAGAAAAGAAAATTATGTGCATGTGTGTGTGTGTGGGTGTTCGTGTGCATGTGCATTTCTGTGTGTGTGTGTGTGTGTGTGTGTGTGTGTGTGTGTGTGTATGTGTGTGTGTGTGAGTAGAAGAGCAGTCAAGGAGTTGTCAGGAATGTGAATGTTATTTAAATTTACAGAACTAAATTATCAAGGAGGCAAATAGAGAAATCATTAAGTTATACATTTCTGGAAAACTGTGAGTCATGCATACTTGAGAAATTTGAAGATTTCTAATAATTATCTCTTTTAATTTTATTTGTAAAACAAGCAAAACAAACCACTCACTAATGAATTGTGGGATTTCTATATCACTTTGACCAATATGTATGGAATTCACATTCAAAATATAAAAAAATGTCCTGAGAAGTGGTAAGTCACTGCACTTTGCTACTACAAAAAATATTGATCTGAGATGAAAGGAAGTCTTGAAAATTCTTGATTTACCTCTTTAGTTCTTTAAAGTTGAAAGTATTGAATAAGTAAATTATAATCTTACTTTGCAATATTTCACAGATATCTGCCCATAATGATGCTATTTCTTTGGTGAGTTGAAAGATAATAAAACTCCTTGATGATTAAACTTCCAGTAGATTTAGATCAAACCAATCATTTAATCAAAATATTCCACTGTGGGAAATGTGATCAAATATATTGTATGAAAACTTGAAAATAAGACAAAAACAAGAAACAATTTTCAAACACTGGTAAGACAATAAATTATGCCTCACATTGTTTTTTAAAATATTCCTATTTGTAGAGTTATATAGTCTTTCTATTTTTTATATATGATTTAAAATAAAAACTTAAATTGAAAGGCAAAAAATCAGTACATTTCCTGGCAAAGTTGATACATTTAATATGCAATGATTCATTAAATATAACTATCCCATAAGAAAGCCTTGAAAGTGAATTCAGTTTATAGTTCATAACCAAAAGGGGATAAAATTATACATACATTTATATATATATATATATATATATATATGTATATATATATACATATATATACATACATACATACACACACATATATATATATTATATATATATATATATAATTTCCTATATCACATATTAATCTTCACAAAAAATGCAACCCCAAGCACTTGAGAAAATAAGGTTTCTGATAACTAAAATCTTTTGAGTCGTGTACATGTACATGTTAAGTACACTCCCATTTCTTTGTTTAGATCGAGTTCTTTTGATGAGATTTCTGCTTGAGAAATCTATCATTCTGCACCTTTTCATTATATCATGTATTTCGGTATATTCTATAAATCATAATGACTTCATTATTACTTAATATATTTTCATTTATATTACAAATTACACAGGATACAGGATTGAGAATAATTGCCAGGTGGTGGTGGCACAGGCCTTTAATCCCAGCACTTGGGAGGCAAAGGCAGGTGGATTTCTGAGTTCGAGGCCAGCCTGTTCTACAGAGTAACTTCCAGGACAGCCAGGGCTACACAGAAAACCCTGTCTTGATAAAAGCCAAAAAAAAAATGATTGATAATAACTGCTGCATATTTGTCCATGAGGTCAAACACAAATGTGAACTTGGATCCATTTTTCTTTCCTAATTGTCCATTCACCTTTCCTGTGTATTTCAGATCCTTAATTCAGGACATTCCCTCAAAGTTCTTTCCTTTTCCTGTTTAGTACACTTGTCTTTCACTATTACTTAGTAAATAACATTCTTTGACAGACATATTTTTGAGTAAAATTACTTATTTTGAAATCTAATTGGGAGGAAATAAAAATCTTAAATATGGCACTCCTTTTCTTTTATGTGTGATAGGATATGTCAGTGTGAGTATTTGTATGTAGCCTGTGTGTGTACACATATCCAGGATATTGGGTAATGTTCAAGGATATAAACTGTGTATGGGTTGAGTTAATAGGATAAATCCATCTCATTTGCTTCATGCAAATAATATGTGTTGCATAAACTCATGTCAAAATATCCTGCAACCATGAAAATTAAATTCAAGGAGTAGAATTTTTCAAAGAAGTATCATGAGCCCCACCCAGAGTCTAATATCTCTCAAGTCATTTTGGACTAGAAAATAGAGATCACTGTTCCATTGTTCCACCATTTCTCCTTTTCTCTTATGAGAGGGTGGGGCTTCCTGGATATCACCTACCATGGTACATCAAGTCTCTGCAGGGTTAGGCTTAGCCTCTCCCAATGATACTAGACAAGGCATCCCAGTTAGGAAATGGAATCCACAGACAGACAACAGCTTTACAGACAGCTCCTTTTGCAGTTGCTGGGGAACCCACATGAAGACTGAGATGCACATCTGCTACACATGGGCCAGGAGTCTTGGTCCAGCCTATGTATGCTCTTTGCTGGTAGATCTTTCTCTGAGGAACAAAATGGGTCCAAGTTAGTAGACACTGATAGTCTTCCCGTGCAGTTCCTATCAACTTCAAGGCCTTCAATCCCTTTACAAATCTTCCATATGAGTCCTTGAGCTCTGTCCAGTGTTAGGATCTGGGTGTCTGCATCTGTCTGAGTTAGCTGCTGCATGGAGACTTTTAGAGGACAGTTGTGCTAGAGTCCTGTCTGCAAGGAAAACAGAGTATCTCTAACAGTGTCAGGGATTGGTTCTTGTCCATGGTATGGTTCTCAAGTTGTGTTGATTATTGTTTGGCCATTCCCTCAGTCCCTGTTTCATCTTTGCCCCTGCATTTGTTTTTAACCAGACACATTTTGAGCTGAAAGTCTGGTGGGTAGGTTGGTGTCCTTATCCCTCTAATGGGGGTTCTTCCTGGGCACAAGAGGTTTCCTCTTCAGGTACATGTATCCACACTTAGGCATCTTGGCTAAGGTTACCTGCATTAACTCTTGGGAGCCTCCACCATCCCCGGTCTCTGGCAACTCATAGAGAGTCTCCTCAGCCCCTAGTACCCCAATCCGCATAGCTGCACATAGCTCACAGTATTCTGGCCCTCTGTCTTGTCTCTCCCCACACTTGAACCTGATCCCCCATTCTTCTGCCCAATGCCTCTCCCACTCATTTCTCTCCCTCTTTCTGTCTCCTATGACTATTTCATTCCATCTTCTAAGTGATATTCACACATCCTGGCTTGGGCCTTCTTTCTTCTTTAGCTTCTTTGGCTCTTTGGATATGTATCCTGTACTTTATGGCTAATATCCGCTTACTTGTACATACATACCATAAATGTCATTTTAATTCTGGGTTACATCATTCAGGGTGTAATTTTCTAGTTCCATGCAATCAGCTGCAAAATCCATCACGTACTCATATTTAATAGCAGGATAGAATTCCATTGTGAATATGAAATCCCATTTTCTCTATCCATTTGTTTTAAAACATTGTGGGACATGAAGATTGTTTCTTGTTTCTGTTTATTATGAATAAAGCTGCTTTGAACATAGTGGAGCACATGTCCTTGTGGTATTGTATAGAAGCTTTTGTGTATATGCCCAAGAGGAGTATAGTTATGTCTTCAGGGAGAATTGTTTCCAATTTTCGAAGAAAGCATCAGATTGATTTCTGGAGTGGTTGTGCAGTTTGCAATCCCATGAGGAATGGAGGAATATTCCACTTGAAGGGGATGCAAAGAAGACCTAGTAGTTCAGAGCCCCTGCTATACTCTCAGAGGACAAGTGCTCAGTATGTGTCACATGCATCAGTTAGAACACAACCATTTTTAACATTAGTTATACAAGGTTTTGAAATTCTCAGTCTGCCTCCATTCATACTGCACCTGTGTGCTGGATTTAGAGACTGCCAGACAATGCACACAAATATGCATCAAAAGAACAAATAAAGCTGTAAATAGTAACATAAGTAAATGAAATACACCGTGGAAAGCTACCAAATTATTGTGTTAAGGTTTACAAAATGTCTTGCTGGTCTGTCTTCATCAAAGAAAAAATTTAAAATTTGATGTACCATTAAAATAGAATTTGATTTTAAATCATCTATATAGACATACCATCTTCAGTCACAGTCTATTTTATTCCATGTCATCATTCCTCATGTATCTAATTCTGTAAATATCTCATTAATATTCACAGTTCACTTTAGAGTAGGTCTTCTTAGATCCTATGTAAGAAGTAGTAAAAGAATGATTGCTCAACGATTTAGTAAACCTGATTAGCTGTGGAAGGATTTCCAGTATTTGCAGAGAAATGCCAATCAGTGACAATAAGGAAAAGTTACACAATACCCATATCCCAGAAAGTGATCATGTTATCTGGCTGTGCCCACATATTAAAAGGAAATAAACATAGGTAGCTTAAATGTTCAACGCTCATAGTTATATAGCATGGTCATTGCGTTCTTTAATGCTCTTTTGTGAATAATATAGATTTTGATTATGTGTTTCTCTTTATATCCCTGACTATCCTAGTACTTGCTCTGTAGGTCAGGCTGACATTGAACTCACATCTGTTTGTCTCTGCCTCCCAAGTGCTTGGATAAAAGCCAGGTGCAAACACCCCATAGCATTAATATGGATTCTTTTTTATTAAATATATTCTATATTTATATTTTATTTCCCTTTTTCTGATTCCCTGCCCCCCAAAGGTCCCACATGCCCCTTTCCCTCCCCGTTTTCCCGCATCCACCCTTTCCTACTTCCCTATTATGGTATTCCCCTACACTAATGCTATGAGCCTTTCCAGAACCAGGGTCCACTCCTTCTTTCTTATCAAACATCATTTGGTATGTGGATTGTGTCTTTGGTGTTCCAAGATTCTAGGCTAATATCCACTTATCAGTGAATGCATACCATGGGTATTCTTTTGAGACTGTGTTACCTCACTTAGTATGACGTTCCCCAGCTCCATCCATTTCTCTAAGAATTTCATGAATTCATTGTTTCAAATGGCTGAATAGTACTCCAGTGCGTGCGTGTGTGTGTGTGTGTGTGTGTGTGTGTGTGTGTGTTTGTGTTTGTGTGTTTGTGTGTGTGTATCACATTTTTTGTACCCATTCTTCTGTTGAGGGACATCTGGGTTCTTTCCAGCTTCTGGCTATTATAAATAAGGCTGCTATGAACATAGTGGAGCATGTATCCTTATTGCATGTTGGGGAATCTTATGGGTATATGCCCAGGAGTGGTATGGCTAGGTCCTCCGGATGTATCATGTCCAGTTTTCTGAGGAACTGCCAGACTGATTTCCAGAGTGGTTGTACCAGCTTGCAGTCATCAGCAGTGGAGGGGTGTTCCTCTTTCTCCACATCCTCGCCAGCACCTGCTGTTTCCTAAGTTTTTAATCTTACCCATTCTGAATGGTATATGTTATACCTCAGGGTTGTTTCAATTTGCATTTCTCTAATGCCTAAAGATATTGAACATTTTTAAGGTGTTTCTGAGCCATCTGAATTTCTTCAGGTGAAAAGTCTTTGTTTAGCTCTGTACCCCATTTTTTGATATGGTTACTTGGTTTTCTGGGGTCTAACTTCTTGAGTTCTTTGTATACACTGGATATTAGCCCTCTGTCAGATGTAGGGTTGGTGAAGATCTTTTCCCAATTTGTTGGTTGTCAATTTGTCCTTTTGACAGTGTCTTTTGCATTGCAGAAACTTTGTAATTTTATAAAGTCACATTTGTCTATTCTTGATCTTAAAGCATAAGCTATTGGTGTGCTGTTCAGGAACTTTCCCCCTGAGCCACGGTCCTCAAGGGTCTTCCCCAGTTTCTTTTCTATTAATTTTAGTGTGTCTGGTTTAATGTGGAGGTCCTTGATCCACTTGGAGTTGAGCTTAGTACAAGGAGATAAGAGTGGAACAATTCTCATTCTTCTACATATTGACCTCCAGTTGAGCCAGCACCATTTGAGAAAAAGGATATCTTTTTTTCCACGAGATGTTTTCAGCTCCTTTGTCAAAGATCAATTGGCCATATGGGTGGGTTCAATTCTGGGTTTTCAATCCTATTCCATTGATCCACCTCCCTGTCACTGTACCAATACCATGAAATTTTTAACACTACTGCTCTGTAGTATTGCTTGAGGTCCGGGATATTGATTCCCCCAGAAGATCTTTTTACTGTTGATGATAGTTTAACTATCCTGGGTTTTTGTTATTCCAGATGAATTTGAGTATTGCTCTTTCTAACTCTTTGAAGAACTGAGTTAGGATTTTGATGGGGATTGCAGGAATCTGTATGTTGCTTTTGGCAAGATTGTGATTTCTATCCATATCAATCCTGCCAACCCATGAGCATGGAAGATTTTTCCATTTTCTGAGGTCTTCCATTTCCTTCTTTAGAGCTCTGAAGTTTTTGTCATACAAATCTTTCACTTGCTTTGTTAGAGTCACACCAAGATACTTTATATTGTTTGTGGCTATTGTGAAGGGTGTCATTTCTCTACTTTCTTTCTCAGCCTGCTTATCCTTTGACTATAGGAAGGCTACTGATTTGCTTGAGTTGATTTTATAACCAGCAATTTTGCTGAAGTTGTTTCTCAGCTGTAGGAGTTCTCTGGTGGAGTTTTTTGGGTCACTTAAATATACTATCATATGATCTACGAATAGTTTGACTTCTTCCTTTCCAATTTGCATCCCTTTGACTTCCTTTTGTTGTCGAATTGCTCTAGCTAGTACCTCAAGTAATATATTGAAAAGATATAAAAGCTGGGCGTGGTTGCATATGCCTGTAATCCCAGCACTTGGGAGGCAGAGTCAGGCAGATTTCTGAGTTCAAGTCCAGCCTAGTCTACAGAGTGAGTTCCAGGACAGCCAGGACCACACATAGAAACCCTGTTTCAAAAAAACAAAAAAAAAAGAAAAGAAAAAGAAAAAAGTAAAAGAAAAAATGAAAAAGAAAGAAAAAGAAAAAGAAAAAGAAAAAGAAAAGAAAAAGAAAAAGAAAAAGAAAAAGAAAAAGAAAAAGAAAAAGAAAAAGAAAAGAAAATAATATGGTGAGGGTTGCAGCCTTGTCTAGTCCCTGATTTTAGTGGGATTGCTTCAAGTTTCTCTCCATTTATTTTGATGTTGGCTACTGGTTTGTTGTATATTGCTTTTACTATATTTAGGTATGGGACTTGAATTCCTGTTCTTTCTAGGACTTTATTATGAAAGGATGCTGAATTTTGTCAAATGATTTTTCAGCATCTAATGAGAAGACCATGTGGTTTTTTTCTTTTAGTTTGTTTATGTAGTGGATTAGATTGATGGATTTCAGTATATTGAACCATCCCTGCATCCCTGGGATGAAGCCTACTTGATCATGGTGAATGATCATTTTGATGTGCTCTAGGATTCTGTTGGCAATAATTTTATTTAATATTTTTGCATCAATATTCATAAAGGAAATTGTCCTGTAGTTCTCTTTCTTTGTTGCATTTTTGTGTGGTTTTGGTATCAGAGTAATTGTGGTTTCATAGAACAAGTTGGGCAGTGTCCCTTATGTTTCTATTTTGTGGAATAGTTTGAAGATTATTGGTGTTAAGTCTTCTTTGAATGTCTGGTAGAATTCCCTTTTCATTTCTAATTTTATTAATTTGAATACTGTCTCTGTGCCCTTTGGTAAATCTGGCTAAGGGTTTATCTATCTTGTTTATTTTCACATAGAACCAGCTCCTGGTTTTGTTGATTCTTTATATGGTTCTTTTTGTTTCAACTTGATTGATTTCAGCCCTGAGTTTGATGATTTCCTGTCTTCTACTCCTCTTGGGTGAAATAGCTTCTTTTTGTTCCAGAGCTTTTCATGTGTGCCATTAAGTTGCTAGTATATGCTTTCTCCTGTTTCTTTTTGGAGGCACTCAGTGCTATGAGTTTTCCTCTTAGCACTGCTTTCATTGTGTCCAATAGCTTTGGGTATGTTTTGCCTTCATTTTCATTAAATTCCAAAGATTTCGATTTCTTTCTTTATTTCTTCCTTGACTAAGGTATCATTGAGTAGAATATTTTTCAGTCTCCATGTGTATGAGGATTTTCTGTTGTATTTGTTGTTATTGAAAACCACTCTTACTCCATGGTGGTCAGATAGGAATCTTGGGATTAGTTTGATCTTATATTTGTTGAGCTCTGACTTGTGACGAATTATATGGTCGATTTTGGAGAAGGTACCATGAGGTGCAGAGAAAAAGGTATAGTCTTTTGCTTTAGGATGAAATGTTATATATATATATATATATATATATATATATATATATATATATGTTAAATCCAATTGGTTCAAAGTTTCAATGAGTTTCCCTGTGTCCCTGTTTAGTTATGTTTTCCTGATAGGCCCATTGAGGATAGTGGAGTTTTGAGGTCCCCCACAATTATTGTGTTAGGTGCAATGTGTGCTTTCTTTCTTTCTTTCTTTCTTTCTTTCTTTCTTTCTTTCTTTCTTGCATTAGTAAAGTTTCTTTTATGAATGAGGGTATCCTTGCATTTGGAGCATAGATTTTTAATATTGTGAGTTCTTCTTGGTGTATTCTTCCTTTGACCAGCAAGAAGTGACCTTCTGTGTCTCTTTTGATGACTTTAGGTTGAAAGTCAATTTTATATATTAGAATGGCTTTTCGAGCTTGCTACCTGAGACCAAGGTAAAATTGTAAAATTGTCTTCTAGCATTTTACTCTAAGGTGGCATTTGTATTTGACCCTGAGGTGTGTTTCCTGTATATACCAAAATGTAGGATCCTGTTTCCATATCCAGTCTGTTACTCTATGTCTTTTTATTGGGGAATTGATTCCATTGAGGTTAAGAGATATTAAGGAATAGTGATAATATCTTCCTGTCATTTTTTTAATTTTTATTTTCTATATTCTATGTTTACAATCCAAAGGCTTTCCCCTTTCCCAGTTCCCCCCCACCATACGTCCCATAATTCCTCTCCCTCCCCCAATTATTCCCCAATCATCCCCCCTCCCGCCACGGTTTCTCTACAAAACTGGATCCAAACTTTACAGGCCCATGGTCCTCTCCTTTTTTCTTGTTGGGAATCATTTGACGTGCTAATTGTGCCTTAAGTATTTACAGCTTCTGGGCTCATTAATATCCACATATCAGTGATTGCATTTCATGTGTATTCTTTTGTGATTGGGTTAGCTCACTGAAGATGATATTTTCCAGGTCTAACCATTTACTTACAAATTGCATGAATTCATTATTTTTCATTGCTGAGTAGTATTTCATTGTATAAATATGCCACATTTTCTGTCTCCATTCTTCCTTTGAGGGATATTTGGGCTCCTTCCAATTTCTGGCTATTATAAACAAAGCTGCTATAAACATAGTGGAGCATGTGTCTTTATTGTATGCAGGGGAATCCTCTGGGTATATGCCCAGGAATGGTATGCCAGGGTCATCTGGTAGTGACAGGCCCAATTTTCTGAGGAACCACCAAACTGATTTCCAGAGCGGTTTTACCATTTTGCAATCCCACCAACAGTGGAGGAGTATTCCTCTTTCTCCACATCCTCGCCAGCACTTGTTGTCTCTTGAGTTTTTAATCTTAGCCTTTCTGACTGGTGTGAGGTGGAATCTCAGGGTTGTTTTGATTTGCATTTCCCTGGTGACTAATGATGTTGAACATCTCTTAAGGTGTTTCTGGGCCATCCGAATTTCTTCTGGTGAAAATTCTTTGTTTAGCTCTGTACCCCAGTTTTTGATAGGGCAATTAGACAACATAAGGAAGTCAAAGGGATACAAATTGGAAAGGAAGAAGTCAAACTACCATTATTTGCAGACAATATGATAGTTTACTTAAGCAACCCAAAAAACTCCACCAGAGAACTTCTACAGCTGATAAACAACTTCAGCAAAGTGGCTGGTTATAAAATTAACTCAATCAAATCAGTAGCCTTCTTGTACTCAAAGGACAAGCAGGCTGAGAAAGAAGTTAGGGAAATAACACCCTTCACAATAGCCACAAACAACATAAAATACCTTGGTGTAACTCTAACCAAACAAGTGAGAGATCTGTATGACAGGAACTTCAAGTCCTTGAAGAAAAAACTCGAAGAAGACCTCAGAAGATGGAAAAATATTTCTTGCTCCTGGATTGGCAGGATCAATATACTAAAAATGGCCATCTTGCCAAAAGCAATATACAGATTCAATGCGATCCCCATCAAAATCCCAACTCAATTCTTCATAGATCTAGTAAGAGCAATTCTCAAATTAATCTGGAGCAACAAAAAACCCAGGATAGCTAAAACTATTCTCAACAATAAAAGGACTTCTGGGGGAATCAATATCCCTGACCTCAAGCAGTACTACAGAGCAATTGTGTTAAAAACTGCATGGTATTGGTACAGCAACAGGCAAGTAGATCAATGGAATAGGATTGAAGACCCAGAAATTAACCCACAGACTTATGGACACTTGATCTTTGATAAAGGAGCCACAACCATCCGGTGGAATAAAGATAGCCTTTTCAACAAATGGTGCTGGTTCAACTGGATGTCAACATGCAGAAGAATGCGAATTGACCCACTCTTATCTCTGCACTAAGTTCAACTCCAAGTGGATCAAGGACCTCCACATAAAACCAGACACACTGAAACTATTAGAAAAGAAACTTGGGAAGACCCTGGAGGACATGGGCACAGGGGGAAAGTTCCTGAACAGAACACCAATAGCTTATGCTCTAAGATCAAGAATTGACAAATGGGACCTCATAAAATTACAAAGTTTCTGCAAGGCGAAGGACACTGTCAGAACTACAAAACAGCAACCAACAAAGTGGGAAAAGATCTTCACCAACCCTACATCCGACAGAGGGCTAATATCCAATATATACAAAGAACTCAACAAATTAGACTGCAAAGAACCAAATTCCTGTCATTTTTGATGTTATTTTTTTTGAGTGGTTATCTTCTTTTGAGTTTAATGGAAGCGGGTTACTATCTTGCTTTTTCCAGGGTGTAGTTTCCCTCCTTGTATTGGAGTTTTTCTCCTATTATTCTTTGTAGGCCTAGTTAGTGGAAAGATATTGTGTAAATTTGGTCTTGTCATGGAATATTTTGATTTCTCCATCTATGTTGATTGAGTGTTTTGTTGGGTATAGTAGTCTTGGCTGACATTTGTGTTCTCTTTGGGTCTGCATGAGATCTGCCCAGGATCTTCTAGCTTTCATGGTCTCTGGTGAGATGTCTGGTGTGTTTCTGATAGGTCTTCCTTTATATGTTAACTGGCCTTATTCTCTTACTGCCTTTAATATTCTTTCTTTGTTTAGTACTTTTAGGATTTTGATTATTATGTGATGGGATGTATTTCTGTTCTGGTCCGGTCTGTTTGGAGTTCTGTAAGCTTCTTGTATATTCATGGGCATCTCTATCTTTAGGTTAGGGAAGTTTTCTTCCATAATTTTTTGAAGGTATTTGCAGGCCCTTTAAATTGTAGTTCTTCACTCTCATCTATACCTATAATCCTTAGGTTTGGTCTTGTGTTCTTGATTTCCTGGATGTATGGGTTACAACCTTTTTGCATTTTACATTTTCTTTGACTGTGGAGTCAATGGTTCCTATGGTATCTTCAGCATCTGAGATTCTTACTCCCATCTCTTATATTCTGTTATTGATATTTGCATCTACCATCCCTGATTTCTTCCCAAGGTTTTCTATCTCCAAAGTTGTCTCCCTTTGTGATTTCTTAGTTGTTTCTACCTCTGTGTTTAGATCTTGGATGGTTTTGCTCAGTTCCTTCACTTGTTTGTTTGTGTTTTCTTGCAATTCTTTAAGAATTTTTGTGTTTCCTCTTTCATGACTTCTGCCTGTTGACTCAATTTCTCCTGCATTTCTATAAGTGATTTTTTCATTTCCTCTTTATTGGCTTCTGTCTGTTGATCCATATTCTCCTGGAATTCTTTAAGTGATTTTTGTGTTTGCATTGTAAGGTCTTCTACCCTATTCATGTTCCCCTGCATTTCTTTAAGAGATTTTTTTATGTCATTTTGTGTTCCCCTAGCAGCATCATGACCAGTGCTTTTAAATCCAACTCTTGTTTTTCTGGTGTGTTGGGGTATTCAGTACTTGCTGTGGTTGGAGTATTGGGTTCAGATGCTGTCATACTGGCTTGATGTCTGGTAGTAATGTTCCTATGTTTGTCTTTTGCCATCTGTTTATCTCTAGAGTTAGTTGGTCTTGTTGTTACTGGTTGATGTTTGAAGCTCCTGTGAGCCTGGGGTTTGGCGCTGCTGTTTTAGAGGGCATCCGTGCTCCTGAGGTAGAGACTGGAAGTTTTCTGCTACTGGGCTCTGAAATAACCTCCTCAGTTCTGGAGGAGCCTAGATGTTAGTGCTCCCAGTCCACTGGGCCCTGTCTGGTTATTTGTCTGTGGTGCCCTGAGGCAAGATGTCAGCCTCAGGCTGTACTCTAGGAATAGACCCCCGAGCAAGTTGGTGCCCTCCCAGGTTAGTCAGAGACTGCCTGCTGAGCTGATCTGGCTCTGGGTGCACTGCTGAGCTGTTGGTGCACAGACCTCACACCGCAGTGCTGCTCTGGCTCTGGGTGCTGGCAAGAGCCTGACTGGGTAGTCAATGTTAGGCTAAGACTCTGTCCATGCACCTGGCCCCAGCTGCTAGCTGCCCTCAGTGACTGGAGGCAAGATGGCACCCTCTGCAAGCCAATGGAGCTGGACCCCTGCGGTCAGTGGGAGCGGAGCTGTCAGTGCACAGACCTCCCGCTGCCGAGCTGCTCTGGCTCTGGGTGCTGCCAAGAGCCTGACAGGGTAGTCGATGTTAGGCTAAGACTTTGTCCACGCACCTGGCCACAGCGGGCAGCCGCCCACAGTGCCTCAAGGCTTAATAAAGATTCTTAAAATGTTAAATGTATAAAGCTCCTAATGCAAACTATCTATCAAATCTGGGTCCCTATAAAGAGACCATATCTTAAAATAGTATAAATAAAAGAAGTGTAAGAAATGGACTTCAGGCCTGCAAGATCCTTCCAGCTGCTAGGGCTGCTATGACCACTTGAAAGCCATCAGTGTTCAGATTCATTTCTTTGAGTCAGTGAACCCCAGCACCTACTCCATCGAGAAGCTGTTATTCTTCAAGCAGGAGACAGTGATGCAGAACCACATCTGTGAGCACATCATTGCCACCATAGAAGGAAGAATAAAGCATGGCTGTGATCAAAGAGATCTAGGCAATTGTCCAGTGTTTATAGTTCTTCAGTGACCAGAGTGGGGGAAGGCGGTGCCCTGGCAGGTCCCTTCTCCTGAGTGACAAGACACACACCTGCATAGTATAGAGTAGAGTTTATTGAGGGCAAGGGATTGGAGTTAAAGTGGTAGTAGAGGCAGAGAACGGCAGAGAGAAGAAGAAAGTAGAGAAGTGGAGGCTGGCCATGACCACATGGAGAGAGAGGGGAGGGAGCAGAGCCCAAGAGGGGCAAGAGAGGACAGAGAGACCTAAAATATAAGAAAAATAGAGGGAAAAAGATTTTCTCAACAGAAAAATGACGTTTATAGCAGCTGGCTACATGATGCAGTGTATTTATTTCTTAGAAGGTAGGTGGTTTTGCATTGTATAGATGGGGCCTTAACAGAAAGCTGACAAACATCTCATAGCTACATCATGTAATAAAACAACGAGCACAAAAACATAGAATTTTCTTGTTTTTTCCTTAATTTTTGTCTGAATGGTTTTGTTTTGCCCAATTGCACAAAATAAAGAGGATATTTTTATTGTCTGGCATTACAAAAATGTAGAATTTTAAGGATATTCAGAATGCAGGACAGTAGATATTTATTGTTTTTTTATAATATTATAGAGTTTCAATGATTTGGAACTCGGGTGAAATATTAGAGCAAGGTAGAGGTGGCACCTGTTTTTAATCCCACAGGAGACAGAAGCAGGAAGATATCTGTATATCTAGACCAGTGATGATTTATACAGTGTTGCCAGGGCAGGACGCCCTGCTGTTAAGATGAAGCTCCATGGAAAGGAGAGTCTAAAATCCAAAATGACAACTTTTATCTTAAAGATACTATGTACATTTATGCTTAATAATAAATGGAAATTCTCTTAGTAATTTAAAAGATAAATGCACTTCAGTCATAAATTATACAAAGAGAAAAAGTGCTATACTTATATTTATACATGTAAAATATGTTTCAACTTACAATATGAAACATAATGCTTTTGTTTGTTTGCCAAGAAACATTTTTCCCTTGAAAAGATACATTCTGTTAGTCAATGTAAGGGCTCAAATTTAGGGCTGTGGTGGGGTTGCTGGATTTTATCTTTCCCAGAGAAGAAAAACAACCAAGTCGGGATCCAGGGATCACTGGACAAGATAATGAAAAACAATACTGTTAAGCTTATTAACTGCATTGCATGTTAATTATCAGCTTGGAAATACAGAACACAAATACCTTTTGTCTGAGGAGAGAAATCAAACAAATACACACATTACAGAGACTTTTTGATAATATTTTAAATTTAAAAAAACAGAGGTTTAATGCCAAATGAGGTCTAAACTTGTTACACCATCACAGTATCTAACTGGATATGCTAACAGACAATTGTTTAATTTACTGACATGGATTGGGGACTTACTGCCCCCACTGAGGTAGGGCCCCATGGGAGAACTGGCAATGGCTTAACATAGTACATGATATATGACTCAGGCCAAGACTTCTCAGCAAATGCAATATTGCTTGAGAATATGTTTTATGCACAAAGATGGAAAGGATTTAAATAAAGTTGAAAACAGAAGATATTATATTAAGAGAGAAAAGGAAGAATAAATACATCCACAAAGACAGTTATCTCCAAAGAATGTAGAAAGAAACAAAGGTAGGCATAAACATTGTCAAGGGTACATAAATAGAAATTAAATAAATTCCTGACTTTGATTCTGATCCTTAGTGCTGGGACCCTTAGGGCAATGACCTAAGTTTGAACACAGAGTTAGCCAAAAGCTAAACACTGAAAGATCCCTGGCCTTATACTCTTACTATTTATTAAGCACTGGTTTCTTTTTTCTTCACCTCTCTGTGCTTTATAAGTGCTCTAATCTTTAACTCTCAGTGCTTTATTAACCACTTGATTCTTAACTCTTACTGTTCTGTGCTTTAGGAAGCACTAGGAATTTAACACTTCCTTACTGTTCTGTGCTTTAATAAGTTGCATTTTCTGGAGATGAACACATGTTGTTAGCAGTAGGGAACTAAGTAGAGGGTTTATTGCTAGAGCTCCTTTCTTTGATGAGGCAGTAAGGGGCCCCTCACTGGCCAGGTGAGACTTTCAGAGCTCATTACCTCCTTTTAGAACAGGGAGAAAAGAGAAGGAAAGAAAGAAGTCACACACACACAGACACACACACACACACACACACACACACACACACACAGTGAAGCAGAAGTGCCTACACCACATTTCTTTATTACAATAAGCTTTTTCTATCTTTTAGACAAAAAGTTCTATATATAAGAGTGTTGTGGATAGTCCTGGTGCTGTTTGTAATTTGATGCTAATTCAGATTCTCCAAGAGGGGCTACCTAGGATGAGGAGTGACCAGAACTTCATGTAACCCTTCTAATATATAAAGAAACCAATCACTGGCCTGGTGAGTGGGAGTTCCGTGTTGTAGAGAGGAAGAGAAGTGGCAGGAGAGAGATACAGGCTTTTGGACAGGACAGAGGGAGGACAAGATGTAGCTACAAGTGGCACCCATTTTTGATGGCCAGAGGATTTAGATTTAATGTGGCTTATAAAACTAGTATAGTAGCAGTTGTGCCCAGTGATTGAGATACCATTGATTCTGAACTAAGTCTGTTTGGTGTTTTCCTTTACATGGTGGCTCACCTGTGTTCCAGAGACAAAGGTACAGCATCAAAGCGTGGGTTAACAAGAAGTTCACCACAATAGACCTTCAGAATTTTAAAGCATGGACTTGGTGTGGTAGCGACCCACCAATAGGAACTTAACCAGCTGGGTGGAGAGATTTCAGAGCTCTGAGTCAGAGAATCTCCACAAGATGAGAACAGGCCAGTCATGTCTGCCAATGCTTGGCTGGCAAGCACACAGGGGCCTGCAGGTGTAAGGTGAATTGAACTTTTTAATATTTCCTGCAACAAAAGAGAGAATTACCTCATAGATAAAATGTTGCATAAAGGCAGAGGTATAGACAGATATTAATGAGTTCAAAACTATTTTTCATTCTGCATGCTCATTATAAATTCAAAACAACAGATTTTATTTTTATTTCTATCAACAAGAAATTTGCTCAATAGGATACTCTAATGCCCAGATATACTTAGGCTATGTAAAGGCATATCAGCTGCCAGAAGCAATCCTAAAATAAAGTCTTTCGGGACCTTGCCTCCCAGAGCTAGTCAGTCTAAAGCTGTGCAAAAAGGTGGGCCACATCACTCCCTAGCCTTATCCCCTCCTAGATGGCTCCTGACACTTGGGAAACAAAGACAGAGACAGGTAGATTTCTTGTGACTTGGAGGCCAGCCTGATCTACAGACTAAGTCAAAGTCAGTCAGGGCTACAGAGAGAAAACCTGTTTCCAGAAGTAATAACAAACATATGTTATTGTAAAGAAGAATATTTTGACTCCATAAAATCTTGTTTGGGATTATCAAAATGAAAATGGCTATATGCTCAATGATAGCAGTGATATATACTGCCCTTCCCATTTAAGAGAGATCAAAATGGAGCAGAACAATTAGATCCATCTATACTTAATAATGGTGTCAAACTGCTAATATGCATTAATAACAAAAATATGTTGTGAGGAGAGAGAGGGGTTTTGTTTATGTCAACAGAAAATGAAAAAGGGCTTTGGATTCCATCAAAAATAACAATAAGATTAAATAGAGGGAGATCTCCTGATGAGGTTGGCTGCATAATGACAGGAGAAAATAAAGGACAAAATGAACCAGTAGTGTCTAATGCTAAGCCTTCTACTGAAACAACTCTGAAACTGACTGGAACACGTATATGTTTCCAGCCAGAACTTTAACTTACATGGCCACTAAATCCTGATGACTACAGAATTCCTTTTTTAAAGATTTTTTTAAGTATATGAGTACACTGGTGCTGTTTTCAGACACACCAGAGGAGGGCATAGGATCACATTAGAGATGGTTGTGAGCCATCATATGGTTGCTGGGAATTGAACTCTGGGCCTCTGGAAAAGTAGCCCGTGCTCTTAATCACTGAGCCACTGCTCCAGCCCAACTGCAGAATTCTTATGACTTATTGTTACATACCATCCCTTGGGATGGCAGGAATGGAGACTTACATTATAGTTTGGTTATATACTCAAAATAGCTCAAAGAGAGAGGCAGAGTTCTTCTTGCTCAGATGGAGAGTGGAAAATCTTCTTAGACTAAACTCTGCTCCTTGCACATTCCATAAAGTACTAGGGATACTACTTGTAAGAAATTATGTTTCAGAAACTGACAAGTAAGGAAAAAGCCCTAACAAGATCTGACCTCGTGGATGCTAGGACAGCTTATACTGCTTCAGAGAACTTCCATGCCATTCCTCAGGAATCTTACTTCCAGAAGAGCTTCAGGAAGCTGCTGACCCTAGACAATTCCAATTTGTCCAGCCTTACAGACTGATCCAGTTAGGGTTTCACTTAAGCCTGAACTTTCAGATCACCAAGAGACTGGGCTACAAATGCTACATCTAGCATTCTTAAGATTAACCATTTCCCTAATTTTGTGGGTCCTCTTAGTTACAGAACTTTATTGACTCCCTTACAAAAAAGGATGAGGTATTAACAGATACTCCTGGATTTTGAGTTTTGTTTTCTTTCCCTGCTGATGAGATGCCTCTTGGGTCCCTCACTACCACTAGGGATCTGCCTCCCAGTTTATAGCCCAGATGTTTGCCAGCTTAACAACTGAATCACACTTGAGATCCCATTAGTGACTACCCATAATGTTTTTCCTTTATGTTTCCCTCTGTTGGTACTAGGACCTCTGAAAACTGTGACATAACATAGGTGACAGTGTGACCTGTATACCTGTTGCCAATGCAACAGTCAACATATTCCCAGAATCCATTGGGATCACCTTTACCTGTTACCATGTCACCATCTATACATATAAGAGGTGTACCCCACACATACACACACACACTCTTCCTCTCTTCTCTTTCCACTGCCACCTTTGCATTTCCCCTCTCAATAAACCTCATATGGAACTGTTTGACCTGATGCCGTATTTCTGGAGCTGCAGCTGCCCACCAATCCCAATACCCAGTAAGGGAATAGTTTTTATGGTTAAAGAAGGCTTTGGCCTAGCTTGACATGGCTGTGTCCTCAGAGGCTCTGCCGGACCTTACAAATACAGAGTCAGATGCTTGCAGTCAAACATTGGACTGAGTGGAGGGACCCCAATGGAGTAGTCAGAGAAAGGACTGAAGGAACTGAAGGGGTTTCTAACACCATAGAATGTACAACAATATCAACCAATCAGACCCTCCAGAGCTCACATGTACTAAACTACAAACCAAAGAGTAAACATGGAGGGACCCATGGCTCCAGCTACATATGTAGCAGAGGATGGCCTTGTAGGACATCAAAGGGAGGAGATGTCCTTGGTCCTGTGAAGGCTCAGTAGATGTCCCAGCATAGGGGAATGTGGGGAAGGTGAGAGTGGTGTGGGTGGAGGAACACCCTCATAGAAGCAGGGGGAGAGAGGATGGGACCTGGTTTCCTGGAGGGGGGAAATGGGAGAGGGAATAACATTTGAAATGTAAATAAAGGAAATAACCAATAAAAAAGAGAAGGCTTTGACAATACATATGATTAGTTTGTTTCTAGTTCTGGTTATGATTTTAGAAGTTAACTACATGACAGTAAGCTCTACTTTTCTTGGAATGATGATATATGTAATTTAAAAGCCATCTCCAATTAGTTATTGGTTTTCTGCTAAATAAGTAATTCCAATTTTTCTAGCTTATCCACTGGATCATCCTGTCACCCAGAAACGTTTACATAAACCCTTTGCTGGAAGCAATATCACTGTCATTAAGTGCCCTGTGCAAAGTTCTCCTTTTTAATCTGGACTTCACACCTATGTTAATATTGCTCCTTTTGCTATTCTGGACAACGGTTCAATAGGTGCCCTTACTGATTTTTCTTTTTGTGATATTTATTGTGCCAATTGTGTTATAACCAATTATATAAATCAACCATTTGTTCCTGGTAATATTTTGATTGTTCAGTAACCTGCTTATGTTCCTTTGACAGTAAACATGTCTCAGCCATGATTTATTTGATGACTGGCATTTATACTATGTAGATTGTGATAAACCCCCTGTCTTGGCCCAAATGCTTTATTGCTGTGTCATATTGAGAGTTACAGGCTTGATCTCCATGGCACCCTCTGATGTTCCTTCCAGCAAAGAGTTGATCCATCTGATCCACACTGCAGAATATTAGCAAACTTTCTAAAAAGGTTTCTATTGTTATTTTTACATAAGCAAAGAATGATAAAGGCACTTCATGTAGAATAATGTTTTAGTGGAAATTATGAATGGGAACTCAAATTTAAAATATTTAGGTTAAAATATTTAGGGTTAAAATGTGGTTGCTCCTTTTCTCAATTCTGTTCAATCTTATGTTCCTAAAATGTATTTCTTGTCTTTTCTGATTGATCTCGAAATTCTGTCAGTCTGGTTCTCAATTGTTTTATTCTCTTTTGAGTGCTCATTTGCCAAGTAAGATTGGGTCCCCATGCTGTGACTCATGATGTCCTATACCTTTCCTTAAAACATAAAAGACGGTTAGAGTCACAAAAGTATCTTGGGTGTGACTCTAACCAAACAAGTGAAAGATCTGTTTGACAACAACTTCAGGTCTCTGAAGAAAGAAATCAATGAAGACCTCAGAAGGTGGAAAAATCTTCCATGCTCTTGAACTGGCAGTATTAACATAGTAAAAATGGCCATCTTACCAAAAGCAATATACATATTCAATGCAATCCCCACCAAAATCCCAAATCAATTCTTCATAGAGTTAGATAGAGCAATTCTCAAATTCATCTGGAATAACAAAATACACAGGATAGCTAAAACTATTCTCAACAGTAAAAGAACTTCTGGGGGGATCAGTATCCCGGACCTCAAGCAGTACTACAGAGCAATAGTGTTAAAAAAACTGCATGGTATTGGAACAGTGACAGGCAGGTAGATCAGTGGAATAGGATTGAAGACCCAGAAATGAACGCACACACCTATGGTCACTTGATCTTTGCTTTTGACAAAGGAGCTGAAACCATCCAGTGGAAAAAAGATAGCCTTTTCAACAAATGGTGCTGGCTCAACTGGAGGTCAGCTTGCAGAAGAATGTGAATTGATCCATTCTTATCTCCTTGTACTAAGCTCAACTCCAAGTGGATCAAGGACCTCCACATAAAACCAGACACACTGATACTAATAGAAAAGAAACTGGGAAAGACCCTTGAGGACATGGGCACAGGGGAAAATTTCCTGAACAGAACAACAATAGCTTATGCTCTAAGATCAAGAATTGACAAATGGGACCTCAAAAAATTGCAAAGTTTATGTAGGGCAAAGAACACTGTCAAGAGAACAAAAGGGCAACAAACAAATTGGGAAAAATCTTCCAACAACTCTACATCTGACAGAGTGCTAATAGCCAATATCTACAAAGAACTCAAGAAGTTAGACTCCTGAGAGCCAAACAACCCTATTAAAAATGGGGGACAGAGCTAAAGAATTTTCACCTGAGGAACTTTGGGTGGCTGAGAAGCACCTTAAGAAATGTTCAACATCATTAGTCATCAGGGAAATGCAAATCAAAACAACCCTGAGATTTCACCTCACACCTGTCAGAATGAATAAGATTAAAAACTCAGGAAACAACAGGATGTGGGGAAAGAGGAACACTGTTCCACTGCTGGTGGGATTGCAAGCTGGTAAAACCACTCTGGAAACTACTCTGGTGGCTCCTCACAAAACTGGGCAAGACACTTCTGGAGGACCCTGCTATACCAGTCTTGAGCATATACCCAGAGAATTCCCCAGCATGTAATAAGGATATATGTTCCACTATGTTCATAGCAGCCTTATTTATAAGAGCCAGAAGCTGGAAAGAACCCAGATGTCCATCAACGTAGGAATGGATACAAAAAATATGGTATATATACACAATGGAGTGCTATCCAGCCATTAGAAACAATGAATTCATGAACTTCTTAGATAAATGGAAGGAGCTGGAGAACATCCTAAGAAAGGTAACCCAGTCTCAAAAGAATACCCATGGTATGCACTCACTGATAAGCATATATTAGCCTAAAATCCTGGAATAGCCAAGACCCAGTCCATATATCAAATGATGTCCAAGAAGGAAGGAAGGAGTGGTTCTGTAAAGGCTCAGTGCAGCAGTGTAGTGAAATACCAGAACAGGGAAGTGGGAAGTGGTAGATGGGGGAACAGGGAGAGGGAAGCAGACTTATGGAACTTCTGGGGAGGGCAGAGCCAGGAAAGGGGAAATCATATGAAATGTAAATAAAGAATATATCAAATTAAAAAAAACATGTAAAAAACAGGGAGATGGCAGTGGCCATGCAATGTCTTCAAGGAGTAACATACAAGTGCCTGGCTGATGGGAATCCACATAGCAAGGCTCATGGAAATCCTTCCCACATAGTTAGGTCTGTGGGTGAGTTTTGTCGGCCTCTCTGTTTGCTAACTAGATTGAGTGCTACCAGATCATCTTCGATATGCTGTTTATACTCATAGTTTATTCCCACTTAATTTGATTTTGTCAGTCATGGGCAAGGCCAGGATCATGTAGACTAAAAGCCCGTGGATGATTCCATGGTTTTCTCAAACCACTTTTGAAGTGCAAAAGCTCCTTCTCTTCCCTCTTCTTCTGTTGATTCTCCATGTTACCAATAATCCTGGGTATTGTGGGGCACATAATCATTTCCCTAGAGAAACAGCTACAGACATCCTGAGGAAGCATGCAATAGTTGTGGAGAGCAGTAGATCCTGTTTGCATAACTGTCCTGGGGAAGCTGTGTCTGATCTGCAGAGGCTTAACAATTGCTTGTCGGAAAGACGGTATCTGGACTTGATGGTCACATATCAGGAAAGTTTGCTTGGTACTATGAGCTCGTCCCTGTCTGCAATTAAAAAGAATTGTTGACACATGGGCACTTTTTGATGACTGTGGGGAAAAGTAACTTTTTCTTGTAATTTTAAAAATAGAAGGGGGTGAAGTTATACTCACAGGTGGTTAATCTGTCTCTGACATTGTACAACTCAGATGACAATAGGATTCCACGTGATAAACTACCAGGGCCTGGAGTTTCAGTTGCATCTTGCTGTATACTTCTTTCCATATATGCTTCTCCCAGAAGGGTCATCCCTTGCTTTTCCCTCCAACATTGGGCCATCTGTAATGTCAGCAGTTTCCATACCACCGGACTGTCAGTGCACATGGCCCCCAATCGCTGCTGCCCCTTGCTTCTTCTATACTCACAGCTTAGACAGAATAAAGTCAAGCTGCAGAGCTTGCCAATTAACCAACACCCACAACACTACCAAGTATCCAGGCTCTGGACTGCAAGGTAGCAGACATGTACCAGGCATGCACTCAGGCTGGTGACTCTTAGCTGCAGACCTCAAGGAGCCACAATAGGCCAAATAGAGCACACTGGCTGACACTGGGCCACTTAGCTGGCTTCTTTCCCACCCTTACCCTGACCCTCCCCTGTCCACTGCCCTTGCTGTCCCCCAAGAAGGGCAGAGATGGCAGTGTCAAGAGCAGCCTTGGCAGCACAGAGCTGTGTGCTTGGGAACTCTGCAAGCCAGAGGGGCTGGACAACAGCTGCTATTCCTGCAGCAGCAGCAGCAGTAGCAGCAGCAGAGCCTGAGCCCATGCCACAAAAGGCTGGCTGGCAGCTTTAACTGCTGGAGGGCTAGTTTCCTGGGGGTGGGGGAGGGGGAGGGAGGGGAGAGAGTTTGGGAGAGAGGGAGGGAGGGAGGGGAGGGAGCATGCTGACAGTGAGTTTTGCAAGAAGAGTCACTAAACTTTCATTTTGCTTCAAAACAAACACATTTATTGGGAACAGAACCAGGAACCAGGTGAACTAGCTTCAAAAGTAGCACAAACTGACACCAGGTCTAATGACCAGAGGAAGACCCCATGCCAGTGGGGACATCCCAGCTCAGTCCAGTTGAAGCTTCAGGCCAGGCTGAGCTTGTCAAAGAGGTACTGGGCCAAGCTGTGCTCCGGTGCCCCCATCTGGCACAGGTCTGTCAGGTAGCCGCCCATCTTCTTGAGGACAGGGACCTGCGTCCAGAAAATGTTGCTCCAGGAAGCAGCAGAGGTGGGTATCACCCTTTCCCTTGGCCAGCTCGTGCTGGTTGAGCGGGCGCTGGTTGATGTTCATCTCCATGCAGAAGGAGCATTCCATGGCCCGGAGGCCCCCTTGCCAATTCCTGTGGTCTGGTTTGGAGATGCTGGGCAGAAAAGCATGGTCGCCATGCTTATTCTGCAGGAACACCAACATCTCCACACTGGCCTTGCAGTCATGTGCCTTGCTCAGGAAGAAATGCTTGAAATTCCCCAGGGCCACGTCATCACGGTCAAAGTAGAAGGCCATAGACAGGTACATGTAGGAAGCATGGAGCAGCAGGCAGATATGGGTGTTGATGGCATCCTCACAGCAGTGGTCATAGTTCTGTTGCATGTGTGAGGGCGCTTAGGTCATGGAGGCCGCTCGAATACAAACACAGTCTCAGCATTACCTGTACCTGCTCAGAGGGGCAGAGCGGGCTCAAAGGGCAAGGGACAGCTGTCCCGGAGTCCCTCTGAAGAGAGGAAGCGTCCCAGTGGGGGCAGGAAGCAGAGGCCTCAGGCGGCTCTGAGGCAGCCCCATGTGCCTGCATGTGCGCCTGCGCCTGTGCATGCCTGTGTGCCTGCCCTCCCACCAGCGGCCATACTGGCAATGAAGGTTGGCGCCTGATGATGAAATCATTTCAGCACCAGGGCTTAGAGAGGGAGGGGCCGGGTCAGGAGTGCTGCTGTGGTCCATGGCAGTGTCCACTGCTGGGCCCCGACTGGCCTGCACCACATACTTTAAACGACTGTATGGATAATCTGCAACATTTTAGACTAAATCCTCTGGATGCTTTACAAAGTCAGTTCTCTGATTAACCCCAAAATGTTAGTGCTTTCACCTTTCTGCTCTTTACTTTCTTTAGAAACATTTAGAATCAGAATGCGCTGTTGGAATGACCTCAACTACTATTCACTTGACCCTGTGAGAACAGGTCAAGAGTCAGGTTGAAAGGTCATCAGGGCTCAGTTCTGTCAGTAGACCAAGCAACCATGTGATGTCTTCTGCATCCATCCATAGATGTCAAAATACAAGATTTTAAAATTTGTTTTCAGGAGTACAGTAATACTTGCCGTTGTTGTTGTTGTTGTTGTTGTTGTTGTTGTTGTTGTTGTTTTATGGATGAGGAGGGTACCTGTAAAGCAGAAGCTTTGATGCCTCTCTGTGGATCCTATAATGATCCATGGCAGCTCAAAACCATCCAACATTCTTTTTACTCCCATTGCCAATAAAGTAGCTTTTTGTTGTTTATAATAAAACTGTTATCAGAAGTTGACCAAAAACTAGCATGAGGAATGTACTTTTGTTGTCATTGTGAACATATGAGAAACATTACCACAATCCCTTAAGCAAAGGCTGATATTGCCCTGAATTCACTAATATCACAAGTAAAATGGACTTAAAATCCCCTCTGCATAACCTATTTTTCTATGTAGGATATAACAGTATCTCCATTTGCCTATTTTACAGTAGTTTTTTTAATTCTGAAGGGAACATGCAGCACTAGGATTTTCTTTCTTTTTCTTCTGATTTTAACCCCTTTTCCAAAATGTATAGCTACTTTGGGGCCTTTAGTTATGTGTTTTCTGTTGGGAATGTTCATTATTATAGGTTCAAATGTATACATCGATTTCTGAACCAATAAATAAGAGGTGTAGTTCAGAAAGCAATAAAATTTAAAAATTCAGCTTATATGTTGATATAGTGATTCTTCTACTGTTATCCTCTATATCCTTTTAAAAATATTTATTTTACATTTATGCACATTTGTCCAAGTCTATGTATTTGAATCGTGTGTGTACCATGTTGGGCCCAAGTGCCTTGTGAGTCCATGTGAGTATACTGGATCTTTTGGAAGTGGCGTTACAGATAATTGTGCGTTGTCTGGTGTGGGTTAATGGCAATCCAAGTCAGGCCTACTTCAAAAGCATCTGGTGCTATTAACCACTGTGCCATCTTTCTACCCTCATGTATTGCTTTTTAAGGTTGTGTGCACTTGTCTTATGTCCATAAAAAGACTTTAATCTTGAATGCTATGAAATTTAGTTATCATAATTGACTCCTTAAGTTAGGAATGTCAAGCTTTTTAAGTTTTACAGTACTTTTTCTTTGGAGATTCTTAGTAAAGCTTGATGTCTAATTGTCTCATTTTAAGCTTAAAAGATTCATATTGTATGACAATACATATATATGATACAATTATATTACATGATTATATTACATATAATCATATATGTGATGTGTAAATATATATCACATAATATATATGATTATATGCAATATAATCTTATTCTACAAATAATAGAATGTAAAGTATGTTATGTTACATAAAGATCCCTAAAATTTTTTGATGAATTGGACACGTGTCAAATAAAGTTTTGTAGACTCTAACCGTCTTTTATGTTTTAAGGAAAGATATAGGACATCATGAGTCACAGCATGGGGACCCAAGCTTAGTTGGCAAATGAGCGCTGGAAAGAGAATAAAACAATTGAGAACCAGACTGGCAGCAATTTCAAGATTAATCAGAAAAGACAAAAAATACATATTAGAAACATAAGAGTGAACAGAATTGAGAAATGGAGCAACCACATTTTCAACCCTAAATATTTTAACCTAAATAATTTAAATTTGAGTTCCCATTCATTTTTTCCACTAAAACATTATTCTACATGAAGTGCCTTTATCTTTCCTTGCTTATGTACAAATAGCAATAGAAACCTTTTTAGAAAGTTTGTTAATACTCTGCATCGTGGACCAGATGGATCAACTGAGTGCTAGAAGGTAACAACAGAGGGTGCCATGGAGACCAAGCCTGTAACTCCCAATATAACAGCAATAAAGCATTTGGACCAAGGCAGAGGGTTTATCACAGTCTGCAGTGTAAAAATGACAGGATCATCAAATAAATCATGGCTGAGACATGTGTACTGGCAAAGGAACATAAGGCAATGGTTACCTAACAATCAAAAAATTACCAGGAACAAATGATTTATTAATATATTTGGTTATAACACAACACAATAAATATACAAAGAACAATCAATAAGAGCACCAAGTGAACCATTTTCCAGAATAGCAAAAGGGGCAATATTAAGATAGATGTGAAGCCCAGAGTAAACAGGAGAACTTTGCACAGGGCATTTAATGACAGTGTAATTGCTCCCAGCCGGTGTAATTGGTTTATATCAATGTTTCTGGGTGACAGGATGGTCCAATGGATAAGCTAGAGATATAGGAATCACCCACTTAGCAGAAAACAAATGACTAATTGGTGATGGCTTTTAAAGTACATATATCATCATTCCAAAAAAAGTAGAGCTTATTTTAATTTAGTTAACTTGTAAAACCATAACAAGTACTAGAAACAAACTAATCATATATATTGTCAAAGCTTTCTTTTTTATTGGATATTTCCTTTCTTTACATTTCAAATGTCATATCATTTCCTGGTTTCCCCCCTCCAGGAAACCACCTATCGCATCCTCCCTCACCTGCTTCTATGAGGGTGTTCCTCCACCCACACCACTCTCACCTTCCCCACATTCCCCTATGCTAGGACATCTACTGAGCCTCACAGGACCAAGGATCCCTCCTCCCTTTGATGGCCTACAAGACCATCCTCTGCTACATATGTAGCTGGAGCCATGTGTCCCTCCATGTGTACTCTGGTTGGTGGTTTAGTCCCTGTGAGTTCTGGATGGTCTGGTTGATTCATATTGTTGTTCTTTCTATGGTGTTACAAACCCCTTCAGCTCCTTCAGTCCTTTCTCTTAACTATTACTCCATTGGGGATCCTGCACTCAGTCCAATGTTTGGCTGCAAGCATCTGACTCTATTTGTAAGGCTCTGGCAGGGCTTCTCAGGATATAGCCATATCAAGTTCGGCCAAAGCCTTCTTTTATTTATTTATTTATGTATTTATTTATGTATTTATTTATTTATTTATTTATTGTATATTTTTCTTTACTGGAATCACATTCTCATTTATCACAATCACATTTATAATTAACTATTAACATTTTAGAGAATATTTGAGTTATATAATCAAAGAAATAAATATCAAAATTGATAAGAAATAAAAACAAATATATGTTGTTAACAATATAACATGTTCATTTTATCATTTCTTTTTTTCTTTATAACATATCTATAGAGAAATCACATTAGGATCCCAGCTGTGTTTTCTAAAACTATTATTTTAACTTATATTCAATTTATTTTCTCTTTAATGGCACTCCTACTGGTTATTTCATGGACAGTTTCTTTGTTTATTTTTACATGAAATTGTTGGGGGGGTTACTGTACATTCTTTTGTTTATTTACTTTCTATATTCTTTGATTACATTCCAAAGGCTTTCCCCTTTCCCAGTTCCCCCCTCACCATATGTCCCATAAGTCCTCTTCCCTCCACCCATTCCCCAATCACCCCCCCTTTCTCTGTTGATACTCTCCTACAAATCTTGATCCAGTATTTTCAGGACCAAAGTCATTTCCTTCCTTCTTCTTGGGAATATTTTGATTTGCTAATTGTGCCTTGAGTATTCAGAGCTTTTGGGCTCATTAATATCCACTTATCAGTGATTGCATTTCATGTGTATTCTTTTGTGATTGGGTTAATTCACTTAGGATGGAATTTTCCAGATCCAACCATTTGCCTACAAATTGCATGAATTCATTATTTTTAATTGCTGAGTAGTATTCCATTGTATAAATATACCACATTTTCTGTATCCATTGCCTTCTTTAACCATTGAACCTATCCCCTTAGTGGGTATTGGGATTTGTGGATTGTGGAAGCTCCAGAAATACTGCATCAGGTCAAACAGTTCCATGTGAAGTTTATTGAGAGGAGAAAGTGAAAAGGTGGCAGCAGAAAGAGAAGAGAGGAAGAGATTGTGTGTGTGGGGGGGAGGGGTGATCCTCTTATATATACAGATGGTGACATGGTCACAGGTAAAGGTGAGCCCAATGAATTCTGGGGATATGGTGACTGTTGCCTTGGCAACAGGTGTACAGGTCACACTTTCGCCTATGTCATGTCACAGGTTTCAGAGGTCCTAGTACCAACAGTGGGACACACAAAGGAAAAACATTATGGGTAGCCACTTAGGGAATCTCAACTGTGATTCAATTGTTAAGCTGGAAACATTTGGGCTAGAAACTGGGAGGCAGATCCCTAGTGGTAGTGAGGGACCCAGGAGGCATCTCATCAGCAGGGAAAACAAAACTCAAAGTCCAGGAGTATCTGTTAACACCTCATCCTTTTTTAAAGAGAGTCAAACAATAAAGTTCCATTACTAAGAAGACCCAGAAAATTATGGAAATTAAGAATGCTAGCTGTAGCATTTGTTGCCCAGTCTCTTTGTGATCTGAAAGTTCAGGCTTAAGTGAAACCCTAACTGGATCAGTCTGTAAGGCTGGACAAATAGGAATTGTCTAGGGTCAGCACCTTCCTGGAGCTCTTCTGGAAGTAAGATTCCTGAAGAATGGCATGGAAGTTCTCTGAAGCAGTATAAGCTGTCCTAGCATCCATGAGGTCAGATCTTGTTAGACATAATTTCTTACAAGTATTATCCATAGTTCTTTATGGAATGTGCAAGGTACAGACTTTAGTCAAAGATGACTTTCCACTCTCCATCTGAGCCAGAAGACACCTGCCTCTCTCTTTGAGCTAGTTTGATTCTATAACCAAACTATAATGCAAGTCTCCATTCGTGCCATCCAAAGGGATGGTATGTAACAATAAGTCATAAGAATTCTGATTGGAGAGGTGGCTCAGAGATTAAGAGCAGGGGCTACTCTCCAGAGGCCCTGAGTTCAATTCCCAGCAACCATATGATGGCTCACAACCATCTCTAATGTGATCCTATGCCCTCCTCTGGTGTGTTTGAAAACAGCACCAGTGTACTCATATAGTTAAAATAAATCTTTTTTAAAAAAAATCCTGTAGTCACCAGGATTTACTGGCCATGTAAGCTAATGTTCTGGCTGGAAACATATGTGCCCTGGTCAGTTTCAGAGTTGTTTCAGTAGAGGACTTAGCATTAGGCACTAATGGTTTATTTTGTCCTTTATTTTCTCCTTTCATTATGCAGCCAACCTCGTCAGGAGGTCTCCCTCTATGTCATCTTATTCTTAGTTTTTGGATGGAATCCAAAGCCCTTTTTCATTTTCTATTTACACAAACAAAACCCCTCTCTCTCCTCATAACATATTTTTGTGATTAACGTATATTAGCAGTTTGAAGCCTTTTTTAAGTGTAGATGGATCCAATTGTTCTGCTCCATTTTGATCTCTCTTAAGTAGGAAGGGCACTATATATCACTGCTATCATTGAGCATATAGCCATTTTCATTTTGATAATCCCAAACAAGAGTGTATGGTTTCAAAATATCCTTCTTCTTCTGGTGAAAATTCTTTGTTTAGCTCTGTACCCGTTTTTGCACCTTAAGAGATGTTCAACATCATTAGTCATCAGGGAAATGCAAATCAAAACAACCCTGAGATTCCACCTCACACCAGTCAGAATGGCTAAGATTAAAAACTCAAGACACAACAAGTGCTGGCGAGGATGTGGAGAAAGAGGAACACTCCTCCACTGTTAGTGGGATTGCAAAATGATAAAACTGCTCTGAAAATCAGTGTGGCAGTTCCTCAGAAAATTGGGCATGTCACTTCCAGAGGACCCTGGCATACCACTCCTGGGCATATACCCAGAGGATTCCCCTGCATACAATAAAGACACATGCTCCACTATATTTATAGCAGCCTTGTTTATAATACCCAGAAATTGAGCCAAGGACACGTGGTGCTTTCAGCAGGGGCAGCCATCTTGCCCCAGACCCCCGCGCGCAAACAGCGGGCACACTGGACGCAGTGAGCGGCTGGAATCAGGTGTGTGGCCAGAGTTATAGCTTAGCTTAGCTCTGCAGCAGATCCGGGCACAGAAAGATCAGCTGCGGGTGCAGACTACCGGCCGGGACCAGCTCTCTGAGCGGACTAGCAGCGAGGGGCCACCTGGCCGCCTCGGGGCACAGCTCGGCACTCTAGCAGCTGGAGTCAGGGACCTGGACTCAGAGCGAGCATAGCCCAGCACAGACAAGCTGCCAGAATGGATCTGTCTCCTGGGGACAGGCTTGCTGTGCTTTCAGCAGGGCGCCATCTACAATAAGACCAACTAGCGCCAGAGATAAAGAGATGGCAAAAGGCAAACGTAGGAACGTTATTAACAGAAATCAAGGCAATATGGCACCATCTGAACCCAATTCGCCAACCACAGCAAGTCCAGGATACCCCAGCACACCAGAAAAACAAGAGTTAGATATAAAAGCACAGGTCATGAGGCTCCTAGAGGAACACAAAAAAGACATAAACAAATCTCTTAAAGAAATGCAGGGGAACATCAATAGAGTAGAAGCTCTTACAATCCAAACACAAAAAACACTTAAAGAACTCCAGGAGAATATGGGCCATCAGCCAGAAACCAATAAAGAGGAAGTGAGAAAATCAGTTAAAGAAATGCAGGAGAACTTGAAACAACAGGCAGAAGTCATGAAAGAGGGAGCACAAAAATATATTAAAGAACTACATGAAAACACAAACAAACAAATGATGGAACTGAGCAAAACCATCCAAGATCTGAACACAGAGGTAGAAACAACTAAGAAATCACAAAAGGAGGCAACCTTGGAGATAGAAAACCTTGGGAAGAAAACAGGGGTCGTAGATGCAAACATAAACAACAGAATACAAGAGATAGAAATAAGAATCTCTGATGCTGAAGATAACATAGTAACCATTGACTCCACAGTCAAAGAAAATGCAAAATCCAAAAGGCTTGTAACCCAAAACATCCAGGAAATCCAGGACACAATGAGAAGACCAAACCTAAGGATTATAGGGATAGATGAGAGTGAAGATCTACAACTTAAAGGGCCAGCAAATATCTTTAACAAAATTATGGAAGAAAACTTTCCTAACTTAAAGAGAGAGATGCCCATGAATGTACAAGAAGCCTACAGAACTCCAAACAGACTGGACCAGAACAGAAACACCTCCCGTCACATAATAATCAAAACCCCAAATGTACTAAACAAAGAAAGAATATTAAAGGCAGTAAGAGAAAAGGGCCAAGTAACATATAAAGGAAGACCTATCAGAATCACACCAGACTTCTCTCCAGAAACCATGAAAGCTAGAAGATCCTGGGCAGACCTCATGCAGACCCTAAGAGAAAACAAATGTCAGCCAAGACTACTATACCCAGCAAAACTCTCAATCAACATAGATGGAGAAATCAAAATATTCCATGACAGGACCAAATTTACACAATATCTTTCCACTAACCCAGCTCTACAAAGGATAATAGGAGGAAAACTCCAACACAAGGAAGGAAATGGCACCCAAGAAAAAGCAAGACAGTAAACTTCTTCCATCAAACTCAAAGGAAGATAACTACTCAAAAACAAAAATAACATCAAAAATGTCAGGAAGTAATAATCTCTATTCCTTAATATCTCTTAACATCAATGGACTCAACTCCCCAATAAAAAGACATAGACTAACAGACTGGATACGGAAACAGGACCCTACATTTTGCTGCTTACAGGAAACACACCTCAGAGTCAAAGACAAACACTACCTTAGAGTAAAAGGATGGAAGACAATTTTGCAAGCAAATGGTCACAGGAAGCAAGCTGGAGTAGCCATTTTAATATCAGATAAAATTGACTTTCAACCCAAAGTCATCAAAAGAGACACAGAAGGTCACTTCCTGCTAGTCAAAGGAAGAATCCACCAAGAGGAACTCACAATTCTAACCATCTACGCTCCAAATGTAAGGGCACCCTCATTTGTAAAAGAAACCTTACTAAAGCTCAAAGCACACATTGCACCTAACACAATGATTGTGGGGGACCTCAATACTCCTCTATCTACAGTGGACCGACCAGGAAAACAGAAACTAAACAGAGACACGGAGAAACTCATCGAAACTTTGGAGCAATTGGATTTAACAGATATATATAGAACATTTCACCCTAAAGCAAAAGACTATACCTTTTTCTCAGCCCCTCATGGTACCTTCTCCAAAATCGACCATATAATTGGACACAAGACAGATCTCAACAAATATAAAAAGATCGAACTAATCCCATGCCTCTTATCAGATCACCATGGAGTAAGAGTGTTCTTCAATAGCAACAAAAACAACAGAAAATCCCCATAAGCTTGGAGGCTGAACAATATTCTACTCAATGATACCTTAGTCCAGGAAGAAATAAAGAAAGAAATCAAAGAATTCTTAGAACTTAATGAAAATGAAGGCACAACATACCCAAATCTATGGGACACAATGAAAGCAGTGCTTAGAGGAAAACTCATAGCCCTGAGTGTCTCCAAAAAGAAACAGGAGAGAGCATATACCAGCAACTTAATGGCGCACTTGAAAGCTCTGGAACAAAAAGAAGCAATTTCACCCAGGAGGAGTAGAAGACAGGAAATCATCAAACTCAGGGCTGAAATCAATCAAGTTGAAACAAAAAGAACCATACAAAGAATCAACAAAACCAGGAGCTGGTTCTTTGAGAAGATCAACAAGATAGATAAACCCCTAGCCAGACTTACTAAAGGGCACAGAGACAGTATTCAAATTAACAAAATTAGAAATGAAAAGGGAGATATAACAACAGAAACTGAGGAAATTCAAAAAATCATCAGATCCTACTACAAAAACCTATACTCAACACAACTGGAGAATCTGGAGGAAATGGACAATTTCCTCGACAGCTACCAAATACCAAAATTAAACCAGGATCAAATAGATCGTCTAAACAGACCCATAACCCCCAAAGAAATAGAAGGGGTCATAGACAGTCTTCCAACCAAAAAGAGCACAGGACCAGACGGTTTTAGTGCAGAATTCTATCAGACCTTCAAAGAAGTCCTGATACCGATACTCTTCAAATTATTCCACAAAATAGAAACTGAAAGAACACTACCCAACTCATTCTATGAAGCCACAATTACCCTGATACCAAAACCTCACAAAGATCCAACTAAGAAAGAGAACTACAGGCCAATTTCTCTTATGAATATCGATGCAAAAATACTAAACAAAATACTTGCCAACCGCATCCAAGAACACATCAAAACGATCATTCACCATGAACAAGTTGGCTTCATCCCAGGGATGCAGGGATGGTTCAATATACGGAAATCCATCAACGTAATCCACTACATAAACAAACTCAAAGAAAAAAAACACATGGTCATCTCATTAGATGCTGAAAAAGCATTTGACAAAATTCAGCATCCTTTCATGCTAAAGGTCCTAGAAAGAACAGGAATTCAAGGCCCATATCTAAACATAGTAAAAGCAATATACAGCAGACCAGTAGCCAACATTAAGGTAAACGGAGAAAAACTCGAAGCAATCCCTCTAAAATCAGGGACTAGACAAGGCTGTCCCCTCTCGCCATATCTCTTCAATATAGTACTTGAGGTACTAGCTAGAGCAATTCGACAACAGAGGGAAGTCAAAGGGATACAAATCGGAAAGGAAGAAGTCAAACTATCACTATTCGCAGATGATATGATAGTTTACTTAAGTGACCCAAAAACCTCCACCAGAGAACTCCTGCAACTGATAAACAACTTCAGCAAAGTGGCTGGCTATAAAATCAACTCAAGTAAATCAGTAGCCTTCCTATACGCGAAGGATAAGCAGGCCGAGAAAGAAATTAGGGAAATGACACCCTTCACAATAGCCACAAATGATATAAAGTATCTTGGAGTGACGCTAACCAAACATGTGAAAGATTTATACGACAAAAACTTCAGGTCTCTGAAGAGGGAAATTGAAGAAGACATCAGAAAATGGGAAAATCTTCCATGCTCGTGGGTTGGCAGGACTAATATAGTCAAAATGGCAATCTTGCCCAAAGCAATATACAGATTCAATGCAATTCCCATCAAAATCCCAACTCAGTTCTTCATAGAGCTAGAAAGAGCAATTCTCAAATTCATCTGGAATAACAAAAAACCCAGAATAGCTAAAACTATCATCAACAGCAAAAGAACTTCTGGGGGAATCAATATCCCGGACCTCAAGCAATATTACAGAGCAGTGGTATTAAAAACTGCATGGTATTGGTTCAGTGACAGGGAAGCGGATCAATGGAATAGGATCGAAGACCCAGAATTGAACCCACACATCTATGGCCAATTGATCTTCGACAAAGGAGCTGAAAACATCCAGTGGAAGAAAGATAGCCTTTTCAACAGATGGTGCTGGCTCAACTGGAGGTCAACATGCAGAAGAATGAGAATTGATCCACTCTTATCTCCTTGCACTAAGCTCAACTCCAAGTGGATCAAAGACCTCCACATAAAACCAGACACACTAAAACTAATAGAAAAGAAACTGGGGAAGACCCTTGAGGACATTGGCTCAGGGGAAAAATTCCTGAACAGAACACCAATTGCTTATGCTCTAAGAGCAAGAATAGACAAATGGGACCTCATAAAACTACAAAGTTTCTGTAAGGCAAAAGACACTGTCAAAAGGATAAATCGGCAACCAACAAATTGGGAAAAAATCTTCACCAACCCCACATCCGACAGAGGGCTAATCTCCAATGTATACAAAGAACTCAAGAGGTTAGACCCCAGAAAACCAAATAACCCTATCCAAAAATGGGGTACAGAGCTAAACAGAGTCTTTTCACCTGAAGAAATTTGGATGGCTGAGAAACACCTTAAAAAATGTTCAACATCACTAGTCATTAGGGAAATGCAAATTAAAACAACCCTGAGATTTCACCTCACACCAGTCAGAATGGCTAAGATTAAAAACTCAGAAGACATCAGGTATTGGCGAGGATGTGGAGAAAGAGGAACACTCCTCCACTGCTGGTGGGAATGCAAGCTGGTACAACCACTCTGGAAATCAGTATGGCGGTTCCTCAGAAAACTGGGCGTGATACTTCCGGAGGACCCAGCCATACCACTCCTGGGAATATACCCAGAAGATTCACCAGCATGCAATAAGGATACATGCTCCACTATGTTCATAGCAGCTTTATATATAATAGCCAGAAGCTGGAAAGAACCCAGATGTCCCTCAACAGAGGAATGGATACAAAAAATGTGGTATATATACACAATGGAGTACTATACAGCCATTAGAAACAATGAATTCATGAAATTCTTAGAGAAATGGATAGAGCTGGAGAATGTCATACTAAGTGAGGTGACCCAGTCTCAAAAGAATACCCATGGTATACAGTCACTGATAAGTGGATATTAGCCTAGAAGCTTAGAACACCAAAGACACAAATCACATACCAAGTGATGTCTCACAAGAAGAAAGGAGTGGACACTGGTGCTAGAATGGACCAAAACATCATTGTGGGAGAGTACAAGAACAGTAAAGTGGGAGGGGGTGGATGCAGGAGCAGGGGGAGGGAAAAGGACATGTGGGACCTTTGGGGGTGGGGAACCAGAAAAAGGGAAATGAATTGTAAATATAGAATATATACAATAAAAAAAACAAAAAAACAAAAAAAAATCCCTTAAAGAATTACAGGAAAACACAAACAAGCAATTGAAAGATCTGAGCAAAACCATACAGAATCTAAAAAACAGAAGTAGAAACAACTAAGAAATCACAAAGGGAGACAACGTTGGAGATAGAAAACCTTGGGAAGAAATCAGGAGTCATAGATGCAAATATCAACAATAGAATACAAGAGATAGAAGACAGAATCTCAGATGCTGAAGATACCATAGGAACCATGGATTCAACAATTAAAGAAAATGCAAAATGCAAAATGCAAAAAGCTGGTAACCCAAAACATTCAGGAATCCAGGACACAATGAGAAGACCAAACCTAAGGATTATAGGGATAGATGAGAATGAAGATCTACAACTTAAAGGGCCAGCAAATATCTTCTACAAAATTATGGAAGAAAACTTCCCCAACCTAAAGAGAGAGATGCCCATGAATATAAAAGAAGCCTATAGAACCCCAAATAGACTGGACCAGAACAGAAATACTTCCCGTCACATAATAATCAAAACCCCAAATGTACTAAACAAAGAAAGAATATTAAAGGCAGTAAGAGAAAAATGTCAAGTAACATATAAAGGAAGAACTATCAGAATTACACCAGACTTCTCGCCTGAGACCATGAAAGCTAGAAGATCCTTGGCAGACCTCATGCAGACTCTAAGAGAACACAAACTTCAGCCAAAACTACTATAACCAGCAAAACTCTCAATTGCCATAGATGGGCAAACCAAGGTATTCCACCACAAAACCAAATTGCACGATATTTATCTACAAACACAGCCATACAAAGTATAATAGGGGAAAAATACCAACAAAAGGGGGGGGAACTACAACCCAGAAGAAACAAGATAGAAACCCCCTCTCATCCAACCCAAAAGAAGAGAACCACTCAAATACAAAAAAATTAATAATGCCCAAAATGTCAGGAAGTAATAATTACTATTCCTTAATATCTCTTAATATCAATGGACTCAATTCCCCAATAAAAAGACACAGACTAACAGACTGGATACGGAAACAGGACCCTACATTTTGCTGCATACATGAAACTCATCTCAGTGTCAAAGACAAACACCACCTTAGAGTAAAAGGCAGGAAGACAGTTTTACAAGCAAATGGTCTCAGGAAACAAGCCAGAGTAGCCATTCTAATATCAGATAAAATTGACTTTCAACCTAAAGTCATCAAAAGAGACCCAGAAGGTCACTTCTTGCTTGTCAAAGGGAAAATCCACCAAGAAGAATTCTCAATACTGAACATCTATGCCCCAAATTTAAGGGCACCCTCATTTGTAAAAGAAACTTTACTAAAGCTTAAAGTGCACATTGCACCTAACACAATAATTGTAGGTGACTTCAACACTCCACTCTCCTCAATGGACCAATCAGGAAAGCAGAAACTAAACAGGGACACAGTGAAACTAATTGAAGCTTTGGACCAATTGGATTTAATATATATATATATATATATATATATATATATATATATGTGTGTGTGTGTGTGTGTGTGTGTGTGTGTGTGTGTGAGTGTATATATATATATATATATATATATATATATATATATATAAAACATTCCATCCTAAAGCAAAAGAGTATACCTTTTTCTCAGCACAGCATGGTACCTTCTCAAAAATTGATCATATAATTTGTCACAAGACAGACCTCAACAAATACAAGAAGACCGAACTAATCCCATGTCTCCTATCGGATCATTATGCAGTAGAAGTGCTCTTCAATAGCAAGAAGAACAACAGAAAGCCCACATACACATGGAAACTGAACAATACACTACTCAATGACACCTTGGTCAAGAAGAAATAAAGAAAGAAATCAAAGACTTTTTAGACTTCAATGAAAATGAAGGTACCACCTACCCAAATCTTTGGGACACAATGAAAGCAGTGCTAAGAGGAAAACTCATAGCCCTGAGTGCCTCCAAAAAGAAAATGGAGAGAGCATACACTAGCAAATTAACAGCACACCTGAAGGCCCTGGAACAAAAAGAAGCTACTTCACCCAGGAGGAGTAGAAAAGAGGAAATCATCAAACTAAGGGCCGAAATCAACAAGTAGAAACAAAGAGAACCAAACAAAGAATCAACAAAACCAAGAGCTGGTTCTTCGAGAAAATCAACAAGATAGATAAACCCTTAGCTAGACTAACCAAAGCGCACAGAGACAGTAGCCAAATTAACAAAATTAGAAATGAAAAGGGAGATATAACAACAGAAACTGAGGAAATTCAAAAGATCATCAGATCCTACTACAAAGGCCTATACTCAAAACAAATGGAGAATCTGGAGGAAATGGACAATTTCCTAGACAGATACCAAATACCAAAATTAAATCAGCATCAAGTAGATCAGCTGAACAGTCCCATAACCCCTAAACAAATAGAAGGGGTTATAGAAAGCCGCCCAACCAAAAAAGGTATGGGACCAGGTGGTTTTAGTGCAGAATTCTACCAGACCTTCAAAGAGGACTTAACACCAATACTCTTCAAACTATTCCACAAAATAGAGACAGAAGGGACACTACCCAACTCATTCTTCGAAACCACAATTACGCTGATACCTAAACCACAAAAAGATCCAAAAAAGAAAGAGAATTACAGCCCAATTTCTCTTATGAATATTGATGCTAAATACTAAATAAAATTCTTGAAAACCGAATCCAAGAGCATATCAAAACGATCATTCACCATGATCAAGTAGGCTTCATCCCAGGGATTCAGGGATGGTTCCATATACGGAAATCCATCAATGTAATCAACAACATAAACAAACTAAAAGAAAAAAAAACACATGGCCATCTCATTAGATGCTGAAATATCATTCGACATAATTCAGCATCCTTTCATGCTAAAAGTCTTGGAAAGAGCAGGAATTCAAGGCCCATACCTAAACATAGTAAAAGCAATCTACAGCAAACCAGTAGCCAACATCAAAATAAATGGAGAGAAACTTGAAGCAATCCCACTAAAATCAGGGACTAGACAAGGCTGCCCTCTCTCTCCATATCTTTTCAATATAGTACTTGAAGATCTAGCGAGAGCAATTAGACAACATAAAGAAGTCACAGGGATACAAATTGGAAAGGAAGAAGTCAAAGTATCATTATTTGCAGACGATATGATAGTCTACTTAAGGGATCCAAAAAACTCCATCAGAGAACTTCTACAGCTGATAAACAACTTCAGCAAAGTGGCTGGTTATAAAATTAACTCAAGCAAATCAGTAGCCTGCTTGTACTCAAAGGACAAGCGGGCTGAGAAAGAAGTTAGGGAAATAATACCCTTCACAATAGCCACAAACAACATAAAGTACCTTGGCATAACTCTAACCAAACAAGCAAAAGATCTGTATGACAGGGACTTCAAGTCCTTGAAGAAAGAAATTGAAGAAGACCTCAGAAGATGGAAGAATATTTCATACTCATGGATTGGCAGGATCAATATAGTAAAAATGGCCATCTTGTCAAAAGCAATATACAGATTCAATGCAATCCCCATCAAAATCCAAAATCAATTCTTCATAGATCTAGAAAGACCAATTCTCAAATTCATCTGGAGCAACAAAAAACCCAGCATAGCTACAACTATTCTCAACAATAAAAGGACTTCTGGGGGAATCAATATCCCTGACCTCAAGCAGTACTGCAGAGCAATTGTGTTTAAAACTGCATGGTATTGGTATAGCAACAGGCAAGTAGATCAATTGAATAGGATTGAAGACCCAGAAATGAACCCACAGACTTATGGTCACTTGATCTTTGATAAAGGAGCTACAACCATCCAGTGGAAAAAAGATAGCCTTTTCAACAAATGGTGCTGTTTCAACTGGATGTCAACATGCAGAAGAATGCGAATTGACCCACTCTTATCCCCTTGTGTTAAGATCAACTCCTAGTGGATCAAGGACCTCCACATAAAACCAGACACACTGAAACTATTAGAAAAGAAAATTGGGAAGACCCTGGAGGACATGGGCACAGGGGAAAGTTCCTGAACAGAGCACCAATAGCTTATGCTCTAAGATCAAGAATTGACAAATGGGACCTCATAAAATTACAAAGTTTCTGTAAGGCTAAGGACATTGTCAGAAGGACAAAAAGGCAACCAACAAAGTGGGAAATGATCTTCACCAACCCCACATCCGACAGAGGGCTAATATCCAATATATACAAAGAACTCAAGAAGTTAGACCCCAAAGAACCAAATAACCCTATGAAAAAATGGGGTACAGTGCTAAACAAAGAATTTTCACCAGAAGAAATTCGGATGGCCGAGAAACTCCTTAAAAGATGTTCAACATCATTAGCCATCGGGGAAATGCAAATCAAAACAACCCTGAGATTCTACCTCACACCAGTCAGATTGGCTAAGATTAAAAACTCAAGAGACAACAAGTGCTGGTGAGGATGTGGAGAAAGAGGAACACTCCTCCACTGTTGGTGGGATTGCAAAATGGTAAAACTGCTCTGGAAATCAGTGTGGCGGTTCCTCAGAAAATTGGACATGTCACTTCCAGAGGACCCTGGCATACCACTCCTGAGCATATACCCAGAGGATTCCCCTGCATACAATAAAGACACATGCACCACTATGTTTATAGCAGCCTTGTTTATAATAGCCAGAAATTGGAAGGAGCCCAGATATCCCTCAAAAGAGGAATGCATACAGAAAATGTGGTATATTTATACAATGGAGTACTACTCAGCAATTAAAAATAATGAACTCATGCAATTTGTAGGTAAATGGTTAGATCTGGAAAATATCATCCTAAGTGAGCTAACCCAATCACAAAACAATACACATGAAATGCAATCACTGATAAGTGGATATTAATGAGCCCAGAATCCCTAAATGCTCAAGGCACAATTAGCACGTCAAATGACTCCCAAGAAGAACAGAGAGGACCCTGGGCCTGTAAAGTTTGGATCCAGTTTTGTAGACCAGAACAGAGAAATCATGGGGGGGATTATTGGGGAATAGTTGGGGGGGAGAGGTATTATGGGACATATGGTGGGGGGGAACTGGGAAAGGGGAAAGCCTTTGGAATGTAAACTTAAAATATAGAAAATAAAAATTAAATAAAAAATTCCTAACCTAAATATGCCTGTAATGGTACAAGAGAAAAACCCAATTGCCATACCACATAGATTGGATAGAATAAAACGCCTACTCAAAAAATTCATTCTCAATTAATGGAGAAAATGTATTTCATAATAAAACCAAATTAAAACAATAATGATATACCAATTTGGCCTTACAGAAGGGAGCAGAAGGTAAATTCCAACCTAAGGAGGCTCAATAGAACCATAGAAATAGAAGAAACAAGTAACCTCAGACTAGAAAAATCAAAGGTAAATACACACACACACACACACACACACACACACACAAACACACACACACACAAAGAGGAATACTGTTTACTACCACCACCACCACCACCACCATGAACAATAGCAACAATACTACAATTGCCAACAATAAGAAAAATAATAACCTAAGATGAATCAATAATTATTGATCATTGTTATCTCTGAATATCAATAGTCTCATTTGATTAAAAATCACAGACTAACAAAATGGGTGTGAAAATGAGATCTCTCCTTCTGCATCTAAGAAACCTACCTCAATAAACAATAAAGACCACCTCAGGGCAAAAGTTGGAAAAATGTATTCCAAGCAAGCAGAACTAAGAAGCAAATCATCCAGATATTTCTTTTAATAACAACAAAAAAAGCTACAAACCAAAAACCAATCAGTAGAGTCAGAAAAGGACACCACACAGTCATCATATAAAATAAAACTAAACTACCTTTAATTTTTAAATATTTTTGCTCCAAACACAAGGGCATCCAACTTTGTAAAAGAAACATGGCTACAGCCCAAATTACATGCTGCCACTCAAACACTGATATTGGGAGACTTCAATAGCCAATTCTTATCAGTAGATATGTCATCTAGACAAAATATAAACAGCAAAATTCTAGAGCAAAGAGATACTATCTATAAAATGGACATAAGAAATATGTACAAAGCATTTGTCCAAAGGACAGAAGAATATACTATTTTTATGCAGTTCACGGAACTTTACTGAATAGTGACCATATACTCAGATAAAAACCAAGTCACAAAAGATATCTACAACCTTTCAGAACCTGAAAGGTCTGGGTGTCAACAACAACAAAAACAGAAACTATAGAAAGCTTACAAACTCATGTAAAGTGAAAATATCTCTACTTAATAAAATCTGGATCAAGACCATAATAAAGAAAGTAATGAGCGAATTTCTAAAATTGAATGAAAGTACATACAAAACAGGCCAAGCAGCATAGTCCCCCGCCTGCCTGTCCAGGTGCTGCTGCCACAGCCACTGCCCCACGCTAGGGGGAGCTCATGAGCCACGTTAGGCACAGGAGTGCACTGGGCTGATGGGACATGGCCACCAGCCTCAGTGCACTCCTTCTGCCTCAGGTGTTGGCACTGGGTGCCGAGCACCGCGCCCCGTAGACGCGGATGGAACATGGCTGGGCAGGCAGACAGTGCTGGAGTCCACAGCTGGTATGGTGATGGCAGGGTCAGAGGTCTGGAGCCACAATGGGGATGCTAGCTCTGCCTCCTGCATGCACAAAGCAGGGCCATCATCAGAAGCCACAGAGAAACCCTGCTTGGGAATAAAGAAATGAAGTCCCTCTATGCAATATATGAGAACCGTGAGAAACTGTGCCCACTGATGGTGAACCCGTGGCACATGAATAAAGCCTTTAAAGTCATGAATGAATGAATGAAGTCAAAATCTGCTGTGCGACATCACAATTGTGGCAGAAGTCATGGAGATCTCTGCTCACTGAGTGGTGCTGTTGGCCCGCAGCCCTTACTTCCAGGCCCTGTTTACAGGTGAGATGAGCAAGAGATGAGCAAAGAGAGTTCGAATAAAAGCAATAGATTGCTGGACCCTGAGGATGCTAATCGATCACGTCTCCACTGTAGAAATACTGGTGAGAGAAGAAATCCTACATGTCCTTCTCCCCGCATCTGGAGGGGTATGGTTACAGGATGTGAAGAAGACATGCAATCCCAGCCTTACCCTGTCAACTGCTTAGGAATTCATTCTTTTGCTGATATGCATGCATGCACAAACCTCCTGTACACAGAACAACATTTTGCAGATGTTTTCCTGACTAAAATTTCTCAGCCTCAGCATCGAGCAGGTGTGCAGCTTAATATCAAGTGATAGATAAACTCACCATTTCCTCAGAGGACAAGCTATTTGAAGCAGTTATAGCCTGGGTAAACCATGATAAGGACGGGAGTTCATGGCTAGGCTCATGGAGCATGTGTGGTTACCCCTGCTTGCTCCACAGTACGTGGTGCAGAGGGTTGAAGAGGAAGCACTGGTGAAGAACAGCAACGCGTGCAAGGATTACCTCGTTGAAGCCATGAAGCAGCACTTGCTCCCCACAGAGCCACACATGTTAATCAAGAGCATGTGGACCCTACTGAGGACACCACAAACCTTCCCAAATAGATGGTGGTGGTCGGTGGCCAGGCTCCAAAGGCTATCCATATCAAGGACTGCTACAACTTCAATGAGCAAGGATGGCACCAGGTGGCAGTGCTGCCTTGCAGGAGATGCAGAGCAGGGATAGACTGTATGGGCTTGTCTTTGATGTCGGGGCTCCAATGGCTCACTAAGAGTTCACACAGTAGATTCCTATGACCCTGTGAAAGACCAGTGGACCAGTGTGGCAAACATGCCAGACCGAAGAAGCACACTGGGAGCTGCTGAATGGGTTGTTGCATGCAGTGTGTGTGTGTGTGTGTGGTGGGGGGGGCTTTGGTGGTTTATCATCTGCGGAAGCATAGAATATTAAATCTAATGAGTGGTTTCATTTCACTCCAATGGACACCAGGAGTAGCAGAGTGGGTGTTGGTGTCATTGGAGTTTTGCTCTATGCAGTGCAGGGGTTATAATGGAGCTTCACACCAGTGTCTTAGCACAGTAGAATGATATAAAGCTACTGCAAACCCATGCACTTACATATCAGAAATGAGCAGCAGACAGAGCACACAGAGCAGAGCATGTGTTGGCATGTTAAAGAACTTATTATATGCTGTAGGTGGTCATGATGGTTCTTTAGTATGAAAAAGTGTTAAAGTATATGACCCCACAACAAACTCCTAGAGACAGGTTGTAGATATGAACATGGGGAGAAGAAATGCAGGTGTCTGTGCAGTTGATGGTCTGTTGTATGTTGTTGGAAGAGATGATGGGTCCTGTAACTTGAACATCTTCCTTCAGAGGCCTCAGATACTTAAGATTATTTTAGGTAGAGGCACTGTGTAGGCTTTTTCTGTGCTGAGCAGCAGCTGACTTTACCATGGTCCTGGACTGCAGTCCATCCACTGTGCTCTTTAGGCAATAGTAACTTTCATTAAAAAAAACAAAACAAAACAAAACAAAACAAAAAACTAGTTCTCATCAGCCTCGAATGATGAGATTATTTTGTAAAAGAGAATAAAGTGAATGTGTAAAAAAGAAAGAAAATTCATACAAAACATACCCAAGCTTCCATGATAGATTCAAAGCACTTGTAAGAGACAAGTTCACAACTCTGTATTCCTCTGTGTAAAAAAAGGAGAAAATGCACATTAGCAACTTAAAAACACACCTGAAAGCCCTAATAAAAGAAGTTACACCCACTCCCTGCAGCCTCTGCCATCATCCCAGCTATTTCAAACCAGCAGGTAGAACCAGGTACCCGAGATATCCCGAGTTTAAGACCTTTGGGGACTCAGGCCTTGAGCAGGAGCTGCATGCAGAGCAGCGGTTTGGGGGGCCCAACCCAAGCCTGGGCTCTGTACCCTGAAGGTGGACCCCACACTCCCTGCAGCCTCTGCCATCTTCCCAGCTGTTTCGAACCAGCAGGTAGATCCAGCAGGTGGAACCAGGTGGAAACAGCAGGTGGAACCAGCCTCCGCCATCTTACCAGCTGTTTCGAACAAGCAGGTGGAACCAGGTACCGGAGATATCCCAAGTTTAAGAAATTTGGGGACTCAGGCCTAGAACAGGAGCTGAGCACAGAGCAGTGTGTCCGGGGGCGCCCCAGCAAGGTGTGGGCTCTGTGCCCTGAAGGCAGAACCCACACTCCCTGCAACATCTGCCATCTTCCCAGCTGATTTGAACCAGCAGGCAGAACCAGGTACACCGAGATATTCCGAGGTTAAGACGTCTAGGGACTCAGGACACCAGAGAGCAATCCCTGAGCAGGAGCCATGCAGAGCAGCGGCCCAGCAGGCAGAACCAAGTACCTGGGATATCCCGAGTTTAAGACCTTTGGGGACTCAGGCCACCAGTCAGCAATCTGTGAGCAGGAGTCCCACAGGGCAGTGGTTCAGGTGTCCCAGTCATGGGGAAATAGCCTTACGAGCCCACAGGAGGTTCAATCACCAGCTAGTAACTACAGGACCAACTAACCCCAGAGATAACCAGATGGCAAAAGGCAAACGTAAGATTGTTACTAACAGAAATCAAGGCAATATGGCAGCATCCGAACCCAGTTCCCTGACAGCAATAAGTCTCGGATACCCCAACACACCAGAAAAACAAGACTCAGATCTAAAATCTCTGGTCAGGATGCTGATAGAGGAACACTTAGATAAATCTCTCTCTTTTTTTTAAGTGTTTACAAAGTGTTTATTAGTTACAATGATATAGATTGTATCATCCAATTCTCCCCTAGTTATCAGGCTTTTTAAATAACATGAAAAAAGAGCTTTCTCAGACATTCCACAGACAGAGGACGTACCATGCTAACAGGGTAAAGTAGCAAACATCACTCTTGTGTGTCTGTAATAAAAACTCTTGTCAAGGCTACGTTGGTTAAAATCAATGAACAATCCCTTTTGTATGTCAAATTATAAATTTTAATGTTTTCATTAGAATAATCTTTATAGCACTTTGAGACAAGGAGCAATAAAATAACTAACAGCAAACTTCAGTACAGCAGACACTGTCCAGATTAACAATGCAAACACAAACGTAAGCTGGAAATCACATAATACAATTGAAGCACCCAAAACAATTTAAATAATTTTAAATAATTTTAAATATTTTATTTTTAAACTGCTACAAATGTTTTATACAGTATTCCAACATAAAGTCTCCTTAACAGAAATGTAACAAAATGGGAATGATAGTGAAAGTTAGTTAAAGTGGCACAAATTCATCAAACAAGTATTAAACTACAAATTTTAAGAGGTAGATTACTGTTAAGGTTAAGTACAAAACACAGTATGAATAAAACGTAGCCATTTTCCACCACCTCAGTCATTATCTGGGGGAAGCATCAGCACTCATGGAGAAGCGGTGCTGACCCGCTACAGAAGGAAGAGGCCGATCTGTGGCTTTGAATCTACTGAGACACCACACCAGAGGTGACCAGGAGCCCAAGTCCTTGTAAATCCCCTGATACACAGCCAGATCCTGAACTTGGCACTGACTCCAGTGGCACAGCCCCCACTGCTGAGTCTCCACCTGAAGTTGTTGGCCCTCCATCACCCCCTCTCCAGGCAGCCTCCCTGGCTTCTGGTCAGCTGCCTCCTCTCTTGATCCCCACAGAGCCTTCTTCCCCTCCTCCCTGCCCTCCTGTGCTGACTGTTGCCACTCCACCACCTCCTCTCCTTCCAAACGTCCCCCTCACCAACCCCCCTTCTGACGCCTCTCCTCAGCAGTGCCCCTCTCCATTTTCAAATGCCACTGTGCAGTCTCCTCTTCCAGTTCTCTCCCCAACAGTGTCCCCCTCCCCCTCTCCCATTCCTCCCATAGAGCCACTCATGTCTGCTGCTTCCCCTGGTCCTCCAACACTTTCTTCCTCTTCCTCCTCTTCCTTCTCCTCCTCATGCTTCTCCCCCTCCCCTTCCCCACCCCCTCTCTCAGCAGTGTCATCTGTGGTTTCTTCTGGGGACAACCTGGAAGCATCTCTCCCTGCAATAACTTTCAAACAGGAGGAGTCAGAGAGTGAAGGTCTGAAACCCAAGGATGAGGCCCCACCGACAGGTGGGCAGAGTGCTGTGCAAGAAACATTCAGCAGAAACTTTGCAATGTCTGTGAATCACCTTTTCTTTCCATTAAAGACCTAACCAAACATTTATCTGTTCATGCTGAAGACTGGCCCTTCAAATGTGAGTTTTGTGTGCAGCTTTTTAAGGGCAAGACTGATCTGTCAGAGCATCGGTTTCTGCTTCATGGAGTCGGAAATATCTTTGTGTGTTCTGTATGTAAGCAAGAATTTGCCTTCTTATGCAATTTACAGCAGCACCAGCGTGATCTCCACCCAGATGAAGTATGCACACACCATGAGTTTGAAAGTGGGACCCTGAGGCCCCAGAACTTCACAGACCCCAGCAAGGCCCATGTGGAGCATATGCCGAGTTTGCCAGAAGAGCCTTTGAAAACTTCTAGAGAGGAGGAGTTAAATGATTCCTCTGAAGAGCTTTACACGACCATCAAAATAATGGCTTCTGGAATAAAGACAAAAGATCCAGATGTTCGACTTGGTCTCAACCAACATTACCCGAGCTTTAAACCACCTCCATTTCAGTACCACCATCGAAACCCTATGGGGATTGGGGTGACAGCCACAAACTTCACCACCCACAATATTCCACAGACTTTCACTACTGCCATTCGCTGCACCAAGTGTGGCAAGGGTGTGGATAATATGCCTGAGCTGCATAAGCACATCTTGGCATGTGCGTCTGCAAGTGACAAGAAGAGGTACACTCCTAAGAAAAACCCAGTGCCCCTCAAACAGACCGTGCAGCCCAAAAATGGAGTGGTGCTTTTAGACAACTCTGGGAAAAATGCCTTCAGACGGATGGGGCAGCCTAAGAGACTGAGCTTCAATGTGGAACTCAACAAAATGCCTCCAAATAAGCTCAAGCTAAGTGTATTGAAGAAAAAAAATCAGCTGGTACAGAAAGCGATCCTTCAGAAGAACAGATCTGCAAAGCAGAAGGCGGACCTGAGGGACACTTCCGAGGCATCCTCACATATCTGCCCTTACTGTGACAGGGAGTTCACATACATCGGCAGCCTGAATAAGCACGCTGCTTTCAGCTGTCCTAAAAAAACCCTTTCTCCTTCCAAAAGAAAAGTTTCCCATTCATCTAAGAAAGGTGGCCACGCATCATCATCTAGCAGTGACAGAAACAGTAGCAGCAATCCCCGGAGGCGGACTGCAGACACAGAGATCAAGATGCAGAGCATGCAGGCACCCTTGGGCAAGACCAGAGCCCGGAGCACAGGCCCCGCCCAAGCCTCACTGCCCTCCTCATCCTTCAGATCCAGACAGAATGTCAAATTTGCAGCTTCAGTCAAATCCAAAAAAGCAAGCTCTTCATCCTTGAGGAATTCTAGTCCCATAAGAATGGCTAAAATCACTCATGTTGAGGGCAAAAAATCCAAAGCTGTAGCCAAGAGTCACCCTACTACTCAGCTCTCAAGCAAACCGTCCCGAAACCTGCATGTGAGAGTGCAGAAGAGCAAAGCTGTTCTACAAAGCAAGACTGCCCTGGCCAGTAAGAAAAGAACAGACCGCTTCATAGTCAAATCTAGAGAGCGGAGCGGGGCCCAATCACTCGAAGCCTTCAGCTGGCAGCTGCTGCAGACCTGAGTGAAAGCAGGAGAGAGGACAGCAGTGCCAGGCATGAGCTGAAGGACTTCAGGAACTTCCTGTAGAAAAGTTCCCCCCACAAAACAAACCTTAACTGACTAAAAGATATTGCATGCTCAACTTAGGATAAGCACTACGGCAAAGGATACGAAATCTACCCAGCTTGCAAGACCAGTTGAAGCTGACTCAAAAGCTGTACCATACAGCCACTTTCCAACAGACAGGCTTCTTGCCCTGGGTAGTGTCAGGCATCCGTCTCTTTGGTGGAGCTCATGTGTGTGCTGGGCTCTCAGGGGATTGAGATCCAAAGAGAAGGGTGCCTGCCATGAGGTGGACTAGATGGACGGGCTCCTCTGCATCGCCAGACTGGCCACTCAGCTCTGAGTGTGGCCCTGAGTCTGGCAGAGAGCAGCTCTAGAGAGCAATAGAACTGAGCCTTGCACAGCAAGTGCCCTTGTTTACGAGTGGTCCTAGTTTCAGGGATTACAGATCGGGTGCATCCCCTCAAAATGCTTGCTTACACCAGCCCTCGATGCCTTTCTTTCCTGTGAAGTATACAGAGAAGCCTTTAGTTGATCCTTGTCCCTCTCCCATTTAAAAAAAAAATCATAAGCAGATTGCCAGCATCATGCAGAGGAACCCAGTTCGGATAGGACTCCTTCTCATGCCTCTGTTAATGTTGTGTTTGTGTGTCCTACTGGACATTATCCTCTCACTGTCTGGCACTAATTTATAGCTATTATATATTATGAGATGCTTTGTAGCAGTGTATCAGTGCACAGAAAGCATCCAGGCCTGCATAGCTCTTTGTATCTGCACACCAGACCTTACTCTTGTCTCAGTAGATAAATCTCTTAAAGTAACACAGGAGAAAATGGATCAAAAACTAGAAGCCCTTACAAGACAAGCACAAAAATCACTTAAAGAAATACAGGAGAATATGGATCAAAAAATGGATGCCAATAAGGGGGAAACACAAAAATCACTTAAAGAAATACAAGAGAACGTGGGTCAACAAGTAGAAGTCATAAAAGAGGAAACACAAAAATCTCTTAATGAATTACATGAAAACAAGCAAGCAAATGAAAGATCTAAGCAAAACCATCCAGAATCTAAAAACAGAAGTAGAAACAACTAAGAAATTGCAAAGGGAGAAAACGTTGGAGATAGAAAACCTTAGGAAGAAATCAGGAGTCATAGATGCAAATATCAACAATAGAATACAAGAGATAGAAGACAGAATCTCAGATGCTGAAGATACCATAGGAAACATGGATTCAACAATTAAAGAAAATGAAAAATGCAAAAAGCTGGTAACCCAAAACATTGAGGAAATCCAGGACACAACGAGAAGACCAAACCTAAAGATTATAGGTATAGATGAGAGTGAAGATCTACAACTTAAAGGGCCAGCAAATATCTTCTACAAAATTATGGAAGAAAACTTCCCCAACCTAAAGAGAGAGATGCCCATGAGTATACAAGAAGCCTACAGAACCCCAATCAGACTGAACCAGAACAGAAATACCTCCTGTCACATAATAATCAAAACCCCAAATGTACTAAACAATGAAAGAATATTAATGGCAGTAAGAGAAAAAGGCCAAGTAACATAAAAAGGAAGACCTATCAGAATTACACCAGACTTCTCAACTGAGACCATGAAAGCTAGAAGATCCTGGGCAGATATCATGCAGACTCTAAGAGAACACAAACTTCTGCCAAAACTGCTCTACCCACCAAAACTCTCAATCACCATAGATGGGTTAACCAAGGTATTTCATGACAAAACCAAATTTGCATGATATCTATCCACAAACCCAGCCATACAAAGGATAATAGGGGGAAAACACCAACAAAAGGGGGGAAACTACACCCCAGAAGAAGCAAGATAGAAACCCCCTCTTATCAAACCCAAAAGAAGAGAACCACTCAAATATAAAAAAAATTATGCCCTAAAGGTCAGGAAGTAATAATAACTATTCCTTATTATATCTTATCATCAGTGAACTCAATTCCCCAATAAAAAGACACAGACTAACAGACTGGATATGGAAACAGGACCCTACATTTTGCTGCATACAGAAAACACATTTCAGTGTCAAAGACAAACACTACCTTAGAGTAAAAGGCTGGAAGACAATTTTAAAAGCAAATGTTCTAAGAAAACAAGCTGGAGTAGCCATTCTAATATCAGATAAAATTGTCTTTCAACCTAAAGTCCTCAAAAGAGACACAGAAGGTCACTTCTTGCTTGTCAAAGGGAAAATCCACCAAGAGGAATTCTCAATACTGAACACCTATGCTCCAAATGTAAGGGCACCCTCATTCATAAAAGAAACTTTACTAAAGCTTAAAGCACACATTCCACCTAACACAATAATTGTAGGTGACTTCAACACTCCACTCTCCTCAATGGACCGATCAGGAAAGCAGAAACTAAACAGGGGCACAGTGAAACTAATCGAAGCTTTGGACCAATTGGATTTAACAGATATATATAGAACAATTCATCCTAAATCAAAAGAATATACGTTTTTCTCAGCACCACACGGTACCTTCTTCAAAATCGATCATATAATTAGTCACAAGACAGACCTCAAGAAATACAAGAAGACTGAACTAATCCCATGCCTCCTCTCAGATCACTATGGAGTAAAAGTGGTCTTCAATAACAAGAACAACTTAAGCCCACATACACATGGAAACTGAACAATACTCTACTCAATGACACCTTGGTCAAGGAAAAAATAAAGAAAGAAATCAAAGACTTTTTAAAATTCAATGAAAATGAACGTACAACCTACCCAAATATATGGGACACAATGAAAGCAGTGCTAAGAGGAAAACTCATAGCCCTGAGTGCCTCCAAAAAGAAACTCGAGAAAGCATACACTAGCAACTTTACAGCACCTGAAGGCCCTGGAACAAAAAGAAGCTAATTCACCCAGGAGGAGTAGAAGACAGGAAATCATCAAACTAAGGGCTGAAATCAATCAAGTAGAAATGAAGAGAACCATACAAAGAATCAACAAAACCAAGAGCTGGTTCTTCGAGAAAATCAACAAAATAGATAAACCCTTAGCCATACTAACCAAAGAACACAGAGACAGTATCCAGATTAACGAAATTAGAAATGAAAAGGGGGATATAACAACAGAAACTGAGGAAATTCAAAAAATCATCAGATCCTACTACAAAAGCCAATACTCAACAAAACTGGAGAATCTGGAGGAAATGGACAATTTCCTAGACAGATACCAAATACCAAAATTAAATCAGGATCAATTAGATCAGCTAAACAGCCCCATAACCACGAGAGAAATAGAAGGGGTTATAGAACGTCTCCCAACCAAAAAAAGTACGGGACCAGATGGTTTTAGTGCAGAATTCTATCGGACCTTCAAAGAAGACCTAACACCAATACTCTTCAAACTATTTCACAAATTAGAAACAGAAGGATCACTGCCCAACTAGTTCTATGAAACCACAATTTTGCTGATACCAAAAGCATACCAAGAACCTACAAAGAAAGAGAACTACAGGCCAATTTACCTTATGAATATTGATGCAAAAATACTAAATAAATTTCTTGCCAACCGAATCTAAGAGCACATCAAAATGATCATTCAACATGATCAAGTAGGCTTCATCTCAGGGATGCAGGGATGGTTCAATATACAGAAATCCATCAATGTAATCCACTACATAAACAAACTAAAAGAAAAAAAAAACCAGCTGGGCGGTGGTGGCACACGCCTTTAATCCCAGCACTTGGGAGGCAGAGGCAGGCAGATTTCTTAGTTCGAGGCCAGACTGGACTACAGAGTGAGCCCAGGACAGCCAGGACTACACAGAGAAACCCTGTCTCAAAAAAAAAAAAAAACCAGAAAAAACCAAATGGTCATTTCATTAGCTGCTGAAAAAGTACTTGAGAAAAATCAGCATCCTTTCATGCTTAAAAGTCCTGAAAAGAACAGGAATTCAAGGCCCAGACCTAAATATAGTAAAAGAAATATACAGCAAACCAGTAGCCAACATCAAAATAAATGGGCCGAAACTTGAAGCAATCCTACTAAAATCAGGGACTAGACAAGGCTGCCCTCTCTCTCCATATCTTTTCAATATAGTACTTGAAGTTCTAGCGAGAGCAATTAGACAACATTAGGAAGTCAAAGGGAAACAATTTGGAAAGGAAGAAGTCAAAATATCACTTTTTGCAGACAATATGATAGTATACGTAAGTGACCCAAGAAACTCGACCAGAGAACTCCTACAGCTGATAAACAACTTCAGCAATGTGATTGGTTATAAAATCAACTCAAGCAAATCAGTAAGTAGCCTTCTTGTACTCAAAGTACATGCTGGCTGAGAAAGAAAATAGGAAAATAAAACCCTTCACAATAGCCACAAACAAAATAAAGTATCTTGGTGTAACTTTAACCAAACAAGTGAAAGATCTGTATGACAGGATCTTCAGGTCCTTGAAGAAATAAATCGAAGAAGACCTCAGAAGATGGAAAAATATTCCATGCTCTTGGATTAGCATGTCAATATAGTAAAAATGGCCATCTTGCCAAAAGCAATCTACAGATTCAGTACAATCCCCATCAAAATCCCAACTCAATTCTTCATAGATCTAGAAAGAGCAATTCTCAAATTAATCTGGAGTAACAAAAAAAACACAGGATAGCTAAAACTATTCTCAACAATAAAAGGACTTCTGGGGGAATCAATATCCCTGACCTCAAGCAGTACTCCAAAGCAATTGTGTTAAAAACTGGATGGTATTGGTACAGCGACAGGCAAGTAGATCAATGGAATAGAATTGAAGACCCAGAAATGAACCCACAGATTTATGGTCACTTGATCTTTGATAAAGGAGCTACAACCATCCAGTGGTAAAAAGATAGCCTTTTCAACAAATGGTGCTGGTTCAACTGGACGTCAACATGCAGAAGAATGCAAATTGACCCACTCATATCTCCTTGTACCAACATCAACTCCAAGTGGATCAAGGACTTCCACATAAAACCAGACACACTGAAACTAATAGAAAAGAAACTGGGGAAGACCCTGGAGGACATGGGCACAGGGCAGACATTTCTGAACAGAATACCAAAAGCTTTTGCTCTAAGATCAAGAATTGACAAATGAGACCTCATAAAATAACAAAGTTTCTGTAAAGCAAAGGACACTGTCAGAAGGACAAAATGGCAACCAACAAAGTGGGAAAAGATCTTCACCAACCCCACATCTGACAGAGGGCTAATATCCAATATATACAAAGAACTCAAGAAGTTAGACCCCAAAGAACCAAATAGCCCTATCAAAAAATGGGGTACAGAGCTAAACAAAGAATTTTCACCAGAAGAAATTTGAATGGCTGGGAAGCACCTTAAGAGATGTTCAACATCATTAGTCATCAGGGAAATGCAAATAAAAACAACCCTGAAATTCCACCTCACACCATTGAGAATGGCTAAGATTAAAAACTCAAGGGACAACAGGTCCTGGCGAGGATGTGGAGAATATGGAACACTCCTACACTGTTGGTGGGATTGCCAGATGGTACTGCCGCTCTGGAAATCAGTGTGGCGGTTCCTCAGAATATTGGACATGACACTTCCAGAGGACCCTGTCATACCACTCCTGGGCATATACTGTTGGTTTTTCACGTGCAGGCAGCCGGAGCGGAGCCGCCGGCCCCAAACCGCCCGCAGGGGAAAGCCGGGAGAAGCGGCAGGGGAGCCACCCGACCAGGCTTGGTCTGCAGCGCCCGCGGAGGAACGGGGAGGTGTGGGCTGGAACAGTTACACTAGACTGAGCAGCTCCACGTGGCTTTATTTAAGATGGGGGTACAGGGGAACGGGGTAAAGGAAAGGCCGGGAGTGATGAGCAGAAAAGAGAGAAAGAGGGGCAGCATGCTACTCCTCTTATATGCATGATTATTCAAATTACAGGTAGATTAGATAGGCCTATTGAATTCTGGGTACATGGTGGCCGTTGCCTTGGTAACAGGAATAAACCTGCAGGGCCGCATTAATTGTCGCCTATATGACGTCACAGGTCTCAGAACCAACATATACCCAGCGGATTCCCCTGCATACAATAAAGACACATGCTCCACTATGTTCATAGCAGCCTTATTTATAATAGCCAGAAGTTGGAATGAGTCCAGATGTCCCTAAAAGAAGGAATGGATACAAAAAATGTGGTATATTTACACAATGGGATACTACTCAGCAATTACAAATAATGAATTCATGCAATTTGTAGGCAAATGGTTGGATCTGGAAAATATCATCCTAAGTGAGTTAACCCAATCACAAAAGAATATACCTGAAATGCTATCACTGATAAGTGGATATTAATGAGCCCAAAAGTTCTGAATACTCAAGGCACAATTAGCAAATCAAAAGATTCCCAGGAAGAAGGAAGGAAATGACCCTGGTCCTAAAAAGCCTGGATCCAGATTTGTAGGAGAGTATCAGAACAAAGAAATGGGAGGGTGTTGGGGAATGTGCAGAGGGAAGAGGACTTATGGGTCATATGGTGAGGGGGGAACTGGGAAAGGGGAAAGCCGTTGGAATGTAAACAAAAAATATAGAACATAAAAAAATATTAAAAAAAGAAGTTACGCCCAAAAGGTGTATAATGTAAGAAATAAAGTCCTATCAGAAAATATATATTAAGTAACAGAGAAAATACAAAGGACCACTGAAACATATGCTGTTACTTTGAGAAAATCAATAAGAACCTCAAAGCACTATCCAAATTAACTAAATAGCTGAGAAATCTCATCCAAAACAACACAATCAGAAATGAAGTGGGGAACAAAGGAACAGATACTAAAAAAATCCAGAGTCTATATTTTACAAACACATACTCTGTCTTCGAAACAAAAAAAGCTGGGGTAACTCTCTCAGGACATAGCCCCTAGCAAACTTAGATCAAGATCAGATAACCAATCAAACGCACCAGTAAGCCCCAGTGAAACAGAAGCAGTCAACCACATTCTCCCCACCTAAAAGTAAATCAATATAAAATTAATTCACAAAAATATGTATCCCGTCTGTACACAAATGTCAAATGGACTGAAAAAGAAATTAAGAAAACATTACCTGTCTCAATAGCTTCAAATAATATAAAATATCTGCAGTACCTCTAAGCAAGCAAGTAAATAAAGTGTATGATAAATTGTTTAAAGCCTTTGAAGAACATAATTAAAAAATGAGAACAGAAGAAGGAAAGATCTGTAATAATCATGGATCAGGATAATTATATTCCTAAAAAGGGGCATCATAAATTAAAGAAATCTACAGATTCAATGCAAACTTCATCAAAAGTTCACTGCATTTATTCATAGTTTTGTAGAAAGATTATTCTCAAATTAAAATGGGAACATACATATAGACACACACACACAGACACACACAGACACACAGACACACAGACACACACACACACACACACACACACACACACACACCAGGACACCAGGAGAGCTAATACAATCCTCAACAATAAAAGAACTACTGAGAGTATCGCCCTCTGTGATTTCAGTTTGCCCTACAGATCTACCTTAATAAAATAAGCATGTAGGTCCAAATTCATGATACAGATATAAATTCATAATCCTATCTATACAGGAATTTTCATATCTATACCAGAAATATGCATAGGAAGATAGATAGTGTTGTGATCATAAAAAGAGAAAGATGTGTAGAGAATATGGTATATGGCTGTGTGGGGGAAGGCGGTGCCCAGGTGGGTCATTGCTGGAGGCATCCCTTCCCCTGAGGGACCAGACACACACCTGCATAGTATAGATTAGAGTTTATTCAGGACAAGAGATTGGAGTTAAAATGGTTGTAGAGGCAGAGAAAGGCAGAGAGAAGGAGAGCATAGAGAAGTGGAGGCCGGCCAAGACCACATGGAGAGAGGAGGGAGGGGAGGAGAGTCCAAGAGGGCAAGAGAGGACAGAGAGACCTAAGAGGAGAGGTAAGAGCTAAGTGAGAGAGAGGAGGGGCTGAGCAGCCCTTTCTATGGTGGACCAGTCGTATCAGGCTGTGGCCAGGTAATGGTGGCCAGGGGCATACCTGGCTGTTGCCAGGTAATTGTGGGGTGGATCTTAGGCAGAATCCTAACAGATAGCATCTTCAAAAATTTGTGCTGGTGAAACTGGATGGCCACATGTAGAAAGACACAAATATATCCATGCCTACCACCCTGTTTAAAGCTCAGATACAAGTGGATTAAGGACCTCAACAGAAAAACCAGATACACTTAACCTTATAGAAGAGAAGAGAAAGTTGGAAAGTCTTGACTGCACTAGCAAAGGTGTAGACTTCTGGGGGAAAAAAAACTACCAATAATACAGGTACTAAGATCAATGATAAATGGGACCTCATGAAGTGGAAAAGCCATTATGCAGCAAAGGACACTGGTATTTGGAAAAATTAGCAGCCTAGAGATTGGGAAAAGATTTTTATCAATTCTAAAAGTTAGAGGACTAATTTCCAAAATGCATAAAGAACGCAAAAAGCTGTATGTATCCAAATAAAGCAAATAAAAAAATGTGAAACATTTAAAAATAATTTCCAAGAGACCAAAATCAAATGGCTGCAAAACACTTAAGGAAATGTTCAAATCCCTTAACCATCAGTGAAGTGCAAATGAAAACACCATTGAGGTTTCATCTTTTGTTTGTTAGAATGGCTAACATGAAAAACATGTGACAGCTCATGCTGGCAAGGATGCACAGGAAGAGGAACAATTGGAATCCAGGCTTACAACCTGAGAGGGCTGTGAAAAGTCAGGCTAGCCAGACAAGAGCCCTGGTCTAATTTGAAGAGAATGCAAGCTGACTTAAGCCTGAGACCAATTGCTGTACCTTTTCCCAAGTACAGGATGGATGGCTTAAAGCATACTACAGAAGAGTTTGGCTTGAGGCAACAGCCTGAAGTAGCCTGGAAATAACTGTTGGAAAGGCCTGTCCAGGACCAGCATAAGGCAGAACCAGGAGCCCTGAGGTGGCTGAATTGCTAGTGCAGGGCTAGCTACAGCACGAGATTAAAGAAAAAATAGCCCCAGACATCTGAACTGGTAAGGTATTTAATTCATAACTGGCAAATTTAAGTCATTTAGGAGGGAGTCAAAAATTGAGAACAATATTATCCATGTTAAAAATGGAAAACACTGCAGCAGAAGGTGTTTGGATATTATTTAGTTTGGTTTTAGTTGTTGTCTTTGAACAATATGTTCAATAATGTTCACACTTTTCTGTGCTCTAAGAAAGTTACAAATAAAATGCTTAGTAAGGAGAGGCATGAGATAGAATGCTAAAATATAAGAAAAATAGAGGGAAAACAAAGACTCTTCCCAACAGAAAAGTGAAGATTATAGCAGCTGGAACTCAGAGATGATTAGCTATGAGATGTTTGTCAGCTTTATGTTAAGGCCCCATCAATACAATGCAGCACCACCTACCTTCTAAGGAATAATACACTGCAGCATGCAATAAAACAACTAGCCCCCAAACATAGAATTTTCTTGTTTCTTTCCTTAATTTTGTCTGAGTGGTTTTGTTTTGCCCTAATTGCGCAAAATAGAGAGGATATTTTTATTGTCTGGCATTACAAAAATGTAGAATTTTAATGATATTCAGAATGTAAGTACAGCTCATATTTATTGTTTTTATATTATAGAGTTACAATGATTTGGAACTCAGGTAAAATATTAGATCAAGGTAGAGGGGGCAGGTGCTTTTAATCCCAACACAAAGGAGACAGAGGCAGGAAGATCTCTGTAAATCTAGACCAGTGATGATCTACACAGTGTTTCCAGGGCAGGACCCCCTGCTGATAAGATGAAGCTCTGTGGAAAGGACAGTCTAAAATCCAAAATGACAACTTTTATCTTAAAAATACTATGTATGTATGTGCTTAAAAATAAATGGAAATTCTCTTAGTAATTTAAAAGATAAATGCACTTCAGTCATAAATTATACAAAGACAAAACGTGATATACTTATATTTTTCCATGTAAAATATGTCTCTACTTACAATATGAAACATACTGCTTTTTTTGTTTGCTTGTCAAGAAACATTTATCCCTAGAAAACATACATTCTGTTAGTCAATGTAAGGGCCAAGAATTAGGGCTGTGGTGGGGCTGCTCGATTTTATCTTTCCCAGAGTAGAAAACAAAGAAGTTGGGATCCAGGGACCACTGGACAAGATAATGAAAAACAATACTGTTAATATTATTAACTTTATTGCATGTTAAGTATCAGTTTGGAAATACAGAATACAAATGCCTTTTGTCTGAGGAGATAAATCAAATGAATTCACACATTACATAGACCTTGTGATATTGTTTTAAATTTAAAAAACAGGGGTTTGATGACAAATGAGGTCTAAACTTGTTATGCCACCACAGTATCTAACTGGATATGCTAACAGACAATTGTTTACTTTACTGACATGCATTGGGGACTTACTACTTCCACTGAGGTAGGGTGTCAACGCTACTCTGATTAGCCTACCATCCTCCTTAGAAGTGGGCTCCCATGGGAGAACTGGCAATGGCTTAACATAGTACATGATATATAACTCAAGCCAAGACATCTCAGCAAATACAATATTGCTTGAGACTATGTTTTATGCACTAAGATGGAAAGGATTTAAATAAAGTTGAATACAGAGGATATTATATTAAGAGAGAAAAGGTAGAATAAATACATCCACAGAGATAGTAATCTCCAAGGTATATAGAAAGAAACAAAGGTAGGCATAAATATTGTCAAGGGTACATAGATAGAAATTAAATAAATTCCTGACTTTGATTCTGATACTTGAGTGCTGGGACCATTAGGGCAATGAGCTATGTTTAAACACAGAGTTAGCCAAAAGCTAAACACTGAAAGATCCCTGGCCTTATACTCTTACTATTTATTAAGCACTGGTTTCTTTTCTCTTCAGCTCTCTGTGCTTTTATAAGTGCTCTAATCTTTAACTCTCAGTGCTTTATTAACCACTTGATTCTTAACTCTTACTGTTCTGTGCTTTAGGAAGCACTAGGAATTTAACACTTCCTTACTGTTCTGTGCTTTAATAAGTTGCATTTTCTGGAGATGAACACATGCTGTTAGCAGTGGAGAACTAAGTAGAGGGTTTATTGCTAGAGCTCCTTTCTCTGATGAGGCAGTAAGGGGCCCCTCACTGGCCAGGTAAGACATACACAGCTCATTATCTCAGGTTAGAACAGAGGGAAAAAGGAAAGAAAGAAGAAGTCACTCACACAGATAACACACACACACATACTCACGGTGAAGCAGAAGTGCCTACACCATATTTTTTATTACAATAAGCTTTTTCTATCTTTTAGACAAAAAGGTCTCTATGTAAGAGTGTTGTGGATAGTCCTGGTGCTGTTTGTATTTTGTTGCTAATTCAGCTTCTCCATGAGGGATTACCTGGGATGAGGAGTGACCAGAACTTCATGTAACCCTTCTAATACATAAAGAAACCAATCACTGGGCTGGTGAGTGGGAGTTCCGTGTTGGAGAGGGGAAGAGAAGAGGCAGGAGAGAGATACGGGCTTTTGGACAGGGACAGAGGGAGGACAAGATGTAGCTACAAGTGGCCCCCGTTTAAGATGGCCAGAGGATTTAGATTTAATGTGGCTTATAAGATTAGGATAGTAGCAGTTGTGCCCAGTGATTGAGATACCATTGATTCTGAACTAAGTCTGTTTGGTGTTTTCCTTTACATGGTGGCTCACCTGTGATCCAGAGAGAAAGGTACAGCATCAAAGCGTGGGTTTACAAGAAGTGCACCCCAATAGACCTTCAGAATTTTAAAGCATGGACTTGGTGTGGTAGTGACCCACCAATAGGAGCTTAACCAGCTGGGTGGAGAGATTTCATAGCTCTGAGCCAGAGAATCTCCACAAGATGAGAACAGGCTAGCCATGTCTGCCAACGTCTGGCTGGCAAGCACACTGGGGCCTGCAGGTGTAAGGTGAATTGAACTTTTTAATATTTCCTGCAACAAAAGAGAGAATTACCTCATAGATAAAATGTTGCATAAAGGCAGAGGTATAGACAGATATTAATGAGTTCAAAACTATTTTTCATTCTGCATGCTCATTATAAATTCAAAACAACAGATTTTATCTTTATTTCTATCAACAAGAAATTTGCTCAATAGGATACTCTAATACCCAGATATACTTAGGCTATGTAATAGTCACATGAAAGGCATATCAGCTGCCAGAAGCAATCCTAAAATAAAGTCTCTCAGGACCTTGCCTCCCAGAGCTAGTCAGTCTAAAGCTGTGCAAAAAGGTGGGCCACATCACTCCCTAGCCTTATCCCCTTCTAGATGGCTCCTGACACTTGGGAAACAAAGACAGAGATAGGTAGATTTCTTGTGACTTGGAGGCCAGCTTGATCTACAGATCAAGTCAAAGTCAGCCTGGGCTACACAGAGAAAACCTATTTCAAGAAGTAATAATAAACATATGTCATTGTAAAGAAGGATATTTTTTATTTAATTTTTATTTGCTATATTCTATGTTTACATTCCAAAGGCTTTCCCCTTTCCCAGTTCCCCCCACCATATGTCCCATAATCCCTCTCCCCCCCAGCTATTCCCCAATCATTCCCCCCCATGATTTCTCTGTTCTGGGTCTACAATATTGGATCCAATCTTTACAGGACCAGGGTCCTCTCCTTTCTTCTTCTTGGGAGTCATTTGACTTCCTAATTGTGCCTTGAGTATTTAGGGCTTCTGGGCTCATTAATATCCACTTATCAGTGATTGCATTTCATGTCTATTCTTTTGTGATTGGGTTAGCTCACTTAGGATGATATTTTCCAGATCTAACCATTTACCTACAAATTGCATGAGTTCATTATTTTTAATTGCTGAGTAGTACTCCATTGTATAAATATACCACATTTTCTGTATCCATTCCTCTTTTGAGGGATATCTGGGCTCCTTCCAATTTCTGGCTATTATTATTTTTTGATTTTTTTTATTGTATATATTCTATATTTACAATTCATTTCCCTTTTTCTGGTTCCCCACCCCCAAACGTCCCACATGTCCTTTTCCCTCCCCCTGCTCCCGCATCCACCCCCTCCCACTTTACTGTACTTGTACTCTCCCACAATGATGTTTTGGTCCATTCTAGCACCAGTGTCCACTCCTTTCTTCTTGTGAGACATCACTTGGTATGTGATTTGTGTCTTTGGTGTTCTAAGCTTCTAGGCTAATATCCACTTATCAGTGACTGTATACCATGGGTATTCTTTTGAGACTGGGTCACCTCACTTAGTATGACATTCTCCAGCTCCATCCATTTCTCTAAGAATTTCATGAATTCATTGTTTCTAATGGCTGTATAGTACTCCATTGTGTATATATACCACATTTTTTGTATCCATTCTTCTGTTGAGGGACATCTGGGTTCTTTCCAGCTTCTGGCTATTATATATAAAGCTGCTATGAACATAGTGGAGCATGTATCCTTATTGCATGCTGGTGAATCTTCTGGGTATATTCCCAGGAGTGGTATGGCTGGGTCCTCCGGAAGTATCACGCCCAGTTTTCTGAGGAACCGCCATACTGATTTCCAGAGGGGTTGTACCAGCTTGCATTCCCACCAGCAGTGGAGGAGTGTTCCTCTTTCTCCACATCCTCGCCAACACCTGATGTCTTCTGAGTTTTTAATCTTAGCCATTCTGACTGGTGTGAGGTGAAATCTCAGGGTTGTTTTAATTTGCATTTCCCTAATGACTAGTGATGTTGAACATTTTTTAAGGTGTTTCTCAGCCATCCGAATTTCTTCAGGTGAAAAGACTCTGTTTAGCTCTGTACCCCATTTTTGGATAGGGTTATTTGGTTTTCTGGGGTCTAACCTCTTGAGTTCTTTGTATACATTGGAGATTAGCCCTCTGTCGGATGTGGGGTTGGTGAAGATTTTTTCCCAATTTGTTGGTTGCCGATTTATCCTTTTGACAGTGTCTTTTGCCTTACAGAAACTTTGTAGTTTTATGAGGTCCCATTTGTCTATTCTTGCTCTTAGAGCATAAGCAATTGGTGTTCTGTTCAGGAATTTTTCCCCTGAGCCAATGTCCTCAAGGGTCTTCCCCAGTTTCTTTTCTATTAGTTTTAGTGTGTCTGGTTTTATGTGGAGGTCTTTGATCCACTTGGAGTTGAGCTTAGTGCAAGGAGATAAGAGTGGATCAATTCTCATTCTTCTGCATGTTGACCTCCAGTTGAGCCAGCACCATCTGTTGAAAAGGCTATCTTTCTTCCACTGGATGTTTTCAGCTCCTTTGTCGAAGATCAATTGGCCATAGATGTGTGGGTTCAATTCTGGGTCTTCGATCCTATTCCATTGATCCGCTTCCCTGTCACTGAACCAATACCATGCAGTTTTTAATACCACTGCTCTGTAATATTGCTTGAGGTCCGGGATATTGATTCCCCCAGAAGTTCTTTTGCTGTTGATGATAGTTTTAGCTATTCTGGGTTTTTTGTTATTCCAGATGAATTTGAGAATTGCTCTTTCTAGCTCTATGAAGAACTGAGTTGGGATTTTGATGGGAATTGCATTGAATCTGTATATTGCTTTGGGCAAGATTGCCATTTTGACTATATTAGTCCTGCCAACCCACGAGCATGGAAGATTTTCCCATTTTCTGATGTCTTCTTCAATTTCCCTCTTCAGAGACCTGAAGTTTTTGTCGTATAAATCTTTCACATGTTTGGTTAGCGTCACTCCAAGATACTTTATATCATTTGTGGCTATTGTGAAGGGTGTCATTTCCCTAATTTCTTTCTCGGCCTGCTTATCCTTCGCGTATAGGAAGGCTACTGATTTACTTGAGTTGATTTTATAGCCAGCCACTTTGCTGAAGTTGTTTATCAGTTGCAGGAGTTCTCTGGTGGAGGTTTTTTGGGTCACTTAAGTAAACTATCATATCATCTGCGAATAGTGATAGTTTGACTTCTTCCTTTCCGATTTGTATCCCTTTGACTTCCCTCTGTTGTCGAATTGCTCTAGCTAGTACCTCAAGTACTATATTGAAGAGATATGGCGAGAGGGGACAGCCTTGTCTAGTCCCTGATTTTAGAGGGATTGCTTCGAGTTTTTCTCCGTTTACCTTAATGTTGGCTACTGGTCTGCTGTATATTGCTTTTACTATGTTTAGATATGGGCCTTGAATTCCTGTTCTTTCTAGGACCTTTAGCATGAAAGGATGCTGAATTTTGTCAAATGCTTTTTCAGCATCTAATGAGATGACCATGTGGTTTTTTTCTTTGAGTTTGTTTATGTAGTGGATTACGTTGATGGATTTCCGTATATTGAACCATCCCTGCATCCCTGGGATGAAGCCAACTTGTTCATGGTGAATGATCGTTTTGATGTGTTCTTGGATGCGGTTGGCAAGTATTTTGTTTAGTATTTTTGCATCGATATTCATAAGAGAAATTGGCCTGTAGTTCTCTTTCTTAGTTGGATCTTTGTGAGGTTTTGGTATCAGGGTAATTGTGGCTTCATAGAATGAGTTGGGTAGTGTTCTTTCAGTTTCTATTTTGTGGAATAATTTGAAGAGTATCGGTATCAGGACTTCTTTGAAGGTCTGATAGAATTCTGCACTAAAACCGTCTGGTCCTGTGCTCTTTTTGGTTGGAAGACTGTCTATGACCCCTTCTATTTCTTTGGGGGTTATGGGTCTGTTTAGACGATCTATTTGATCCTGGTTTAATTTTGGTATTTGGTAGCTGTCGAGGAAATTGTCCATTTCCTCCAGATTCTCCAGTTGTGTTGAGTATAGGTTTTTGTAGTAGGATCTGATGATTTTTTGAATTTCCTCAGTTTCTGTTGTTATATCTCCCTTTTCATTTCTAATTTTGTTAATTTGAATACTGTCTCTGTGCCCTTTAGTAAGTCTGGCTAGGGGTTTATCTATCTTGTTGATCTTCTCAAAGAACCAGCTCCTGGTTTTGTTGATTCTTTGTATGGTTCTTTTTGTTTCAACTTGATTGATTTCAGCCCTGAGTTTGATGATTTCCTGTCTTCTACTCCTCCTGGGTGAAATTGCTTCTTTTTGTTCCAGAGCTTTCAAGTGCGCCATTAAGTTGCTGGTATATGCTCTCTCCTGTTTCTTTTTGGAGACACTCAGGGCTATGAGTTTTCCTCTAAGCACTGCTTTCATTGTGTCCCATAGATTTGGGTATGTTGTGCCTTCATTTTCATTAAGTTCTAAGAATTCTTTGATTTCTTTCTTTATTTCTTCCTGGACTAAGGTATCATTGAGTAGAATATTGTTCAGCCTCCAAGCTTATGGGGATTTTCTGTTGTTTTTGTTGCTATTGAAGAACACTCTTACTCCATGGTGATCTGATAAGAGGCATGGGATTAGTTCGATCTTTTTATATTTGTTGAGATCTGTCTTGTGTCCAATTATATGGTCGATTTTGGAGAAGGTACCATGAGGGGCTGAGAAAAAGGTATAGTCTTTTGCTTTAGGGTGAAATGTTCTATATATATCTGTTAAATCCAATTGCTCCAAAGTTTCGATGAGTTTCTCCGTGTCTCTGTTTAGTTTCTGTTTTCCTGGTCGGTCCACTGTAGATAGAGGAGTATTGAGGTCCCCCACAATCATTGTGTTAGGTGCAATGTGTGCTTTGAGCTTTAGTAAGGTTTCTTTTACAAATGAGGGTGCCCTTACATTTGGAGCGTAGATGGTTAGAATTGTGAGTTCCTCTTGGTGGATTCTTCCTTTGACTAGCAGGAAGTGACCTTCTGTGTCTCTTTTGATGACTTTGGGTTGAAAGTCAATTTTATCTGATATTAAAATGGCTACTCCAGCTTGCTTCCTGTGACCATTTGCTTGCAAAATTGTCTTCCATCCTTTTACTCTAAGGTAGTGTTTGTCTTTGACTCTGAGGTGTGTTTCCTGTAAGCAGCAAAATGTAGGGTCCTGTTTCCGTATCCAGTCTGTTAGTCTATGTCTTTTTATTGGGGAGTTGAGTCCATTGATGTTAAGAGATATTAAGGAATAGAGATTATTACTTCCTGACATTTTTGATGTTATTTTTGTTTTTGAGTAGTTATCTTCCTTTGAGTTTGATGGAAGAAGTTTACTGTCTTGCTTTTTCTTGGGTGCCATTTCCTTCCTTGTGTTGGAGTTTTCCTCCTATTATCCTTTGTAGAGCTGGGTTAGTGGAAAGATATTGTGTAAATTTGGTCCTGTCATGGAATATTTTGATTTCTCCATCTATGTTGATTGAGAGTTTTGCTGGGTATAGTAGTCTTGGCTGACATTTGTTTTCTCTTAGGGTCTGCATGAGGTCTGCCCAGGATCTTCTAGCTTTCATGGTTTCTGGAGAGAAGTCTGGTGTGATTCTGATAGGTCTTCCTTTATATGTTACTTGGCCCTTTTCTCTTACTGCCTTTAATATTCTTTCTTTGTTTAGTACATTTGGGGTTTTGATTATTATGTGACGGGAGGTGTTTCTGTTCTGGTCCAGTCTGTTTGGAGTTCTGTAGGCTTCTTGTACATTCATGGGCATCTCTCTCTTTAAGTTAGGAAAGTTTTCTTCCATAATTTTGTTAAAGATATTTGCTGGCCCTTTAAGTTGTAGATCTTCACTCTCATCTATCCCTATAATCCTTAGGTTTGGTCTTCTCATTGTGTCCTGGATTTCCTGGATGTTTTGGGTTACAAGCCTTTTGGATTTTGCATTTTCTTTGACTGTGGAGTCAATGGTTACTATGTTATCTTCAGCATCAGAGATTCTTATTTCTATCTCTTGTATTCTGTTGTTTATGTTTGCATCTACGACCCCTGTTTTCTTCCCAAGGTTTTCTATCTCCAAGGTTGCCTCCTTTTGTGATTTCTTAGTTGTTTCTACCTCTGTGTTCAGATCTTGGATGGTTTTGCTCAGTTCCATCATTTGTTTGTTTGTGTTTTCATGTAGTTCTTTAATATATTTTTGTGCTCCCTCTTTCATGACTTCTGCCTGTTGTTTCAAGTTCTCCTGCATTTCTTTAACTGATTTTCTCACTTCCTCTTTATTGGTTTCTGGCTGATGGCCCATATTCTCCTGGAGTTCTTTAAGTGTTTTTTGTGTTTGGATTGTAAGAGCTTCTACTCTATTGATGTTCCCCTGCATTTCTTTAAGAGATTTGTTTATGTCTTTTTTGTGTTCCTCTAGGAGCCTCATGACCTGTGCTTTTATATCTAACTCTTGTTTTTCTGGTGTGCTGGGGTATCCTGGACTTGCTGTGGTTGGCGAATTGGGTTCAGATGGTGCCATATTGCCTTGATTTCTGTTAATAACGTTCCTACGTTTGCCTTTTGCCATCTCTTTATCTCTGGCGCTAGTTGGTCTTATTGTAGATGGCGCCCTGCTGAAAGCACAGCACGCCTGTCCCCAGGAGACAGATCCCTTCTGGCCGCTTGTCTGTGCTTGACTATGCTTGCTCTGAGTCCAGGTCCCTGACTCCAGCTGCTACAGTGCTGAGCTGTGCCCCGAGGCGGCCAGGTGGCCCCTCGCTGCTAGTCCGCTCAGAGAGCTGGTCCCGGCCGGTAGTCTGCACCCGCAGCTGATCTTTCTGTACCCGGATCTGCTGCAGAGCTAAGCTAAGCTATAACTCTGGCCACGCACCTGATTCCAGCCGCTCACTGCGTCCAGTGTGCCCGCTGTTTGCGTGCGGGGGTCTGGGGCAAGATGGCTGCCCCTGCTGAAAGCACCGCGTGTCCTTGGCTGAGCTGTTCGTGCCCGGCTCTGCTGCTCCCTTCTGGCTGCGTTGACTGTGCTGGACTATGCTCGCTCTGAGTCCAGGCCCCTGACTCCAGCTGCTAGAGTGCCGAGCTGTGCCCCGAGGCGGCCCGGTGGCCCCTCGCTGCTAGTCTGCTCGGAGAGCTGGTCCTGGCTGCTAGTCTGCACCCGCAGCTGATCTTTCTGTGCCCGGATCTGCTGCAGAGCTAAGCTAAGCTATAACTCTGGCCACGCACCTGATTCCAGCCGCTCACTGCATCCAGTGTGCCCCTCTTTAAGGGATTTTTATGTTTCCTCTTTTATGACTTCTACTTGTTGACCCATGTTCTCTTGTATTTCTTTGAGTGATTTTTGTTTCTCCCCCTTATTGGGATTCATTTTTTGCTCTATATTCTCCTGGATTTCTTTAAGTGATTTTTGTGTTTGCCTTTTATGGGCTTCTAGTTTTTGATCCATTTTCTCCTCTATTATTTTAAGAAATTTATCTAAGTGATCCTCTATCAGCATCCTTACCAGTGATTTTAGATCTGAGTCTTGTTTTTCTGGTGTGTTGATATATCCAAGATTTAATTGTGTTTGCCTTGTAAGGGCTTCTAGCTTTTGATCTATTTTCTCATGTATTAGTTTAAGAGATTTATCTAAGTGTTCCTCTATTAGCATCCTGACCAGTAATTTTAGATCTGAGTCTTGTTTTTCTGGTGTTTCGGGGTATCCAAGATTTATTGCTGTCGGGGAACTGGGTTTGGATGCTGCCATACTGCCTTGATTTCTGTTAGTAATGATCTTACGTTTGCCTTTTGCCATCTGGTTAACTCTGGTGTTAGTTGGTCCACTAGCTGGTGCTTGACCCTCCTGTGGGCTCCTAAGGCTATTTCCCAGCGACTGGGACACCTGAACCACTGCCCTGCTCAGATTACTGACAGGTGTCCTGAGTCCCCAGAGGTCTTAAACTCAGGATATCCCAGGTACTTGGTTCTGCCTGTTGGGCAGCTGCTCTGCACTGCTCCTGCTCAGGGTTTGCTGTCTGGTGTCCTGATTCCCCAGAGGTCTTAAAGTCGGGATATCTCAGTTATCTGGTTCCTCCTGCTGGTCCAAAACTGCTGGGAAGCTGGCTGAGGCTGGCTCCTCTGTTGCCGGCTGGATTGGAAGCAGCTGGGAAGATGGCGCTTTACTGCAGGGTGTTCTGGGACCACCCTGCAAGCGCAGAGCACAGGCTCGGCTGGTGTCCCCCAAGCTGCTACTCTGTGCGCAGCTCCAGCTCCATGCCTGAGTCCCTGAAGGTCTTAAACTCGGGATATCTCAGGTACCTGGTTCTGCAGGCTGGGTCTGAGCACCTGGGAAGCTGGCTGAGGCTGTCTCCCCTGCCGCCTGCTGGATCAGGTTAGGAATTTTTTATCTGGTTGAAAAAATGTCTGGGCCTTTAGTCTGGACTGTTTGGGGATTTCAGATAATGTATCCCAATCACCATTACTCCTCAGTCCTCCAAGGCTCATGCCCCCATTCTTGTGGTTTCCTCACCACCAAAAAAAAAAAAAAATGAGACTAAGAAAATAAAAATATTCCAATCTCTACTATCCATATAGGCACTGAACTTGGTCAAATTCTCAGTGGCCTGGTCCTTAAAGAATTTGAGTCATTGCCTGCCCATTTATGGCAAGTAGCCATAAATGGTGGAGAACTACACTTCAACATCCTTTATAAAATCTTAAAGAGTTCTCTTTGATGGCTTTTTGTCTCAGTTTTTACTTGGTTTTTTTTTTTTTTTTTTTTTTTTTTTTTGGAAGGGTGTTATCACAGCAACCTACTATGTTTCTCTTTCTCAACTGTGAATCTGCAGACATCAACAGCACTGTTGAAGATGCTTCCTTATAGTCAGACAGAACATTGAACATGAATTTTCCTATTGGTATCTGTCAACAACATGGAATATTAACATCCACCTAACCTCTGGCATCAGCATGCACCATGGACCTCAGCGTGGCAGTAGAGGACATGGATAATTAAATGGACCAAGACAAGAGGCAGCATGACCCATAGATATCAACATGGCTTCAGATGGCTGCACAGACCAGGTACATCTTCTTGGGCTTAGAAGGTAAATCAACCAACAGATATCAACATGGCCCCAGGCTGCTACAGGACCACAAACCCAGAAATGGACTCTGAAACAGCACACTCCACAGACAATAACAGGGTTACAGGCTGCAACACAGACTATGGACATCCACGTGACTCAAGGCAGCATTACAGTTTGGTAGTTTGCTATGACAACACCCCTGACTACAGCAAGCCCATTTACTGAAACATGGTCCATGGTGGCAGCATAGACCATGGACAGCCACATGGCCTTTGTTGGAAATAAGAACCAAGTATATCATAGGAAGACCACAGACTCACACATAGCCCTCAGTGGCAGCAGATTTTAGATATCAACATGGCCTCAAGTGGCAGTACAGATCTAGCAATTTAACATGGCCATGGACAGTAGCTTAGGTCCCACACATCATCATGTTCATCCTTGCTCTACTGCATACACACATCTCTGCCCATCAATTATTCCTACCACTCCACCTCAGTTTCTTTTCTTGTAATGTTATTGGAAACAGCAGGGCATTACACTGTAAACTTTTGCCCAGGGAGCTATACATGCAAATACTTATCATCAAGCATTATTGATCTAGCTCGAGGCCCTGGTCTCTGAAGAACTATAAACACTGGAACATTGCCTAGAGTTCTTCGATCACAGCCATGCTTCATTCTTCCGTCTTTGGTGGCAATGGTGTGCTCACAGATATGGTTCTGCATCACTGTCTCCTACTTGGAGAATAGCAACTTCTAGGTGGAGTAGATGCTGGGGTTCACCTACTCAAATGAATCTGAACCATGATGGCTGTCAAGTGGTCAACACAGCCCTAGCAGCTGGAAGGATCTTGCAGGCCTGAAGTCCATTTCTTATGCTTCTTTTATTTCTATTATTTTAAAATATGGCCTTTTTTTTTATAGTGACCTAGATTTGATAGATGTTTTTTTAGGAGCTTTATACATTTAACATTTTAAGAATCTGTATTATTGCCATGGGTTTGTGGCACCCGCCTTTTATCCCAGCACTTGGGAGGCAGAGGCAAACATGTGAGTTCAAAGTCAGCCTGACCTACAGAACAAGTACTAGGATAGCCAGGGCTATAAAGAGAAACATGAGCTCAAATATCTATATTATTCACAAAGAACATTAGAGAAACCAATGATCATGGTCTATAAATATGAGCACTAAGCATTTAAGGTACCTAAGTTTGTTTCCTTTTTGATATGTGGGTACAACCATCTACCATGTTTACTTTCTTGGATACGGGTATTGTGTAACTTGTCCTTCTTTATTGTCACTGATTGGCAGTTTACTTTAAACACTAGAAATCCTTTCCACAGGTAACCATGTGGACTACATCCGTGTGCAATCATTCATTTATTTCTTCTCACCTAGGGTCTATGAAGACCTAATCTAATGTGAACAGTGAATATTAATAAGATATTTAAAGAATTAGATACATGAGTAATAATGACACGGAATAAAGTAGACTGTGACTGAGGATGGTAAGCCTACACATGGTTTAAAATCAAACTCTATTTTGATGGTACTTATACCATGATAACTTTCTGAGATATGGGTATTGTGTTACTTGCAATTTTTTATTGTCACTAATTAGCAGTTCACTGTTAACACTAGAAATCCTTTCAAAGCTAGTCAGTGTACTACATCCTTGTGCGATCATTCTTCTATTACTTCTCACATAGGATCTAAGAAGAACTACTCTAATGTGAACTGTGAAGATTAATAATATAATTTGTAAAATTAGATACATGAGTAATGATGACATGGAATAAAATAGACTGTGACTGAGGATGTAAGTATATGCATGGTTTAAAATCAAATTCTATTTTGATGTTACTTCAAATTTTAAAATCTTTCTTTGATTAAGACTAACTAGCAAGATATTTTGTAAATCTTAATTTAATACAATAATTTACTAGCTTTCCACAGTGTATTTCATTTACTTATGTTACTATTTACAGCTTTATTTGCTTTCTTTGATGCATATTCATGTGCATTGTGTGGCAGTCTGTATATCCAGCACACAGGTGCAGTATGAATGGAGGCAAGCTGAGAATTTCAAAACCTTGTATAATTAAAGTTAAAATTGGTTGTGTGCCAAATGATGCACATGACACAGGTCCTCTGATAAGAGAAAAGGAGAAATGGTGGAACAATGGAACAGTGATCTCTATTCTCTAGTCCAAAATGACTTGGGAGATATTAGACTCTGGGTGGGGCTCCTGACACTTCTTTGGAAAATTTTACTCCTTGAATTTAATTTTCTTGGTTACAAGATATTTCGACATGAGTTTACTCAACACATGCTATTTGTATGGAGCAAATGAGATGGATTTATTATATTAATTCAACCCATACACAGTTTTTATTCTTGTACATTACCCAATATCCTGGATATGTGTACACACACAGGCTACATACAAATACTCACACTAACATATCCGAATACTCACAATTACATTTTCTATACACACATAAATGAAAAAGAGTGCCATATTTAAGATTTTTATTTCCTCCTAGTTAGATTTCAAAATAAGTAATTTTATTCAAAAATTTGCCTGTCAAAGAATTTTATTTACTAAATAACAGTGAAAAACAAGAGTACTAAAGAGGGAAAGAAAAGGAATTTCAAGGAAAGTACTGAATTGAGTGTCTGAAATACACATGAAAGGTGAATGGATGATTATGAAAGAAACAAGGATCCAACTTCACATTTGTGAGTGTGACTTCATGGACAAATATGCGGCAGTTATTCTCAATCTTGTATCCTGTGTAATGTGGAATATAAATGAAAACATTAAATGATAATGAAGTCATTACAATGTGTAGAATATACTGAAATGCATGATAGAATGGAAAGGTGCAGAATGATAGATTTCTCAAGCAGAAATCTCATCAAAAGAACTCAATCTAAGCCAGGTGTGGTGGCACACACCTGTAATCCCAGCATTTGGGAGGCAGAGGCAGGCGGATTTCTGAGTTCAAGGCCAGCCTGGTCTACAGAGTGAGTTCCAGGACAGCCAGGGCTATACAGAGAAACCCTGTCTCAAAAAAACAAAAACAAAAACAAAAACAAAAGAACTCAATCTAAACAAAAACAGGGGAGTGGACTTAATATTTATACAACTCAAAAGATTTTAGTTATCAGAAACCTTATTTTCTCAAGTGATTGGGGGTTACATTTTTTTGTGAACACTGATATGTAATATAGGAAATATATATAGAATTTTATCCCCTCTTGCTTATGAACTATTAACTAAATTCACTTTCAAGGCTTAATCTTGTGGGATAGTTATATTTAATGAATCATTGCCATACTAAATGTCTTAATATTGACAGGAAATATACTGATGATTTGCCTTTCAATTTCATTTTTTGAAACCATATATAAAAAATAAAAGACTATACAACCCTATGAATAGGGATATTTTAAAAAATAATGTCAGGCATAATTTATTGTCTTAAAAGTGTTTGAAAATTGTTTCTTAATTTTTTTTATTATTTTCAAGTTTTCATACAATATATTTGATAACATTCCTCTCAGTGGAATATTATGATTAAATGATTGGTTTGATCTAAATCTCCTGGAAGTTTAATAATCAAGTAGTTTTACTATCTTTCAACTCACCGAACAGATATCATCATTGTGGACAGGTATCTGTGAAATATTACAAAGTGAAAACATAATATATTATTCAATACTTTCAACTTCAAATTACTAAAATGGTAAATCAAGAATTTTCACGACTTTCTATTATTTCAGATCAGCATTGTTTTTAGTAGCAAAATGTAATGACTTACCACTTTCCAGGACATTTTTTATATTTTGAACAAAATTTCCAAACTGTTGGATCAAGCTGACATAGGAATTCCATAATTCATTAGCGAGACTGGTTTTTTTGGCTTGTTTTATGAAGAAAATTAAAAGAGAAAGTAATTAGAAATCTTCAAATTCCTCAAGTACAGTTTTCCAGAGATGTTTAACTTAACGATTTCTCACTTTACTTCGTTGATAATTTAGTTCTGTAAATTTAAATCACATTCTCATTGCTGACAACTCCTCAACCACTCTTCTACTCAACAAATGCACATGCACAAACTTTTTCTTTTAACCTATCTAGTGTGATTTGTTTTGCCATATATTTATGGGTGTATTGCCTCCCTCTTCAGCATGGTCATCACACCAGATACAACATTTTTCATTTCCTTTTAGAGTGGTATGGTAAAACACTTTAGTTAATCTCCTGTATGCTATTTAATATGGGGAAAGATGTATCTTTTTTCAGATTATTTGAATAATGATATTTTACTTCAAGAAATATGTATGAAATCTAGGTCATCATTCTATGTATGCCAGAGTACTTCACAATTGGTGCACTCATCAGATAGACAGTAAATGTTCATAATGAGAAATATAAATATAGTTACTTTTCAAATAAGCATGATGGCATAATAAAGTCCTTGGTTTAGGGTTTGGAGTGAGTAGATATAGCTTCCTTTTCCCCTAGTAATGGTGACACAGAACACTTTGGTAAATAAACCCAATGAGCTTTCTGATGGTCTCTTGGAATTCAGAATTAAGTGAAAAATACAAATTTACTTAAAAATCCTATATATCCCTAAGTGTTGTTCTAGACATAGTTGAAGAGAGAATTATTGCCAGGTAATGCTGGCACTTAAAATCATATGTTAAACATTTTTATACATAAAAAACACAGAAAGAATATATTTGTAATCACTTAAAATTAGATATCATACTTACAGAATAATGCACTGAAATTTCTTATGTTGCCAGTTTTGTCATTATATTTTGCATGCATGATGATAGTGATATTTGATACAAAATTCAATGAAATGTGAAAGATGCCTGAGACAGAAAATAAATATTTCTTCTGGATTACATTATGAGACTGAATACCATTCTTTACTTTGACTTGGCTACATGTGTTTGTATAGGTGAAAAGTAGGTATTTCCCAAGCAAAAATAATAATCAAAATATTTTTAATATTTATTGTAATTTCTGATTTAATTATCAATGAAAGCCACTTATGCTCGGCCAAAAGAATATATTTATGAGAAGTAAGGTGCTGGCTCAACTGGAGGTCAGCATGCAGAAGAATGTGAATTGATCCATTCTTATATCCTTGTACTAAGCTCAACTCCAAGAGAATCAAGGACCTCCACATAAAACCAGACACACTGAAAATGAATAAAAAATTAAGACATTGAATGCAACATTTTAGTTCCATGGAAATTTGGTGATAAAAATGATTGGTGTTGGCAACCAGGACACAGCTGGTGAGGCCCAGGTAGACAGACTCCATCCGGGGATACCATCGCAGGGGAATCTGTTAGCCTCTCACCGCCAGGCAGACCCAGCTCTGCCGAGGCTCTGCAGGACTTCCCCGTGCCCTCCAGCCTTGCACCAAGGCAGTGGGTGGCAGCCAGCTCGTGGGCCCCTGGACCAGGGGTAGCGGTGGGCCTCCATATTGCAACCAGGACACAGCTGGAGAGGCCCAGGTAGACAGACTCCAGCCGGGGCTACCATCGCACGGGGGGATCTGCTAGGCTCTTGCCGCCAGGCAAGACCAGCACCACCGAGGCTCTGCTCTGTGGGACTTCCCCGTGCCCTCCGGACTCACACCGAGGCAGCAGGTGGCAGCCAGCTCATGACCCCTTAGAGCACCAGTCATGCATAATCACCAGTAGAGAAACAACAGGTGAGCCCAGCCTCACGGGAGATTCAAACACCAGCCAGTGACAACAAGGCCAACTAACACCAGAAATAAGCAGATGGCAAAAGGAAAACGAAGGAACATTACTAACAGAAATCAAGGCAACATGACAGCATCTGAACCCAGTTCGCCAACAACAGGAAGCCCTGGATAACCCAAAACACCAGAAAAACAAGACTTGGATATAAAATCACTGGTCAGGATTCTTGTAGTTGAACACATAGAAAAATCTCGTAAAGAAATAGAGGAGAAAATGGATCAAAAGTTAGAAACATTTACAAGGCAAATACAAAAATCACTTCAAGAAATTCAGGAGAAGATGGATCAAAAAAAAGAAGACAATAAGGAAGAAAGACAAAAATCACTTAAAGAAATACAGAAGAACATGGGCCAACAAGTAGAAGCAATGAAAGAGGAAACACAAAAATCTCTTAAAGAAATACATGAAAACACAATCAAGCAAGCAAAAGATCTGAGCATATCCATCCAGGTACTAAAAACAGAAATAGAAACAACTAAGAAATCGCAGAGGGAGACAACATTGGAGATAGAAAACCTTGGGAAGAAATCAGGGGCCATGGATGCAAATATCAACAATAGAATACAAGAGATAGAAGACAGAATCTCAGAAGCTGAAGATACCATAGGAACCATTGATTCAACAGTCAAAGAAAATACTAAATGCAAAAAGGCTGTAACCCAAAACATCCAGGAAATCCAGGACACAATGAGAAGACCAAACCTAAGGATTGTAGGTATAGAGGAGAGTGAAGATTTACAAGTTAAAGGGCCAGCAAATATCTTCTACAAAATTATGGAAGAAAACTTCCCCAACATAAAGAGAGAGATGCCCATGAAAATACAAGAAGCCTATAGAACCCCAAACAGACTGGACCAGAGCAGAAATACATCCCGTCACATAATAATCAAAACCCCAAATGTACTAAACAAAGAAAGAATATTAAAGGCAGCAAGAGAAAAAGGCCAAGTAACATATAAAGGAAGACCTATCAGAATAACACCAGACTTCTCACCTGAGACCATGAAAGCTAGAAGATCCTGGGCAGATATTATGCAAACTCTAAGAGAACACAAACTTCAGCCAAAACTACTTTACCCAGCAAAACTCTCAATCGCCATAGATGGATACATCAAGGTATTCCATGACAAAACCAAATTTGCATGATATCGTTCCACAAATCCAGCCTTACAAAGGTTATTAGGGGGAAAACACCAAGTCAAGGACAGAAACTACACCCAGGAAGAAGCAAGACAGAAACCTCCTCTCATCAAACCCAAAAGAAGATAACCTCTCGAATATAAATATTAATAAATAAATAAATAAATAAATAAATAAATAAATAAAATTTGAAAAATGTCTGGAGGTAATAATTACAATTCCTTAATATCTCTTAACATCAATGGACTCAATTCCCCAATAAAAAGACATAGATTAACAGACTGGATACAGAAGCAGGACACTACATTTTGCTACATACAGGAAACACACCTCAGTGTTAAAGACAAACACTGCCTTAGAGTAAAAGGCTGGAAGACAATTTTACAAGCAAATGGTCTCAGGAAACAAGCTGGAGTAGCCATTCTAATATAAGATAAAATGGACTTCCAACCTAAAGTCATCAAAAGAGACTCAGAAGGTCACTTGCTGGCCAAAGTGAAAATCCACCAAGAAGAGTTCTCAATACTGAACATCTATGCTCCAAATGCAAGGGCACCCTCATTCGTAAAAGAAACCTTACTAAAGCTTAAAGCACACATTACACCTAACACAATAATTTTGGGTGTCTTCAACACTCTACTCTCCTCAATGGACCAATTAGGAAAGCAGAAACTAAACAGGGACACAGTGAAACTAATTGAAACTCTGGACCAATTGGATTTAACAGATATATATAGAACATTTCATCCTAAAGCTAAAGAATATACCTTCTTGTCAGCACCGCATGCTACCTTCTCCAAAATTGATCATATAATTGGTCACAAGACAGATGTCAACAAATACAAGAAAATCGAGCTAATCCCATGCCTCCTATCACATCACCATGGAGTAAGAGTGGTCTTCAATAGTAACAAAAACAACAGAAAGCCACATACACATGAAAACTGAACAATACTCTACTCAATGACAACTTGGTCAAGGAAGAAATAAAAAAAGAAATCAAAGACTTTTTAGAATTCAATGAAAAGGAAGGTACAACCTACCCAAATCTATGGGACACAATGAAAGCAGGGCTAAGAGGAAAACTCATAGCTCTAAGTACATCCAAAAAGAAACTGGAGAGAGCATACACTAGCAGCTGAACGGCACACCTTAAAGCCCTGGAAGAAAAAGAAGTTAATTCACACAGGAGGAGTAGAAGACAAGAAATCATCAAACTCAGGGCTGAAATCAATCAAGCAGAAGCAAAGAAACCATTCAAAGAATCACCAAGACCAGGAGCTGGTTCTTTGAGAAAATCAACAAGATAGATAAACCCTTAGCCAGACTAACCAAAGGACACAGAGACAGTATCCAAATTAACAAAATTAGAAATAAAAAGGGAGACATAACAACAGAAACTGAGGAAATTCAAAAGATCATCAGGTCCTACTACAAAGGTCTATACTCAAAACAACTGGAGAATCTGGAGGAAATGGACAATTTCCTAGTCAGATACCAAATACCAAAATTAAATCAGCATCAAGTAGATCCTAAATAGTCCCATAATCCCTAAAGAAATAGAAGGGGTTATAGAAAGCCTCCCAACCAAAAAAAGTACGGGCCTAGATGGTTTTAGTGCAGAATTCTACCAGACCTTCAAAGAAGACTTAACACCAATACTTTTCAAACTATTCCATAAAATAGAGATAGAAGGGACACTGCCCAACTCATTCTTCGAAGCCACAATTACACTAATACCAAAACCACAAAAAGATCCAACAAAGAAAGAGAACTACAGGCCAATTTCTCCTATGAATATTGATGCAAAAATACTAAATAAAATTCTTGCCACCCGATTCCAAGACCACATAAAAACGATCATTCACCATGATCAAGTAGGCTTCATCCCAGGGATGCAGGGATGGTTCAATATACGGAAATCCATCAATGTAATCCACTACATAAAAACTAAAAGAAAAAACCTCATGGTCATCTCATTAGATGCTGAAAAAGCATTCAACAAAATTCAGCATCCTTTCATGCTAAAAGTCTTGGAAAGAGCAGGAATTCAAGGCCCATACCTAAACATAATAAAAGCAATCTACAGCAAACCAGTAGCCAACATCAAAATAAATGGAGAGAAATTTGAAGCAATCCCACTAAAATCAGGGACTAGACAAGGCTGCCCTCTCTCTCCATATCTTTTCAATATAGTACTTTAAGTTCTAGCGAGAGCAATTAGACAACATAAGAAAGTCAAAGGGAAACAAATTGGAAAAGAAGTCAAACTATCATTATTTGCAGATGATATGATAGTTTACTTAAGTGACCCAAAAAACTCCACCAGAGAACTTCTACAGCTGATAAACAACTTCAGCAAAGTGGCTGGTTATAAAATTAACTCAAGCAAATCAGTAGCCTGCTTGTACTCAAAGGACAAGCAGGCTGAGAAAGAAGTTAGGGAAATAACACCCTTCACAATAGCCACAAACAACATAAAGTACCTTGGCATAACTCTAACCAAACAAGCGAAAGATCTGTACAACAGGAACTTCAGGTCCTTGAAGAAATAAATCGAAGAAGACCTCAGAAGATGGAAAAATATTTCTTGCTCCTGGATTGGCAGGATCAATATAGTAAAAATGGCCATCTTGTCAAAAGCAATATACAGATTCAATGCAATCCCCATCAAAATCCAAAATCAATTCTTCATAGATCTAGAAAGACCAATTCTCAAATTCATCTGGAGCAACAAAAAACCCAGGATAGCTAAAACTATTCTCAACAATAAAAGGACTTCTCGGGGAGTCAATATCCCTGTCCTTAAGCAGTACTACAGAGCAATTGTGTTAAAAACTGCATGGTATTGGTACAGCAACAGGCAAGTGGATCAATGGAATAGGATTGAAGACCCAGAAATTAACCCACAGACTTATGGTCACTTGATCTTTGATAAAGGAGCCACAACCATCCAATGGAATAAAGATTGCCTTTTCAACAAATGGTGCTGGTTCAACTGGAGGTCAACATGCAGAAGAATGCGAATTGACCCACTCTTCTCTCTTTGCACTAAGATCAACTCCAAGTGGATCAAGGACCTCCACATAAAACCAGACACACTGAAACTATTAGTAAAGAATCTTAGGAAGACCCTGGAGGACATGGGCACAGAGGGAAAGTTCCTGAACAGAACACCAATAGCTTATGCACTAAGATCAAGAATTGACAAATGGGACCTCATAAAATTACAAAGTTTCTGCAAGGCAAAGGACACTGTCAGAAGGACAAAACAGCAACCAACAAAGTGGGAAAAGATCTTCACCAACCCCACATCTGACAGAGGGCTAATATCCAATATATACAAAGAACTCAAGAAGTTAGACCCCAAAGAACCAAATAACCCTATCAAAAAATGGGGCACAGAGCTAAACAAAGAATTTTCTCCAGAAGAAATTCGGATGGCCGAGAAACACCTTAAGAGATGTTCAACATCGTTAGTCATCAGAGAAATGCAAATCAAAACAACCCTGAGATTCCACCTCACACCAGTCAGAATGGCTAAGATGAAAAACTCAAGAGACAACAAGTGCTGGCGAGGATGTAGAGAAAGAAGAACACTCCTCCAGTGTTGGTGGGATTGCAAAATGGTAAAACCGCTCTGGAAATCAGTGTGGTGGTTCCTCAGAAAATTGGGCATGTCACTTCCCGAGGACCCTGGCATACCACTCCTGGGCATATACCCAGAAGATTCCCCTGCATACAATAAAGACACATGCTCCACTATGTTTATAGCAGCCTTGTTTATAATAGCCAGAAATTGGAAGGAGCCCAAATATCCCTCAAGGGAGGAATAGATAGAGAAAATGTGGTATATTTATACAATGGAATACTACTCAGCAATTAAAAATAAAGAATTCTTGCAATTTGTAGGTAAATGGTTAGACCTGGAAAATATCATCCTGAGTGAGTTAACCCAATCACAAAAGAATACACATGAAATGCAATCACTGATAAGTGGATATAAATGAGCCCAGAAGCCCTAAATACTCAAGGCACAATTAGCAAGTCAAATGATTCCAAAGAAGAAGAACGGAGAGGACCCTGGGCCTGTAAAGATTGGGTCCAGTTTTGTAGAGAAACCGTGGCAGGAGGGGGAATGATTGGGGTATAGTTGGTGGGGGGAGTGGAATTATGGGATGTATGGTGGGGGTGAACTGGGAAAGGGGAAATCCTTTGGAATGTAAACATAGTATATAGAAAATAAAAATTAAAAAAATGATTGGTGTTATTATACAAGAGATAATACAGTTAACACAGATTTTTTTTATGTCATGATTCAAAATCTACAAACACCAATAACAGCAAATGATGTGATTAAATACATTATCTTAAAAAAAAGTTCATATTTATTTACATTTCTTGTAAATGGGTGGTGCTAATATATTATTCTAATATTCTACACATGCCTTTTTATAATAATATTTATGAAATTATACTACTGAAGTTGCATAAGTCCTCTCTCTCTCTCTCTATATATATATATATATATATATATATATAGATATAGATATTTTTTGTACTCTCATAAACTTTCAGCCGTATTCCCAACACAGTTTTTTTCTAGTTTATATAAAGGACTCACTAAATTTTCAGACTAGCATTAAACCAAAACACTCATTTTCCTATCAGTTCCTCAGGCAAAATATTTTATTCATGTTTATTAATACAAAAATGGTCATATTATCCTGCACTAGAAAATTCCAAAGTAAGAGCAAAATGACCATAAAATTTTCTGATATCCACAGGACTAAATAAAACTAATAAAACATGGGCTATAGAGGAAAATGAAAAATTCTCAACTGAAGAATCTCCAGTGTCCTAGAATCACCTAAAGAAATGCTCAATGCTCTTAGTCTTCAGGGAAATTCAAATCAAAACAATCCTGAGATTCCACTGCATACCAGTCTGAATGGCTAAGTTCAAAACTCAGGTGACAGCAGATGTTGTTGAGGATGTAAAGAGGAACACTCCGCAATTGCTGGTGGGATTGCAAGCTTGTACAACCACTCTGGAAATCAGTCTGGTGGTTCCTCAGAAAATTGTACATAGTATTACCTGAGGACGCAGCTATACCATACCCGGGCATATACCCAAAAGATGCTCCAACATGTAACAAGGATACATACTCCACTATGTTCATAGCAGCCTTATATATAATAGCCAGAAGCTGGAAAGAACCGAGATGTCCCTCAGCAGAGGAATGGATATAGAAAATGTGTTACATTTACATAGTGGAATACTACTCAACTATTAAAAACAATGAATTCATGAAATTCAAGGGCAAATGGATGGAACTAGAAAATATAATGTTGAATGAGGTAACCCAGTCACGATAGAACACTTATGGTACATACTCACTGATAAGTGGATATTAGCCCAAAAGCTCAAAATATCTAGAGTACAACTCACAGACCATATGAAACTCAAGAAAACGGAAGGCCAAAGTGTGGGTACTTCAGTTCTACTTAGAAAGGGGAACACAATAATCAAGGGAGGTAGAGGGAGGAAGAGACTTGGGAGGCAGAGAGGACAAGAAGGTGGAATAGGGAATGAGTTTCAGGAGTGGGAGGAGACAGGGGAGAAGTACAGAGTGTCAGGAAATTGAACAGAGTTGTGTAGCACTGTGGGATGGGGAAATGGGGATAGCCAACAGAAAGGCCCAGATGCCAGGAAATCAATAGGCTCCCAGGACCCAACAGGGGTGACATTACCTGAACTACCCAACAAAGGGAATATAGAATCTCTGGAGACCATATCCAGAGATTGGGCATGGCCCCCAGTTAAGGCATTGGACCATCCATCCAAAAATGTCAAAATCATTAACACAGAATTGTTCATATCTAAAGGAAATAGAGGAACAAAGAGTAGAGCAGAGACTCAAGTAAATGTCATCTAGAGAATGCCCCACCTAGGGATCCATCTCACATGCAGACACCAAACCCAGATACTATTGTGGATACCAAGAAGTGCTTGCTGGAAGGAGCCTGATATGGCTGTCTCCTGAGAGGCTCTGTCAGATCCTGACAAATACAGATGCATATAAATGCAGCCAAATTGAGCACAGGGCCCCTAATGGAAGCATTAAAGGCAGGACTGAATAAGCTGAATAGATTTTCAGCCCACAGGAAGAATGACAATATCAACCAACCATTACCCCCAGAGCTCTCAGGGACTAAATCACCAACCAAGAAGTACACATGGAGGGACCCATGGCTCCAGTCACATATGTAGAGGAGGATGGATTTATCTGGCATCAGTAGGAGGAGAGGGCCTTGGTCCTATGAAGGTTAGATGCTCCAGAATGGGGTAGTGCTAGGGCAGTGAGGCAGGAGTGGGTAGGTGGTTGGTGGAGCACACTCATAGAAACAGCTGAGATGTGGATGGGATAGGGGGTTTGCATAGGGGAGGCCAGGAAAGGGGATAAGAGTTAAAATGCGAATAAATAGAATAAACAATAAAAACAAAAATTCATAAGCATTTTTAGTATTTTTGCCAACAGTTATAAGAAAGGATTCTAGAAACACCTTATCCACTAAAGATGGAGAGAACATATAAACTAACATTCCCACTCTGTTCATGATTTTTGTGAGAATTTTAGATGAGGAGCCAAAATGATATAGAAAGATCATTAGTTAATGGATTGAATGTTTTACACACCATTATTTCCATTGTTTGCTGTCAAATCCCAGTTTTCAGGAAGAGTAGAATGTGTATTAATGATCCAAGATCCTGTAATATGAGGATCTCCACCCTGGCTTATGGTCCATGATACAGCATGCAAACCTAAATAATAATATAAAAAATAAACATTTTCTGAACTAGTTTCCTTTCTCAAAAATATATTTTATAAAGCAACAACTAAAGTAATATGAGTATGAATTTAATACACTGTATACATAGTTTTGTAGTCAAATGTAAAGATATAATACTCACCTATTTGGCCAACAAGGTGAGAACGACACCGTTTCAACAGAACTGCAAAGAGCTGGCATTTATTCTTTTGCCTAAACACAAAGTAACAACCATTCCATTACCTTTAGATTATATTACACATATATCTTCTGACTACTGTATAAAAATTGTTTACATTGCATCTTATACACAAAAAAACAATGAATAATTCTATTAATATACTAATGAATGCTCCCCATATACACATTCTGTGACCAAATGACTAGGTTTTATACATATGTGCACTTAATTTGGTAGCATTATATATATATATATGTGTGTGTGTGTGTGTGTGTGTGTGTGTGTGTGTGTGTGTATAATCTTTGCACTGTTGGATTACACAAATCAGGAACAATCTAGCCTGCTAGAAACTAGTAACTATTTAAGAACGAAAACTTGATACATGTATTGTTACATAATTACAGACTTGTTTGGCAAAGCAGGTGAACAAACCATAGAGTAAATTCAAATTCTGTTCTGAGGACTTACATCAATTTTAATATATTGGTTGTTCTGTCTTAAATGTATACAGCTCCAAATGTAAAACTTACTAATAAATGTGATTTTAGAGAGAAGATCCCATTCTTAGAGTATTGCAGTCTTATATGGCCACTAAATTTATTCATACTCACATGGCAATTTTTTTTACATATTCTTGAATCCCTGATTGGAATTCCATGCTAGTATCTTAAATACATACTTCATATTTTGGGTTAATAATGTTTTAGTATTAGAAAAAATCTAAAATATTGCATTTATAATTTTAATGTTATATATATTCATATATATGCATATAACAACAATAAATTAAAAAATACCCATGCTTTTGGTAGAAAGCCACGACAGGAGACATCACATTTTAAAGAAGAAAGGCAGGGGGATGTGATATAAGTATATTATAGTCTCAAAATAAATGATAATAATAAACTTTCTCCTAACATAGTTTGACATACATTAATAACTTCAGTGATATATGAATCCAAACAACATCTAAATCAACACAACACACATCACTATTTCATACCTCAAATTATTAATCATTTATACTTCCATATCACAATTTCAGAGGTAATACTCACCAAAGCTGTTACTATTTTGCTTATAATCAACTATAGTGGATTTGAGGACAAACTAATATCTTTCAACCTTGTCAGTTCCTATGCAGTTATTCAGTTTCATCTAGTAAATATCAATATTGGAAACCTGACTTCTATCTACTGACTGCTTGGAGTACAACCACAAATCATAATAACTTGCTTTGGTGTATTTATGAATTTTTATTTACATAAAATTCATTAAAACAGTAAGACTGTGGAGATGACATGTTGTGCGGCTGTAATGCGGAACTTATAAGGTGGATCAATAAAGATTGGAGTTCAAGAGAAGACGCCTCTTCCTGCTGGACATGAGTTCACTTTGCAGAATATGAAACTGGAGGTTATGAATGATTTAACAATTACATCTAACATAGAGTCACTGGAAAAATCTTGGATTCAGACATCTTAATGACAAAGCTGTATCTAGATGTTTAAGAAAACTGGACTATGTGTTTTTCCACATTCCTATCCTTGCATCTGAGAGAAAGTCTTTGTACTTTGCTGCATTTCCTGATTGACATGGTTGGCATGGCACTATAACATGATGATATAATTAATATATGATGATCAAGCATTTATCATCATAGACTTATTTCCACAAATCATCAATGAAATTCTGGCTGAATACATTTACCTTACCTTATGTAAAAGGTGATGAGCATTTGACTGTAATCATTATAATATAGGATATGATGTACATATAATCTTAGTGGCCCATTCTCTTCTATTTACTTTGAATCATCAGCTGCTAAGTAGAGGGTATGAAATTCTCCTGAAAACTGAACAAATAAGGAACTGTAAACATCAGTAAAATAGCATTCTTTCCTTTTCGGTGCCAGTGAAAATAGTTTAGCAGATGTTCTTATATAATATCATGATCAGAGATTGCTTTGTAAACAAAGATATTTCTAATTGTTAAATGCTGTAGTCCAAAAATAAAACAATGTTGAGCTTCCATGCAATGCGATGTTATCTCAGTAGGAGAAAATGGCAACGTACAGATTGGAAAAAGATCTTCACTAGCCCTACAACTGAGAGAGAGTCAACATACAAACTATATAAAGAATTCAGGAAGGTAGACTCCAAAACACCAAATAACCCAATTAAAAGCTGGGCACATTTATAAATTGAAAATTCTCAACAGAGGAATATCAAATGCCTGAGAAGCACAGGAAGAAATCTTCAACATCCTTAGGCCTCAGGGAAATATAAATCACAATGACTCTGAGATTCCACTTCACACCAGTCAGAATGGCTAAGATCAAAACTTCAAGCAACAGTTCATGCTGGTGAGGATGTGTAAAAAGAGAAACACTCGTTCATTAATGGTGTGATTACAAACATATAATCCATCTGGAAATAAATCTGGCAGCTCCTCAGAAAATTTGGAATAGTTCTACCTGAAGACCTCTCCTGAGAATATACCCAAAAGATGAACTACCCACTACAGGAACAAGGGCACAACTATGTTCATAGCAGCCTAATTTGTAATAATAAGAAGCTGGAAACAATCCAGATGCCTCTCAGTGTAAGAATAGATAAAGAAAACGGGGTTCATTTGTACAATGGAATACTACTCAGCTACTAAAAATGAGTATATCATGAATTTTGCAGGCAAATGGATGAAAGTAGACATTATTAGCCTGAGTGAGGTAACCCAGACCCAAAATGACATGTATGGTATGCACTCATTGACAAGTGGATAAAAGCCAAGAGTTTAGAATACCTTGTATACAACCAACAGACCATAAGAAGAGCAACTAGCATAAAGACCCAAGTGAGGATGCTTTGATCTTACATAGAAGGCGGAACACAAGAGTCATGGGGATAATATGGGAGATGGTAGGGGAGGAGGAAAGGGCGTCATATCAGGTATGGAAGAAGAGAGAAGAGAAGCCCAGAGGTCAAGGAGAAAGAATGGAAATATGCAGCAGTGTAGGATGGGAGTGAGAGTAACCTCTAGAATGTCCTGGAACCTGGGATATGAGAGGCTCCCAGGACTCAATGGGGGATGACATTAGCAGAAATGCCCAACAGTGAGGAGATGGAACCTAAAGAGAATTCCTCCAATACATGGCCCCCAGTCGAGGAGAAGGCTACCTACCCATCTTCAAAATTTTTAACCCAAAATTGTTCCTGTTAAGGAAATGCAGAAACAAAGATGGAGCAAAGAAAGAGAGAGAGAGAGAGAGAGAGAGAGAGAGAGAGAGAGAGAGAGAGAGAGGAAGGAAGGAGAGAGGAAGGAAGGAAGGAAGGAAGGAAGGAAGGAAGGAAGGAAAGAAGGAAGGAAGGAAGGAAGGGAGGGAGGGAGGGAGGGAGGGATGGAGAGAGAGAGAGAAAGAGAGAGAGAGAGAGAGAGAGAGAGAAAGAAAGAAAGAAAGAAAGAAAGAAAGAAAGAAAGAAAGAAAGAAAGGCTACCCAGTGACCAGCCCAATTTGAAATCTACCCCATGTACACTCAACAATTCCTGACACCATTACAGATGCGATATATGCTTTCAAATGAGTGTCTGGCATGGCTGTCCTCTGAGAGCCTCTACCAGCAAGTGACTGAAACAAATGCAGATACCCACAGCCAACCATTGGACTGAGGTCAGGGACCCCTTTGGAAATGTTAAGGGAAAGATCTAAGCAGCTGAGGGGATTGCAACCCCATTTGAAGAACAACTGTCTCAACTAACCCAGTCTCCTCAGAGTTCCTGCAGATTAAGACACAAACTCAGGAACATACATGGGCTGTTCTGTGGCCCTGAACACATGTGTAGCAGAGGACTGCCTTGTCTGGCCTCAGTGGGAGACAATGTGCTTAATCCTTTACAAACAAGGTGACCTGGGGAAGGGGATGCTGGTGGGATTGATGTGGTGGTGGGGGAGCAGAGCAGCCTTTCAGAAGTAAAGGGGAATGGGGTTGAGGTGAAGTACTAGGGGAAGAGGGACTTGAAATGGAATGTATATCGAATAATTTAACAAAAACATGATAGATAGATAGATAGATAGATAGATAGATAGATAGATAGATAGATAGATAGATAGATAGGTAGATATGGACGAAAATTATAAAACCCAGACATTTCCCAGAAATTGGGATATATGAATAAAAACACTTTTCAACAGATGTGTAAAATAGGCGAGCCCATAGGTTTCATGAACTTTGGATTATTAAATAAAAGTCAGGATCAACCATGAGTTAGTTCACTATGAGTACTTTATCACCAAGTTCTTAGTATCCTTCCCTCCATGAAAATTCATGTTTTTCCTTCCTTCATGGTTTTTAAGTGTAACTTTATAATAAGGTGCTATTTCTGGACAAACCAAAAACTTTAAATGCAGGGCATAGAAAAATCATTCTTGAAGTGATTGGGAATCATTCTTTCCTCTGGGTAGCTTTCATAATGTAGTAAGGTGCTTCAGAGGGAGCGCTGCAGAAGGGAAGAAATCTTTTGATGTCTTACTGGATATTGCCAATCACAATATTGATCATCCACCCAAGAAGACTCTCTGATGCATTAAGTGTCAAACATGTTTAAGGCAGATTAACATAATCCTCATGATTTAATTTGAGGTGATCTGGTCCACAAGAGTTAATTAGTGCCTAGAACTGTAAATTTGGTCAAAACCCATACTGATGGATAGCATGTGCCATAGGAAAAGACCCACTATGTTTTTCTAAATTGCTGTGCTTTTCAAACTGCCTTTTCTATATTTATACTTATATCCCTAGGTAAATTCTGATCTCTGACTTGTCCAAGGATACATTCTCTTGCAGTGAATTGTGGTAAATGTGTAGGATCCTAACCCCATGATATTCTGAGAATAAGTTACTGAGCATGCTTATGGGAGCACACCAGAACACAAGTATATGGGAACATCTAGGAAGACATTATGTAAAAAGTACAATTGTCAGAGCACGGAGATGGGCTAATTAGAAGTAAACTGAAGTATAACCGTCAATTTTGTGATAAACATATAAATACAAAAAAGCCAGGGTTACTTTTATGAAACTTTTATGAGATCTTGATAGTTGATATTTTCAGGATACAAATACCAATAAATGTGAAGACCAATCCATGGCTATAGAGTTACTGGTAATTGAGAGCTGTGGCTGAAGCAGTAATCAATATCCTTCTTGGCCTCCCATTTCTAGTTTTCTCACATTCCAGTATACTATTGCTCTCTAATATATGCCTAGGGAGAGTCAATTGGATTTCATTCTTAAAGGAGGAAAGAGAATTAAGATTAAGTAAGGAAGGAGATATGTTTGTAGATGAGCACCAGTGGATTAAGAATGACTATGTGGAGGATACACTTCAAGTTCTCAAATAATAAATGCATACAGTGACTTAAAGTTAAAATGAAAAGGCAATGATTAATACCATCTGAAGAGAAAGCAAAGTAGCTCGATATTGGGACACATTTCCTCCTGTTGTATTGTCATGTGCATCTTTGATGAGATAGTTTTCTTTACCTTACTATATTTTATTTTGTTATGTTTGGCTGTTATCGCTTTGAAGCCTGTTCTCTAATGAGAGGCAGAAAGGGAGTAGATCTGGAGGGCATGTGAGGTCAGAAAGAACTGAGAGGAATAAAGGGACCTGAAACTATAATTAGTGTATATTGTTTGAGAAAAGAACCTACATTCAATAAATGAACAAGTATATCTGCAGATATTCTTTACTATTCAATGATACTATATAAAAATGAAAAAATATATTAAAATGAACTTTCCTGATATTATTTGTAGCTGAACAACTTCACATTTAAAATTATTGTATTTTCTCATGTGAAAATTTATAGAAGCATATTATGAACAACAGAACTATAAATTCATAGATAAAATACATATAGCAACAAGAAAGATAAAAATGAAAAAATACTCAAGGAAGCTAATGTCTTACTTGAAGCTAAATTAAATTACAAGGAAGAAACTTTTATCGTGGTAACATACATAGCTCACTTATTATTTCACATATATGTCTCCCAACTTTATTGACAGTTTCTGTTTTAGTTATGGCACTGCAAGACCTGAGAACTGCTCATTCAAATAGTCATAGATATTGTGAGATGGGAAGTTCTAACAGAATTTTTGATAAATGTGTTATATAAGTCTCAATGTGGCACAATTCTTGAGTTATTGTTTTATTGACTTTCATGTAGGTAATAGGAAGGGGCATTTAAATAATTTGAAACTTAGTTTCTACTTCTATTTAACCAAAATTTTATATGACATAAATTTTTACACTACACTACTTTCTTTTCCTAGGCTCAAAATATATTTATTAAAATATCTAAATCATGAAGATAGACTGGTGTTGGTATCAATAGCCATATAGGTATACATTACAAACCTCGATTATTATAAATATGTACATGGCATATGTCATAAACATATGCAGGTGGATAAATGAAATAGGATTGAAGACCCAGAATTGAACCCACACATCTATGGCCAATTGATCTTTGACAAAGGAGCTGAAAACATCCAGTGGAAAAAAGACAGCCTTTTCAACAAAGGGTGCTGGCTCAACTGGAGGTCAGCTTGTAGAAGAATGAGAATTGATCCACACTTATCTTTTTGTACTAAGCTCAACTCCAAGTGGATCAAGGACCTCCACATAAAACCAGACACTAAAATTAATAGAAAAGAAACTGGGGAAGACCCTTGAGGACATTGGCTCAGGGGCATAGTTCCTGAACAGAACACAAATTGCTTATGCTCTAAGATCAAGAATGGACAAATGGGACCTCATATAATTACAAAGTTTCTGTAAGGTAAAAGACACTGACAAAAGGACAAATCAGCAACCAGCAAATTGGGAAAAGATCTTCACCAACCCTACATCTGACTAGGGCTAATATCCAATGTATACAAAGAACTCAAGAAGTTAGACCCCAGAAAACCAAATAACCCTATCAAAAATGGGGTACAGAGCTAAACACAGACTTTTCACCTGAACAAATTTGGATGGCTGAGAAACACCTTAAAAATGTTCAACATCATTAGTCATTAGGGAAATGCAAATCAAAACAATGCTAAGATTTCACCTCACACCAGTCAGAATGGCTAAGATTAAAAACTCAGGAAACAGCAGGTGTTGGCAAGGATGTGGAGAAAGAAGAACACTCCTCCACTGCTGCTAGGACTGCAAGCTGATACAACCACTCTGGAAAACAGTCTGGCGGTTCCTCACAAAACTGGACAAGATACTTCCAGAGGACCCAGCCATACCACTCCTGGGCATATACCCAGAAGATTCCCCAGCATGCAATAAGGATACATGTTCCACTATGTTCATAGCAGCATTATTTATAATAGCCAGAAGCTGGAAAGAACCCAGAAGTCCCTCAATGGAAGAATGGATACAAAAAATGTGGTATATATACACAATGGAGTACTATTCAGCCATTAGGAACAATGAATTCATGAAATTCTTAGAGAAATGGATAGAGCTGGAGAACATCATACTAAGTGAGGTAACCCAGTCTCAAAAGAATACCCATGGTATGCACTCACTGATAAGTGGATATTAGCCTAGAATCTTGGGGTACCAAAGACACAATCCACATACCAAATGATGTCCGACAATAAGGAAGGAGTAGACCCTTGTTCTGGAAAGGCTCAAAGGATCATTGTAGGGGAATACCACAACAGGGAAGTGGGAAGGGCTGGATGGGGGAACACGGGGAGGGAAGGGGGCATGTGGGACCTTTGTGGGACAGGGAACCAGAAAAAGTGGAATGATATGTAAATATAGTATATATCCAAAAAATATTAAAAAAACATAACATTAACTAATGTATATTTATTGCTGTATTATTAAATCCCAAATTCATTTCAGAATGTTCCTTGCATCCTTATGAACTGGTACCACATTTACTGTAAAGCCCAGCCTATTGCTTCTTCTCTGGCAACATCCTCTACTATCTATTATTCCAAATATCCAAGTTCTGGCTGACAATTTTTTTGGTCAAAATTCTACCTATGATTAAGTAACCAGGAATATTAATACTTAAATTGTTTCATTATCAAAGCAAAGAAACATGATTATATAACCAATGAACTGCAAAAGGATGGTCATTGACCTTAAACAGTAAGCAAGAACAATAAACAAGGACAACCAATTTGATAATTGTTCTATAACTATAGCAATAGAGTTAGCTTTTATGGATTTATAACAGTATATAACTAAATTATTTTAGCCTATGCATATGTTAGAATCTATTTAATTATCCAGTTTCCAAGCAGAAAATAAAGTTATAAACTGCATTTTTAGATACCAAATATGTTTCCTACATAGGGCATTTATGCACACACCAAATAAATGCATTTATCTTTTAACATTTTTCATATTTTTAAAACTCAGTGGTTATATTTTCAGCCAATTCAACATGACAGATTACTCTAGACAGACTTCTACTAAATTAAAATAAATAAGACAGTCATTCCAACTTATAATTCATTTCAATTTGAAATTAAAAATGATTTTATATTTATTTTTAATTCTTTTCCATTTTTATTAGATATATTCCTTATTTAAATATAAAATGTTGTCTCCTTTCCTGGTTTCCCCCGAAAATCCCCTTCCCTCCTCCCCCTTCTTGCCAATCCACCCACTCCTGCTTCCCTGTCCTGGCATTCCCCTATACTGGGGCCTCTAGCCTTCTCCAGCCCAAGGGCCTCTCTTCACTGATGTCCAACAAGGCCATCCTCTGCAACATAAGCATCTGGAGCCATGGGTCCCTCCGTGTATACTCTTTGGTTGGTGCTTTAGCCCCTGGGAGCTCTGGGAACACCAGGTGGTTCATATCGTTCCTCCTATGGTGCTGCAAACCCCTTAAACTCCTTGGGTCCTTTCTCTAAGTCCTCCACTGGGAACCCTGTGCTCAGTTCAATGGTTCTCTGAGAGTGTCCCCCTCTGTATTTGTCATGCACTGGCAGACACAAACAAACCATCAGACCATACCTTTTCTCCCACATTAGAACAAGGAGCCTCTTCAGCACCAACAAAGCTGATGACAACAGTTAACAAGAGAATCTTCATTTTGGTACTTATTGGTTTTTACCTTCTTGAAAAATTCTCAGTATTTCAGTTGTTGGATAGGGTGTAAGTTAAAACACATTTCATGCATTTCCCTTATTGGATTAAATGCATTATCAAGTGTGGTTCATTCTAGAAGCTTTATTGCCTTGTGACAATGCATCATATGTGGCAGTCAGTCCAGTATTTCAAGATTTAGAGTGACACTTTACATTCTGCCAAAGATATTATCATTCAAGAAAGGTTAGCTTGATGTGGATTGTTGACAGAAGGATGGAGGAAATACATTATATAATGTAGAAAGACAATGATGATACAGTCCTCTAAGGTCCTCTATTATGTAATGTAGTATGAGGCATGATTTTCAATTTTTCAATAGCTAATTTAAGCTATGTGGGTCATTAGAGATTCATAGGTTGTAAGCAATAACCTCAGAAGTTACTCAGCTAAATGGACCTAATACTAAAGAAAATATTCTCATGAAGGTAAATACTACAGTGGTAGAGATGATGATCTAGAGAAGGAAATTTAAATAAGTACAACCTTTTTCTATGTGTACAGTGAAGATCAAAGATTTACATATGGGCTTTCTAAGACTATCAAAGATCCATATTATTGGACTTCTTATTCTCATTGACTAGACACCACCTTGGATCCCATCAGCTCCTATGTGATCCATGTGGTCACAAAATTCTCATGCTGTTGAACATGAGCCAATGTAAGTTTTACATTTTCACAATTTAAACTTATATTCATGGTCTTTACATGTATTGCTACATATTTAAGTCTTAGCTCCTCCTGCATTTATGGAAGGAGTATGTTGAAACCTTTGTGAATTCATAGTCACATATCTCTCCTATACACAGACTCTTGATCCTTGTGTGCTTGCCTGACAGTATGCCAATTGCTGACCATCATAATTTTTAAAGAACTTTTGAGGCATACCGGTTAGGAATGTGACGCTGTACTTAAAATAGTTTCAATGATTAATGATATTAGGGTGAAGTAAAGATGAAGATGGACTTCAAAACTGACCTTGAATATTTCAGAGTCCTATGAACTAGAAGTGTTTAAGTCACACATATATTTTCTGATAATCATAAACTTATATTTCTTTAAGAGAATGTTTAAAATATGCATTTGCCAAAATTATCCTAGAATCTTGGAAACCAAAGACACAATCCACATACCGAATGATGTCCGACAAGAAGGATGGAGAGGACCCTTGTTCTGGAAAGGCTCAAAGCATCAGTGTAGGGGAATACCAGAACAGAGAAGTGGGAAGGGGTGGATGGGGGAACAGGGGGAGGGAAAAGAGCATGTGGGACCTTTGGGGGGCAGGGAATCAGGAAAAGGGAAATGAAATGTAAATATAGAACATATCCAATAAAAAATTATTAAAAAATTATCAACATCATTTTCTTTATTTTAGTTTGAAAAAGAAACATTTCAAGAATTAAGATGACTCAAGGTTGACAATGCACTGTTGGGTCTTCACTGTAGGATTTTCAGTTGAAACTGTGCCACAGTGAAGATCATATGGATAGTTAATGGTGCATGGCAATCAATACAATATTGTCTTCTTTTCTATAATTATGTTTTTCTCTATAACCCAGTGCCTGTGGTTCATCTGTCCTGTGCATCCATATAAAAAATGAAAATGGATTAATTTCAGCTGTCTTACATACAGAAATGAATAAAACTCCACAAAAATGATTGGTGATGTATTTTTTATGTACAATGCTGTGCCATTTACTGTATTAGTACTCAATTTCTTAGAATTTAATTTCACATGGAAAAATCTGAATTGATTATGGTCTTCCTTAGATTAGTTCTCATGTCTATGAAGAACTGCCTTGATTGTCATTAAGGGAGAAGGGGACAACTCAAGAATTGTCCTGATTTCCATATAGGACTGTTCATTATACAAGGACCAAGCCCTAGGCAGGTGGGACTGGACCATATAAGAGAGCAAGATTTTTAAATCATTTATTACTACACTCCATGAATCTAAATTTTGATTTTAACAATGCTATAATCTCAGAAATTAAATGTAGACAGAAAAATAAATCTAAGTATGAGACTGAGGGAGTCAGAGACCCAGGCAGTAAGCAGCCTTTCTCCATAAAACTAAAGTTCCCTAGGATGAAGTAATGTCCTTTGAAAGAGCAAGGAGGCCTTGGTTTCCTCTGTGTGTGTGTGTGTGTGTGTGTATGTGTGTGTGTGTGTGTGTGTGTGTGTGTGTGTGTGTGTTTGTCAGTGTGTGTGTATGTGTATGTATGTATGTATGTATATATGTATGCATGTATGTATGTATCTTCATTCCTCAGAGGCAAAGCAGTAGCATTCTGCCAATGCAGAATGAAGTATAAAAAGGAGTCCATTTGAAAGGAAAGAAGACTGTTGGATAGAATTCCTGTATTTGTAGGTGGATGACATTTCATAAAGGAAAAAATGCACCCACAAAATATCAACAAAATAGTTACATGCACACGACTTACATTTTTAAGATTTCTTTGTTTTTTTTTTACACACCATATGGTATTTCTTTCTCCATGCTCCCTCTGGATGTTCCATATCCTGCACCTACTCCTCACTCCTCTATGTCCAGGGGAGGGAGGGGAGGTGGGAGTGTGTGGATGGATGGGGTCGTGCTCTCATAGAAGCAGGAGGAGGGAGTATGGGATGGGGGTTTCCATGGGTAAATAGGATGGCAACTAATCATGTTTTGGTGTTCAGCTGTGAAGAGCCACTTCATGTATAAGTGACATAAAAGGAACAGATTTGAGATAACTCAGAGTAGACTACAGAGACTCCCTGTGGCCACACTAAGCTATAAATATGACAGGTAAAGCACACTATCCTCTCTGACCTACTATTACAATCTGCCCATTCCAAATAGCATCTGTAGAGCAACTGCCTGAAAGTGCATCTCCTCCACATCAATTCCATTAACTGGAGATTCAAATACTCTTTAGCCCTTTCATCCCTTTCTCTCCAGATATATTCTTTGTCCTATTATAGCATACTTTCTTTCTACCCCTCCTATCATCATGTAGCCAAATCAATGGAAACACCATCTCTTAGTGGAGACAGTTCCCTTAGATTTTAAAGGCAACCTCTGGGCCATTTTTTCCCCAAAAAACTGTTTGACCTGCAGAAACTTTCCCTAACAAGGAACGTTCCCTAACAAGGAAGCCACAGCCACAGAACTTCCTCAATATGCAGAAATGTCAACAAATACTACGGAATCAAAGGCTCATCAAAAAAAAAAGATAATAAATATCAACACATAGAATCACATCAATCATCATACTCCAGATGCATAGACACTAGGGAAAAACAAAACAAACAAAACAAAACACATTAAGATCAATACAATATCCCCCCACCAGAAACCAGTAACATTACTAAAATTTCTGCTGAATGCTACAATATATTAGAAACTCAAGAAAATGGCTTCAAAATAGTGATTACTACTATTCTCAAGTACCTCAAAAAGATACAATGGAGTCGTTGGCCAACCCAAACTGACTGAAATAACATACTTTGCTTTGTTTTGTTTCTGTGCATTTTGTTTAGATTTGATGTTTTTAGTTTCATGGGAGTTTTGTTTGTTTTGATTTTGAATATGAGCGTTCCATTGAAAGAAAGAAAGGAGAGAGGGGGGAAAGGGAGAGGGAGAAGGAGAGGGAGAGGGAGAGGGAGAGGGAGAGGGAGAGGGAGAGGGAGAGGGAGAAAGAGAGAGAGGGGGAGAGGGAAATAGAGATGACCTGTAATTTGAGAACCAGAAGGAATATCATCATAGTGTATGAAAATGGTAGTAAAAAGTAAAATGAAAGCATTATAGATTATTGAAGCTAAGGCTTAGAAACTTAGTAAGAAAGGGGTTTATGTCACTCAACATTATCGATTAAATTGGTTCCATTCTCTATTTACAGGAGCTGAGATCATTAACTGATAATATTCCTGGGTTCTAATATTCCTGCAAATCTTGTTAAAGTATAAAATTGACTCTATTATAGCTGTCTACCATTTACTGATTGCAGAAACTTTAAATTTATAGTCACCTATGTTTATGCCCACAGGTGCATTCCTTTAACTGAGAGATAAACTGATATTGAAATTATGAAAACAGTTTCCATGTGAATCTCCATCTACAGCTTAAAAATATATACTCAGGTGGGGATTGAGCCTCAAACAAATCTATGAACATAAGGATAATTTATTAGAACCTAGTTCAATGCCAGGTCCATTAAGCAGAGTAAGTGTAGTTGGCATTTCCATAGAGCATATGACCTTTTCTGAATATAAATGTTATTGGCAAAATGTAATAATAATGTCATTCTAAGACCAAAATTGACTGCCAAACATAGTGCAAAATAAAGCTTCCGTTATGAACTGCACTGGATTTATTGCCCTTGATCCAGTAAGGTAAACATATGAAATCCATTTTGTTTTATATCCAGCTAACAACAGAGCAACTGAGAATTTCTCAAAATGGTAGGAATCAAGAAATAGTGAAATGAAGATTTTGTTCTTAACTGCTGCCATTATCTCAGTTGCCACTAACTCAGAACCTCCTTCTGAAGGAAAATATGTAGAGGAATAAAAATCTAACTGTGATACAATGATTCTGTGTGATACATGTGTGTGGTCACCATTATGTAATCCTACCTGATGAGCACATCGATTATTATTAGCATCCATACATGGCAATATTTTATTAAGATGTATAGTTATTAGTGTTTACTCATACTGTTTACTCTGTATATTGTATTCATGATCTATTACTTATAAGTAGATATTATCAGCTTTTTAGTTCTGATTTTTCTGTAATCCCCAGGAAACTCTTAATACTGGCTTCTCTGGTACTAAAATTTTATATACCACCATGTTTGGTTAAATCACACAAATTTCAGGGAGGAAATAAAATCTTCATTGTTCAATTAAATTGGGATTTCTGACAAAACTGTTTCAGTCACATTAATATATAATATATGAACAGATATTTAGTTCAATAATGTATACTGTTTAAATTATATTTTTCCTGTTTCACTGCTGCTTCCAGTATTTACAACCATGGTATAACATATCCCTATCAATCACTACACATCTGTCATTCTGATGTACACAGTAATTCTATTTATAATATGAAATACTTTAACTCTTTTGCTTTTAAAGAAACTTGTCATTTTAACACTTAATAGAAAATATATAAGTTTTGTATATACATATTATTATACATGTAAGCATATAGAAAGTAGATTCCATATTTTAGAAAATGGAGAAGATGAGTGAGCAGATGTTTACTCAAAATTAATGTAAATTAGATTTCTGCTCAAAAATAAACTTAATTATTATAAGGTGGAATGGTTATTTTATTTAGGAAATTGTAACTAAATATATACTAATCTTTCATTTTGAATTTTCTGAAAACAGTAAGTAATCTCAAAAGTATAAAACAAAATGGTACAAAAGAAAGGTATTTGAATGAGGCTAAATTAAAGAAATTCCATGTAGGAATCAAATGCACTGTAGGTTTTAAGGATATTTACCATTCCAGGTATGAATTAACTCTTGTGCACCATGTCACCTCAATAAAATCAAGAGAGATCTCATTATTCCCCCTTAAGCAGTTTTTCCATGAATTCATCAGAAGATATGTTGGCTGTGGAGATGTGGCAGCAGGTGGCTTCAGCAAGATGATAAGAGTTATTACGCTAGTCCACATCCAAAAGCATACAGAGATGTTCAACTATAGGAGAACAGGACTGTTAATGTTCAAAGTCCAAGGCTAGTGGTGTGGTTGCTCTAGCAAGCCTCGACTTCATAAGGATCCCCTAGCCTCCAAACTCCCCATTACTGATGCAGAAGCAAATGTTGAGGAACATGTGGGGACATTCTTTGTTCAAACCATTAAAAGTTTATAGCATGGATTTTACTCAATTAAACTAGTTTATGTTCTGAGTAGTTTCTGTTTTTGTTGTTGCTTTTGTTTTGTATTTGTTTTTCCCAGACAGGCTTTCTCTAGGTAGTCTTGTTTCATGTAAATTCTAATACAACTCATTTGTCTTAACCCTTCTTCTTTCCTCTTTTCACTTTCCAGTTCATATTACTGTGTTCATGAAATGTTCATCCCCTTTTCCATTCTCTCTACTATATATTATTTTGTATTATACTACCAACCTCCCTAAATGCACCTTTTCTCTTGGCCTATGTCTACTTTCCTTTGTTCTAAATGTACTCAAGGATAAAAATACAAAAAATAAAAACAAACAAAAATATACTTGAAGCTAGTCTCTTTGTATGATGAATAAAATATGGTTCTCTTTCTGGACCAGGGACATTTTACACATCATAATTTTATACATTTTGTGTATTTACCTATAAATTTTATGATTTCCTTCAGCCTCTTTTTGATTCTGGACCAAGTTTTCTTTACCCATTTCTGTTTTGGGTGACACCATTGTTTATTTTAATATTGGCTATTATGTATTAGACAGTAATGGACATAAAATTGATACATCTGTGAAGCATGATACAAAGTTCTTTGGGTATATGTATAGGAGTTAGGCAGCTTGCTCTTATGGTACATTAGTTCTAGTATTTGAGCAGCCTCTACAAATACTTCAAAAGTGTCTACACAAGTTTAGAGTTCTATTATCAGTATATAATCTATTCAGTCTTTCTTGCATTTTTCATCAGTTGTATGATGGTTGTGAGACAGAATCTTAATATTATAATGGGCATGAAGGTTATGAATTTTAAACACTCTTCTTTGAAAAACTTTTCTGTTTACTTTCTTGGCACACCTTAAATTTTTTTTGTGAGTTAATTTGATTTTTTAATTTTTTATTTGAGATATTCTTAATTTACATTTTATATGATTTCCCCCCTTCCCTGGCTCCCCAATTGGTTATTTTATTTATTTACATTTCAGATGTTATCCTGCTTCGTGGTCTCCACTTAAAAAATCACATACCCCTCTCCCCATATTACCCCACCCACCTAGCCACTCATTCTTCTCCACCCTATCCTTCTTCTATTCTTGGGCATCAAGCCTTCAGGGGACCAAAAAAACACCCAACATAAATCTTCCCCAAACCCACACCACCGTCTGTTGTTTTTTTTTTATTTTTATTTTCTATATTCTTTTTTTACATTCCAAAGGCTTTCCCCTTTCCCAGTTACCCCCCGCCATATGTCCCATAATTCCTCTCCCCCCCCATGCTATTCCCCACTCTTTCCCCCCCCCCACAATTTCTCTGTTCTGGGTCTACAATACTGGATCCAATCTTTACAGGCTCAGGGTCCTCTCCTTTCTTCACCTAAACTTTTGATTAGTATTTTATCAATTTAATACATTTATACAATAAAATATAAATATATACATTTTCCCTCAAATTTCAACCATGTCAATCCATATTTAATCTGCTTTTATGCTGTTTTAATGCATCAAATTCTAGTTCTTGGTGTATAATTGAAAGTAATCTGTTGGGTGAGTATACCTGAAAAATACTTTTTCTGATTGTTTAGTCTACCTTTCCACTGTGACCATTTTATAGACTTGATACATTATTTCTTATGAGTAAAACTAAATGTGATGATTATAAGAGATGATGGATAGAAAGGTAAATACTGCGGCTGTCTATTTTTATTGGCCACTGTTTCTCTGTGGTTGGGATAAATGATTCTCTTAGAAGCAGATCCTCTAGAGGCAAGGGAAGAAAATGATTTAAGAGGGATGTTCTTACAAGAGTGCATTAGAAGTATCAAGAAATGGCAAACATTCTTATATCAGGTAAGCAAATTTACTCAAGTAGAAGAAAAACAATGTTGAATTTGAATTCTTCAACATTGTCAACTTTCTACAAAAATATTTCGCAATTTTAAGAGAAATTAAATTGTTGAACATGCCTTATGCAATAGTAAACTCTTATCTCAAATGTACATTACATCAGTGACAACAGAAAATGGAGTGCCTAAGAAATTTTGAGAGGGCTTGGAAACATACGGAATATTTATTTTATTAATATTGAAGATAGAAATAAAAGTTCTTGATTTCTTCCACAAACAACCTCTAAAAATTCTGATTGCCAATTTAATTAATACTTTGTCATTAAGATAAAGAAAATATTTTATAGTCATAAAGTATGTTATGAATTCATGTGTATATGCTACAATGTATATAAGTGAACATATATGTATAAATACTTTATGTATATATGAATATAATCTGATTTAAAATGTTATTATCTCTATAAAATATATTATATATACTCTGTATAAAACAAATACTCATGATTAAATATTTTATGTCCTATCTAAATTATTAAGTAGAAAATTTCAGAATGAAGAATTAACTTTATATTTGTAAAGCTCTCAAATTCTTATGAGCCATGGACCATCTCATCATATAATGCACCATTGTTATACACTTACATGGTTTATTTTAAATCCTAAAAATTATCTTCGTTCTTTAATTATGGCCTTTACCACAAAAAGTAATCATATTACTTATACTAGAAATAAAATATGGTTTACAAAAGATGAAAAACAAGTCTTTTACTTTTAACCCTAAATTTTTGTTACCATTCAAAAAGTGCACTGATTCCCCATTGGAAATTTTCTGGTATATTTGGATACTATTGCCATGTTCTCTGAGCTGAACTAATAATATTTACCATGTGGCCAAAGATAAACCTGGAACTTCCAATCATTCTTGTTCTACCTTGTAAGTTCAGGACATACAGGTATGCAGTGCCACATCCTATACTACTTTGATATTGTATAATTCAATAAAATTTATTTATTCACAAAATATCTACAGAAACATAAAAAGCATCATGATGGTTCTACCTTATATTCTTATTAATTGTAGTCAGACATTGATTTCTATATCAGATAATTAAATAATGGACTCTATTACAGACCAGGATAAAGACTTAATCTTTGTTGGCCTAGAACTATGTGAACCAGGAAAAACTTAAATACTAAAGGATGTTCCTTCCTTTGCCTCCAACTTCGTTTGGTGCAATTAAATATATATGACACAAAACATAGCTACATCTAAGTTTAAATATATGTACCTTGTATAAAGTGGCAAATAAGTCAGTGTAGCCCATTATGATCATCTGTCAAAGAAAGATAAAATGATTTCAACAAATGAGTGACATATGGCACTATTCATATGACACTTCCATGAAATGGAAAACGTTTTATGCTATTTTTAGTGCCATTCACATATTTTCTAATTTGAAGTTATATAAACAGCACATTTTTAAATATGCATATGACTGAACCTGATAATACAGGAACTATCTCACACACCTTTAGATATTTGACTTTGCCCATACCACATTTAAAAAAAAATAACTTCTGCAAGCTGCAGAAATGCAAACCTTTCATGCCAACAGTCAGAAGTGAGTATATTCTGTATATGAGAGAAAAAAAAATTTCCTTTCTGAAATTTCATTTATCATAACTGATTTCTACTTGTATCCCTTTCCTTGAAAATACCATTTCATTTTTCTTTATAGCCATGTAACATTCTTTTGTATATATGTACTATATTTTATTATCCAATCATCTGTCATGGATAGAGGTAATATGAGTACTTATTTACTGCTAATAAGAATAAATTCAATAGATATGAAGAAAGTGATACCACAGCTAAAGAAACAAGTTGTTTTTTTTGCTTTGCCTTTCATTTGGGTGTTTGTTAGTTTTGAGACAGGGATTCTCTGTGTAACCCTGGATGTCCTGGAACTCACAGTCTGGCCACTTGCCTCTGCTTCCAGAGTGCTGGTATCAAAGGCATGTACCACCACAATCTGGCAAGGAGCATTTATATAATGCTACCTTGTAAGGTAATCTGTAATTAATTGAAGTATTTGGTCACTTTTATACTTTACCCTCAGGAAGCTAGAGATCTATACAACTAAAAGCAAGAGAGTAGGGAGGGTAAGAGTAAGAGAGAAGGAGGGGGAGGGAGAATCATCTCTTAATGTGCTAAGATGAGGTTGAATTTAGGAAAGGACAAGAAAGGGCCAATTTTATGTAATCACAACTACAAAAAGTATAAACTACAGAAATTAAAGTATCAGTCTTACTGTGGGCAGATAATCATTCCAGAGATAAGTCAAAGATGGGGTCACCATTCATAATGAGTACTATAAAGGAAGAAAGATGAAATGTTGGATTCTAAACACAATGTGTACTTAAACTTTTGAAGGTATGGTAGGACATGTGGACTCCAGTTAATGTGTTTGTACTCCTTATGACTAGCATCTATTGATGACCCGCTGGAAGTAAGCATCTGTTCCACCTAGAGAAAGAGAACATTAAGAAAGAGAGGGGGTGATATTAGTAATCAAGAACTCATGATCAGTTTTTACTTTACTTGCTTCTCTGTATGGCATTTGATATGTTACTAAATCTCATTAAAATGGAATGTAAATGTAAATATTATCTCATCTTTCTGTGGCATAATCAAAATACACAGAAGATAACAAATAAAAGTTTATGTATTATATTTCCAGAGCATTGAACTGTCTTTGGGAAGACAACACATAGGGAATCAGATGTCAAAAGGGACTTAAAGATAACAAGGAAATATATATGGTATATATCATTTTAGATGATTTCATGATAGATATTTTTCTGATATTTCAGAGAAAATGAAAACACAAGGCTAAGTCTCCATAAAATGTTTTTCAAATGTGTGATTTTCCAAAACTACTCTACTGGTTCTTGCTCTTTTTTATGCACTCTGGACTCTTTTCACAGTCTCTCAGTTCACATAGCTGCTTTGCTGGGGAACCCATATCTATGCAGATCACACATACACACTGCTTAGCCCAGAAAAATGAACTCATAACAACCTTGGAAACACACAAAACTTTGCAAAAACCTCCTAGTTTGCTCCACTGTGAGTCATGGCCAGGTTGTTTCTTGTTTTATGCCCCCCTTTAAAGAAAAGATACAGCACAGGTCAGCCTAGAATGGTGTTATATAGGCATGAGTAACCTGAACTTCCTATTATTCTGTCTCTTCTTTCTTAGTGCTGGGATTACTGTAGCTCATATCCATCCACACCTCTTTTGTGAGGTACTGGCTATTCAGTTCAGGGTTTAAGAAAGCATCCTACCCCTCTTTCCTTCCTATCCCCTCTCCTCCCCTCTCTCCTGCTTGGTCTGCTGGAGCCTGCTGGGGCAAGCTGTTGGTGTAGCAGGTGCTCATTCTCCTCTGTTGCCCAGCTGGTAGCTTGTAGGAGAGTAGGGGACCAGGAGAGTAGGGGACAGGAGACAAGAACCAACTCTTTTCCCTCCTCAGAAGCAGGGCTGGGTGAGGAGGTGGGAGAGGAGTGGCTCAGGACCCAGCATGGGGTCCAGGGGAGGTGGCTTGGGGGTTTGGCTGCAGCAGTGACAGCTTCAAGAGGCAACTCTGACAACAGGGTCTGCAGAGGGACAGGCATGTTACTTGTCCTTCTCCTTCTCCTCCTCCTCCTCCTCGTCCTCATCCTCATCCTCCCCCTCTTCCTTCTCCTCCTCCTCCTTGTTGGTCATCATCATTGTCCCTCACAGGTACAGCAGCTGGGGCTAAAGTGTTACCAGTGAAGAAGCCAAAAATGGAGCATGTCCAGGCTGACCACAAGATTTTCCTCCACACCTTTGAAAAACCAACACAGATATATAGGTTTCTTCTAACTCAAAATCTTATAGCACTAATATTTTTGCACAGAACTCTTATATGTCTCATCAAAACTCCAGAACAAACACCAAAAGGAAAACAGTTAAAGCTGATGATATGTTATCAAAGTAGAGAAAATGAAATGAGAGCAAGAATCTCATAGCTTGTCTGCACGTTTGCATGTTACATTTACTGGTTTCTTCATCAAAATAATAAGCCATCACAAAACTCAGAAAACAAACAAAATTCTGTTATGCTGGAAGTCCTGTTGTGAAAGTTTGTCACAAAAAAGGAAAGGATGTAAGTTGTCCAATAAGACAAGTTCCTACTGGTAAAAATCAGGTGTCTTTGAATCCTGACCTCAATCAGACAAAACCAGGAAATTTCCCATCCCTGGCAGTTTCCATTAATGAATTTGAACATAGTAACAGCCATATGGTGAAGTCTTACTCTTTACTGTTTAGAGTAACTCATCCAGGAAGAAGAGAATTTAATGGAATGATTAATGGAGAAACCAATGAAAAGATATTGATGTCAGTGAAGAACTTCCAGCCATAAGAAAACAAAATCGTGAAGATGGGGAAAGGACATTTGGTGCACAAATGAAATGTTTGACAAAAGCAGGCATTTACAACTTTTAGATGAGGAATATGAAGTAACCATGCAGTAAATGGAAGAATGTCCAGTAAGCAAGAAAAGAGCAATGTGGGAGACCCCTTCCCACTTCCCTGTTCTTGTATTCCCCTACACTGATGCTTTGATCCTTTCCAGCACCAGTGTCCACTCCTTCCTTCTTGTTGGACATCATTTGGTATGTGGATCCATTCCTCCATTGAGGGACATCTGGGTTCTTTACAGATTCTGGCTATTATATATAAGGCTGCTATGAACATAGTGGAGCATGTGTCCTAATTACATGCTGGAGAATCCTCTAAGTATACACCCGGGAGTGGTATAACAGGGTCCCCGGTAGTATTATGCCCAGTATTCTGAGGAACCACGAAACTGATTTCCAGAGTGGTTGTACCAGCTTGCAATCCCACCAGCAGTGGAGGAGTGTTCCTCTTTCTCTACATCCTTGCCAGCACCTGCTGTCTCCTGAGATTTTGACCTTAGCCATTCTGACTGGTGTGAGTGAAATCAGGGTTGATTTGATTTGCATTTCCCTGATGACTAAGGATGCTGAACATTTCTTTAGGTGTTTCTCAGCCATTCGATATTCCTCAGGTGAAAATTCTTTATTAAGCTCTGTACCCCATTTTTAATAGGGTTATTTGGTTCTCTGGAGTTTAACTTCCTGAGTTCTTTGTATATATTAGATATTAGCCCTCTGTCAGATGTGGGGTTGGTAAAGATCTTTTCCCAATTTGTTGGTTGCTGTTTTGTCCTATTGACAATGTCCTTTGCCTTACAGAAACTTTGTAATTTTATGAGGTTCCATTTGTCAATTCTTGATCTTAGAGCAAAATTTTCTCCTGTGCCCATGTGCTCAAGGGTCTTCCACAGTTTCTTTTCTATTAGTTTCAGTGTGTCTGGTTTTATGTGGAGGTCCTTGGTCCTCTTGGACTTGAGCCTAGTACAAGGATATAAGAATGGATGGATTTGCATTCTTCTCCATGTTAGCCTCCAGGTAAACCAGCACTATTTGTTAAAAAGGCTATCCTTTTTTCCACTGGATGGTTTTTCTCCTTTGTCAAAGATCAAGTGACCATAGGGTTATGGGTTCATTTCTGCATCTTCAATTCTATTCCACTGCTCTATCTGTCTGTCACTGTACCAATACCATTCAATTTTTAAGACCATTGTTTCTGTAGTAATGCTTGTGATCCAGGATACTGATTCCTCCAGAAGGTCCTTTACTGTTGAGAACATTTTTTAGTTTATCTGGGCTTTCTGTTATTCCAGTTGAATTTGAGAATTGCTCTTTCTACCTCTGTGAAGATTTGAGTTGAGATTTTGATGTGGATTTCATTGAATCTGTAGATTTCTTTTGGCAAGATGGCCATTTTTACTATATTAACCCTGCCAATCCATGAGCATGGGAGATCTTTCCATCTTCTGAGGTCTTCTTCGATTTCTTTCCTCAAAGACTTGAAGTTCTTGTCATACAGATCTTTTACTTGTTTGCTTAGAGTCACACCAAGATACTTTATATTGTTTGTGACTATTGTGAAGGGTGTTGTTTCCCCAATTTCTTTCTCAGTCTGTTTATCCTTTGAGTATAGGATGGCTTCTGATTGGTTTGAGTTGATTTTATAACCAGCCACTTTGCTGCAGTTGTCTATCAACTGTAGGAGATCTCCAGTGGAGTTTTTGGGTAGCTTAAGTATACTATCATATCATCTGCAGATAGTGATAATTTGATTTCTTCCTTTCCAATTTGTATCCCTTTGACCTCCTTTTGTTGTCTAATTGCTCTAGCTAGAACTTCAAGTACTATATTGAATAAATATGGAGAGAGAGGGCAGCCTTGTCTAGTCCCCAAATTTAGTGGCATTGCTTCAAGTTTCTCTCCATTTAGTTTGATGTTGACTACTGGTTTGCTGTATACTGCTTTTACTGTGTTTAAGTATAGGCCTTGAATTCCTGTTCTTCCCAAGACTTTAAACATGAAAGTATGCTGAATTTTGTCAAATGCTTTTTCAGCATTTAATAAAATGACCATGAAGATGTTTTCTTTGAATTTGTGTATGCGGCTTACATTGAAGGATTCCCATAAATTGAACCATCCCTGCATCCCTGGGATGAAACCTACTTGATCGTGGTGAATGATAGTTTTGATGTGTTCTTGGATTCAGTTGGCAAGAATTTTATTATTTTTGCATCAATATTCATTGGTTGACAAGCCCCTTGCCACTAGAAATTCAGAGAGTAAAATAAGTCTGGTTCTGTTAAACCTGCACAAACTATTGCTGTTAAAGGGATGCTGACTACAGACCTGCAAACTAGAAATGAAAATGATACTTCAAATGAAAGTTGCCAGGAGTTAAGAATATTTTATCTGTTCCTTTATAACAATATATAAGACAACAGACAGAAGCCATGACCTGCACTGCCCCTGGTGGACTTTCAACTGCCATAAGCTGTATAGCTTACTTGAGCATCTAAATCTTTGCTATAGCAGATTTATCTTCAATTATGTATAACATCCAAAAGGTGCTAGGACAGATGTTTCTATCAATGAGTATTATGAGGGTTCCTATGCAAAAAATCCTCAAGATATACACCGCCAACCTGGATTTGCTTTTAGTTTCTTGAATGTGAAAATGGAGATGTAGAATAGGCAAGTACATACAGTAGTGGCCACAATCATCTCTATTTCCACAGTGATACCTGCTTTACCTCTTTGGCCACAAGAAATGAAAATAGATAGTGAAGATGAGAAAGATCCAGAATGGCTGAGAGAAAAAACCATTAATCAAATTGAAGAATATTCTGATGTGAATGAAGGAGAGAAAAAAAGTAATGAAACTGGTATTTCCATGTCATGAGTCAGTGATTTATTGCTAACAATCAAATGCATTATGCCTGAATGCTGTTTGTAGAAAATTATGGACAGAAAATAATAAAGAAGAATTTATGTCAAAACTTCATGCTTCATCTAGTCAGCATGTATAACTTTAATCTTACTAGCATTATGTCAATAGATAAAGCTGTTACCAAGCTCCAAGAAATGCAACAAAAACTAGAAAAAGGAGAATCTGCGGTCCCTGCAAATGAAGAAATAGCTGAGGAGCAAAATAGGACTGCAAATGGATTTAGTGAAACTAACTCAAAAGAGGAAGTTTTAAAAATAGTGTCTCAGGTGTTCCAAAGCAGAGCAAGAAACAAAAACTCTGAGAACTACCCTCATGTTGTGTGGACAGACACTGAAGTTGCTTCTAGGGAATTCAACTTCTAGGAAGAGTTTTGGCTTTAGGTTGTTTGGTTTTAAATCATGGATCCAGAACAGGCAGTGTTAGATGATGCTGTTGATTTCAGCATGGAGGGTCTGTGGGCCTCCTTTGCTTCTTCTCTTCATGTGCTTATAAGCTTTAGTGATGTCCTCACAATTTGGTTTTAGCCTGAAAAAGTTTTTCATATAATTCATTTTTTCTTAGCTATAACAATCATCATTTTAAACATATTGGGTTAATCTAGAAATTTCACACCTAAATTTTAATGCTTGTTTCATTTGTGACGGTTTTTCTGCTTTGTAATTATGAGACATTTTCTGGGAAAGGGAGGTTGGGATGTTATGCTGTCTTAGAGATTGAGAATTTTTGTGAAATTGTAACATTGACACTTTTCCCCAAACTTCGACCCTTGATTCAAAAATCATTTATGCATTTGGGTTACAATGCAAGTTCTGCATCAGTTTGTGTTACAAGTTTAAAACAGCACAGGTTGTTCCCCTCCTGTTGGAGGCCATGTGACCTCTCCCTGCATCGAGTGCTTGTTTTCCCAATTTAGATTTTTACTTGAACATGTTCTTAGTTTTTCCTTTTTAATTAGGTAATACCTTGGAAAATTGTTCTGTGCACATCCTTTGCACTAGGATGGAGATTTAAAAGATTCCATTTTGTGGTACAGTGTGCCCCTGAGTATGAACCAGAAGATGTCACACCTTGTTTCCTTTGTGATGTCCTTCTTGATTAGAATATCCATACAGATAAGCTGATTTGAATTGTTTTGAGCAATTTTCCCTGTGTTCTGTGTTTTATGCACATATTGATGGTTGGGTTTTCTCCAACAGAAAGTGGTTTCAATGCTGGCATATTAATAAGCACAGATATGTTTTTATTCCAACAAAAGCACTGTGGTTAATAACATCACCACAATTTTTTTATTATCCTTTAAAGTTACTGCATTTTCATATTTTGATATATGTTATTTATAAAGGATCAATGCTGCTGTAAATACTGGTATTTTTAATGTTTTAATTTCATTACACCACAATCAAATGCAGTTCCCTGTTTTGTTTAGCAAAGGGATATAAGCTTTCTCGTGGTTTCTTCAGAGATTTATAAATATAAATACTGATTCGGCTGGTCTTTACAATGTGTTTAACTGTGAGACCATTTAAATAGTGTGAATGTGACTTGTCATCCAACATTAAGTTCTTAGTTACTGTTTTTTTTTTTTTGTGTGTGTGTGTGTGTGTGTTAAAAAATATGTAAGAAGGAAACTGCAGTTTTCATTGTAAGCTCCCTGGCTGGTAAACTCTCCTCATTAGGTCACTGAAAACTCTCATTTTGCCTCTGGGTAGTGGGTTCTGAACCGTTTCTTCTGGGCTTTAATTTGCTAAAGCTGTGCACATATGTAAATAAAAAAGATTATTTTAGGGAAGATGTAGATGTAGATTTATTGATTATGTCCGTTCTTAAAGGAATTATCTTAATGCTTAAAAGAAGGCTAGCAAGATGTACCCCCACCCCACCCCCAGTCAGCAACAGGCCTGTGAGGCTGTGGCAAAGGGGGAGAGGAAGAGTGCAGCTGGACATGGTCCATACCATGCTTACACAGGGATGCAGGGCTTCTTTTGAGTTGACTGTAGTAGCAACTGCATCTGCAGCTGCTGCAGCTGTCATTAGCATCCTGGACTGGAGTAAAGGCAACCCTGGAATCAAACAGGGATTTGGTTTTGGAGGTTTTGCCTTCAGTGCTGGGAAGAAGGAGGAAGCCAAACTGCCACAGAAGTCCCACAGTGCCTTTGGGGCAGGCAACTCCACTTCTGGGTTTAGAAAGTCTGTTCTACCACAGCTTCCTTCTTTCTACAAAATTGGATCTATATGGGTCAACTTTGATGAAGAAAATCTATTTTGCAGATGAAGAAGAAGACTCCAGCAATGTAGATTTACCTTATATGCCTGCTGAAAACTCACCTACTGGCCAGCAGTTCCATTCCAAGCCAACAATCTCTGATAGTGACAATGACCCCTTGGAGGCACTCATGGCTGAAGTGGAGGATCAGGCAGCTACAGACACAAAGAGACTTGCAGAAAAGGACAAGGAAAGAAAAATGTAAAGGGTATTCAAGATGACATTGAAGAGGAAGATGACCAAGAAGCTTATTTTCAATACATGGTAGAAAACCCAACTATTGGGGTGGTTCAGAAAGAAGAGGAGGACAATCTGGAGTATGACAGTGATGGAAATCCAATTGTACCTTCCTAAAAAATCATCGATCCCCTTCCTCCCATTGATAATTCAGAGACTATCTACCACTTGATTTTTTTTACAATAAACATGAGGAGATAGCCACCCTCACTCCATAGCAATTAATAGACCTGCAGCATAAACTCAACCTTCAGGTCTCTGGTGATGCACCTCCCTAATCAGAAGGTAGTTTTGCTCATTTTGTGTTTGATGAACATCTTATGCACAATATTATGAAATCTGAGTTCACACACCCAACTCCAATAGAGTGTCAGGGTGTGCCTGTAGCACTAAGTGGTAGAGACATGATTGGTATTGCTAAAATAGGCAAAGGGAAAATACATCCTTTATTTGACCAATATTGATTCATATAGTGAATCAGTAGAATTGGACCCAGATGATGAACCAATTGCAGTGATTGTGTGACTTACTAGGGAGCATTGTCAACAGATCCACTCAGAATGTAAGCAGTTTGGCAAAACATATAATCTTTGATCAGTAGCAGTATATGGAGGAGGGAGCAAGTGAGAGCAGGCCACAACACCCTTCAGTAAGGGGTAGAGATTGTTGTGAGTATCCCGGGGCAACTGATTGATCATGTGTAGGAAAAGGCTACTAATCTTCAAAGAGTCTATTATCTTGTGTTTGATGAAGTTCATCAAATGCTTGACATGGGATTTGAGTATCAGGCTCAGTCCATAGCAAGTCATGTTCATCCTGACAGATAAGCTCTCTTATTCAGTGCAAATTTTCAAAAAAAAAGATTGAAAAGTTGGCCAGAGACAGCTTGATTGATCCTATTCAAGTGGTACAAGGAGACAATGGAGAGGCAAATGAAGATGTGACACAGATTGTGGAGGTACTCCATTCTGGACCTAGTAAATGGAACTGGCTTACTTGGCATCTGGTAGAGTTTATTTCTTCAGGGAGTGTCCTCTTGTTTGTTACTAAGAAAGCCAATGCTGAAGAACTAGCCAATAACCTTAAACAGGAGGGTCATAATCTTGGTCTGCTCTATGGAGACATGGATCAGAGCGAAAGAAACAAGGTCATTTCAGATTTTAAGAAAAAGGACATTGTAGGCCATGGTCTGGTCCTTCAGTTAAGACAGTCATTAACTATGATGTAGCACAAGACATTGATACCCATATTCATAGGACTGGCCAAACAGGAAGAGCTAGTGAGAAGGGTGTTGCCTATATCTTACTGACCACAAAGGACAGTAATTTTGCTGGTGACCTTATATGGAAGCTGGAAGAAGCCAACCAACATGTTTATAAGGAACTCTTAGATCTCACAATGTAGAATCTTGCTTCAAAGGAGGAAAAGGCAAAAAGCTGAACACTAGTGGAGGCTTGGGCTATAGAGAGTTGCCTGGGCTAGGCTCTGAGAATTCTGACCAAGGAAATAATAACAATGTAATGAGAAATTATGAAGTCTACAAGACCTCCACAGGAGCTATGGGAGATAGGCTGAGAGCAATGAAATCAGCTTTTCAGTCCCAGTTTAAAAGTTACTTTGTTGAAGGCAGTTTAAGTAATCAGAAGACCTCTACTGCTGGGGCATGTGGATGGAATAGTGCAGAAAGCTTAAATTCTGTTCCAATGAATTCAGCACAGCAGGGCCATAATATTCCTGACAACCCCATCACCAGTTATTCTAAGAACATCCCAGACTTCAACATTTCTGGGATTATCAGTAGTGCCCCAGTGACCTACCCTTCTATTGGAGCCCAAGGAGTCAACAACAGAGTTTCAAGGAGTAACAGCCATGAAGAGATTGGGGATAGTGATGGGAAGAGAGAGAGAGAGCTAGTGAGAACAGAGGTGATGACTGTCATGGTCACTGAGATGGTGGCACTCAGCATGGAGATGGTGGCCACCATGGAGATGGATACAGTTATCCAGAAAGCAGTAGCCATCATACTGATGCTGACATTGAGAGACGAGGCTCAGAGGAAGTACAGGGAGACATGGAGAGAGCCAGGGTACCAATGATGGCAGGAATGGAGAAAGCAGAAAAGAAGGTTTTAATCATAAAAAACAAGATAGACCCCAAGGTAGATAGCAGCAAGATGGACAAAGTGGACAGCAAGACAGATAAGACACCCAATGGCTTTGCCGTTCCGGAGCCACCCAAATGCAAGAAAAGCTGATGGGAGAGTTAGAGAGTATGTGAAAATCACTGTGGTCAGTTGTCTTAAATTTTATTTTTAGAAAGGTTTTGGTAATGAGGTATCTTAAGGCTGGGTTGGGGTCCAAGATATTTAGACCACCTGCCCTTGGTGGAGAACTGGAGCATGGAGATATTATACCTTCATCTGGTGTTCATTTAGATGTTTTCTTGGGAACCTGAGTTGACACTGGAAAGTACAGAGTTGGGATATGTAGGGAGAAGGGGCCTTTTAGGGCACAAAAACTCACTCTAGATTTATAATAGGTTATATTTTTTACTAAAATGTCACATTATAAACATCTATAAATTGGACTTTTTTTCTTAGCTCTGGCCAGGCAGTCCCATTTTTTGGAGTTGGCTTCTGCCAACTGTTATGACCTGTTATGGATGCTTGGGAAGCAGTTTGGTACTTTGAGATGTCTGCAGTGAAGATACTTGATAGCTCAGGTTCCCCTGACTTTATTTGTAGCCTTGAGACATGTAGGAAAGACAGCCTTCCAGACACAGGCTTTGAAATCCCAAGCCATTAGGACTGAACAAATTATCATTTTGAAAGGATTCCAGGATTATTCAGGCCTGGAGTACTGCTAAATTTACCATTTAAAACCAACCCCCACAATAGCTTTCAAGGTGTCTATTTCATTGTTTTATTTTTAATTTGCCCCTAATAGTAGAAAAAAGTCTTCTGTATTTTATTTTTGTTATATCTTGTTTACAAAGGGAAAAGAAATATACAATCTTTGAATTTTGTGATTTTTGTGAAAGTTTCTTTAAGATGTGCCTTCTCTCTCTCTGCTTGCTCAATAGTAAATGTCTTACTACTAAGACCTAAGGGCTGTTGGTTCTACCATACAAATTAATTACTACATGATGTGAAATGTGGGAAAGTTCTTGCTTATGAAACTATCAGAAAAATTTTAAAAAGTGAAGGCTAGCATTGTTTGCACAAAAAAAAATGGTGATTTCACTTCCCTGAATAGCAATGAAATTACTTCTGATGAGTAAACTTTTTATGTCATCTTATAATAAAAGCTGAAAATGCCTTTTGTTTCTATTTATAAAAAAAGCTTTTCTATATGTAGCCTTGAGAGCAGATTTTGAAGAAGTCATTTAAAATGATAAAGCATTTGAATGGTACAAGAGATGTAGAGAACAAAATCAATTTAAAAGAAACGTTTGTTTTTACTTAAGTGTTTATGTGAAATCAAATGATTTTGTACATAAAGTTAAATAATATTTTTATAAAAGCATCCTTTCAAATGAGCTTCATTTCCAGCCTCAGTTGTGCTAGTTTTGAGCTATTTACTACCTTAACAGATTTATAACTATATCCTCTTTGTACCTCCACTTATATTGGGACAGGTGTCTAGAGCACAGTTAAAGAGCACTCCAGGGAAGGCAAACTAAGTTTGCAGCCCACATTCAGTTAGCTGCCAGATGAGAGGTCAATATGTTCACTAGATCATAAATCTGGAATGTCTGAAGACTTTTAAATTGGTGCCACCTTCATATGTCAATTGATCGATTGTTTGAATGCTCGGTCAAACAAGAGTGTGATAAATGACTAAAGGGAAGAGGCCAAAATAGTGTATTTCCTTCTTGGTAAGTGGGATATTATTTGCCATACTATTACTGATCTAGTGTTTATATGGCTCATATAACTGGTCACATTGTGGTGGGGAAGCAACATAGAAAATTATACATGGGTATGCCTAGTCAATGACATGACAAAAAATATCCTTCAAGCCATGCCACAGAATAATTGCATCAGTTTGATAAAGAGCTACCATATTGTGAACAATGATCACACTCTTCAGCTTCAAGTGGCATGCATGTTCAGCTAGTCAAGTTGAGTGAGAGCAAATCACACAGTAAAGTTTTCTCTGGTATATACTCATTCCTTCAATATTCTTTGAACATGTTCCTTGTGTGACCTTTGAAATGTGTGTATTTGTTTTGTGATGAAACTTTCTGTGGAGCGACACAATACACATCTGATCACTGTAGAGAGGGAACCCATACTTGACCAAAGTATAGATACCACAAATATCTAATGCTGTGAACCAAAGAGGTTTACTGGGTTTACTTGTAGGACTATGGGTGGTTATGTATGGGAGCAGAAATGACCCAAAGACAGCGATATCACTAAGGCCCACCCCAATATGTATGGCAGCTCACAAATTTTAGAACGTGGAGAGTGTCCTCTCTGAGTGACTAAGTTGGTGTAAAACCTCTTCTGGACAGCTTGGCTGTTTTCTGCTTTTTCTAGGCAGTTGGTCTGGTCTGTCTTCATTGCAGCTTGGATAGTTTGAGCGGGACTCTTAACAGCATTATTGCTTGCTTTGGTAGGGAGGGTGCTAGTGAATCTGGTTAGGTTTAGTGACTTCCTGAAGCTATTTTGAGATGTTTGCCTTCCTGTTAATGAAGTTCCCTGCAGAATGGAATGTTTTAACCTCAGAGGAAACTTACAGAACAGTATTATAGAACAGGTCCAGTGATTGAGGGACTATAGCTCAATTTCTTGGCTACAAAGAACATAACATTATCTAGATTATTTCAGGAAAAAAACAGATTTTTTAAAGAAGACTTGAAAGGTAGGCTTGGTACTCTATAGATAACAACTATTTTACTAACAAGCAAACTTCTTCCTGGGAATGTTGCCCAGCCTATGGCTTGGTATTCTACTTTTAAGCAAGTATTCTTAAGCCAGGAATCAAGTCTACATGTCCCCTGTATTCTTATTATGTCTTTTCCTTGAAAGCTATGGTTGTCTGAGTCTCCAAAACACAAAATGTATTCATGACCCAGTATATCCTCATGGGATTCTGTAAATGGGACTAAAATTTCTGGGAAGTTTCTGCCTTTAGCAAAATTTGGGGCTTCATAGCCTCCCAAACTATAATAAAAACACTTATTATTTATACATTCCTCATTTGTTTTTATCTTATTACAGTTCCCCCAACAAATTAAACCTGTCATATCCTTTCTGACTTCATATTGAAATATAAGTATGGGGAAAGAATCACAAAACTATAAAAGCTCACTGGATTTTCATATACTGAAAGGAGTCATCATGTCAGCACTCTGATACAGATTAAAAGCATCACCTTCAGGCCTGTTCTACTTTACTACGGAGAAGTAATACAAACTGCATATATGAAAATTCATATTCCACAAGAACCCTGCCATTTAACTGCCTCAATTGCTTAAAATCCTGTACCACAGTGACATCTGCTGGTAGCTCATGTGATCCTCTCATACCCAAGCAGTGAAAGGAAATGATACCTCCTTTTAGGTAATGAAGGTTTTACTTTTTTGTTGGTAGATTCAATTGACTTATTTTATTTTATGTCTTTGCATTGCATATAGGAAGGGAAAATATAATGGAAAAGAATAGGAGTTTGAAACACATTATACAATGAGCTGCTAAGACATAGCAAATATGACAGGATGTTAAATTAAGATTATTTAAAAGTAATTTTCATTTTGAATTTTTATTCTCACAAAATTTCCTTAGACAAAATGCCCTCATGTCCTATTAGCAATTTGCTTACTATAAAACATAGTTAGAGAAAGTCTGTTCTGTGATAGTAATAAAATTGTTGTGGACTCCATTAAATGTAATATAAACTCTGTCTATGGCAATACCACCCTAAATATAGCTGATCTAATTTGACCAAAGAAACAATTATGAATCCTCTTCTCTTAGGACTTAGTATTTGATTACACAAAGAATTAGTCAAGTTTAACTTACATATAATAAGTCATTTCTCCAACATATTGTGATGTGCAATAAAAAACATATGGTATGCATGGCAACCTGAAGCAGTGGTTGGACAAGAAGAAACTCCAAAGCTCCAACTTGCACCAAAAAGAGGCCATGGCCATTGCTTATTGGTGTGCTGCCAGTCTAAACCACTACAGTTTTCTGAATCTATATGAATGATTACATCTGAGAAGGATACTCAGAAAACTGGCAAAATACACTGAAAACTGTCAAGCCTGACAAAGTCTGGCAAACAAAAAGGGCCAAACATAAGTCACAAAGAACCTTCAAAAGTTGAATAAGTCAGTATACTCTAGTAGATAAAAGCATTTGCTTTACAAGTCCGATGAAAAAAATAAAAATAAAGATAAATAAAAAAATGAAAAAGTCAGATGAACTGAGTTGAATTCCTGGAACACGTACAAAGACAGAATAGAACTGATTAAATTGCTGTCCTCTGACTTCCGTAAGCATGCCCTATCCTGTCCTGTTATGTCCTCCCATCAACACATTAATAATAAGTACATCTTTATAATGTATTCTTTAAACTGAGGAAATTGTAAAAGAAAAATCAAACCCAAAGAACAACAATCCCAAAATGGACACTGCAAAGATGATCTTTGAGTTTCCAATATTAGTTTTTTTCCCCTGGGAGTATAATGGGAGTAGGTAATGGATATTTTGGACTGATGAGATTGCTCAGGGAGTAAAGGTGTTTACCACCAAGTCTAATTCCAGGACCCACAGGGTAGAAGCAAAGAATCATCTCCCACAAGCTTTTCTCTGACATCTACACTTTCAATGTATTGCCTATTTTCCCATCCCATACCCATAAACAAATAAATGTAATTTTTAAAACTTAAATAAACTGTTCAATGAAAATTTACATTCTCCATTATTTGGCTTAATTTCCTACCGACGAATTATCACTTATTCAAGTATTTACATAACCCTTTGCAGAAAGAATACCTCCACAAACAGCAGGATACAGAAAATACTTTCTAAGAGTTTATGAAATTTCTAAGCATAAATTTGTGTTGCATAGGAATACATGATTTTATTTCTCATTGAATTAAAAAAGGAATGATTATAATGGATCCTGTTTTCATTGACAAATAGGTGTTTGATCCTAGGTATAATGACTTGAAATTCATGATCCAAAACTCTGAGTAGCAAATGATTGCTGGTAGAGTAGCAGGGTTAAACTTCTTTTTAGGGATGCATGCTCTACTTTCACGTTCTATGTGAATTCAGTGGGTGTTTAAAAAGAGAACACATACAATTAGAAAGAAATAGGGTTGAAGAGATAGGGAAGAAATTGGAAGGAAGAAAATACAGGTAGATTTTGCCAAACACATTTTATCTACGTCTAAGATTCTCAAACAACAAAAAGTTCAAAAATTCATAGTCCAAAACTACAGTTTCTTTTACACAAGCCTAATATGTCCTATGCTTTAATTACCTATGCAGTAAAATTAGCTACTGTAATTGATTTATGTGATGCAATTTCTGAGACATAATCGTGACATCAGTCTTATATGGATTTAACATACTAATATCTCATAATTTAATAGATGACAGTATCCAGGGAGAACATTTTCAGCTTAGGCAGGCTTTATAGGTCACTATAAACCAGGATGCCAAAGTCCTCCAAGCTCTGCTATCTCCCTCAGAAGGAAATTTAGACACCTTCGGAATTCATTATTGAATTTTTAAAAATTCATTTTTAAACTGTATTTCAAGCCAAGAAACTGTCATCATCTGTGCTCTTGTACAAGATCATACTTCCATCTCATCTTGGTGAGTTTAGTCTGCCCCACACACACACTCCCCACACATACTCACTGTCAAACTGCTCCTTACCAATTTGGAGCTCCTCGTATGAATTTGGGGAAGGGTTAGAGTAAATGTAGGCTGAGAAATACTAGAGTGGGGTGTCCACCTATGCAATTGGGGGCAACTCTCACCCTTTTGGGGTAAGACTTTCCAGGTATGTATACTTGGCAGAGGAGTATTCATGCTCCTGTAAGTAACTTCTTCAATAGTCTCTCTAAGGGGCCTTGTGGGATAGCCTGCACTCCTCGCAGCTGCTGCCATTGTTGCTGCTGCCTGGACTAAGCAAGCAGAACCAGGTACCCGTGATATCCCAAGTTTAAGATCTCTGGAAACTCAGGTCTCCAGGCAGCAATCAGTGAACAGGAGCTGGGCAGAGCAGCCAGGTGTGGGTTCTGTGCCATATGGGGGACCCTGCACTCCCCGCAGCCGCCACCATCTTTGCTGCTGCTTGGACCAAGTGGTCAGAAACAGGTACCCAAGATATCCCAAGTTTAAGATCTCTGGGAACTCAGGCCACCAGGCAGTGATCTGCAGACAGGAGCTGGGCAGAGCAGCGGTTCCTGTGTCCCAGCTGGGCATGGGTTCTGTGCCCTGTGGGGGACCCTGCACTCCCCGCAGCTTCCGCCATCTTTGCTGCTGCTTGGACAGAGCAGGCAGAGCCAAGTACTAGAGATATCCTGAGTTTAAGATCTCTGGTGACTCAGGCCACCAGATGGAGACCTGCACACAGGATCTGAGCAGAGAGGTGGTTCATCTGTGTGCCAGCCAGGCCTGGGTCTTGTGCGGGGCAGGGTCCTCAGCACTTGGAGGGGCTCCCAGCCACCATCTTTCCTCCCTGACAGAACAGACAAGTAGTATCAGGTCCACAGAGACAACTGAATATAACATTGCTTGGAGCAAGATACACCAGGGGTCCAACAGCACCCAAGAGGAGGGCAGCACATCAGCAATCTGTGCCAGAGGAAACCCAGTCATCCAGTGGTGGGAAAATAGCCTTACGAGCCCAGAGGAGGTTCAAGCACCAGCTAGTGACTACAGGACCAACTAATGCCAGATATAACCAGATGGGAAAAAAGCAAATGTAGGAATGCTACTAACAGAAATCAAGGCAATATGGCAGCATCTGAACCCAGTTCCCCAACAGCAGTAAGTCCCAGATACCCCACACACCAGAAAAACAAGATTCAGATCTAAAATCACTTGTCAGGATGCTGTTAGAGGAACACATAGATAAATTTCTTAAAGATATAAAGGAGAAAATGGATCCAAAGTTAGAAGTTACAAGGCAAACACAAAAAAATCCTCATGGTCATCTCATTAGATGCTGAAAAAGCATTTGACAAAATTCAGCATCCTTTCATGCCAAAAGTCCTTGAAAGAACAGGAATTCAAGGCCCATACCTAAACATAGTAAAAGCAATATACAGCAAACCAGTAGCCAATGTCAAAATAAATGGAGAGAAACTTGAAGCAATCCCACTAAAATCAGGGACTAGACAAGGCTGCCCTCTCTCTCCATATCCTTTCAATATAGAACTTGAAGTTCTAGCAAGAGCAATTAGACAACATAAGGAAGTCAAAGGGATAGAAATTGGAAAGGAGATAAGAGTGGGTCAATTCGCATTCTTCTGCATGTTGACCTCCAGTTGAACCAGCACCATTTGTTGAAAAGGCTATCTTTATTCCACTGGATGGTTGTGGCTCCTTTATCAAAGATCAAGTGACCATAAGTCTGTGGGTTCATTTCTGGGTCTTCAATCCTATTCCATTGATCTACCTGCCTGTTGCTGTACCAATACCATGCAGTTTTTAACACAATTGCTCTGTAGTACTGCTTGAGGTCAGGGATATTGATTCCCCCAGAAGTTCTTTTATTGTTGAGAATAGTTTTAGCTATCCTGGGTTTTTTGTTGCTCCAGATGAATTTGAGAATTGCTCTTTCTAGATCTATGAAGAATTGATTTGGAATTTTGATGGGGATTGCATTGAATCTGTAGATTGCTTTTGGCAAGATGGCCATTTTTACTATATTGATCCTGCCAATCAAGGAGCAAGAAATATTTTTCCATCTTCTGAGGTCTTCTTCGATTTCTTTCTTCAGGGACTTGAAGTTCCTGTCATACAGATCTTTCACTTGTTTGGTTAGAGTTACGCCAAGGTACTTTATGTTGTTTGTGGCTATTGTGAAGGGTGTTATTTCCCTAACTTCTTTCTCAGCCTGCTTGTCCTTTGAGTACAAGAAGGCTACTGATTTGCTTGAGTTAATTTTATAACCAGCCACTTTGCTGAAGTTGTTTATCAGCTGTAGAAGTTCTCTGGTGGAGTTTTTTGGATCGCTTAAGTAGACTATCATATCATCTGCAAATAATGATACTTTGACTTCTTCCTTTCCAATTTGTATCCCTTTGACTTCCTTATGTTGTCTAATTGCTCTCGCTAGAACTTCAAGTACTATATTGAAAAGATATGGAGAGAGAGGACAGCCTTGTCTAGTCCCTGATTTTAGTGGGATTGCTTCAAGTTTCTCTCCATTTATTTTGATGTTGGCTACTGGCTTGCTGTAGATTGCTTTTACTATGTTTAGGTATGGGCCTTGAATTCCTGCTCTTTCCAAGACTTTTAGCATGAAAGGATGCTGAATTTTGTCAAATGCTTTTTCAGCATCTAATGAGATGACCATGGAAAGGAAGAAGTCAAACTATCATTATTTTCAAATGATATGATAGTATACTTAAGCGACCCAAAAAACTCAACCAGAGAACTCCTACAGCTGATAAACAACTTCAGCAAAGTGGCTGGTTATAAAATCAACTGAAGCAAATCAGTAGCATTCCTGTACTCAAAGGACAAGCAGGCTGAGAAAGAAGGTAGAGAAATAGCACCCTTCACAATAGCCACAAACAATATAAAGTATCTTGGAGTGACTCTAAACAAACAAGTGAAAGATCTGTATGACAGGAACTTCAGGTCCTTGAAGAAATAAATCAAAGAAGACCTCAAAAGATGGGAAAATATTTCATGCTCTTGGCTTGGCAGGATCAATATAGTAAAAATGGCCATCTTGCCAAAAGCAATCTACAGATTCAATGCAATCCCCATCAAAATCCCAAATCAATTCTTTATAGATCTAGAAAGTGCAATTCTCAAATTCTTCTGGAGTAACAAAAAACCCAGGATAACAATAACTATTCTCAACAATAAAAGGACTTCTGGGGGAATCAATATCCCTGACCTCAAGCAGTACTACAGAGCAATTGTGTTAAAAACTGTATGGTATTGGTACAGTGACAGGCAAGTAGAACAATGGAATAGAATTGAAGACCCAAAAATGAACCCACAGAGTTATGGTCACTTCATCTTTGATAAAGAGCTACAATAATCCAGTGGAAAAAAGATAGCCTTTTCAACAAATGGTGCTGGTTCAACTGGAGGTCAACATGCAGAAGAATGCAAATTGACCCACTCTTATCTCCTTGTACTAAGATCAACTCCAAGTGGATCAAGGACCTCCACATAAAACCAGACACACTGAAACTAACAGAAAAGAAACTGGGGAAGACCCTAGAGTTCATGGGCACAGGGGGTATGTTTCTGAATAGAACACCAATAGTTTATGCTCTAAGATCAAGAATTGACAAATGAGACCTCATAAAATTACTAAGTTTCTGTAAGGCAAAGGACACTGTCAGAAGGACAGAATGGCAACCAACAAATTGGGAAAAGATCTTCACCAACCCATCAGACAGAGGGCTAATATCCAATATATATAAAGAACTCAGGAAGTTAGACGCCAAAGAACCAAATAACCCTATTAAAAAATGGGGTACAGAGCTAAACAATGACTTTTCAGCTGAAGAAATTTGGATAGCTGAGAAGCACCTTAAGAGATGTTAAACATCATTAATCATCAGGGAAATGCAAATCAAAACAACCCTGAGATTCCACCTCACACCAGTCAGAATGGCTAAGATTAAAAACTCAAGAGACAACAGGTGCTGGTGAGGATGTGGAGAAAGAGGTAGACTCCTCCACTGTTGGTGGGATTGCAAGAAGGTACAACCGCTCTGAATTGTGCACAAGGCAAAATTAACAAATCAAAAGATTCCCAAGAAGGAAGAATGAGAGGACTCTGATCCTGAAAAGACTGGATCCAGTTTTGTAGGAGAGTACCAGAACAGAGAAATGGGGGGGGGTGTGATTGGGGAATGGGAGGGGGGAAGAGGACTTATGGGACATATGGTGAGGGGGGAACTGGGAAAGGTGAAAGCCTTTGGAATGTAAACAAAGAATATAGAATATTAAAAAAACAACAAAAAATAATTTCAAAAACAAACATGAAGTCTCTGTAAGGAAGCCCAATAATCTCATTGGTTCCCCAGAGTGAACTTATGTGTGATCATGCTTGCTTTTAGACCTTAGGTGAGACATTGTTTGTTTTCCCCTGGGAATGATTTTTTTTAATTTAATATTTTATTTTTATTAGATATTTGCTTTATTTACATTTCAAATGTTAACCCCTTTCCATGTTACCCCACCAAAACCCCCCTATCCCATCTCCCCTCCCTCTGTTCACCTCCCGTTCCCCCAATCCTGACTTGCCTTCTGCTATTCTTGGGAATTGAGCTTTCACAGGACCAATGGCCTCTCCTCTCATTTATGTCTGAAATGGTCATCTTCTACTACATATGTATCTGGAGCCATTGGTCCCTCCATGTGTACTCTTTGGTTGATGGTTTAGTCCCTTGGAGCACTGGAGCTACTGGTTGGTACATGTTATTGTTGTCTACCACCATGGACAACTCAGAGTAATTTTGAATGCATTAATATTTTATTATTATTACTACTTTTATTTTTTATGTCCTGTCATTATCCCTTCCTGTCTGCCCTCCCACAATTCCTTATCCCATTCATCCTCCCTCCTGTCTTCAAGAGGATGTCCTCCCAACTCCCCAGGTCTCCCCATTCCCTGGTGCCTCAAGTTTTTGAAGCATTAGGTACTTCTCTCACTGAGGCCTGAACAGGCAGTCCTCTTATGTATATGTGTTGGGGTCTCTTATCAGCTGGTATATGTCTAGTTAGTGGCTCAGTGTCTGAGAGATTTCAGGCATCCAGGCTAATTGAGACTGCTGGTCTTCCTATGGCGTTACACTCATCCTCAATTTCTTCCAGTCTTTACCTAATTCAACCACAGAGGTCCCTGACTTCATTCCATTGGTTGGGTGTAAGTATCTGCATCTCTCTGGGTCAGCTGCTTGTTGGGCCTCTCAGAGGGCAACCATGCTAGCCCCCTTTCTGTAAGCATACCATAACATCAGTAAGAGTATCAGGCCTTGGAGACTCCCCTTGAGATGGATCCCAAGTCAGTGGACCTCCTTTCCCTCAGTCTCTTCTCTAGTTTTGTTCCCACAGTTCTTTTAGACAGGAACAATTCTGGGTCAGAGTTTTTGACAGTGGGATGGTAACCCCATCCATGTACTTGATGACCTGACTTTCTACTGGAGGTGGACTCTACAAGTGCCCTCTCCCCACTGCAGGGCATTTCATCTAAGGTCCCTCCCTTTGAGTCCTGAGAGTCTCTCACCTTCCAGATCTCTGTTCCATTCCAGAGGGTCCTCTCACCTTCCTCTCACCCCAAAGGTTGCATATTTCCATTCATTCTGCTGGCATTCAGGGCTTCTCTCTTATCTCCCCCCATAGCTGATCATGTTCCCCTTTTATCTTCCCATTCATTTCTCCCACCCAGATGCCTCTCTTCCTCTGCCTCTTGTGATTGTTTTCTTCTCCTTCCCAAGTGGGATTGATCCATCCTTACTTGGGGTCCATCCCTTGTTTTCTTAAGTTCTGTAGATTGTATCCTAGGTATTCTGTACTTTTTGGCTAATATCTACTTATTAGTGAGTACATACCATTCATGTCCTTGTGGGTCTGAGTTACCTCACTCAGGATTTTATTTTCTAGTAACATCCATTTGCCTACAAAGTCATGGTGTCCTCATTTCTAGTAATTGAATAGTATTCAATTGTGTAAATAAACCACACTTTCTGTTTCCATTCTTCTGTCATAGGACATCTGGGTTGTTTCTAGCTTCTGCATATCACAGATAAGGCCACTATGAACGTAATGGACCATGTGCCCCTGTGGTATGGTGGGGCATCTTTTGGGTATATGTCCAAGAGTGGTATAGCTGGTTCTTCAGGTAGATCTATTTCCAATTTTCTGAGGAACCTCCAGATTGATTTCCAGGGTGATTGTACCAGTTTGCCATCCCACCAGCAATAGAGGCATGTTCATCATCCTTTCCAACATGTGCTATCACCTGAGTTTTTGATCTTAGCCATTCTGATTGGTCCATGGCGGAATCCCAGAGTCACTTTGGTTTGCATTTCCCTGATGACTAAGGATGTTGAATTAAGTGCTCTTTGGCCATTCCAGATTCCTCTGTTGTGAATTCTCTGTTTAGCTCTATACCCCAGTTTTGGATTGGGTTGTTTGGATTTCTTAGAGATTAGCTTCTCAAGTCCTTTAAATTTTGGATATTAACCTTCTATCAGATGTGGAGTTAGTGAAGATTTTTTTCCCAATCTGGAGGCTGCTGATTTGTCCTGTTGACTATGTCCTTTGACTTACAGAAGCTTTTCAATTTTGTGAGGTTCGATTTACTAATTCTTGGTCTTAGAGCCTGAGCCATTGGAATTCTCTTTAACAAACCCCTCCTACCTGTGCCAATGAGTTTGAGGTTCTTTTCTATTTTCTCTTCGATTAGATTCAGTGCACCTATTGTAGATTGAGGTGTTGGATCCACTAGGACTTGAGCTTTGAGCAAAGTGAAAATATGGGTCTGTTTTCATTTTTCTACATACTGACTTCAAGTGAGGGCAGCACCATTTATAGAAGATGCTTTCTTTGTTCCATTGTTTATTTTTGGCTTACTTGTCAAAGATCAAGTACCCATAATTGTGTGGTTTTATTTCTGGGTCTTCAATTCTATTCCATTGATGGATCTGTCTGTTTTTGTATCAATACCATGCAGTTTTCAATTCCTATTTTTCTGTAGTACAGCTTGAGATGAGGGATGGTGATTTCCACAGAAATACTTTTATTGTTGAGAATTGTTTTCACCTGAAAGCCCTGGAACAAAAAGAAGCTAATTCACCCATGAGGAACAGAAGACAGGAAATTATCAAACTCAGGGCTGAAATCAATCAAGTAGAAACAAAGGAAACCATACAAAGAATCAACAAAACCAGGAGCTGGTTCTTTGAGAAAATCAACAAGATAGATAAACCCTTAGCCAGACTAACCAAAGGGCACAGAGACAGTAGTATCCAAATTAACTAAATTAGAAATGAAAAGGGAGATAAAACAGAAACTGAGGAAATTTAAAAAAAAATCAGATCCTACTACAAAAGCATATACTCAACACAACTGGAAAATCTGGAGGAAATGGACAATTTCCTAGACAGATACCAAATACCAAAATTAAGTCAGGATCAAATAGATCATTTAAACAGTCACATAACCCCAAAAGAAATAGAAGGGGGTCATAGAAAGCCTTCCAGCCAAAAAAAAAAAAAAAAAAAAAAAAAAAAAAAAAAAAAAGCACAGGACCAGATAGATGGCTTTAGTGCAGAATTCTAGAATTCTATCAGACCTTCAAAGCAGACCTAACACAATACTCTTCAAAATATTCCACAAAATAGAAACAGAAGGAACACACTAACCAACTCATTCTACAAAGCCACATTCATGCTGATACCAAAACCAACAAAGATCCAACAATGAAAGAGAACTTCAGGCCAATTTCCTTATGAATATCGATTCAAAAATGCTCAATAAAATTCTTTCCAACCAAATCCAAGAACACATCAAAATGATCATTCAATTTGGGCTTCATCCCAGGGATGGAGGGAAGGTTCAATGTACGGAAATCTATCAATGTAATCCACTACATAAACAAACTCAAAGAAAAAAAAACAGGTGGTCATTTCATGAGATGCTGAAAAAGCTTCTGACAAAATTCAGCATCATTTCATGCAAAAAGTCTTGGAAAAAACAGTAATTCAAGGCTCATACCTAAACATTGTAAAAGCAATATACAGCCAACCAGTCGTCAACATCAAACTAAATGGAGAGAAACTTGAAGCAATCTCACTAAAATCAGGGACTAGACAAGGCTAAACCCCCTCTCCATATCTTTTCAACATAGAACTTGAAGTTCTGGCTAGAGCAATTAGACAACATAAGGAGGTCAAAGGGATACAAATTGCAAATAAATCTGCAAGTTATCACTATTTGCAGATAATATGATAGTATACTTAAGTGACCCAAAAAACTCCACCAGAGAACTCCTACAGTTGACAAAAAAAAAAAAAAAAAACTTCAGCAAAGTGGCTGGTTATAAAATTAACTCAAACAAATCAGTAGCCATCCTATACTCAAAGGAAAAACAGACTGAGAAAGAAATTAGGGAAATGACACCCTTCACACTAGTCAAAAACAATATAAAGTATCTCGATGTGACTCTAACAAAACAAATGAAAGATCTGTATGACAAGAACTACAGGTCTCTGAAGAAGGAAACCAAAGAAGACCTCAGAAAATGGAAAAATCTTCCATGCTCATTGATTGGTAGTATTAATATAGTAAAAATGGCCATCTTGCCAAAGCAATATATAGATTCAATGAAATCCCCATCAAAATCCCAACTCAATTCTTCATAGATCTAGAAAGAGCAATTCTCGAATTCATCTGGAGTAACAAAAACACCAAGATAGCTAAAACTATTCTCAACACTAAAAGAACATCTGGGTCAATCAATATTCCGCACCTCAAGCAGTCCTACAGAGCAATAGTGTTAAGAACTGCATGGAATTGGTACAGTGACAGGCAGGTAGATCAATGGAATAGGATTGAAGACCCAGAAATGAACCCACACACCTATGGCCACTTGATCTTTGATAAAGGAGAAAAACCATCCAGTGGAAAAAAGATAGCCTTTTCAAAAAATGGTGCTGGTTCAAGTGGAGGCTAGCATGCAGAAGAATGCAAATTCATCCATTCTTATCTCCTTTTACTAAGATCACCTCCAAGTGGATCAAGGACCTCCACATAAAACCAGACACACTGAAACTAATAGAAAAGAAACTGGGGAAGACCCTTGAGGACATGGACACAGGAGAAAAGTTCCTGAACAGAACACCAATAGCTTATGCTCTAAGATCAAGAATTGACAAATGGGACCTCTTAAATTACAAAGTTTCTGTGAGGCAAAGGACACTGTCAAAAGGACAAAACAGCAACCAACAAATTGGAAAAAGATCTTCACCAACCCTACATCCAACAGGGGGCTAATATCCAATATATACAAAGAACTCAAGAAGTTAGACTCCAGAGAACCAAATAACCCTATTAAAAATGGGGTACAGAGCTAAACAAAGAATTTTCTCCTGAGGAATATTGAATGGCTGAGAAGCAACTAAAAATGTTCAACATACTTAGTCATCAGGGAAATGCAAATCAAAACAACCCTGAAATTTCACCTCACACCAGTCAGAATGACTACGATTAAAAACTCAGAAGAATGCAGGTATTGGTGAGGATGTGGAGAAAGAGGAAGACTCCTCCACTGCTATTGGGAATGCAAGTTGGTACAACCACTCTGGAAGTCAGCCTGGTGGTTCCTCAGAAATCTGGGCATGACACTTCTGGAGGACCCTGCTATAACACTCCTGGGTATATACCCAGAGGATTCCCTGGCATGCAACAAGGACACATGCTCCACTGTGTTCACATAGTAACCTTATTTATAATAGCCAAAAGCTGGAAAGAACCCAGATATCCCTCAAAGGAGGAATGGATACAGAAAATGTGGTATATTTACACAATGGAATACTACTCAGCAATTAAAAACAATGAATTCATGAAATTCTTAGGCAATTGGTTGGAACTGGAAAATATCATCCTAAGTGAGGTAACTCATTCAAAAAAGAACGCACATAGAATTCAGTCACTGATAAGTGGATATTAGCCTAGAAGCTCTGAATACCCAAGGCACAACTCAAATATCAAATCATTCCCAAGAAGAAGGAAAGAGAGGGTTTTGGTTCTGGAAAGGCTTGATGCAGCATTGTAGGGGATTACCAGGACAGAGAAGTGGGAGGGGGTTGATTGGGGAATCAGCAGAGGGAAGAGGGCTTATGGGAATTATGGGAAGTAGGGAACTGGTAAAGGGAAAATCATTTGGAATGTAAACAAAAATTTAGAACATAAAAAAAGAATTGTTTTCCCTATCCTGGGTTTTTTTCCCCCATATCAAGTTGAAAATTGTTCTTTCCATGTCTTCGAAGAATTCTATTGGAATTTTGATTGGAATTGCATTGAATCTGTAGATTGCTTTTGGGAGGATGGCCATTTTTACTATGTTAATCCTACCAACCAATTATTGAGCATGGATTATCTCCTGTCAGCCCCTCATTTTACCTTCTCCAAAACTGACCATATAATCGATCAGAAAACAAGCCACAACCGATACAAGAAGATTAAAACAATCCCAAGCATCCGATCAAATCACCATGGAATAAGGCTAGACTATTGACTAAGGCTATACTACAATAACAAAAAGAAACAACTGAAAACCCACATACCGATGGGGAACTGAACAAGTCTCTACTCAATGATAACTTGGTTAGGGAAGAAAGAAAGAAAGAAAGAAAGAAAGAGAGAGAGAGAGAGAGAGAGAGAGAGAGAGGGAAGGAAGGAAGGAAGGAAGGAAGGAAGGAAGGAAGGAAGGAAGGAGAGAGAGAGAAAGAAAGAAGGAAGGAAGGAAGGAAGGAAGGAAAGAAAGAAACAAGATAGAAAAGAGAAATGACTTAATGACTTCCTGGAATTCAATGAAAATTATCACACAAAACACCCAAACTAAATTTATGGGACACAATGAAAGCAAAGCTAAGAGGAAAATTCACAGCACTATGTGTCCTGGCAAAGAAGCTGGAGAGATCCTACACTAGCAACATAACAGCACACCTGAAAAACCTAGAACAAAAAGAAGCAAACACACCCAAGAGGAGTACACAGCAGAAAATAGTCAACCTCAGGCTGAAATCAACCAAATAGAAACAAAGAGGATTATACAAAGAATCAACAAAACCAAAAGCTGGTTCTTTGAGAGAATCAACAAGATAGATAAACCCCCTAGCCAAACTAACCAAAGGGCCCAGAGATAATCCAAATTAACAAAATCAGAAATGAAAGAGAGACACAACAACAGAAACTGAGGAAATTTAAAAAACGATCATAACCTACTATAAAACCTATATTCAACAAAACTGGAAAATCTAGATGAAATGGATGATTTTCTAGACAAATACAACATGCCGAAGTTACATCAAGAGCAGGTAAACTATCTAAGCAGGACCAAGTCCTCTAAAGAAATAGAAGTCATTAAAAACCTCCCAACCAGGCCTGGCTGGCAGCGAGGTGCCATCTTGCCTCGGGACACAATGAGAAGACCAAACCTAAGGATTATAGGGATAGATGAAAGTGAAGATCTACAACTTAACAGGCCAGCAAATATCTTTAACAAAATTATGGAAGAAAACTTCACTAACTTAAAGAGAGAGATGCCCATGAATATACAAGAAGCTGACAGAACTCCAAACAGACTGGACCAGAAGAGAAATACCTCCCGTCACATAAAAATCAAAACCCCAAATGTACTAAACAAAGAAAGAATATTAAAGGCAGTAAGAGAAAAAGGCCAAGTAACATATAAAGGAAGACCAATCAGAATCACACCAGACTTCTCTCCAGAAACCATGAAAGCTAGAAGATCCTGGGCAGACCTCATGCAGACCCTAAGAGAACACAAATGTCAGCCAAGACTACTATACCCAGCAAAACATTCAATCAACATAGATGGAGAAATCAAAATATTCCATGACAGGACCAAATTTACACAATATCTTTCCACTAACCCAGCTCTACAAAGATAATAGGAGGAAAACTCCAATACAAGGAAGGAAACTGCACCCGAGAAAAAGCAAGATAGTAACCTTCTTCCATCAAACTCAAGGGAAGATAACTACTCAAAAACAAAAATAACATAAAAAATGTCAGGAAGTAATAATCACTATTCCTTAATATCTCTTAACATCAATGGAGTCAATTCCCCAATAAAAAGATAGACTAACAGACTGGATACTGAAACAGGACCCTACATTTTGCTGCTTACAGGAAACACACCTCAGAGTCAAAGACAAACACTACCTTAGAGCAAAAGGCTGGAAGACAATTTTGCAAGCAAATGGTCGCAGGAAGCAAGCTTAAAAAGCGATTTTCATATCAGATAAAATTGACTTTCAACCTAAAGTCATCAAAAGAGACACAAAAGGACACATCTTGCTAGTCAAAGGAAGAATCCACCAAGAAGAATGCACAATTCTAAACATCTATGCTCCAAAGGTAAGGGCACACTCAATCGTAAAAGAAACTTTACTAAAGCTCAAAGCACACATTGCACCTAACACAATAATTGTGGGGGACCTCAACACTCCACTATCCTCAGTAGACCGATCAGGAAAACAGAAACTAAACAGGGACACAGAAAAACTCATTGAAACTTTGGACCAATTAGATTTAACAGATATATATAGAACATTTCATCCTAAAGCAAAAGACTGTACCTTTTTCTCAGCACCTCATGGTACCTTCTCCAAAATCGACCATATAATTGGTCACAAGACAGACCTCAACAAATATAAAAAGATCGAACTAATCCCATGCCTCCTATCAGATCACCATGGAGTAAGAGTGTTCTTCAATAGCAACAAAAACAACAGAAAATCCTCATACATGTGGAGGCTGAAAAATATTCTACTCAATGATACCTTAGTCCAGGAAGAAATAAAGAAAGAAGTTAAAGATTTTTTTAGAATTTAATGAAAATGAAGGCACAACATACCCAAATCTATGGGACACAATGAAAGCAGTGCTAAGAGGAAAACTCATAGCCCTGAGTGTCTCCAAAAAGAAAGAGGAGAGAGCAGATGTCCCTCAACAGAGGAATGGATACAAAAAATGTGGTATATATACACAATGGAGTACTATTCAGCTATTAGAAACAATGAATTCATGAAATTTGAAATTCTTAGAGAAATGGATGGAGCTGGAGAACATCATACTAATTGAGGTGACCCAGTCTCAAAAGAATACCCATGGTATGCAATCACTGATAAGTGGATATTAACCTAGAATCTTGGAACACCAAAGACATAAATCACATACCAAATGATGTCTGACAAGAAGAAAGGAGTCGACACTGGTGCTAGAAAGGACCAAAGCATCAGTGTAGGGGAATACAAGAACAGGGAAGTGGGAAGGGTTGGATGAGGGAGCAGGGGGAGGGAAAAGGGCATGTGGGACCTTTGGGGGATGGGGAACCAGAAAAAGGGAAAGGAATTGTAAGTATAGAATATATCCAATTAAAAAAAAAACTGAAAAAAACCTCCCAACCAAAATAAAAGCTCAGGACCAGATGGCTTCAGTGCAGAATTCTGCTGGACCTTTAAAGAAGAGCTAATTCCAACACTCCTCAAACTATTCCATAAAATAGAAACAGAAGAACACTATCTAATTCATTCTATGAAGCCACAATTACTCTGATACCTAAAACACACAAAGACCCAACAAAAGAAAGAGAACTTCAGACCAATTTCTGCTTATGAATATCAATGCAAAAATACTCAATAAAATTCTTGCAAACCAAATCCAAGAACACATCAAAACCATCATTCACAAGGATCAAGTAGGCTTCATCCCAAGGATTCAGGGATGATCCAACATATGAAAATCCATCAATATAATCCACATGATCATCTATCTTATTATCTGCTGAAAAAGCCTTTGACAAAATACAACACACCTTAATGTTAAAAATATTGGAGAGATCAGGAATTCAAGGCCCATAATTAGACATAATAAAAAGCAATATACAGCAAACCAATAGCCAATATCAAATTAAATAGAGATATCCTTAAAACAACCCCACTCAAATAAGGGACAAGACAAGGCTGCCCACTCTCCCTGTATCTATTTTGTATAGTATGCAGAATTCTAGCTAGAGAAATAAGAAACCAAAAGTAGTTCAAAGGGATAAAAACTGACAAAGAAGATTCAAGGTATCACTATTTGCAGATAGTATGATACTATAAATAAGCAACCCAAAAAATTCTACCAGAGAACTTCTACAGCTGATAAACATCTTCAGCAAAATGGCTGGATATAAAATTAACTCAAACAAATCAGTAGCCTTCCTTTATACAAATTATGAACAGGCCGAGAAAGAAAATAGGGAAACAACTCCCTTCACAATAGTCACAAATATAAAATATCTTGGGGTAACGTTAAGCAAACAATTGAAAGATTTGTATTACAATAACTTCAAGTCTCCCAAGAATGTAATTGAAAAAGACTTCACAAAATAGAATGTATTCATTTTACATTTACTTTTCAAAATCAGATTTCAGTACTGCTAAGATTTATTATGTATAATCTCACATATACATATTCGTTTATGTAAATAAAATAAGAGGTGGAATCCTTGACTACCTAAATTTAATAACTTTGGAGACTGTGTCATCTTTTAGAAGGATTCAATTCAACGCCATATATGACAGTAGTATGTTTATTGTGATGTGTTCCCTTGGGCCATTTAGAATAAACTGAAGCACATGGGAAGTTTTAAATCCTATGTGGATATAGTCTGGCATCTATTATTTCTAGACTAAATGAGATAGAAAGCAAACACAATGTTATTAGCTTGCAAAGAACAAACATAATGTGAAAAATACATTTAGCTGTACAACTAAACAATTTATTATCTAACATTTGTATTAATAAAATCATCTTTTAATTTGGCTCAACTTTTTTTTATGAAAGTAGACTATTACCATCAAATATTTTATTTTTTTTTAATTTTAAGCAGTATTTCTGTAGTGCATTTTCTTTATTAATGATTGATGTGTGGGCCCAGCCCAGAGAGGGCAGGGCACCCTTGGACCTAGGTCCTATAAGTAAGCAGGCCATGCAAATCATGGGAAGAAAGCCAGTAACAGTATTCCTTCATGGCCTCTTGCCACCAGATTCCTGCTGTGAATTCCTGTCCTGTCTTCTCTCAGTGATTGAGTGTATCTTAAGAGTTGTAAGATGAAATAAACCCTTACCTTCCTAAAGTGCTTTTGGTAGTGGTGTTTCATCACAGCAATAAAACCCCTAAGCCAGACAGTAAAACAGTTTTTCACTGTCTTGAGTTCTTGTGGATATTGAATCATGTCTCTGGGTTTTGTTTTGTCACTTCTACACTAAGAACATTGGACTGTTATACTATAATGATTTCCCTCTCATGTACAAATGTGGGCTAGTAGAGGGCCTTTAATAAGAAAACAGCAACAAAGTGTCTGATACCCTTTAACTTACTGGTCTCCTAGAATGTTGTCTGTACTGTACACTACCAATAGAGAGAACGAAAGGGGGGAGAAATCAGTTGCTTTCCTTTTATGTTATTAGTCAGAGCTGAGTTATCTAGTCAAAACAGCCATCAGGAATGCATGAGTACAAATCTTTATATTGATTGGATATGCAATAGTTAATTATTGGTACTTCTGTTGAGCAGAGAGAGAAGAAAAAATAGTGGGATTCAGTTAGCAATAAGATAGCTTATAAAGTCTCATTTAGGTTATAATTCTAAAGTTATAATTTGCAGTTTGAACTTTTAGTTGTAAAGCTCTTGTTAGGTCTGTTCTTTGGAAAGAATTACTGGTTCATTATTAAATAATGATTTGCTGCTACAAGATAGAAAGTAGAGTCTTAAGTATATATAACCACATCTCTCATTGTGGTAATTCAGAAAAATTTACTTTAACTCTTCACTAATCTATTTTGAATCATATGAACCTGCCAATATTTCTATAGCATAGAATATGAATTCTATGATTCAAATGTAGTGTATTCATAGACTTTCTCTAGAAGGTCAGTACCAAATACAAAACCAAAATTATTAATTGACTTTATAAGTCACTGTTTCTAAATGCGTAATTGTTAATTTTTAAAAAAGGCTTTGTTCTTTAGATCACTATTTTTAAAGGAATCCATCAATGTATTTTTGTTTTGTTTTGTTTTGTTTTGTTTTGTTTTGTTTTGTTTTGTTTTGTTTTGCTTTGCTTTGCTTTGCTTTGCTTTACTTTGATTTGTTTTTCAAGACAGGGTTTCTCTGAATAGCCCTGGCTGTCCTGGAAGTCACTCTGTAGACCAGGCTGGCCTCAAACTCAGAAATCCGCCTGCCTCTGCCTCCCAAGTGCTGGGATTAAAGGCGTGTGCCACCACCGCCCAGCTGGAATCCATCAATGTGAAAATATCAATATTATAGAACTCTTGTGCATTTGTACAAGAAAGACAAAATTCCTGGGACCAGTCCAACTGGGACACATATATGACTAAAAGATTTTTTACAAGAAGACTTATTATTCACAAAACAGAATTGCAAGTCGTTTTTTCTTTTATCTAAACTAAGAACATAAAACTGACTTGAAAAAGCACACTGAAATCTCCTTGTATGCTGGTATGTAGCTCTGAAGATTTGTTGATCAGTTAGAGAGGAAAGGCCCTTTATCTTACTGAAGTTAGTTGCTCTTTAGAAAGGTATTTACTCAAAATGGTCTCTTAAGCGTGAGCGCTTATCTAGAACAAAATAATCTTTTGAAGGTGACTGCTGTGTCATTCCATTTATTGAAGTTAAAATAATTTTCAAGCAATATTTTACATGGGTGTATGAACTAATAGAATGTTTTGTTTCTTTAAAACCAAATGAAAATAGCAAAAGAATTATAGCATTTTGAGATAATAGTTGCTCATCATGAACACGAGAATTTACTATACTGCTATATCAACTTTTGTGTACATTAGAAATGACATCTATTCAATAGATAATTGAAACATATTTAGGTAGAAGACAACTTTTATATTATTTCACTTAAGCACAGTTTTGTTTCAAAATGTAATAAAATAACTGTATTTTAGATTGATTATTCAGACCATCATGTAACAGTGTTTAAGGCTAATGAGTCTTATTTACCTTAATGTTCATAATGGCTTGGCACTGAGTGATTTTACCTGTTATATCCAACTGAAAACAAAAGTTTGTTGAGTGTACTGCAGGATCGGGATAAGCTAAACAATTACTTCAATACTGATTATAGAGGGCCATAGTGGTCTCCATTTCGATAAGTACTTGTTATGTTAAGATGAGTTTATTTATATGTAGTTTCGTGTCATGTGATTTTGCTTTGTAAGGAATGGCAGTCCAAATTAGCTGTTATATAGCTTTATGAGGTTATTATGAATTACTGCATACATAATTTACAGGTAAATAAATGTAATGCAAATAAGGGTCATACAAATAAGGGCAGCCTTGATTGAGGATTCTTACTCAGTATCCAAGTTCCCTGGGTTAAACTAGAAGCTAGGTAAACTTCTGTTATATTCAAGGAACAGACACCAATTGGACAAGAAAATGTCACATGGCTTCATCTGTCAAGAAGAAGGGAGGAAAGGAGGAGTCTATACTGATAGTGCCTAACGGTCTTCAGTGAGGATAACAGCATCAATTAGAAACCCGAAACTATTCAAGTATTTTTATGATATTCTTGATTGTCATCTTGATGAGATTTAGAATTATCCCAAATTATCCAAAATTCACATACTGCAAAAGTATGTGATAAATTTCTCAATTAGATTAATTGAGGTGGGAAGATTATGGGTATCATGCCCCTGATAGGCCTTTGTGCACTAGTGGTCTCAGGGTTCAGAGGAGCTGAGAATCAGGGTCTCCTGCAGTAGTAATTACAGGAGCTATAAACAACCTGGTAGAGTGTGTAGGAAGATAGTTCATTTATTGAAACAGCAGGGCTTGCTTAAGTAGCTGGAGGTGGGGGGGATGAAAAAGGACAAGGGAGAAAATGTGCCTAATTTGCATATGTGGGCCTGATTGATAGTAGGCAAATATTAATGATACAACAATTCAAATACAGAAGCACACAAGAGGAGGCAGGGACTTTCCAAGTATATCAGTTTGATTAGCTGTCTGCTGGAGAGATGATTTCTGAGAAGCCAGTTCTCTGGAGGGGAAACAGAAGCTTAACTGGCTCTTTCATGACATGGTCCTTTTTCTATAAGGATGGGTAGGCCCCACTCCTGCCTTGCTCTATGAGAGTTCGTCCAGGGTATGGACAGTGCTCAAGCATCCCTCATCTGGTTGGAAACCCATAGAAGGTGAAATAGCATCTCATGGACAAAAATCCTGGGCTGAATATAAAAGAGCAAATTGTGTATCAGTGTTCATCTCTCTATTTTCTTATTTTCAAAGCAATGTGACAATCTACCCCAAATTCCTGCTTTGATGCCTTCTCCACCATGATGATCTGAACCTTTGAAATGTAGGTACATAAATATTTCTTCCCTTTAGTTACTTTTGTCAAATATTTTATCATAGAAAAGTAACTTAGAGACCAAATTTTGGGGGTTCAGACTATATCTTAGAGAACCTAACCTAAGTTTGATCTCAAGTAAACTAACAGGCCAGTAAATAGCTCCAGTTTTCAAGTTACCTCTTCCCCCAAACAAAACCTGAGTCTAGCTCCAGTTCCCAACAAGACCTTTGTCTCCAGGATATTCTCCACCAAGAAATCCAGCCTTTAGCATTGGTTTCCAAGTTAATTACCAATAAATCTGCTCCTTCAGGCTACAAACCAACTCCCTGCCTAACAACTACCAATTAGGAGGAAAGCAGAAGTTAAGTTTATGGTTTGGCTCCCATCACCAGACAATTATGCTAAAGGCCACAGTAGTAGCATCCCAATTAGATGCTTGCCCAGATAGAAACACTCACCCCTCACTTGCTGCTTTCTATAAAACCTTGTCTAGATGAATGTTCAGTGCTTTTCTCTACCAGAACCATCCTGTGGGTCAGTAGTGAGTTAAGTCTGAGCTAGCTCTTATAAAGACCCTGGTGTGATTGCATCAGATTGGCTCCTGACTGGTCTTTTGGGTTCACAAACACTTCCTTGGACTATGTAGTGGCTATTCCTGGTTGTCAACTTGACTATATGTGGAATGAACTACAATCTAGAATTGGAAGGCTCACCTATGATCCTAATTTGGAGGCTCAGAGACATAAGTTTCTGACCTGGACTTAGCATGGAGATCTTGAAGCATGGATTCCAGTCAAGGTCATCTGGGATTAAAGGTGTGGAGACATACACCTTTAATCCCAGACTTCAAGTTCATCTGGGATTAAAGGTGTACACCTTTAATCTGGGCTACACCTTCTACTGGAGACATATATAAGGACATTGAAAGAAGGAAGACTGCTTCTTCCTTGCCGGCTTGCTTCGTGGGACTGAGCAACTGCAAGATCCTTGGACTTCCATCCACAGCTGCTGCTGACTACTGTTGAGGAGTTGGACTACAGACTGTAAGTCATCGACAAATTCCCTAACTACATAGAGACTGCCCATACGATCTGTGACTCTAGAGAACCCAGACTAATACAGAAGTGGTACTAGGAGTGGTTCTAGAGGAGCAGAAGTATAAGGATGAATGTTTCAAAATTTTGGAGTTGGTTGGTTGACCCACCAGCACTCTCAATTACTGAAACCTCTCCAAATTCTCTCCCTCCTGGGAGCTCGGGGGATATTGAAAACCCATGGATGAAACTATATTCCAAGCTTAAAGAAGAAAATGATTTTGCTGGCTTGTTACTCTTAGCATCTCGGGAGAAAGCAATGAAGGAAAGGAAGGAGTTGTGTGATAAAATCGAACAGCTCCAGACTCAAGTAAACAATCTAAAAGTTTCCAAGTGTGCCCTTGAAGAGAATCTTCTTTCCAGCAGCCATAGAGCTCAAGTAGCAGAAAATCAAACTGAAGCACTCATTATAAGGTTGGCTGAAATACAGCGAAAATTCAAGTCTCAACCTCAGAGGGTGTCAGCAGTTAAAGTAAGGGCATTAATTGGCAAAGAATGGGATCCTATAACTTGGGATGGGGATGTGTGGGAAGACCCTGTTGAATCTTCAGATTTTCAAGGATTTGCTCCACCTGAAGTAGTAGTACCCTCAGCCCCACCCCTTGAATTAATGCCTTCTCCACTTGAGGAAAGTAATCCCTCAGAGCCTGATAGACCAGCAGTGACTTTTACTGACAATATTGATGTTTCTCCGGGCCCACCAATAGTTTCTTCTAGACCTATAACCAGACTCAAGGCAAAACAGGCCCCTAAAGGGGAGGTAGAAAGTGTAGTCCATGAGGAAATACACTATACTACTAAGGAGCTTAATGAGTTTGCTAACTCATTCAAGCAGAAGTCTGGGGAATATGCATGGGAATGGATTTTAAGGGTGTGGGATAATGGTGGAAGGAACATAAAATTAGAGCAGGCTGAGTTTATCGGCATGGGTCCCCTGAGCGGAGATTCTAGGTTTAATATAGAAGCTCGCACAGTTAAAAAAGGTGTCAAAAGTTTGTTTGATTGGTTGGCTGAAGTATTTATTAAAAGATGGCCTACTGAAAAGGAGTTGGAGATGCCTGATATCCCTTGGCTTAGTGTTGATGAAGGGATTTTAAGGCTTAGGGAAATTGCAATGCTAGAGTGGATACGTTGTATAAAACCTAATCCCCCACAATGGGAAGGTCCAGAAGACATGCCTTTCACCAGTCCTATAAGACGCAAACTGGTGAGAGGGGCACCGGCACATTTAAAGAGTTTTGTTCTTGCCCTTTTCCTTGTGCCAGACCTTAGGGTTGGAGATGCTGCTGCTCAATTAGATGAATTAAATTCAATGGGTTTAATCGGGCCCCAAGTTAACAAGGGCCAGGTGGCAGCATTAAATCGCCAGAGACAAGGTGATCGTAGTTTTTATAATGGACAGCGTAGACAAAACAATGTTTATAATGACGTACCCGGTAATGGGCAGAGAGGTGGAATTTATAATGGTATGACTCGTTTGGACCTTTGGTACTGGCTAATCAATCATGGTGTTTCCAGGGATGAAATGCATAGGAAACCTACTGAATATCTGTTTGAGCTGTATAAGCAGAAAAATCCTCAAACAAATGATAAAAAGGCTGCAGTGAATCATGGCAAAAGGCAATCTCGGCCAGTGAATCAATTTCCAGACTTGAGCCAGTTTGCAGATCCAGAGCCCCTTGAATGAAGGGGTGGCCAGGTTCCCCTGAGGAAGGATTTTGATAAGACACCTAAAAGTTTTGCTGTTACTCTTTCTCCGATTCTTCCCCAGAGGGACCTAAGGCCTTTTACAAGGGTAACTGTACACTGGGGGAAAGGAAATAATCAGACTTTCAAGGGCCTATTGGATACTGGTTCTGAATTGACACTGATCCCAGGAGATCCCAAGAAACATTGTGGCCCTCCAGTTAGAGTAGGGGCTTATGGAGGACAGGTGATTAATGGAGTTTTGACGGATGTCCGACTCACAGTAGGTCCAGTGGGTCCCCGAACACATCCTGTTGTCATTTCCCCAGTTCCAGAATGTATAATTGGGATAGATATACTCAGGAATTGGCAGAATTCTCACATTGGTTCCCTGACCTGTAGAGTGAGGGCTATTATGGTTGGAAAGGCAAAATGGAAGCCTTTAGAGTTGCCTCTGCCAAAGAAAATAGTGAATCAAAAACAGTATCGTATTCCTGGAGGAATTGCAGAAATTACTGCCACGATCAAGGACTTGAAAGATGCAGGGGTGGTGGTTCCCACCACATCTTCCTTTAACTCTCCCATCTGGCCAGTGCAGAAGACAGATGGATCATGGAGGATGACAGTTGACTATAGAAAATTAAATCAGGTAGTAACTCCAATTGCAGCTGCTGTACCAGATGTAGTTTCGTTACTTGAGCAAATTAACACATCTCCTGGAACCTGGTATGCAGCTATTGACCTGGCAAATGCCTTCTTCTCAGTACCGGTCCATAAGGACCACCAGAAGCAATTTGCTTTCAGTTGGCAAGGCCAGCAGTATACCTTTACAGTTTTGCCTCAAGGATATATTAACTCTCCTGCCCTGTGTCATAACTTAGTTAGAAGGGATCTTGATCGTTTGTCTCTTCCACAAAATATCACATTGGTGCACTATATAGATGACATTATGCTGATTGGAACAAGTGAGCAGGAAGTAGCAACCACTTTGGATTCATTGGTAACACATATGCGTATCAGAGGATGGGAAATAAATCCAACCAAAATTCAAGGACCATCTACCTCAGTGAAATTCTTAGGAGTACAATGGTGTGGGGCATGCAGAGATATTCCTTCTAAGGTGAAAGATAAGTTATTGCACCTGGCCCCTCCCACCACCAAGAAAGAAGCACAACGTTTAGTGGGTCTATTTGGATTTTGGAGACAGCACATTCCTCATTTGGGTGTGTTACTCAGGCCTATTTACCAAGTGACAAGGAAAGCTGCTAGCTTTGTGTGGGGCCCAGAACAGGAGAAGGCTCTTCAACAGGTCCAGGCTGCTGTGCAGGCTGCATTACCACTTGGACCATATGATCCAGCAGACCCAATGGTACTTGAGGTGTCGGTGGCAGATAGAGATGCTGTTTGGAGCCTCTGGCAGGCCCCTGTAGGTGAATCACAGAAGAGACCTTTGGGATTTTGGAGCAAAGCTTTACCGTCATCCGCAGACAACTACTCTCCCTTTGAAAAACAACTCTTGGCCTGCTATTGGGCCTTAGTGGAAACTGAACGTTTGACAATAGGACACCAAGTTACTATGCGACCTGAACTCCCCATCATGAGTTGGGTGTTATCAGACCCTCCAAATCATAAAGTAGGGCGTGCACAACAGCAGTCTATTGTCAAATGGAAGTGGTATATACGTGATCGGGCCAGAGCAGGTCCTGAAGGCACAAGCAAGTTACATGAAGAAGTTGCTCAGATGCCTATGGTTTCTATTCCTGTTACAATGCCATCTGCTGCCAAGCATGCACCTATAGCCTCATGGGGTGTTCCCTATGACCAGCTGACTGAAGAAGAGAAGACTAGGGCCTGGTTTACTGATGGCTCTGCACGTTATGCAGGCGCCACCCAGAAGTGGACAGCTGCAGCATTACAACCCCTTTCTGGGACAACCCTGAAAGATACAGGTGAAGGAAAATCTTCACAGTGGGCAGAACTTCGGGCAGTGCACATGGTATTACAGTTTGTTTGGAAGAAGAAATGGCCAGATGTACGATTGTTCACTGACTCATGGGCTGTAGCCAATGGATTGGCTGGATGGTCAGGGACGTGGAAAGATCACGATTGGAAAATTGGTGAGAAAGACATTTGGGGAAGAAGTATGTGGATAGATCTTTCCAAGTGGGCAAAGGATGTGAAGATATTTGTGTCCCATGTAAATGCTCACCAAAAGGTGACTTCAGCTGAGGAAGAGTTCAACAATCAAGTGGATAAGATGACGCGTTCTGTGGACAGTCAGCCTCTTTCCCCAGCCACCCCAGTTATTGCCCAGTGGGCACATGAGCAAAGTGGCCATGGTGGCCGAGACGGAGGTTATGCTTGGGCTCAGCAACATGGACTTCCACTCACCAAGGCTGACCTGGCTACAGCTGCTGCTGAATGCCAGATCTGCCAACAGCAGAAACCAACACTGAGCCCCAGATACGGCACCATTCCTCGAGGTGACCAGCCTGCAACCTGGTGGCAGGTTGATTACATTGGACCACTTCCCCCATGGAAAGGACAGCGTTTTGTTCTTACTGGAGTAGATACTTATTCCGGTTATGGATTTGCCTTTCCTGCGCGTAATGCTTCTGCCAAAACCACCATCCGTGGACTCACAGAATGCCTCATCTATCGTCATGGTATTCCACACAGTATTGCTTCTGACCAAGGAACTCATTTCACAGCCAGAGAAGTGCGGCAGTGGGCCCATGATTATGGAATTTACTGGTCTTACCATGTTCCCCATCATCCTGAAGCAGCTGGTCTGATAGAAAGATGGAATGGCCTTTTGAAGACACAGTTACAGCGCCAATTAGGTGGCAACAGCATGGAGGGCTGGGGCAGAGTTCTTCAGAAGGCAGTATATGCTTTGAATCAGCGTTCAATATATGGTACAGTTTCTCCCATAGCCAGGATTCATGGGTCCAGGAATCAAGGGGTGGAAAAGGGAATAGTTCCACTCACTATCACTCCTAGTGACCCGCTAGGAAAATTTTTGCTTCCTGTCCCCACAACTTTAGGTTCTGCTGGCCTAGAAGTTTTGGTTCCAGAGGGGGGAGTGCTCCTACCTGGAGCCAAAACAAACATTCCATTGAACTGGAAGCTCAGATTTCCCCCTGGCCATTTTGGGCTTCTAATGCCCTTAAACCATCAGGCTAAGAAAGGAATAACTGTGTTAGGAGGGGTGATAGATCCAGATTACAGTGGGGAAATTGGATTGCCTCTCCACAATGGAGGTAAGCAGGATTATGTCTGGAGAGCAGGAGATCCCCTAGGGCGTCTCTTAGTACTACCCTGTCCTGTGATTAAAGTCAATGGGAAACTACAACAGCATAATCCAAGCAGGATGAGGAAGGATGACCCATCAGGAATGAAGGTATGGGTCAATCCTCCAGGAAAAGAGCCAAGACCTGCTGAGGTGCTTGCTGAGGGTGAAGGAAATACAGAATGGGTAGCAGAGGATGGTAGTTATAAATACCAGCTAAGGCCACGTAACCAGTTGCAGAAACGAGGATTATAAGTAATATGAATGCTTCTATCTTATTTTGTTAAGGATACATTTGTCTTCCAATTCCTTTAACATCAATTGGTATTGAGACACTAAAAGAATGTTCCCAAGGGACATTGCCCCATTGTAAATTTACAAATGCGTTTGCGATTGTACGAGGAATAGTTATATCATGTTAGGCGTATTCACGACCTTGTTATTGTTTCATGTGGACATGAGATATTATCTGTGTCAAGTTGACAAGGGGTGGATTGTAGTGGCTATTCCTGGTTGTCAACTTGACTATATGTGGAATGAACTACAATCTAGAATTGGAAGGCTCACCTATGATCCTAATTTGGAGGCTCAGAGACATAAGTTTCTGACCTGGACTTAGCATGGAGATCTTGAAGCATGGATTCCAGTCAAGGTCATCTGGGATTAAAGGTGTGGAGACATACACCTTTAATCCCAGACTTCAAGTTCATCTGGGATTAAAGGTGTACACCTTTAATCTGGGCTACACCTTCTACTGGAGACATATATAAGGACATTGAAAGAAGGAAGACTGCTTCTTCCTTGCCGGCTTGCTTCGTGGGACTGAGCAACTGCAAGATCCTTGGACTTCCATCCACAGCTGCTGCTGACTACTGTTGGGGAGTTGGACTACAGACTGTAAGTCATCGACAAATTCCCTAACTACATAGAGACTGCCCATACGATCTGTGACTCTAGAGAACCCAGACTAATACAGACTACTACAGTTTCTACTGCTAAATCTGGTATAGAATGCTCATTCCCATTAGAACAAGGGCAAATAGGAAGGAAAGAAGGTTGATAGGACACAAGAAAGTGCAAAAGGAAGGAAATCCTATTGTGTCTTAAGGAGTGACAATAATTCCCTGTGGTCCAACACTTTGACCTTCGTACCTTCTTTACTTCAGTGTCAATGTCACTTTAATGGTTCTTTGTGTGGGTTGTTTCCATTTCTATTCCTCTGCTGGTAATCCTTCCAAGAAGGCTCATGATATACCCCACCTGCATGGTTCTGCAGGATCATCTGGCTGCCATGTTTATAGCCAAAAGCTGCATGCCTGAAACAATCAAGGTATTCCTAATGTTCTCAACTTCGTGCTTGAGGACTTGGGGGCAGAGAAGAATTTTGTACAGTTATAGCTTTAGCATATTCATAGAAACAAATACAAAAGTTTTGAAAGTCTTATTTTGTTTTCTTTTTTCTTTGTCCTACACAGACTGTATTGGCAGTTTCTGCATTAATTTCATATAGATGGATAGTATAATTGTGTTTTTGATACTTCACACCAAAATTTCACAGTTATTTGCAAAATAGATAAGGAAACAATTAACCATCATACTGTGGATTAGAGTTGAGACAGGTGGATGTTGAGAGGGCATTCAGTATACTACAACACAGAACTGAAGGTACAATGCATACATGTTTGAAAATCAGAATACTAAAGTAGTGGTGTGCAAATTTCAGTGTGAAGATTGGCTATCTGGGACTTTGTGAAAATGCAAAATCTCATCCTTTGGTGGGGATTGAGATTTGGGGTTGGCAACAAATAGGTGACGTTGATGCTACTGGTTCATAAACTGAGCCACAGTCTAAGGCACTGGTTTTCCATGCCTGGATTGTTTCAGTCCTGCTCTGGAAACTGATGATGGGTTGTGTCTGGGAAAAGTCCATACCATAAGATTTTCAAAAGGTCAGCAGGTGATTACATATACAACAAGGCTTACAGGGCTCTGAGTAAAATCTGGGGAATTATTAATTTTAGTCATGAGGTTTCATGAGGTTTTTGGTCAGTATGATTAATATGGTTCTGTTTTGCGTATTCTCCATCACCCATTAAAACCCAATCCTCTCTGATTCAGATCCAAGCACTGGGAGGTGAGAGGTAAAATTGGCAGTGGTAATAAAAAGTTAAGGAAAGGAACAGGGAATTCATGAAATCTGAGTTTGGGAAGATTGGGTACAAAGCAGTCAAAGAGTGATGAAGAAAAGCAGAGAAAAACAACAGGTAAAATCCCCATAGAAACCTGACATTGCAAAACTTGCCTGAGGTTGAAGTCTTGGTTCTAATACTAAGATGGGTAGTTGAAAGAGTAATCTACAATTCTGGTAGCGTGACAAGACAATCAAAGGCACAGCTAAGAATTTCTAACTTCAAAGTGTGTGAGATGCCATTGTTAGTAAATATAAAAGAAAGTCACAGAGTAACAAAATATGAATGTGAAATCTTTTCAAAACCCATATCACAGAGGAAATTAGAAATTAGTCTAAGATGCTAGTAGCCATGGGGATGATAAATAGGAATCATGTAAGGTCCTCCCTCACCTAGGCCAAATACTCTACGACATTATTTACACGCATTAACTTACTTAATCTCTGTTATCACCAAAGACCAGGCATATGCCATGTTGACATCTGAGGACTGTGCAGAGCTGGATGTACCACTTGCCTGGGCATTGTGGGAGAGCTGGCCCTGTACATCACCAGCTGCCCAGGTAACACAGTAGAGCTGATCCTAATTGTTAGAGTTTCAGGTGAGCTGGCCCCCAAGGATGTAAGTGTGGGCCAACTGGCCCTGCCACTTATCTGCCATGTGGTAGTATGGGTGAGGAAGAGATTCCCTCCCTCCTTACCCATGCCACCTGAGGTAAGTAAGAGTGCTGACAACAGGGTTATGAGAACAGGAGAGTTGGTCCTGCCCTGCAGCAGATGCAGCACCAACCCAGTTGGGGGGGGTCATCTGCCCTGCAGAGTGATCAGCACTTGGATAAGGTCCCTGCAGCATCCACCATCTGTGCACCCTGAAGGAGCAGACAGGCAACACCAGGTTTACAGAGACAACCTGAGTGTAGCATTGCTTGGGGCAGGAAACATTAGGGCTCCAAGGGCACCCAAGAGGAAGGTAACACACCAGCAATCTGAGGCAGGGGAAACCCTGACATCCAGAGGTGTGGAATTAGCCTTACAGGCTCACTAGGGGTTCAAACAACAGCCAGTGACAACAAGACCAACTAACGCCAGGGATAACCAGAGAGCAAAAGGCAAACGTAGGAACGTTACTAACAGAAATCAAGGCAACATGGCAGCATTCAAACCTAATTCTCCAACAACAGGAACTCCTGGATACCCCAACACACCAGAAAAACAAGGTTTGGTTTTAAAATCATTGGTCATGATGGTGTTAGAACACAAGAAGGACATAAATAAATCTCTTAAAGAAATAGAGGAGAGCCGGGCAGTGGTAGTGCACGCCTTTAATCCCAGCACTTGGGAGGCAGAGGCAGGCTGATTTCTGAGCTCGAGGACATCCTGGTCTACAGAGTGAGTTCCAGGACAGCCAGGGCTGCACAGAGAAACCCTGTCTCAAAGAGAGAGAGAGAGAGAGAGAGAGAGAGAGAGAGAGAGAGAGAGAGAGAGAGAGAGGGGATCAAAAGTTAGAAGCCCTTATAAGGCAAACACAAAAATCATTTAAAGAAATTCAGGAGAATATGGGTCAAAAGATAGAAGCCAATAGGGAGGAAATGCAAAAATCACTTAAAACAATACAGGAGAACTTGGGTCAACAGGCAGACGTCATGAAAGAGGAAACACAAAAATCTCTCAAAGAGTTACATGAAAACATGAACAAGCAAGTGAAGGATATGAGCAAAACTATCCAGGACCTAAAAACAGAAGTAGAAACAACTAAGAAATCACAAAAGGAGAAAAATTTGGAGATAGAAAACCTTGGGAAGAAATCAGGGGCCATAGATGCACATATCAACCACAGAATACAAGAGATAGAAGAAAGAATCTCAGATGCCGAAGATACCATAGGAACCATGGAATCAATAGTCAGAGAAAATGCAAAATGCAAAAAGCTTGTAACCCAAAGCATTCAGGCAATCCAGGACACAATGAGAAGACCAAACCTAAGGATTATAGGTAAAGAGGAGAGTGAAGATTTACTACTTAAAGGGCCAGCAAATATCTTCAAGAAAATTATGGAAGAAAACTTCCCTAACCTAAAGAGGGAGATGCCCAGGAATATCCAAGAAGCCTACAGAACTCAAAACAGACTGGACCAGAACAAACTTACCTCCTGTCACATAATAATCAAAACCCAAAATGTACTAAACAAAGAAAGAATATTAAAGGCAGTAAGAGAAAAAGGCCAAGTAACTTATAAAGGAAGACCTATCAGAATAACACCAGACTTCTCACCTGAGACGATGAAAGCTAGAAGAGCTGGGGAGTGGGGTGTTGTGGGAAATCTTTAAAAGACCGGCACGTTCCTGCACTACTCTGGGCACTGGCAGGCCACATGGCTCCAGTGGGGTGATCTCAACTTGGTGGTCTCTCTGGGCCATCACTGCCATGCCAGCCCCATCCATTGACCTCTGTCTGTCTGCCCCTGCAGTCAAACTGCAGGCTTCCCTTGCTACTGCCTGCAACTCTCTGCCCAGGCTGCACTCTCGCAGCCTCTGCCTCTTGCTAGGCCCCACAGCAACAGATCTCTATCTTCCCAGAACCTGTTCACTTGTCTCTGGAGCTGCTAGTTCCTTCTCAGCCATAAACCCCTGTGGTGTGTGGACCCACATTCCAGCAACCCAGTAAAAGAAAACTCTAGAAGCTTATAATTACAGTTATGTATATATCCTCAATTCACAAGATGCCCAATAATGATTTCAGAGCCAACTGATAATGGTACAAGCTGCCCACCTAGATTAGAGAAGTTACCACAATTATTCTATCCCTATATAATAACATATCTATCTACCTGTGGCTATTTAAAGCCATACTGAATCTGCATCATCCTGTCCAACCGCCTCCATCTTGCTTCCCTCTCCTCTCTCCTCAGTCCATGTCTCTCTAACTCTTAGATCTGCCTTCCTTTTCTCTGTCCAATCATAGGCCTCCTGCTGCAGTAATATTTAAACTAATTGTATAGGGGAAGGCCTACTCTGAATTGAAGCATTAGTATCAAATAGGTGAAACTAGCCCCCAAAACACAAGACCACCAAAACCTATCAAATAGGTGAAAGTAAACTCCAAAAATGACAGCTCACATCTGTGCACAAATTGAAATCTTCCCAAGAGGGGGCATTTGCTGTCCTGTAGGGTTCTGGCTCTGTTCTACCTTTGAATTTTGACTTATAACAGAAACCCATCCAGGCTTGCTTTGAGACAGGACTGTGTTATTGGACCTCTTTAGACTCCCAGCTTCCTGGACTAAGAAGCCATTGGAATTCCCAGCTCTTCAGTTTTTCTATTTTCATTGTAGCAATATCCTGACTCTGGTTCTATAAGCAAATTTCATGAATCTCTGCTATTAAAATATTGCTTGCAACCTTCCCAACTCTTGCACATTATTAAAAGCAAATATAGAATTAATTGGCTTAATATTTAGGAAGAATTTGTCCTTTTATGTTCAAGATTATAAATATAAATTCCACCCATATATTTCAGACCTTAAAAATATATAATGTAGAATTTTGGTATATGCTTAATGAGGAATTGCTATGTTTGGAATGAAATAGAAATGCAGAAATATATATGACTACTCCAGTGTCCCCAGTAAGTCACTGTGAGATTATAAGGAAAGCATGGGATTGCTCACTTCCATCATCACTGTGATCCAGGGTGATCTGGTAAAAGAAGTTCTCCATCATGCCATCTTGCAGGCTCTCTTTCTTAGAGCCTGTATTTTGGAAAAAAAAACTTTTACTATTTATTAAAGTAAGAATCTTAGTTAAAATTTAAAAACTCTATAATGTGGCTTGATGGAACTGAGGAAGTCACAAGCTAGGCAAGTACTCTTTGAGTGCGTTAAACACGCAACCTTAGATCCCTTAATTTTAAACCCTGATCCACCTTATTTCCTCTACTTCTGTCCCAGAGTCACCATGTAATTACATTGTCATGAACAGGCAATAGGCACCAGACCACCCAGCACATCACAACCCACCAAATCACAAACCCTATGATCACATAATTAATGAGAGAAAGTTAATCTGGTGTTTTTCATAATCCCATGAATTGCTTTTGCTCTCTACCCATTGGTAATCCCAGCTGCAAGGTGTGTGGAGAGACTATGGAGACTTATGAGAGGGATCTGCCTTCATTTTTTAAAGGCAAAACTTGTGAATATGTAACTGGAGACTTTCAAATTTTTGAAAGAAAATAATTTTGTTATTGTCAAATAAAATGTAAATTGTAGAGGACACATTGAAAGTGCAATGTGTATGACCACCTATCTTGGCCACCTGGGAACACTCCACCAGAGTGGAGACAGTCCCAGCCAGCTCAGTTCTCTTTTATGATGCCTACCACTGTGATTCTGTCCACAACTGAAGCAATTTTGGGCCTATACATTGCAGTAGGCAATTAATGCCACTCAAATCAACCCCAGTGGTAACAGCTCATGATCCTCACTGCCTGCCCCAGTGTTCTGAGTTCCCAAATGAAACACACACAGTATGGCAAAAGAAGCTCAGTGGTTGGGCCGCTCCAAACTTCCATGCAGTTAGCATACTCTCCCTTCTGATATTCCTGAATTATTACTTTCTAAAACCTATATTTCATCCTGGATGTAGGCATGCAGCTCTCCTGGGCCATGATCTAACAAGTTGACTGTCTCTTTGTCCTGTATTTCTCAGGCCTGATCTTTTTGCTTTCCCTGCATGGCAGTTCTCAATTCTTCTTCCCCTCTTGGTCCCCTTGCCCACAGTTCCTAAAGTCTCCCTGCCCAGTCATAAGATGCTGGAAACCTTAACAATCAGAGCCAGCTGGAGGTAGGGACCCTCAGCGTCATACATGTGGATTTTTTCTGCAATTTTGGAAAGCCAATTAACATAATACAAGCATTAGACTAAATCCACAATACCTACACCTTGCATAGGTTCTTCAGAAAGCTGCCTATCTCTTTCAAGAATTCAATCTGCTGCTTCAGATGGTCAAACTTCAGGCATTTTTACAATTGTGGGCATTGCCTTCTATATCCAACGGGTACAGGAAGTTCTAGGAGGGTTTTTCTGGGTCATATAAGAAAGCAAGAGGGCTAAGGAGATGGCTCAGCAGTTAAGAACACTGGCTGCTCTTATAAAGGATCTAAGTTTGATTCCCAAGACTCACAAAGGAAATAAGCTTGAGGCAAATATGTGATCAAGGAAAACATTCATTCTAGGTCAGATGCAAGGTTGAAGCCACAGGTGTGCACTATGATAAAGTAAAGCCATGTAAAAACTGTTGCTTTGAATTTATGAACCTAGGGAATGAAACACTGCTTTGAAGTTGTTATTGATATTCTCTGTAACTCTCCCTTTCTGTAACTTTTTATAATGAGGTAATTCTTTCTTACATAGAGAACTCTTTGTCTAAAATCTCTCAAAAGCTAATAGCAGTAAAAAGACAGTGTAGTCATTTTCCAGTGTGTATGTGTCTATGTGAGTGACATCTTTCCTTTTTTTCTCTCTCTCTGGTTCAAAATGTGTTAAAGAGCTTCCTAGCTAGCAAGAGGTTTCTTGCTGACTTGCCAGAGTAAGGAGCCCTAGCAATAAATCCTTTTTACTTAATCTCCCCCTGATGTTAAACAGCATGTGTTAATCACCAAATATTAGTGCTTATTTAAGCACAAATAATAGTTAATAATGATTTATGTTTCCCCAGAGCCTAATGAAGCACAGAACAATAATAGTTAAGTTTTTAGCACAAAGCAATAAAAAAGTTAAATCTTCAGTGCTTATTTAAGCACATAACAGTAAGAAAGAGGAAAGAGTTAAGTTTTTAGCACAGAACAGTAAGAATTAAGTTTGCCTAGTGTTTATTTAATCATAAAGTGTTCATTTTTTGTGCCTACTAAAACACAGCATAATTAAGTTACTAGTAGCATTTGGCCTAAAAGATAGCAAAGAGTTTACAAAAGGTAAATTTTACCAAAAGAAGATAAGCAGCCTCTCTTGATGCTGACCATCTCTTCAGTTACAAATATCCAGCTTCTGCCATCAAGGGAGGTTGGAAACATAGCTTCTTCTGTTTCTTTTAGAAGTGCTTAGAATGCAGTTAGATTTTATGCTAGGTAGCACCATGTGCTTGCTGGTTGTGTTTTCATTTTTCCAATGGTTTAGAAAGGTTTTTTTCATGTGTATCAAAACTGTAGACTTTTGTTTATCCAGCAGTGCTTTGAAGAGGTGGCTCTATTGTTTCTAACCTGCAGAGATTTAAATGAAGAGCCTAGTGTCAGTCTGGCTTCGGCTTCTTTGTATCCAAGTCATCTTCCTTTTTCTCTGATTGATCAGAACAGACACTCTCCCAAGTATTGTGTGGTTGCCAGGGATTTCTCTTTATCATTTTTTTAATTGATGCTTTTAATCAATCAAGTTTCTTTATGTGTATGTATGTGAGCCTGAGTGATTGTTTGTGCACCATGCACATAAATGTGTCTGTGAAGGTCAGAAAAGAGCCTCTTGGAACTGGACACATGGATGTGAGCCACTGTGTATGTATTGGGGACTGAAGCCAGGTGCTCTACACACAACCACTAATCTTAACCTCTGAACTATCTCTCCACCTCTCCGTGCTGCAAACATACAAGTTTCTTTTTTTTTCTTTTAGAAAAGATTTATTGTGAGTATACTGTAGCTGTCTTCAGACACTCCAGAAGAGGGCGCCAGACCCATTATGGATGGTTGTGAGCCACCATGTATTTACAGTACATACTTCATAATCCCAATAACTTTTATAAAGTTGTGAGAAATTATGCTAATTTCTGGTTAAGTTTCCTTCTGTTTCCTGTCAGATATTCTCTTCAGACTTGCTAATATTTATCCATTCGAATCTCTGGAATATGTTTAAAACTCTGATCTATTTTTTCCTGCTAATAGTTGGAAATTAAAGCCCCATTGGATTATGCAAGGCAGTCAGCATGGTTGTGATCTATGGATGTTGTACCAGGCTTCACCTTGAGTGGGATGTCAATGAGGGCATCTTTTCTTCTTTGATGGTATATCACATGGAGCTTGCAAATGTGCAATGAATTATCTCACTTTGAGCACTGTTGTTTAGACTGCTCTAATAATAGCCCCTGTGTTTCTCTCCTCAATTTCAAACCTATGAATAAACAAAGAACTCAGCTAACTGAAGGAGAGTCTTTGGTCTGAAGCCAAATGGACTGGCTTATACCTCTCTATTTCCACCAGTTAAAAAATATGACAGGGTAAGAAAAATAAATATTTTAAATAAAATAGTAGAGAAAAATGAATCCTGGAAACTTTGGTTCTAACGATTGAGTCATGATGCAGTTAAAGGAGTGGATGGTGCATAACAATTTGCAGATGTTTTGTGCTATTGAGGGGTGAGAAATGTGAGGCTTTCAAAAACAATGTTTCCTAGAATGAATGAACTTCCATTTTCTGCAAGATCTGCAGGATTTTAAAAATCTGTGTAACACAGGGTTCTTTACCCACCACTAAAACTGTGCAAATGGAATAGATTGAACCTTATTTACTAGAATAAGTTATCGTGGTAGCAAAAATCATGTGGCTTATTATGTCTTTTTCTCATCACATGGCTTTAGTATATCACTACCACACTTATGATTATATGGGACTATATCAAAACTTGTGCCTAATGGAAAAGAGGGGTGATTAAGAAATGTCTGTGCAATATATATGCTGAATATAGAAGAGAAAGAGATGTGGAAGGATTTTGGAACTTTGAATGTCCTAGGAAGAATTCTACTCCCCTCCTTATTCCCACCTCCAATCTGCTTTGGAACTTCTTAAACACCTAAATTAAAAACTTCTGTCACAAGCTAAAGGCATTTGAAATTCTTTTTTGCAAATATTAGTCTCCCTGGTTGAGCTGATTACCCAGCCACAGAAAGTCCCCACAAGACCACTTTAAGTCTGTGGTATGACCAAAACGTTTAGTTCTATCAAAATATTTTGGTTAAAATGTTTATTTAAAATAGAAATTAAGAAATTTGTTGAAACTGCAGAAGCTATATCATCATAGGTTGTATATTATTAAGGTAAGTGAATATGTGTACATAAAAGCTCCTAAAATAAATTGTAACCATCCTGATGGCCCTTAATAAAACCTAGATGAAAAAAAATAATGCTTTAAAAGTACTCTAAGGAGACCATGGTAAAGAAGGCTCACAATTACAGCATTTATGAGCATAAGGCAGGAGGATTTCTAGTTTAGGGTTAGCCTAAAATACATAGAATGGCTACAGCTTCAGACTGCTCGCTACAGAGACCCCCCCTATAGACATTAATTAACCAGCCTCCTAGTTCAGGTGTGTATATTAATCTGTCTAGTTCAGCTATAATATGTTAAAAGTGCTCAGTTTGGGGGCTGCTAATACATTTCTATTAGAGTGTATGCTTGACCAGATCCCAGACTTTCTGTACGTATGTCAATGTGTCTGTCCTTTTTTTATTCCCTTAAAGCCCAATCAAGTCAAATCCAAAGCCATGCCAGCCACAGCAGCAAGGACCTCTATTTTGGTTAAAGTGGTCTTGAGAACCTACTTTATCTGGCGGTTAACTCAACCTTACAGAGTATCCCATATGATGTTAATTACCTGAGAGGTTATAATTGTAGTATAGCAGGACATTTGTGAGGCTTGTGTATCATGGAAACTACTAAAGCATCATTAAATCTTCTGAGATTATCTAAAATATATTCTCCTTTCTCCCTCCCTCCTTCCCTCTCTCATGTGTTTGCATTCATGAGGACACCATAACATGTATTCTTCATTTTTTTTAAAAGAAAGTACTTTATGTAAATGGTTCAGAAGCTAAAGAAACTCAGTACATTTTGTAATGATCTGTTTAGACCCCTTAGCAAGGCTAAGTTTTTCTTTACATGCCAGTTTATAAATAACTAGACTCAAATATTCTCGGTCAGACAGTGTTAGATATATCAATTTACTGTGTTCAGGCCTGCAAAACTTTCACTCATTTATTGAATCAGACTAAAGTATATTTCATTTAAGTTAAAAAAAACCATACATTTATAGTCAATAAATATGTAAGTTACAAAGCAACTGTAATATAGGATTACTTTGCAAGCATTCACAGAAGAAAAAAATACAACTTTTAGTAAGTCAGAGCTCTGAAGAGACAATATCATCCTTTTCTAACAATTTTAAATTTTATGAAAGCATCACCAATATACCCTATGCATGCAATGGATGCTACTGAGATTCCTATATTAAAAGCATTTCCGTGGTGAGAATTGCTGTGTGTGTGCCCAGGTGTGCAGTGGAAATCAAGAAGTTAAAGCTATATATATACATATATGTATGTATACATATATGTATATATATGAAAATCTTTTTAGAAAGTAGTTTCACTATTCATTGTTTCCATTTAAGGAATGTAGCACCAGTAAAGAGAAAAATATTTCTGTAATGATTACAGCCAACTCTCAAAGCAACACCTGTAGTTCTCTGCCTATAAAATGGCAGGACTCACAGAATGATGTCTCCTTGTTACAGACAATCTGTAGGTATCTCAGGATTTGAAAAAAAAATTAATCAAACCTCAGTGTGAGAAGGTAGAAATCAGACCTGGCAGAATAAGAACTAGAATGTGAAGGTTCAAGCATCCCCCAACTTCCACATAATGAATTCATTATTAAATTAAATTAAAATTTCTCTGTCTGAATGTGGTCCATGTTGCTAAACAGTTGATTAGGGATGTGGATATGTATTATGTTGTAGAAAATAGTTTTTCAATATATAATTTCCTGCTTATTTTGTTGATAAATGTTTAGGAGATTAAATTTTATGACGTTAAAGCCAACTTTAAGTTGAAACATTCAAAATTCCGAAAAATTGTAGGCATGTACTACTGAATTTTAAAGAAATTCTGATGATGCATGCATGGTTTTTTTTTTTTCACTTACCTGCCATTTTTTTCTGATATAAATTTTCTTTTAGTTAGATGGATGACATAAAGTATTCTCCAATGAATACATTGTGTTCAATTGGTTAACAGTTTCTACAAAATGTAGCAAAATTTTACCCACAGCATTTAATAAATATTTTAGTTCAGTGGTAAATGCTGTTAAATGGACAGAAATAAAAACAGTGTGAAATTATAAAGCTGTTTCTTGGTATAGGAACAGAATTAGAAGAGAAATTAATCCAAGATCCTCAAGTTAAAATGGAAACAGTCAAGTTCTAAGCAGATTGACTCCATTGTGACTTTAAATACAATCCAAAACATGAATTAAATTTAGTGGTTGATTCCAAGACATTTCCTGGTGATCATCACCTCCTGATGTTCCTGTTCTTCCGAAGTTACATCCTGTATTGAATAATGAGTTAACATCATGTAGTCAATAGTATTAACAAGACCCCTCCAGAGATGATCCCTCAGGCACAGTGTACAACCAATTGAAAGTCTTCATCATAGCCATCTGGGACTACACTCAGGTGTAGCCCAACGCACCAGGTTTTTGAAGGCAAACACACATACAAACAAAAAATAACATGTCATATCATCTCACTGGACAGCTGCAGGGGAGCTTCGTAGACAGAAGCAGTTGAACAGAAACTAAGATAAGCAGTTAGCTGGGGGTGGGGGCTGGTACCATACAAAGAGAAAGCCTAACAGAAGATAAAGTTAACAAGGGCATACTGGGCGTTGGGTTCCTAGAATAGAGTTGGGCTTTATTCCATGGGATTCTCTATCAAGTAGAACAAATTCTAGTTAAATTTGAAATGGCCTCAGAAAGAATACAAGATGGGGGAACCTCTGTACTATCTTGTCCTGTTGCAATACGATATAGTGGAAGTGGCAATTTTTAGAACTCAAGATCCCAGAGTATTTCTTAACAAACCTTGAATATGATTTGCTAATCTTGGAACTCTCACTTTTCAAAAGTTGCCTATCAAGATCCAGTTGACAAGTGAGCTCAGGCCACATGGATACCTTAAAGATGCTCTTATAAATAGATCTATTTATATTCCAGTCAGCCACCCAACATTAATTGCTAGCTTTCAAAATGCTACACATTTCTCCAAATGCAAGCCTTTCAAATTACACTGGCTAGGTTCTGACACTGACCATATGGGAGTTTCTTAGTGGGGCATAGCTAACCAAGGTGACAAAAACCCACAACATAGTGAGGGACTAAAATATATCATTGTATAGAGCCACTGAGATTGGGGATAGTATTTTTTTTATAGAAACAGATGGTAGAATGAAAGTAGAACTAAGAAAGCATGTGAAATTATATTCCATCATTCAGAACAGCAACCCATTTCCTCAAAGGAAATGTATCCTCCCTTAAGTCTAGTTGACTGTGACCTTCAAATGCACTCAAGCTCTTTTTTTCCCTTTTAACTTGTCTAATCTTGTATGTCCTTACAAGTTGACTGTGCCAAGAACATCATATGACATAAATGTTTTCATTGTTAATTCTTGCTAATAGTCATTTTTACAGAACTACTTTGAAGCCTGTTCTGTTTTTTTTTTAATTTTTATTTTCTATATTCTATGTTTACATTCCAAAGGTTTTCCCCTTTCCCAGTTTCCCCCTCCCTATGTCCCATAATTCCTCTCCCCCCAACTATTCCCCAATCATTCCTCCTCCCCCCACAGTTTCTCTACAAAACTGGATCCAATCTTTACAGGCCCAGGGTCCTCTCCTTTCTTCTTGGGAATCATTTGACTTGCTAATTGTGCCTTGAGTATTTAGGGCTTCTGGGCTCATTAATATCCACTTATCAGTGATTGCATCTCATGTGTATTCTTTTGTGATTGGGTTAGCTCACTCAGGATGATATTTTCCAGGTCTAACCATTTACCTACAAATTGCATGAATTCATTATTTTTAATTGCTGAGTAGTATTCCATTGTATAAATATACCACATTTTTTGTATCCATTCCTCCTTTGAGGGATATTTGGGCTCCTTCCAATTTCTGGCTATTATAAACAAGGCTGCTATAAACATGGTGGAGCATGTGTCTTTATTGTATGCAGGGGAATCCTTTGGGTATATGTCCAGAAGTGGTATGCCAGGGTCCTCTGGAAGTGTCATGCCCAATTTTCTGAGGAACCGCCAAACTGATTTCCAGAGCGGTTTTACCATTTTGCAATCCCACCAACAGTGGAGGAGTGTTCCTCTTTCTCCACATCCTCACCAGCACTTGCTGTCTCTTGAGTTTTTAATCTTAGCCATTCTGACTGGTGTGAGGTGGAATCTCAGGGTTGTTTTGATTTGCACTTCCCTAATGACTAATGATGTTGAACATTTCTTAAGGTGTTTCTCAGCCATCTGAATTTCTTCTGGTGAAAATTCTTTGTTTAGCTCTGTACCCCATTTTTTGATAGGGTTATTTGGTTCTTTGGGGTCTAACTTCTTGAGTTCTTTGTATATATTGGATATTAGCCCTCTGTCAGATGTGGGGTTAGTGAAGATCTTTTCCCACTTTGTTGGTTGTCGTTTTGTCCTTCTGACAGTGTCCTTTGCCTTGCAGAAACTTTGTAATTTTATGAGGTCCCATTTGTCAATTCTTGATCTTAGTGCATAAGCTATTGGTGTTCTGTTCAGGAACTTTCCCCCTGTGCCTATGTCCTCCAGGGTCTTCCCAAGTTTCTATTCTAATATTTTCAGTGTGTCTGGTTTTATGTGGAGGTCCTTAATCCACTTGGAGTTGATCTTAGTGCAAAGAGATAAGAGTGGGTCAATTCGCATTCTTCTGCATGTTGCATTTTCTTTGGAGAAAATATGTATGGCTATTCTCTCATATATGTATTTACACTGATGTAGAAAATGAATGAATTGAATCTAGACCTAAGAAAGCAAAATGTTCACAACTTTTAAATTTTTAACATTTTTTAAATGTTCACAATTTTCAATTTTGTGGCTATGCAATGTTATAAAAGTAGCTTATACATTCTAAAAGACTGTAACTTTTGCTGGACCTCACAGGCAGAATAAATAATACACTTACCCTGAGGTCACTTAAGAATGCCACCCACCTATGTACTCACTGTTTAACCTGGCTTTAAGAGAACAATTTAACAGCCATCCTTACTTGGCTTGGATTTCCCATGTGATCAACTTTCACAACCTAAGCTAATGCATAGCTGTCATGTTAAATAATGTACTCTTTCATGCTGCTCACCCAGAACAATGCATGGGTATTATATGTTGAAAGCAGCAAATGCAGAAGTTGAAGACAATTTTCTAAAATTAATATTTACTATAAATACTGGGTACAACTTGATTATTGATTGATAAAGTGAGGGTTCATGGTACTGTTTTTTTAATCTGGGTCAGTTGGAATCACTGATTTAATCCCTTGTAAAACCATGTTAAAGATTTCTCTGAAGTATCCCATTCCTTACAATTGTGATGCTTTCTGTGCTCTTCAATAAACGCAAAGCAAAAGTCCCCCTTTAGGGATGTCAGAGCTGGTCATCAGTAGTCAGCACTGGAACCCTGAAGTAGGTTTTAATTCCAGTAAAGCAATGAATGCCTCATGGGCAGGATAGATGAAATTGCCAGAGAGAGGGTAAGCAGTTAAATCAAAATCTTCCTTCTTTGTCCTTTTATGTAGGCTGTCACCAGAAGGTGTGACCAAAATTATGGTTGGCCTTCTGAACTCAACCTTTCATGAAAAATTCTTCACAGGTGTACCTAGCTGCTTGAGTTTAGTTGATTCCAGACATGGTCAAGTTGAAAGCCAAGATTAGACATCACACTGGCTAACAAGAAATGCCTTAAAACACAACATTGTTAGGTAGAGTGTTATGTTAGAAAGGTATCACTTAATTTAAATATCTATATGATCATTCTCTCAAAGGCAACTGTTTGCCCACCCCTATCCCTGGATCCTAAATGTGGTTTTGCACTATTCAAAAAGAGTAGGACCAAGGGAAGCAGGCCTATATTTTCGTTTGCTAAATCTACTACTGATCAAACTAGCTTTCTACTTTTAGTCTTTAAAAAAAAATGGTTATTTTATTTATTTACATTTCAAAGTTATCCTCCTCCCCAGTTTCCTCTCTGAAAATGCTATACCCCATCCCCCTCTCCCCCCTATTTCTATGAGGGTGTTCCAGAACCCATCCACTCCCATCTCCCTGCCCACTGGGGAATTGAACCTTCACAGGGCCTCTCCTCCCTTTGATGTCCAACAAAGCCATCTCTGCTACTTATGGAGCTGGAGCCATGGATCCCTCCATGTGTACTCCTTGGTTGGTGGTTTAGTCCCTGGGAGCTCTGGGGTACTGGTTGGTTGATATTGTTTACTTTTAGCCTTCATATTCCATTGCTTATTTTTCATCTGCTCTGCAATCCAGTGTTTTCTTCCCAATGTCTGTTTACAATTTGTCTTGACTTTTGTGGAAGTTTGTTTGTCATTTATATATTAGTAGTAAAGCATGCAAGAGGCCGAAAGTTCTATCCCAAGCACAAAACCACCAAACAACCCATAATAATTATAGCTAAAATATAAACTTTAAGAATATCAGCCAGCAAAATACTGCTACTTTGGTAAATTTATAGACTAAAAGAATGAGGCCCTTGCTTTTAAACATTTCATTAGTTTGGAGAAATTAAATTGATTAAACACAACTCTTACCTGAAAATAGCATTAGAGATATAAAAACGCTCAGATAAAATTTAACTTTATAATAGACAGGGTTGTAGTATTATTGTCCAAAAAAATTCTTCTTAAGAACCAAGGGTTTAGAAATTTAGCTCAGTGTTAATGAGCTTATCTAGCAAGTACAAAGCCCTGGATTTGGCCATCTGCTGCAGGGGGTGGAGGGGGTTACCATTTACAAAATAGATGGGGTACACAAGAGTAGTGCAAAAGAATCTCTTTGATAAAATGTATATGAATCTCTTTTGTTCATAGGTACTAAGTGAAGCTATGTAGTACTATGGTACACAAAAATTTAGAAGTTATGTTAGCACATTAAAGCATACTTTGAAATAAAAAAATGGCAGTATTATATTATTTACAGAGCAAAAATACCTTGTTAAAATTGTCTGTATATATGTGTGAGTGTCAAAGTATATATAGCTGGTGGATGGTATCAGATTCCAGTAGTAAAGAAGCAAGCAAAACCCAGTCCTATGCAAGGAAAAAAAAAACATCAAAAAAAAATACTACTTTGAAATTGTTGAAGCTGAAAAGAAAAAGGAGGGTGAGGACTAACAAGGATTGTCAGAGATGAAATCTACAAGATAGAGATCCCAAAGTCAAAACACAGGTCTCAGATAAAAGTTAAAGAGGCCTATAGTATTAACCTGAGGTTATTAAGGGAGAGGAAATGAGACACTTTCAAAAGCCAAAGATTAATGAAGTTACCTGAGGCCAGGAAGAGGCAGCACCCAAACCTGATGTCACAGTATGGTCCTCTCTGTTGGCCCCATGTCCCATCTTATAGCACATACTCTCAAGACAGGTGAAGATGGGACATGGTTTCATTCTGACCGTGCTGTCTCTTCTTCCCCTCCATCTCAGGTGGCAGTATCAGCGAGTGCCATACAGAATCCTGTGTTCACCAGCATCTTGGGACTATGTGGGCTTTGAGTTGATCGTGGCAGAGTAGAGGGACATTTTCTGGAGCTGTTCCTGAGCACTTTCTTGGTTGTTGTGGCAGCCCTTCCCCGCCCTCACCCAGGTCACTTCCTCATACAAAAACAGGGCAAACAAAGGCATTTCTCATAGAGAGTGGACTTCTGCTTCCAATTATGCTCAGACATGGACTTTAATGGCTTTGTCCATAGCCTACCCAGAAACCAGAGAAGCCCTTAGGGAGCCGGAGCAAAAGAACATGAAGAAATAAAAATATTTAATTTTTTTTTAAATTGACTTTTGCAGTTATTAAAGTTGCTTGTCTCTGCAGTGATATTGCATAAAGAACATCTTGTGAAATATTTGTCACTTTGCTTTGGCACATGTATAGTACAGTTTCTATGATATGTGTTCACTTTTCTACCCTCAAAGTGGCCACAGGGCAGCAGATTGGGGGTTGGAGCCCTCTCTCTGCCCTGGCCTCACTCTACCTACCTGTGAGTTATGCTCCTCCAGGGCCTACTCTGCAGACCTAGTGCTCCTTCCAGGGCTTCTCTTCAGCATCTGGAGGGAATGGGGAGGGCCAGCTCTGCCTTTCATAGCTAGTCTAGCCTCCTGTTGTATTTAGGCAAAAGTTTGTATGCCAAGTTCCCTTTTATGATAGATTTTGATAAAATGTAAGACAGGGTTTAATTTTCTTTTCCATTGATTTTGAATTTGGAAAACATGAGTTCCTCACCTTTTTTCGTTTAAAGGAAAAGAAGTCCACCAGGTCTGGAAGCTTACCAGTCCCCGGGCTGAGGGAAAGACTTGTTCTGTGTATAGCCAAGTCCAGTGGCTGAGGAAACCTTCCTTTCAGCTCCCTTCTACAGGCTTGGTTGAGGTTAGTGCTAATACTCACATTGTGGTCCCTGGCATCACTGCCTCCCTGCTTCCTACCCTAGATGTTGTGGTTTTAGCAGAAAGCTGGTGTTCCCACTGCAGTGACATCTACCTGCATGGTGGGTTTCTAAATTGTCTTAAAGGAGGAAGGGGCAAGGTAAAGGGTAAACTTGTAATAAATTGGAATTTCAAATAAACATTATATAGTTGTATTTCTGTTTATAAAGAAAAAAAATATCTGTAGGAATCAATCACTATTACCATGAGTTAACAAAATACTTAATAGCAAGGATCGTATATGAGGTAGAAGTTTCTATTTCTTATTTATTTATTTATTTATTTGTTTGTTTGTTTATTTATTTATTTAATATTATACTCCAGATTTTATTCCCCCCACACCCATCCCTGTTCACCCTCTGACTGTTCCATATCCCATACCTCCAGGAGGATGTCACCATCCCCCATTCTCCACCTCACCTGACCTCTAAACTCCCTGGGGCCTCCAGTCTCTTGAGGGTTAGTTGCATCATCTCTGAATGAACACAGACCCAGCAGTCCTCTGTTGTATGTGTGTTGGGAGCCTCATATCAGCTGGTTCATGCTGCCAGGTTGGTGGTCCAGTGTTTGAGAAATCTCAGGGGTCCAGATTGAGACGGCGGGTCCTCTTACAGTGTTCCCCTTTTCAGCTTCTTCCAGCCTTTCCCTAATTCATCCACAGTGGTCCTCTGCATCTGTCCATTGGTTGGGTTCAAATATCTGCATCTGACTCTTTCAGTTGCTTATTGGGTCTTTCAGAGGGCAGTCATGATAGATTCCTTCTTGTGAACTCTCCATAGCCTCAGTAATAGCCTTGCGACCGCCGCTGAGCTGGATCCCACTTTGGGCCTGTCGCTGGACCTTCTTTTCCTCAGGCTCCTCTCCATTTCCATCCCTGCAGTTCTTTCAGACAGGAACAATTATGGGTCAGAGTTGTGACTGTGGGATGGCCCCCTTTCCCTCATTTGATGCCCTGTCTCCCTGGCTGGAGGTGGGCTCTACAAGTTCCCTCTCCCTACTGTCAGGCATTTCATCTAAGGTCCCTCCCTTTGAGTCCTGAGAGTCTCTCATCTCCCAGGTCTCTGGTACATTCTGGAGGGCCCCCCTAACCTCCTATCTTCTGAGATTGCCTATTTCCATTCTTTCTGCTGGCCATCATGGTTTCAGTTCTTTTCCCTCAACCAGTACCAGATCAGGTTTCCTCACCCACCCTCGCCACCACCCATCAACTTTCCCTCCCAGGTCCCTCCCTCCCTCCCCACTTGTGATTGCTTTCTTCTCCTTCCCAAGTAGGACTGAGGTGTCCTCACTTGGGCCCTTCAACTTGCTAGAAATCAATCTGGAGCTTCCTCAGAAAATTTGGAATAGATCTACCTGAAGACCCAACAATATCACTCTTGGAAATATACCCAAAAGATGCCCCACCATGCCACAGGGGCACATGTTCCACTGTGTTCATAGCTGCCTTATTTGTGATAGCCACAAGCTGAAAACTACCCAGATGTCCCACAACAGAAGAATGGATAGAGAAAATGTGGTTCATTTACATAATGGAATACTACACTCAACTATTAAGAACGAGGACATCCTGAGTTTTGCAGGCGAATTGATGGAACTAGAAAATATCAGCCTGAGTGAGGTAACTCAGACCCAAAAGGACATGCATAGTATGTACTCAATAATAAGTGGATATTAGCAAAAATAAACAAACAAAAACCACACACAAAAAACCATACAGAATACCCAAGTTACAGTCCACAGATTAAAAAGTAGTACAGAAAGTTTTTATTGCTGAGAAAACTGAAGTTCTCACTAGATTATTTCTGATTTCTGCACAGTTATATCCTACAAATTCATAAGAAAAATACAATAGTTTTACCTAATTAAGTAATGAAATTACTAAGAGCTTATTCAGTGTTTTTACCATCTAATCATGTTAGTATATAAGAAAAATTAACTGTTGGGTTTAAAAAGAACTTTATTTAGCATACTAAAACCACAGAAACATAAGAAAATTGTATCTAGTATAAACATAAAAAGTTAAATACCATAATTTAATGTAAACCAAGCATTTGAAAATGTGAAGTATTTTAATACAATACATGCTATTTACACAGAACTAAGTTAAAGCTTACCTCTGCAGTTACTGGATCAGATTATTAATCTTGAAAAAGTTATCATTAGCAATCAACAAATATGGCCAGGCTGTGGTGGCACATGCCTTTAATCCCAGCACTTGGGAGGCAGAGGCAGGAGGATTTCTCAGTTCGAGGCCAGTCTGGTCTACAGAGTGAGTTTCAGGACAGCCAGGACTACACAGAGAAACCCTGTCTCAAAAAAACCCAAAACAAAAAACAAAAAAGCAATCAATAAACATAATAGTTCCCTTTTTTTAGTCAACAGGAAAAGAAGCAATCATCTTATTTATTTAAAACATATATAATTTATTGTGACATTTAGAGCAGGAAAGCAAAAAGTGCCAGTTCAAGAATTCCAGACACAAGCAATGTAGGCAGGTGTTTGAAAATCAGTCCATTGGAGGAACCTAGAGCAGATGTGTTTATTTAAATATAAATTGTTTAATTCTATTTATTTACTGCTTAGAAAGTTATTAAGTATATTCTGCAAAAATAAATCTTCATTAAAAATGATCAAAGGCAAATGCAGTATCAATCAGGTAGGAAATGCAAAGCATAAAAAATATATATTATTCCAGATAAGCCCCTTAATTATAATAAATGTTAAGAAACTCATTTTATAAAACCAGAAGGGGTAAAAAGGGAAAATTTAAAAGTATGAAACCTAAACTGTACTCAAACACAACAAAAAAGTGTAAAATAAAAGTTCATGAACTAGTATTTTGATTATACTCTTCTTATCATAGAAAAGCTGCCATGAAATTTATGGTTAGTGAAGCTATTAATTGCTATGAAATAGTGTTTTCTCTGACCAACAATCTAAACAGTTGTCATTACTGATCAGTTTCTTTAGCTTTTGTTTCAAGAACCATCATTCATTGTTCTACTTTAGTTCAAAAAGTGTTAAATCCAATACTGAGACTTCAAAATATAAAGTAACTTTACAAGAACAAAAATCTAACTTAGTGAGAGGATGTCTTGTTCTTTTGTCCAATCATGTAGTTCTTAAAATTTTGGTTTCTGGAGCCCTCCTTAAACTCTTAGGGGAATCTAGACTCCAAGAACATTTCTTTCTGAGATTTATATATATATATCAATATTTAACATGTTAGAAATGAATTGAAAAATTAAAACACTAATTCAGCTAAAAATTAAAAATATGCCAATATAAATTACGTTTTTATGAAAATAGCTATATTGTCTTTTAAAAAGGATGCGTGTGAAGACTGTATTGTTTTCCATTGTTTAACTCTGTTTTGAGAGAACTAGAATAAAGAGACAAGTAATGTTTTCAGATAGGATGAAAATATTTTGATTTCACAGATTCCATGGAAGACTGTCAGGAATCTAATAGGGTTTATGGGCCACAATTTGAAAATTGCTGGTTTCATCTAAAGCCTAATATTAGTGTAACACACACACACACAGCCACAATTTTCAGTTATAAACAACCCATAACTTCTCTTGTACCACCGGATCAAACATCTCCAACTTCAGATTTAATTAGAAACATATGATTATCATATAGTAAGGAAAAATATTTAATTGTCATCCTGAAACCATTATCCAGATACAAATACCTTTTCACCTATCAGTCCTATTAACTAATTCATGTACTTTAGTGTAAATTCCAGAATTTCTTCATCTAATACAGCACTGGCAAATGTACTTAAATCAGCCCAGCTTTTGTACAGTCCAGATTATGTATGAAGGTAAGTAATAGCCCATACATTCAGCATAGGAAAATATTAACTATGGAGCAGCATGCTCTATTTTTCATTATGTAAAAGCTCTGATAGAATTCTAAGGAAACAGGGAGAAAAGTTACTCTGAAGCACAATAATAACACTAAGATCTTACAATTAAACAGTTCTTCATACTGAAAATTATTTGTACACATACCATCTCATTTGACCTTTTTTATACTTTCTGAAATAGTTTATTTTGGCAATTCATTCATAATCTACTCCCTCTCCTCCAAGGAAAAGAAGTAAAATTACTACAGAAAAAAAAGATAGAATATAAAACAGCAACATAATGAGATCTATGTGGGACTAAACTAGATTTAGTACACATCTACTATAGCAGATACTGTGTAAGATTCTTTCACCAACAGAACATTAACACAAAAGTCACAGCTTATAACTAAATGAAAAACTGTGTACTAATAATTTTGAGAATAAGATTTTAACCTGTGCAAAACATTAAGGAAATGATTCAAAATTGATTTTGGCTAAATTCTTGAGTGTATGGAGAGTCTATAGTAGCAATGAGAATAAAAATTAGTGTAAAAACTTATTGCCAACCACACAATGAGGAATGGAGTAGGCAGTACCTACTCCTTGTCATTAACACAAACACTATTTCATTACCTAGAAATACTTGCAAGCAAGATATTAATACGAGAGGCATGAAACATCCAAAGATGCTAAGAAAATTTTAATGGGACAGTGTTTGGTAATCAGCCAAGAAGCAAAACCCTAGTACAAAATAAGCTAAATGCCACTAATGATCAATGATTTCCTTGCTATATACTAAATCAAGTACATATACTAAATGCTACATGCGCTCTGTTTCTTTCTACTAAATGGTACATGCACTCTCTGTTTCTCTCTGTGAGATGTTTTCTATAATTGAGGATGAATCCATGCATATTTTTTCCTTTCATGAAAAAAGAAATAGGAAGTTAACTGATGTCTTTAATTAGAAAACATGCATGTTGCTGTCTATCACGTACACTGTCTATGCTCCCTGCCTTTTCAATTTTAGTGAGTAATGCTGTCTTTATGGGTGGTGTGGTAGGAGTTAATTGTACACAAATTAGATGGTATATGCATACATGTGCATTCCTAACAGCACATAAAGACTGTCATTCCTTACAGCACATAAAGATATGTCATTCCTTCATGTTTCCTCTTGCAAAATCAAACAGAGATAATGATTTTATAATAAGAAACAAAAGTAAAGATAAATCAAACCAGTAAATGTGAAATGGTATGCTCTCTAAGAGGCTAATAAAATAAGTCAATGCACACCTATGTAGTAGTAAAGTGCTAGAAAGTTTTTCCATTAGTATTTTAGAAATGATTAAAGTAAAAAACATGTTTTGCAGCTTCATTTGATGGTGGTGACCACAGGCACCATAGCAATGGCACTAGCTGAACTGGAGTTGACAATGTCCTCATATTCTGGCGGTGGGTCTAAATGAGGTTCTGTTTCACTCCTTCTCAGGTTCACCTGGCCAGTGGCTTCCTCATATGTTGGTGGGGGATCACAGTTGGAAAGGCGAGTAGAAACCGAATCTGAGCGCCCAACAACATATTCCAAAAACCCTGGAGACAATCCACTGCTGTCAAAGACTTCATCTGGTGGAGGAGGTGGAGTAATGATGTTCAGATGTTGAGGAAAAGGAATGTGGCTTTCAGTCACTGTCTGTCTCCGAGTTTTGTTTCTTAGAAAGCATCTCCAGATTAAGAAGATGACAAGGAGAATAATGAAGAGGCCAAAGATTAATGGAAAAGTAAGATAAAATTGAAACCAGTCACTTCCTCTGTTGGTTTCTCCTTGTTGGGCTTTTGTGTAGGTGCTCCAAAACTCCTTCTATAAATGCAAAACAAAATAAATAGGTAAAAAAAACCAATATGATCAAAGTATGGTTAAGTATGAACATATACTTGTGTTCAGATATTGACAAAAAACAGAATCAGATGTGTTAGGTCAACTGACATACCTGTATTTTCCATACCAGTAAATAACAAATAGAGAAGTTCATAATTAGAAACTGGTTATCAGATAAAAACATCATTAATTTGCTATATTTAATAAAACTAACTGTCAACCATCATAGCTTATGGCTCAGTACACTGAAGTTTCAAGTCTCTTGTGGTTACATGGCTGACTGAGAGATAGAGATGGGGTGCAGTTCATTTGTTGGTGCTCACCAGTATCCACAAAGAGTGATTTACTGCTAGATAAGGAAAAGCTCAAAATCCAAAAGCTGAAATACAGTATCTACTAAATGAATATCATTTCTACAGCCCTGGAAAGTTGAGAAATTGTAAGTGAAACCATTATTGGTTAGGGATTATCTATATATCATCATGTTTATTCTGAATGCTGCCTACAATAGTCATAACTCAAAGCACTTTAGAGATATTTACACTTTTAGCTGTGACATTTTTAACAGCATGAAAGAGTTTTACACTCAGGAGAGAACCATTGTCATGTTTTAGAGTGAAAATTAACAGAGTAGGGAGATGTTTCAGTAGATAATGTACTTGCTATGCAAGCATGAGAACCTATGTTGAATTCCTATCACACGTGTACACAAAAAATATGTACGTATGTACAAACGTATGTACATACGTATATACAAAACAAAAAACAATTATGAACTGAGTTTTCCTCTTTTAACAATAATGTCAAATTATTTACCTTTATAAATATAAGCCAAAGGGTTGGACATGTTTTAGTGTACTTGCAATATAGAGATGCAAGTAAATATAAACACATATAAACATGTGGTTAAGAACTGTCACTTTCCATATCCAAATCTGAGATTATTATGTAAGCCCCATCATAATTAATATTATCTGCTGGTAAAAGCTATATGTTTTTAGCGCCAAACATTCAGCAGATATACACCTTGATACCTAATAGTTTTGTTTGGGAGACTCAACATATATCCCCTCCTCAACCCTTTTATCAACTGCAATGCTTTATATACAGATGTTACCTATGAATACAACACATAGTCTTCCCACAGGAAGCATTAGAGTAGTGTAGAAATTCTGTCACTGTACTCTGGAATGCAGATTTTAAATTCCAAATTGAAAAAAAAATTGGGTATTTAAAACTTTTCTTTTTTGTTGGGAACTATTTAGAAGATACAAAAGTAACTTCATGTAATTATAAGGAATCACATTTCTTCTTGAGCCTTAATTTCTTTACCTGTAAAGTGGGACAATAGAAATTGTTTTCTTCTTTTTTTAATTATTGTATTTCTTTACATTCCAGCCCTTGTCCCCAATCTAATTCTCCCCTCCCACAGTTCCTCATCCCATTCCTCCTCCCCCTCGCTTCTGAGATAATGCCTTCATCACCAGACCTCCCTGATTCCCTGGGGCCTCAAGTCTATAAGTGTTTTTATATAAGTCATGCTATCTGACCTAACTCCAGAATGCTAATTAACTGAAATACCACTATCATGGACATTGGAAAGTGTGATTACCCAAACATCTATCAGCACTGGTAGTTCACACTAGACTGGAATTAGTTTATATTTAAAAGAAATTGTTTAACAGTAAATCAGATAGCACATACGGTATATCTAGTTTCTTATATATAAACTCTCAATAGTAACGATCATAATGAATGTCATGTCTACTTAAGCCTTTGTTTCCAAATGACTAACAATCTATACCTTGATTCAGGGAATCTTCAGTGTCATTCACATCCTCCCTTTACCTTATTTTTTTTCCTTTTTTTTGTATTAGTCACTTTTGTGTTATCATTGAGAAGAAGTTCAAAGAAAAAGAATTTAAAAGAAGGAAGAGTTTTTTTTTCATTTTGTTTTGTTTTATTGGCTTTTGGTTTCACAGCCTTCAGTCCATTGTCCCTGCCTCTGTTCTGTCTGGACTTGCACTGAGGCAACACATAATGACATGTATGGTCACTATGTACAGAGTTTCTCACGTTATGGCATCAAGAAGAAAATACAGATTGAGGAATGTACCTAGTACAAAGCAGAGCACCCAACAATATGCCTGCCTACCTGAGAGACCTTCTTCCTGCTATGGAGTTCTACCTCCTAAAATTTCCACCACCTTCCATTAATATGAATTCACCAAGTAAGTTATTGTATTGATTAGTCAGATGTCTGCTAATATAATCACTTCTTTAAAAAATTTATTTTCTAGGGTACATATATATTATATGTATACATATATACATGTGTGTGTATACCCATGGTACAACATGTGTGTAAATTCAGCAGACAACCTTTAAGAGTCAGTTTTCTCCTTATCATGTGAGCCCTAGGGACTGAATTCACATCATGAGGCTTGGCACCAAGTACTTTTACCACTGAGTTATCTTACTGTCCCTTAATCATGTCTTTATGATTGATTCTACCATCTGGGGATCAAGAGTTCAACATATGAGACTTATGAGGGATACTTCATGTCCAAACTATAACTTTTTTTAAAAATTCATACATGTTCTGTTTCCAATATGACACATAGCTGGGGTTTTAAAATCAGATATGCTTTAGTTTTATAAGCCTTTACAAAAAAACCAAATGTTTTAAAGAAAGATTCTGGGCCCTAAAATGGGATATTTACAATCTTATACCCATACAGCATTTAATGTACTTGTGGACATTGCAATGATTCAAAATAATATCCTCTCTAAGGTGCATGATTACTGCAAACTTCTGTGATTCTAAGATTAACTTGGATGCTCTATGAAAAATATTATATTATTTGCTACATGATATGTAAATTTTCACGATTAATTTCAGTTTAAAAAATCAGGAGACTAGAAAGACAGCTCAGTTGTTAAAAGCATTTGTTGCTCTTACAGAGGACCTGTTCTTGGTTCCTGGTACTTCTACAGTGGTTCAAAACCAACACTGACTCTATTTTCAGGGTATCTGGACAATAAGGGAATTAGGCATACATATGGAACACACACACACACACACACACACACACACACAAACACACAGGGAAAACATTCATCACATACAATAAAATGGATGAATCTACTACAGTATTTTAGGATTCAGTAGGAGACTGAGAGGCATGGCTCAGCAGTTAAGAGCACTTGGTCTTCTCCAGAGGACCTGAATTTAAATCCGGGCAATCCATGACATCTAATTATAGTCCAAAACTCTAATTCCAGGAGTTCTATCACCTTCTACTGACCTCCTATGGGTACTGACACAAGTAGTTTTCAATTATACACATGGAGAAAAGACACTTAGAACACATAAAACAAAAATAAGTAATAGAAAATTAGGAGGGAATAAGCAAGGTTAAAAATATGCCAGCTATGCATGGTGACATAGACCTTTAGTCCCAGTACTCTAGAGACAGAGGGAGGAAGGTTTTTGTGAATTCAAGGCCATCCTGGTATACAAAGTGAGTTCCAAGACAACCAGGACTACATAGAGACACCTTCTTTAAAAAAAAAAAGGAAAGAAAAAAAAACAAAGAAGAAGGAGAAAGAGGAGAAGGAGCAGGAGGAGGAGGAGAAAGAGGAGCAGGAGGAGGAGAAAGAGGAGGAGGGCCCTGCAGGCAGTGCCATCTTGTCTGCAGCTTCCCATCCAGCCAGTAGCAGGTCAGCCAGACCTAGCCAGCCTGCCAGGTGCTGAGACCCTGCCGGCGGAACCAGGTACCAGAGACAGCCCGAGTTTAAGACCTCCGGGGACTCAGGTCTGGGGCAGGAACTGCGCACAGACTAGCGGTTTGGAGTACAGCGGCCATGCCTGCACTCTGCGCTCTCAGGCCAGACCCCGAACCCCCTGCAGGCAGCGCCATCTTGTCTGCAGCTTCCCATCCAGCCGGTAGCAGGTCAGCCAGACCTACCCAGCTTGCCAGGTGCTCAGACCCTGCCCGCGGAACCAGGATAAGCAACAATTCTTGTTTATTAAGAAGAGTGAGGACCAGCTATAGCGGCAGGCCTCCATATTGCAACCAGGACACAGCTGGAAAGGTGCAGATAGAGACTCCATCTGGGGCTAAAGCAGGGAGAGCTGCTAAGCTCTCGCCCACAGGCGGGCCCAGGTGCCTAGGCTCTGCAGCACTTCCCTGCGAGCTTAGGCCGTGCACCAAGGCAGCCGGAACCACCCAGCTCCCCAGGAGCCCGGACCAGCGATAGCAGCAGGCCTCCATACTGCATCCAGAACACAGCTAGAAAGGCACAGGTAGACAGATTCCATCAGGGGCTACCACGTGGGGGGATCTGCTAGGCTCTCGCTACTAGGCAGGCTCTCGCTACCAGGCAGGCCCAGCAGCGCCTGCCGAGGCTCTGCTGCACTCTCCCACACTTCCCGGAGACCTCAGGCCGTGCACAAAGTCAGCGGGTAGCAGCCAGCTCGTGATCCCGTTGAGCAGCAATCACGCATAACCACCAGTAGAGAAACAACAGGTAAGCCCAGCCTCACAGGAGATTCAAACACCAGCCAGTGACAACAAGGTCAACTAACACCAGAAATAACCAGATGGCAAAAGGTAAATGAAGGAATGTCACTAACAGAAATCAAGACAACATGACAGCATCTGAACCCAGTTCGCCAACAACAGGAAGCCCTGGATACCCCAAAACACCAGAAAAACAAGACTTGGATATAAAATCACTGGTCAGGATGCTGGTAGCTGAACACATAGAAAAATCTCGTAAAGAAATAGAGGAGAAAATGGATCAAAAGTTAGAAGCCTTTACAAGGCAAATACAAAAATCACTTCAAGAAATGCAGGAGAAGATGGATCAAAAAGAAGAAGACAATAAGGAGGAAAGACAAAAATCACTTAAAGAAATACAGAAGAACGTGGGCCAACAAGTAGAAGCTATGAAAGAGGAAACACAAAAATCTATTAAAGAAATACATGAAAACACAATCAAGCAAGCGAAAGATCTGAGCACATCCATCCAGGCACTAAAAACAGAAGTAGAAACAACTAAGAAATCGCAGAGGGAGACAACATTGGAGATAGAAAACCTTGGGAAGAAATCAGGAGCCATAGATGCAAATATCAACAATAGAATACAAGAGATAGAAGACAGAATATCAGAAGCCGAAGATACCATAGGAACCATTGATTCAACAGTCAAAGAAAATACTAAATGCAAAAAGGCTGTAACCCAAAACATCCAGGAAATCCAGGACACAATGAGAAGACCAAACCGAAGGATTATAGGTATAGACGAGAATGAAGATGTACAAGTTAAAGGGCCAGCAAATATCTTCTACAAAATTATGGAAGAAAACTTCCCCAACCTAAAGAGAGAGATGCCCATGAATATACAAGAAGCATACAGAACCCCAAACAGACTGGATCAGAACAGAAATACATCCCGTCACATAATAATCAAAACTCCAAATGTACTAAACAAGGAAAGAATATTAAAGGCAGCAAGAGAAAAAGGCCAAGTAACTTATAAAGGAAGACCTATCAGAATAACACCAGACTTCTCACCTGAGACCATGAAAGCTAGAAGATCCTGCACAGATATAATGCAAACTCAAAGAGAACACAAACTTCAGCCAAAACTACTTTACCCAGCAAAGCTCTCAATCACCATAGATGGAGACATCAAGGTATTCCATGACAAAACCAAATTTGCACGATATCTTTCCACAAATCCAGCCCTACAAAGGATAATAGGGGGAAAACACCAAGACAAGGACGGAAACTACACCCGGGAAGAAGCAAGATAGAAACCTCCTCTCATCAAACCCAAAAGAAGGTAACCTCTCGATTATAAAAAATAAATAAAATAAATAAATATAATTTCAAAAAAGTCTGGAGGAAATAATTACTATTCCTTAATATCTCTTAACATCAATGGATTCAATTCCCCAATAAAAAGACATAGATTAACAGACTGGATACGGAAACAGGACCCTACATTTTGCTGCATACAGGAAACACATCTCAGTGTCAAAGACAAACACTGCCTTAGAGTAAAAGGCTGGAAGACAATTTTACAAGCAAATGGTCTCAGGAAACAAGCTGGAGTAGCCATTCTAATATCAGATAAAATTGACTTCCAACCTAAAATCATCAAAAGAGACTCAGAAGGTCACTTCTTCCTGGCCAAAGAGAAAATCCACCAAGAAGAGCTCTCAATACTGAACATCTATGCTCCAAATGCAAGGGTACCCTCATTCGTAAAAGAAACCTTACTAAAGCTTAAAGCACACATTACACCTAACACAATAATTGTGGGTGACTTCAACACTCCACTCTCCTCAATGGACCGATCAGGAAAGCAGAAACTAAACAGGGACACAGTGAAACTAATTGAAACTCTGGACCAATTGGATTTAACAGATATATATATATATATATATATATATATATATATATATATATATATATATATATATATATATAGAACATTTCATCCTAAAGCTAAATAATATACCTTTTTCTCAGCTCCACATGGTACCTTCTCCAAAATAGACCATATAATTGGTCACAAGACAGATGTCAACAAATACAAGAAGATCGAGCTAATCCCATGCCTCCTATCAGATCACCATGGAGTAAGAGTAGTCTTCAATAGTAAAAAAACAACAGAAAGCCACATACACATGGAAACTGAACAATACTCTACTCAATGACAACTTGGTCAAGGAAGAAATAAAAAAAGAAATCAAAGACTTTTTAGAATTCAATGAAAATGAAGGTACAACCTACCCAAATCTATGGGACACAATGAAAGCAGTGCTAAGAGGAAAACTCATAGCTCTAAGTGCATGCAAAAAGAAACTGGAGAGAGCATACACTAGCAGCTTAACAGCACACCTTAAAGCCCTGGAAGAAAAAGAAGTTAATTCACCCAGGAGGAGTAGAAGACAAGAAATCAAACTCAGGGCTGAAATCAATCAAATAGAAACAAAGAGAACCATACAAAGAATCAACAAGACCAGGAGCTGGTTCTTTGAGAAAATCAACAAGATAGATAAACCCTTAGCCAGACTAACCAAAGGACATAGAGACAGTATACAAATTAACAAAATTAGAAATGAAAAGGGAAACATAACAACAGAAACTGAGAAAATTCAAAAGATCATCAGATCCTACTACAAAGGTCTATACTCAAAACAACTGGAGAATCTGGAGGAAATGGACAATTTCCTAGACAGATATCAAATACCAAAATTAAATCAGCATCAAGTAGATCAGCTAAATAGTCCCATAATCCCTAAAGAAATAGAAGGGGTTATAGAAAGCCTCCCAACCAAAAAAAGTACGGGACCAGATAGATGGTTTTAGTGCAGAATTCTACCAGACCTTCAAAGAAGACTTAACACCAATACTTCTCAAACTATTCCACAAAATAGAGACAGAAGGGGCACTGCCCAACTCATTCTTCGAAGCCACAATTACGCTAATACCTAAACCACAAAAAGATCCAACAAACAAAGAGAACTACAGGCCAATTTCTCTTATGAATATTGATGCAAAAATACTAAATAAAATTCTTGCTAACTGAATCCAAGAGCACATCAAAACGATCATCCACCATGATCAAGTAGGCTTCATCCCAGGGATGCAGGGATGGTTCAATATATGGAAATCCATCAATGTAATCCACTACATAAACAAACTGAAAGAAAAAAACCACATGGTCATCTCATTAGATGCTGAAAAAGCATTCGACAAAATTCAGCATCCTTTCATGCTAAAAGTCTTGAAAAGAGCAGGAATTCAAGGCCCATACCTAAACATAGTAAAAGCAATCTACAGCAAACCAGTAGCCAACATCAAAATAAATGGAGAGAAACTTGAAGCATTCCCACTAAAATCAGGGACTAGACAAGGCTGCCCTCTCTCTCCATATCTTTTCAATATAGTACTTGAAGTTCTAGCAAGAGCAATTAGACAACATAAGGAAGTCAAAAGGATACAAATTGGAAAGGAAGAAGTGAAACTATCATTATTTGCAGACGATATGATAGTTTACCTAAGCGACCCCAAAAACACCACCAGAGAACTTCTACAGCTGATAAACAACTTCAGCAAAGTGGCAGGTTATAAAATTAACTCAAGCAAGTCAGTCGCCTTCTTGTACTCAAAGGACAAGCAGGCAGAGAAAGAAATTAGGGAAATAACACCCTTCACAATAGCCACAAACAACATAAAATATCTTGGCGTAACTCTAACCAAACAAGCGAAAGATCTGTACAACAGGAACTTCAAGTCCTTGAAGAAAGAAATCGAAGAAGACCTCAGAAGATGGAAAAATATTTCTTGCTCCTGGATTGGCAGGATCAATATAGTAAAAATGGCCATCTTGCCAAAAGCAATATACAGATTCAATGCGATCCCCATCAAAATCCCAAATCAATTCTTCATAGATCTAGAAAGAGCAATTCTCAAATTCATCTGGAGCAACAAAAAACCCAGGATAGCTAAAACTATTCTCAACAATAAAAGGACTTCTGGGGGAATCAATATCCCTGACCTCAAGCAGTACTACAGAGCAATTGTGTTAAAAACTGCATGGTATTGGTATAGCAACAGGCAAGCAGATCAATGGAACAGGATTGAAGACCCAGAGGTTAACCCACAGACTTATGGTCAATTGATCTTTGATAAAGGAGCCACAACCATCCGGTGGAATAAAGATAGCCTTTTCAACAAATGGTGCTGGTTCAACTGGAAGTCAACTTGCAGAAGAATGCGAATTGATCCACTCTTATCTCTTTGCACTAAGATCAACTCCAAGTGGATCAAGGACCTCCACATAAAACCAGACACACTGAAACTATTAGAAAAGAAACTTGGGAAGACCCTGGAGGACTTGGGCACAGGGGAAAAGTTCCTGAACAGAACACCAATAGCTTATGCTCTAAGATCAAGAATCGACAAATGGGACCTCATAAAATTACAAAGTTTCTGCAAAGCAAAGGACACTGTCAGAAGGACAAAACGGCAACCAACAAAGTGGGAAAAGATCTTCACCAACTCCACATCCGACAGAGGGCTAATATCCAATATATACAAAGAACTCAAGAAGTTAGACCACAAAGAAACAAATAACCCTATCAAAAAATGGGGCACAGAGCTAAACAAAGAATTTTCACCAGAAGAAATTCGGATGGCCGAGAAACACCTTAAAAGATGTTCAACATCATTAGTCATCAGGGAAATGCAAATCAAAACAACCCTGAGATTCCACCTCACACCAGTCAGAATGGCTAAGATTAAAAACTCAAGAGACAACAAGTGCTGGCGAGGATGTGGAGAATATGGAACACTCCTCCACTGTTGGTGGGATTGCAAAATGGTAAAACCGCTCTGGAAATCAGTTTGGCGGTTCCTCAGAAAATTGGGCATGTCACTTCCAGAGGACCCTGGCATACCACTCCTGGGCATATACCCAGAGGATTCCCCTGCATGCAATAAGGACACATGCTCCACTATGTTTATAGCAGCCTTGGTTATAATAGCCAGAAATTGGAAGGAGCCCAAATATCCCTCAAAGGAGGAATGGATACAGAAAATGTGGTATATTTATACAATGGAATACTACTCAGCAATTAAAAATAATGAATTCATGCAATTTGTAGGTAAATGGTTAGACCTGGAAAATATCATCCTGAGTGAATTAACCCAATCATAAAAGAATGCACATGAAATGCAATCACTGATAAGTGGATATTAATGAGCCCAGAAGCCCTAAATACTCAAGACACAAATAGCAAGTCAAATGATTCCCAAGAAGAAGAAAGGAGAGGACCCTGGGCCTGTAAAGATTGCATCCAGTTTAGTAAAGAAACCGAGGGGGGAGGGGGAATGATCTGGGAACAGTTGGGGGGGGAGAGGAACTATGGGAACTATGGTGGGTGGGAACTGGGAAAGGGGAAAGCCTTTGGAATGTAAACATAGAATATAGAAAATAAAAAAAAATTAAAAAAATATGCAGTGAAATGTGTGTGTGTGTGTGTGTGTGTGTGTGTGTGTGTGTGTGTAAAAAAAAAGAAAGAGAAGGAGGAGGAGCAGGAGGAGGAGGAGGAGCAGGAGGAGGAGGAGAAGAAGAAGGAGAAGAAGAAGGAGAAGAAGAAGAAGAAGAAGAAGAAGAAGAAGAAGAAGAAGAAGAAGAAGAAGAAGAAATGGAGGAGGAGAAGAGGAGGAAGAGGAATGAAAAAAGAAAAATATGTGTGCAATATATCCAGAAGTAGCATTCATTTATTTATTTTAGAATGATAAAACAATTATAATATCAAATGATTCTTATGTCACTTCTTTTAACATCATAAATGCCAAAGAAAATTCATGAAACATGTATATAAAGTCCGGGGTTTTGGCGCTAGGGTGGGCCCTCAAGAACCTCACACATGCTAGGAAAGCTATGTTCTCATATAGGTGTTTTTAAACAAACAAACAAACATCTTATGCTTTTAATACTATATACATTTTAATATACATTTTATACAATGACCTACTTTACAACTGGTAATTTTCAGTACATACAATGTCATTTGGAATACAGAATTTAATTATATGAAGTGTTATTAATGCAGAAAGCTAGAAGAGAAACAAATCAGTTGCAATTTCATTACAAAGATATAAATTACCATTATTAATATTTGGAGTACATATCCGTTAGAAACATTTTGAGTCTATTCAAACTAAGTTTTCCTTTATCTTTACATAAAATTTTACCATCTTCCTAGTCCCTTAGAAACATCCTGTTTCCATTTTATTGTAATGAACACAAATATACTTTCAAGAAATTAGATGTCACCTTAGATAAAAACAATAAAATGTGTGTCTTTAAAATGTGATCCAGATTAATTTTGAATAGTTCAACATTATCAATGTGCATGAAAAGGAATTGTAGAGACAGCTTAGTGGTTAAGAGTACTTGTTATTCTTGAAACAGGTCTGGGTTTAGTTCCTACTATACACATGGTAGCTAGCGGCTAATCCTCTTCTTTGATTAAGAAATGTTAGAGAAAAACAATTAAGCTTTTATTTTGAGGGAAAAAAGAAAGGACCTTTTAGGTAAAAGGAGATTTGCTAAACCTATTTTTTTTTTTTTTTTACTTTACACATTGTAAAATTCTTCCATACAACCAACAGTCTAGGTACTATTATCGAACCAGTATTTCAGTAAGGAATAAAGGCTCAAAGTAAATACATAATAATAGACTTTTAACTTGTAAATTCCAGCTGGTATTTCAACCAGGAGGCAGTAGTAACATGTATTCTAAACCAATCTGGCCATCTCCAGAAAAACTGAATGGTTCCTTTAATGTTTAATGTATAATTAAAAGCAAGCATGAGTATTTTACACATAAGGTATTTTCAATTAATATAAAAATGACCTAAATAGAAAGGTACTTGCAAATTATTTGAGACAGAATTATTTTGTCCTTGAGACCAGGAATTCAGAGGTAGAAAGAGTTACTAAAGGAATTTAGATTTCCCTGTTTTGTTTAGTTTTGTTTGGTTTGGTTTTGATTTGCTTTGCTGGAGACTGAACTCAGGGCCTTGCACATAGTAGGCAAGCACTATATACCATTGAACTACAACGCCAGCAAGGGAAATTCATAATTTTAGAACAAGCTAAAATTATCCAAAAGAGAAATATATTCTAAATCTATCAGAAAGGTTAGAAAACTATGCCAGAGAGAAGAGGACTATGGGGCAAGCATTTTATTGTAAAAGGGAGATTATAGAACAGAATTCAGTAAGTTAATGATTCTCTAAAAGAATATTTGACTTTCTATAAATGTGTGACTTTCTATTTGAATTTACTTACTACCACTGATAAATAGTATCTGAGTGATTCAAGCAAGACCTTAACAGCTCTACAAATAACTGGAAAGAATAGAACTGTGGATGCTCATTCTACCTCAATGCTGAGGTGTGTGAATGCAGCTGGGGCAGACTTAACACAGAGGTGCTAGGCTACTTTCCATCATCATTGGGTTGGGGTGTGGTGGTGGTGGAACATAGCCTAAGGTAGGTGCTCAAGCCTGGGTGAGAAATGACACAGGCTTGAACTAACGCTAGGGTTCCTTAATTCCTAGAAACCCAGAGTGTCCATGTCTGGAGGAGAGAGGCGCCTTAGGTAGCATGGCTTTGTACCAAGAATGATTGCCCCCATAGTGATTCTTGATGAGAGAGACAGCGTTTATTTGTCCAAGCTGTTTAATGATAATGAAAAATGAAGTATAAGATGGATTCTGAGTGAACCTTTTATTGGAAGGAATCTCTGGGAAGTGAAGCTTATTGGCTAAACCCTCAAGCTGGCCCATCTAGATACCTTATTAGCACAGAGAACTCTGTGCTCTGTGCTATATGACTAGTGGTCAGGATCCTCAGGTAGGGTGTTGTGGTCACATGTTCCACGACAGGAACCAGGTTTAAAATAGATGAAATAAATGCTTACTGTTTTCACATATGAGAATTTACCAGTGTTTCTGAATCCACTCAACCTTCTCAGTTTTTGTCTGGTGACACAGTTCCATTTGCCCCACATAGAACTGTATTTTAAGAGTTAAAAAATATATGTGTGAATGTTTCCCATGTGTGGAGGCCAGAAATTGTGTTGGAATCCATGGTGATGGAGTTACAGGCAGTTCAGCTGTCTGATGTGGGTTCTGGGAACCAAACTCAGGTCCTTTGGAAGAGCAGAAGGGGCTGTTAACTACTGAGTCATCTCTTCAGCCCCATAATTGCTCATAATTTACTTTATTTAATTATCTCAGAACCCATTTGGGAAAGCAGAGAAGTGGGTGAGTTTCCAGTCAGTTTGAACTGCTGAGGATGACTCAGTTGTTAAGAACATTTTCGTCATGCACAGTCACCATATAATGCAAGATATTTCCTATCCATTCACATTGAGGCAGTGAGAGGCCAGTGATTGGAAGGGAGAGAGGAGGAGGAGCTAAAAGAAGAAGGGGCGGAGAGAGAGGGAGCCTGGAAGCTGCTTGAGGAAGCAGAGGGGGAGATCCACAGATCCAGATGGCATCAGATGTGTTTGTGGTGTGCTGAGAGGTTAGAAATAGTAGGATAAAACTTTATTATTGTAATTTGGCATTATGTAATTGGGGGTTACATATACATAAATATATTTGGTTAACTAGTCAAGTTTAAGAGTCATGCTTTGTCTGATACTTGGAAAGAGTGGGTGCTGGGCAGTAGAGAGAGAGAGACCCGCAGGGACTTGGAGCAGAGACGTGGTGGGGTGATACTATATTTTAAACATTTAAAATATTCAGTCTTAGAAGCAAGGCAAATTAATAAAGAAAGTATTTTGAAGGGACATGGTTCTCATGCTTAATGTAGCTTTATTGTGATTTATTTCTTGGAACTTAACATATTGCCACTGCTTCAAAATCACTGTTGATTTAGTAAGGAAGGAATAAAATGGCTACCTTATAATGTTAACAGTTTAAATCTGAACTATTTCCTAATGGCTAATACTTTGAATATTTGTTGGTTAACTTTTGTGGTTTAGACTATTACATTAGTCAAGCTGGTTGGATTTAAAATTACCTAGGAGACATGCTTCTGGGTATGTCTGAGAGTAATTTCAGGGAGGTTTAATTATGGATGAAAGGCCTATTCTGATTTTTGAAAGTACAATTCCATTGGTGAGAGCACTAGACTGAATTTAAAAAAAAAAAAAAGGAGAAAGTCATCTGCGTATCATTGCATAAATATCTTTCCTGGTTTCCTGGATATAAATGCAATTAAGACCAGCTTCATAATTTTCCTGTCACTACAGATAGAATCACTGTGACCATCATGCCTTCCCCATACACATTATAAGGTAAAATAAACTATTTCTTTCTTACGTTGCTTTTTGTTAGATATTTGACAGCAGTGATAAGACAGTAACTAATATAGAGAACTGGTACCAAGAAGTAGGCTAATTGCAGTTATAAATCCATCCATGTGATAAGTTTATGTGGAAAATTTATGGCAAGAATGTGGAAGAGTTTGCAGTTGTGGGATAGATAGATAAACCTTAGCATGCTATAAGCAGAGATTAATGGACCATGGATCTGAAGTCTATAAAATTATACATCACAATAAGATAAGGACAAGAGAGACTTAGCACATAGGTTTCAGAGGGGAATAAGGATGCCATTGTGAAGATGGATTCTGGCTACTTATACTACACTCTGGCAAAGTCAGGCTATTTGAGCAATTTTCTGAAAATTTGTGTGAGGCTGAATGCAAAAGTAATGGACTAAGTTATTTAGTGGAGGAAATTTCAAGAGAAAATAACATTTAAACTGTGACATACTTATTATTCACAGTTTTTATTCAGATTTCCAGTAAAACAGAGAGCAGAGAAATATCCATTTTGGTAAAGAAAGGAACAAATCACAGTATAAGCAATATACGAAATTTAAAATGGACTGCAGACCTAGGGTGTACAGAAAGCAGCTAAAAAGAAACTCCATTGCTCAGCCCTAGAAGAACAGGAATTTGACAATTTCTAAAATGCAAATGAGCCAGGTATATTTGCACTCCTTGATCCTAGCATTTGAAATGTAGACCAGCCTGGTCTTCGATACTGAGTTCTAGGCCAGCCAAGGATACATAGAAAGACCCATCTAAAAAATGCAAATTTACCTGGAAAGAGTGAGCCAGAAACTGAGAATGCTATTACAGGCATTCTCTCCTCCAAAATGACCACCTAGGGAAATATTTTCCCAGGTTCAGAGATTGTTTTGAACTTTGATTAAACTATTAAGTGGGCTTTTTGAGCAGTGTTTAAACTGTTAATGCTATGGGAATTTCTGAAACTGGAATTTTGTATTACAAAGTTGGCAATGAGACTTTGAGAGTCAAAGGTGGGATGTTATGATTTAAAGTGACATGTTTGGCAGAATGGATAGAAATGGAGTAGTTAGCTAAAAAAATCATTATTTATATTATATTTTATTATATTACACTACACCATACTATATATATAAGTACTTTGCCTGTAGGCATATATGCCTGTTGCCCACAAAGGTCAGAGAAGGTGTTAGAACCAATGAAACTTGATCTATGGAGGTTATGAACTACCACAGGAGGACTGAGGACCAAATCCAAGCCCTCTGCAAGAGAAACAAGAGTTTGTAACCACTAAGCCAAGTCTCTAGCCCCTGTGGTAGTCAATTTCAGTTGTCAACTTGACTGAATTTGTAATGACCCAGAGGACACAACCTTTGGGTATGCCTATAAGGTTCCTTTTCAGGGATATTTCACTGGGCTGGAAAGAACCACCCTGAATGTGGAAGATATTGTTTCATGGGTTGGGATCTAGGACTGAATAAAAAGAACAAAGGATAAAATCAGGCTAAGCATTCATCTCTCTGCTTTATGACTATGGTGGCAATGTGTTAAGATACCTCATACTTCCACCAAAATAAACACTCCCTTAACTTTTTTCTCATAAGGTATTTATTTATTTTGAAGTTATTGTTGTTTTTGAGTCAGGGTTTCACTATGTTGTTCTCATTGTCTTGGAATTCACTCTATAGATAAGGCTGGCCTCAGATGCCTACATCTAGCTTCTGAGTGATGAGATCAAAGGTGTGTGCCACTAGGCAAAGCTTGTTATGTTGCAGTAAAAGCAAAGTAGCTAATATATCAGCCAATGTTGCATTTGAAACATTGTGGAACATTTCAGGAAGTGGGTCCTAACTGGGATTCATTAGTCATTAGAGATGGGCCTTTGGAACTTATACCACTTCCCTTTATCTGACTTCAATCTCTGCTTCCTGGTGTGCTGTGTTGTGAAAAGCCTTCACTATTGTGTTCACACTGAGCTCTTCTAATAAGATATTTCATGCCATGATAAACGGAAATCTGAAACCATAAGCCAAAATAAATTTTCCTATTTTAAATTATTTCTGTCCGGTATTTATTGTCATTTTCATGGAAACGTAACTGATACAGTTAGGCAGCCAAGTGTCTATCATATTTCTAAAGGGCTGTAGACAAGAAATTCAGTGGTATCATTCTAGGCTAAATGCATTCAGTACAATTGCTTTTTTTTCTGCCAGATAATAAAATATGTTACAGAAATCACTGAGCAAATAAATGTGAGAACACTAGAGTCATAAAAACAGCTGAGAAATTGAGATTTGGCAGTACCAGATAAATGTATATACTATTACATGTTACTATAAAAATAGTATCATAAAGGGGTAAAAAGCAATGACTTACCAGACCAGTTAACAGCACTTGCTGATCTTACACAGGACTTGGGGTTAGCTTCCCAGCACCCTCATGACAGTTAGCTATTTGGAATCGCAGTTTCAGAGGACCTGACATCCTCTTCCTGGCTTTGAGGACATTGACATGCATGCAGTGAACAGATATACATGCAGACCAATACTCATTCACTACATATAAAAATCTTAAAAGTCTGTATCAGCAAATATTTCCCATTAACATGGTTAATGCTTTAGACTGTGTAGGACATAATGTCTCTGTCTTACCTATTGACTTTAACTTTGCTCTAGAAACACAGTGGTGCACAATATGTTAACAAATGGCCATGCACCTGTTCTTTTAAAATTTATTTACAAGAACAGATTGACTGCATTTGCCTTCTAGGCTATATTTTTCCAGCTCATGTTCATGATAAAACAAGCAAGTTGCCAAAATGTTTATAAAACAGAATGATTAAAAATGTGCATATTTGGTGTTTGTATATGCATATATAAAACATAAATGTAAAGCAGAAATTTTCTAGTTTTCTAGGATATTTGCTACTTCAATTATTTTCATTTCATTTTCAGTGATTGGTACAGTATATGCATGAGGTCATGCCTGTATAAATCATTTGAGCCCTGTTATTTTTCAGCATCTTAAGTTATTTTAAGGTGTATCCATTATTTCAATCAGGATGATAAAGAATACTTCACAGATCCAAGGTACACTCATTACAAAGTAACTTGTTAAGATGTAGATTCTAATTTAGGAAAATGGGGTTTTAGAATTTGCATTAAAAAAAAAGCATTGAGGCCAGATGGCTAATGCTATGCCACAGACCACTCTGAATCACATGGTTTTCAATGCCTGCAAACCAATGCCTTAGCCCAGAGGCTAAGACATTTCGTCTGATAGAGACCTAGGTGATATTTCCAAAGCTCTTTGGTGACTCATATTACAGAATAGCTTGAAAACCTGAATGCCAAAGCTCACAGTAAATTATCAACTTTACTTGTTGGTCCTGAGACCTATGACGTCATATAGGCGACACTAATGCAGCCCTGCAGGTTTACTCCTGTTACCAAGGCAACGGCCACCATGTACCCAGAATTCAATAGGCCCACCTAGCCCACCTGTAATTTGAATAATCATGCCTATAAGAAGGAGCAGCGTGCCCTTTCTCTCTCTCTTTCTGCTCATCGCCCCCAGCCTTCCCCTCACCCCGTTCCCCTTTGTACCCCCATCTTAAATAAACCCGCGTGGAGTTACTTGGTCTGGTCTAACTGCTTCAGCCCACACCTCCCGGCTCCACCGCAGGCGCCGCGGATCGAACCTGCCGCCTGCGGATCCCAGCTTTGCGGACCAGGCGGTTCGGGGCCGCGGTTCACTCAGGCCGCCGGCCGCCCGCGCGGGAAAAACCAACATTACTTATGATGATCTTAGTAAACTTTTTCCCCTTGCTTTTTGAAACAGAGTTTCTCTGTGTAGCCCTGACTGTCCTGGAACTCACCCTGTAAACTAGGCTGTCCTGGAACTCAGACATCAGCTTGCCTCTGCCTCCCAAGTGCTGGGATTATAGGTGTGCTACAATACAGCCTACATGATATTAGCAGGTGGCCTCTTTTGCTCATTTACTTCTCAACCATGACCATCTACTCTTATCTGTTTTAAGCCCAAATACCTGGGAGAGAAGGGTTAACAGTACAACTTTTTGCTCTTCTTTTATTCAAGAAATGCGAGGATACCATTTATCTTTCTGACAAAACAACAGCTAAGAATTTTCTATTTTAAACGTACAGTGATCTTATTAGTTGTAATACAAGAGAGACCTCCAGTGGCAAAATATACTCCACTCTCTAAAGTCTAAGTACCAGAAAGAAATCTAGGACTAGATATAAAATGACACTGGCTGTCATTGTGATTGAAGTATAATATATGAAGTACAGTGTGTTATGTACTAGAAGATTTATATACATAATCTTAACAATGAAAAGAGGTTCTTTTGGTATCTTACATAAGAGGAAAATAGAGGCAAAGACTTAAAGAAATTACGTAAGCTTATTGAAGACAAGTAGCTAAAGTGAGACTTTCATCCAGCAATCTATGGATAAAAGACTACAATAGCAAAATGTTCCTCTAACACACAGAAACAAGAATCATTCACAATGAACTGCGTTTTATAATATACAAAAATGATTGTTTCCCCTCATGTGTAGGAGAGAACAGTGTATTGACATTTGCATATGGAAGAACAAAACATAAATATGAATATGAAATACACTCAGGTTCATATAGTAGCGACATGGTTGACAGCTGCTAGAAAGTGGTTGGATCCTGAGGGCTCTGTCCTAATCCTTTGTCACTAATTCAAAATATAGCGATATTATTGGGAATTGATAAAAGGCAGGTGGTCAGGCCCAGTTGTGGGAAATATGTTACTAATGGTATGTGCTGGAAAAATTTAGCTTGTTCCTAGGTCCTTCTCTCTGCTGCCATAATGTAAGCAGATAGTTACCATGCCCTTTCACTGTGGCATTCTGCCTCACCTCAGACCAAGTTGTAAAGCCAGCTAAAAATGAAAGCCAAAACCAATTCTTTTCCTGGAAATTGTTTTGTTCATAGCCTCATAATAGTGTCATTTCTCGGGCCTCCAGTCTCTTGAAGGTTAGGTGCATCATCTCTGACTGAACACAGATCCGGCAGTTCTCTGCTGTATGTGTGTTGGGGGCCTCATGTCAGCTGGTGCATGCTGCCTGTTTGGTGGTCCAGTGTTTGAGAGATCGCGGGGATCCAAATTGAGACTGCTGGTCCTCCTACAGGGTCACCATCCTCCTCAGCTTCTTCCAGCCTTTCCCTAATTCAACAGCAGGGGTCAGCAGCTTCTGTCCATTGGTTGGGTGCAAATATCTGCATCTGACTCTTTCAGCTGCTTGTTGGGTCTTTCTGAGTGCAGTCATGATAGGTCTCTTTTTGTGAGGACTCCATAGCCTCAGTAATAGTGTCAGGTCTTGGGACCTCCCCTTGAGCTGGATCCCACTTTGGGCCTGTTGCTGGACCTTCCTTTCCTCAGGCTCCTTTCCCTTCTTTCTGCTGGCCCCCAGGGCTTCAGTCCTTTTCCCTCACCCAATACCAGATCAGGTTCCACTCTCCCCTCCAGTCACTCACTAGCGGCCAAGTCCACATTCCCTCCCTTCCTTAACACTTGTGGGACTAAGCCATCTTCACTTGGGCACTTGAATTTGTTGACTTTTTTTGAGTTCTGAGGACTGTATCTTGGGTACACTGTACTTTTTTTTTTCTTGGCATGTCCACAAATAGTGACGTAGCATGGCAGCACTCCAGGCAGCTGAAAGAGTCAGATGCAGATATTTGCACCCAACCAATGGACAGAAGTGGCTGACCCCTGTTGTTGAATTAGAGAAGGCTGAAGGGGCTGAGAAGGATGATCCTATAGGACTAGCAGTTTCAATTAAACTACCCCCCCCCCGAGATCTCTCAGACACTGGACCACCAACCAGGCAGCACACACCAGCAGATATGAAGCCCTGCAACACACATACAGTAGAGGACTTCTAGGTCTGTGTTCATTCAGAGATGATGCACCTAACCTTCAAGAGACTGGAGGCTCCAAGGAGTTTAGAGGTCAGGTGGGGTGGGGAGTGGGAACATCCATGTGGAGACAGGGGAGTGGGGAGAAGATATGGGATATGGAAGAGTTAGAGGGTGGCTGGGGGAGGGGAGGAATAAAATATGGAGTGTATAAATTAAATTAATTAATTAATTAATTAAAAAAGAAAAGAAATTGTTTTGTTCAGTATTTGGTCACAGAATTGAAAATTCTAAATAGAGGTTCTTAATCAGCTAATGAAAGATAGTAAGGAGAATAAGTTAGACTGGGGGTGCCAAAGGAGAAAGAACACTTTATGGAAACTTGATTAATATGACTGGAGGGATGGCTCAGCAGTTAAGGGCATTAACTGCTCTTTTAATGGACTCAAGTTTAATCCCCAACATTACGAGAGGTTACAATACCCAGAATTCCAGTTTCAGAGTATCCTATACCTTCTTGCTTTCTTGGGTACCACATGTACATGGTACAAAGATATATGTAGCCAAAGTACCCATACACATAAAGTAAAGACTGATAACAAAAATTGTTGAAACAGCCAAGATGTCTATCAATAGGTGAATGGATAGTGAAAATATGATATATATAAATATAGTATTCAGCTACAAAGGAAAAATGAAATCATGAAATTTGCAGGAAAATAAATGGACCTGGAAAATACAATATTAAGCAAGACGAGTCATACTCAAAAAAAGGAAAAAAGATATACATATTTTATCTAATATGCAAATGGTAGCCTTATAATGTATATATGTATGCATATAAATAAGTCTAAGTGTGGGTAAAGCAATAAACAAAACACACACACACAGAGAATGAAGAAATGATGAAAGAGTTGGGCAAAAGGATGCATAGAACATGAAAGAAAAAGGGAGACAGGTGAGGGCTGCAAGAGAAGAAGGGGTATCAGAGGAAGTGTGGGGATGCAAATCAATTAAACATGCATTGTTCAAAACTGTCATTTGCTCGAAACTATCATAATGATATTTAACACTTTATATACTAATGTGAAAAACAGGCCAAGGATCTGGGAAAAGGACTTGCAGGAAGGGAACAGGTAGGGATATAAGACAGTGACAATGACAGGGACATAAAAGAGTGAGGGTGATGATAAGTTACTTTATATATGCCTAAAATTGTCAAAGAATAAATTTAATAAAGTAATTTTAAAAGAATCATCACATTTACTGTGTTAGTCACTTCCCTATTGGTGTGCTAAGATACCATAACCAAGGAAACTTATAGAAGAAAGTTTATTGGGGGCTTACAGTTTCGAAGGGTGAGTCCATGACTGTAATAGCATGGCATCAGGCAAGCAGGCAGAGCTCTGGTACAGGAGCTTAGAGCTTATATCCTGATCCACAAGTATGAGGGGTGTGTGTGTGTGTGTGTGTGTGTGTGTGTGTGTGTGTGTGTCCTCTTGCCCCAGCCTTGAGTTGGCAAAACCCCAGATGGTTTTTACACCTTGCTGGAGCCAGCTTCTGGCCTCACTGCATTTGCATTTCCCTGCCAGAGCCTTGAGGAGATGACTGCCTACTGAGCTTACTTTGCAAAAGAATCCAGCAGGAACAAAGCAACAAAGCCTGCCCTTTGTATGTCAGCCCCACTTCAAGGTGAACTCAGTTCCCTGAGGCCTCAGGTGGCCAGGGATGGTATGTGCTCTTGAAACTGCAAAGCATATATCCAATGACACACTTGCTCCAACAAGGCCATACTTCCTAATTCTTCCCAAACAGTTCTACCAACTGTGAAATCAAGCATTCAAATATATTAGACCATGGAGGCCATTTTCCTGACCTCTTAGGAGTTAAGGTGGAACATAGGGTTTTAAATTAGACATTTGAGAAACACTATGGATGGTACTGATGTCATGTATGTAGATAAGCTCGCCAGAAATTAAACAGAATATGGCAAGTAGCCTATACATAAGTATAAGCAGGGTAGCTGCACATCTAGAAGAGCTGCTGTTCCCATGTTGAAACAAGTAAAATATAAATTCTTCTCTACACACCTAAGATTATACTAAAATCTTAATCAGGTAGACACACTGAGAATGACTACCAGAGCAAATTCTAGAATAAGGTAATGATTAAGGTAAGAAGAACATCTTTTTTGGGTGCCTCCTCTAAATGAGCAGTTGCTTGGCTGTACTTGCCATGTTCTGTTTTCTTTCTGGTGAGCATCCTATATATGATGCTGTATCTCAAATGTCTATTTAAAAACCTGACAATCCACCTGGGCTCCTATAGAAAGAGAGTGCATGCTCATTGTCTCCAACTCCACCATGACATTCCTATCTTTATGTGTAATAGGAATACAAAATTTTATAAAACATATTTTATTCACTCTTTTAGCCTAGGTGTGCCCCTTGCAAGCATCTTCAAGTTAACAATAGCATCATCATCAATAGTTAAACTGCAAAGTCTATAATTGTACCATTTCCCATTCATTACCACCAATTTGTGGACAAACCATGTTTACTGGTCCCATCCAGAATATGCCTATTTTTCTACAAATTCTCAGTTAGCACAGTAGTTTAAGCAATACTACTTTTCACCTGGACTGGTCCCAATGACTGATGGCTATTAACATGACTGGATAAGGAAAAGGCTACAAATTAGGTAATGTACAGTTCTGGATGTATCTCTGAGAATGACTCCAAAGGTGATTAGCAGGAAAGTAAGCATCCAAGGTGAGAATGAGGTCATTTAAATATGCGAAGTACAATCTATTAGCAAGGACAAACATGTAAATGCCCATACATACATAATGAATTTTAATTAAAAAGACAAAAGAGGAAGCTAACAAGTCTGTACAAACTTTACTTTCTTAAAATGTTTATTGTCTTGCTGTAGTGATGGCCTACATGTATCAGATACCAGATTCGTTACCCCCTGCATTCCTATTTATATGTGCAGAGTAGTTATGGAAGCTTAACTGATCCTCCTTTATAGGTTTCTGGCTTCTTGGACTGAGTTACCAAGGCTGATCAGACTGTACACAGACATTGTAGCAAAATCCAGCCTTTAAAAATAAATTTATAATTTATTTTATATTTTAATAAATCCCCTCTCATAATTATGTAACTGTAACTGATCTATACTTTAATTCTCCCCATCCTATACATTATTTAAAGCAGCCAGTTTACTGACTTAACATTTACTTGGAATTTATGTTTTTATATTTAATGGCTTAAATATGACCTTTATGCCTAACCTCATGATTTTTTCAGTCCTTCTGAGGAGATAAGATTTTTATGTTTCTGGGGGCAGGGGTCAGTGTGATGATATAAATATCATCAAATCAATGATATAAATATTGTATTTTATAAGAAACAATAACAGAAGCATTATGAAGGCAATATGTATGCCCTATTGATGACCATAATAAATTCACCCTTTATTTTTGGAGAAATCAGGCTAAGTCTCAAACCTATTATTACCATGGCCTAATGTGACCTGGTCACATTCTTGTTCTGGCCACATACAATTTCATGGCTTCTTTCTTGCTACCTAGAATTGAGAAACATTAATTTTATTAAACTAAAAGTATTTAGGGAAAGTTAAAAAATCATTTTAGTTTTGGTGGGTACCAGAGATTGAACTAAGGGACTCACATGGCAGGTGAACATTTGAAGACTAAGGTTCTTTTTTAAAAGTCTTTGTTCCATTTCATTTGCTCTATTTTAAGTCCATAGACAATCTCTCAGTTATACATGTACTAGGCCCAGACAACAAGGCCCCAGTTCAACTATCCAATCACAACGTACCCCACTACAACCCTAATCAATGCTCACAGGGCTTATAAGGTTAACCAGGGACCACAGAATACCTCCTTCCCTACCAATCCTTTAAAGATCCAGATCATAAGAGGATGAAGGAGCAAATATTTGGAACTCTTAGATACTAAAGGAATCTGACCTCATTCATTAAAGGTGAAAATTTTGCATAAATAATTCAAGCGAACACTTTTAATTTTGCTGAGAACAAAAGAACTTTATAGAAAACAGTTGAAACTGAAAAACTAGTGAACTTGCTCTAAGGGCAACATGGGTCTGTCTGGTGATCCAGGAACCATCACCAGTCAATTCTTTGAGCTGCTGTCATCTAGGCAAAGCATACTGAAAAGGTATTTAATAACGTCATCTTTCCCAGCCTCTACCTGGTGCAGGTTGGACAGAAAGACAAACATCTTCTGATTGTCCTTCAAATGAGACTTCAGACACTGGTGCTTCAGGAAGCTGCAAAGATGAGCATCTCCTTTGCTAAAAGCCAGCAGATACAAGTCCTGGAAACTTTCATTGACAGTCATCTCCAGGTGGAAGGCACATTCCCTGGATGCGAGGCCATCAACCCATTCATCATTGTCTAGCTTTTCGATGTCACTGTTCAACCTCCTCGCTCATTTTGAAGCGTCAGTAATATCTCAGTAACTGTTGGCCATTTATGAGACTTACTCAGGAACAAGTGGGTGAAGTGCTTCTTATTCAAACCTCTACGGTCACAGAAGGCAGCCATGGACAGGTAGATGTAGGCGACATAGAGCTGGAACTGGATGTGGTTGTTTAAGGCAGCCTCGCAGTGCAGTCAGGATGGTAGTTCTGTTGCACTTGAGAGGATAAAGCAGCAGTCAAGGTGGCTGGCAAGAGCAGCAGCGGGTAGGCGATGCTCACACTGGAAGTGCGGAGAGGGCAGTGGCGGTGTTGGCGCAGATGTTGCCTGCATGGAAATCCCATTTTGGATGGATGTTGGGATAACCTGAGAATGAGGGCTCCTGGCTTGTCTGAATCAAGTCTGAGGTAGCACCAGAAGGAAGTAATGGCAGTGGTTGCGAGAAGGGGAGGCAACACCAGAAGGAAGTACTGGTAGCAAGGGGGACAGGAGGGGCTGGGATTGAGAGGGGGAGACAACACCAGAAGGAAGTAATAGTGGCAGGAGGGAAGATAAGGGGGTTGGGATTGGAGAAAGGGTCAGAGATCTAACAGCTGCAAAAGGGGTCAACTGTCCATGTTGAGGCGGAAGGGTCAGAGATTAGGGCGTGAGTTCTACTTTCTGTAACAATAAGGATATAGTATTATAAAAGTTATTAGGGCCATAGAGATGATTCAGGTGATGACTGTGACAGAGAGTCTTGAGTTCAACTACCAGGACACAGATGAAAGGAAGAAATTGTTTTCTGACTTCTATCAGAGAAGTGGGCCATAGTACACAAATACTCTAGCTTAAGTGAATCAATGCACACAAAAGTGTTACTTATTAAAAGTTATTTATAAAGAAAGTACAATGGTGTTTAGTAAATTATCTGGATACCTCCCCACTTTCCTTTTTATTTATTAATTTCATGGATATGCATATTTTGCCTATATGTATTTTTGTGCATCACATGTATACAATACACACAGAACCCATCAGATCTCCACGAACAAGTCTTAGGGATTGGATATGAACCACTCTGTTGGGTGCTGGGAATCAATCTAGGTCCAAAGACAAACTTCAAAACATTTCTTAAATTTAGATTTATACAATGTATTATAAGTATTTATATAATATGTCTAAATGTGTACACATTCTTTTCTATTACTTTTAGTGTGTCTGGTTTTATGTGGAGGTCCTTGATCCACTTGGAGTTGAGCTTAGTACAAGGAGTATGGATCAATTCTCATTCTTCTGCATGTTGACCTCCAGTTGAGCCAGCACCATTTGTTGAAAAGGCTATCTTTTTTCCACTGGATGTTTTCAGCTCCTTTGTTGAAAATCAATTGTCCATAGATGTGTGGGTCTTCAATCCTATTCCATTGATCCACCTCCCTGTCACTGTACCAATACCATGCAGTTTTTAACACTACTGCTCTGTAGTATTGCTTGAGGTCCGTGATATTGATTCCCCCAGAAGTTCTTTTGCTGTTCATGATAGTTTTAGCTATCCTGGGTTTTCTGTTATTCCAGATGAATTTGAGAATTGTTCTTTCTAACTCTATGAAGAACTGAGTTGGGATTTTGATGGGGATTGCATTGCATCTGTATATTGCTTTTGGTAAGATTGACATTTTAACTATATTAATCCTGCCAACCCACAAGCATGGAAGATTTTTCCATTTTCTGATGTCTTCTTCTATTTCTCTCTTCAGAGACCTGAAGTTTTTGTCATATAAATCTTTCACATGTTTGGTTAGAGTCACTCCAAGATACTTTATATTGTTTGTGGCTATTGTGAAGGGTGTCATTTCCCTAATTTCTTTCTCGGCCTGCTTATCCTTTGCATATAGGAAGGCTACTGATTTGCTTGAGTTGATTTTATAACCAGCCACTTTACTGAAGTTGTTTATCAGTTGCAGGAGTTCTCTGGTGGAGTTTTTTGGGTCACTTAAGTATACTATCATATCATCTGTGAATAGTGATAGTTTGACTTTTTCCTTTCTGATTTGTATCCCTTTGACTTCCCTATGTTGTCGAATTTCTCTAGCTAGTATCTCAAGTACTATATTGAAGAGATATGGTGAGATGGGGCAGCCTTGTCTAGTCCCTGATTTTAGTGGGATTGCTTCAAGTTTTTCTCCATTTACCTTGATGTTGGCTACTGGTCTGTTGTAAATTGATTTTACTATGTTTAGATATGGGCCTTGATTTCCTGCTCTTTCCAAGACTTTTAGCATGAAAGGATGCTGAATTTTGTCAAATGCTTTTTCAGCATCCAATGAGATGACCATGTGTTTTTTTTCTTTGAGTTTGTTTATATAGTGGATTACTTTGATGGATTTCCGTATATTGAACCATCCCTGCATCCCTGGGATAAAACCAACTTGATCATGGTGAATGATCGTTTTGATGTGTTCTTGGATTTGGTTGGCAAGTATTTTATTTAGTATTTTTCCATTGATATTCATTAGGTAAATTGGCCTGTAGTTCTCTTTCTTAGTTGAATCTTTGTGTGGTTTTGGTATTAGGGTAATTGTGGCTTCATAGAATGAGTTGGGTAGTGTTCCTTCTGTTTCGATTTTGTGGAATAATTTGAAGAGTATTGGTATTAGGACTTCTTTGAAGGTCTGATAGAATTCTGCACTAAAACCATCTGGTCCTGTGCTTTTTTTTGGTTGGAAGCCTTTCTATGACACCTTCTATTTCATTGGGGGTTATGGGTCTGTTTAGACGATCTATTTGATCCTGGTTTAATTTTGGTATTTGGTAACTGTCTAGGAAATTGTCCATTTCCTCCAGATTCTCCAGTTGTGTTGAGTATAGGCTTTTGTAGTAGGAACTGATGATTTTTTGAATTTCCTCAGTTTCTGTTGTTATATCTCCCTTTTCATTTCTAATTTTGTTAATTTGAATACTGTCTCTGTGCCCTTTGTTAAGTCTGGCTAAGGGTTTATCTATCTTGTTGATTTTCTCAAAGAACCAGCTCCTGGTTTTGTTGATTCTTTGTAATGTTCTCTTTGTTTCAACTTGATTGATTTCAGCCCTGAGTATGATGATTTCCTGTCTTCTACTCCTCCTGGGTGAAATTGCTTCTTTTTGTTCCAGACCTTTCAAGTGCACCATTAAGTTGCTAGTATATGCTCTCTCCTGTTTCTTTTTGGAGACACACAGGGCTATGAGTTTTCCTCTTAGCACTGCTTTCATTGTGTCCCATAGATTTGGGTATGTTGTGCCTTCATTTTCATTAAATTCTAAAAAACTTTAATTTCTTTATTTCTTCCTGGACTAAGGTATCATTGAGTAGAATATTGTTCAGCCTCCATGTGTATGAGGATTTTCTGTTGTTTTTTTTGCTATTGAAGAACACTCTTACTCCATGGTGATCTGATAGGAGGCATGGGATTAGTTCGATCTTTTTATATTTGTTGAGGTCTGTCTTGTAACCAATTATATGGTCAATTTTGGAGAAGGTACCATGAGGTGCTGAGAAAAAGGTATAGTCTCTTGCTTTAGGATGAAATGTTCTATATATATCTGTTAAATCCAATTGGTCCAAAGTTGCGATGAGTTTCTCAGTGTCCCTGTTTAGTTTCTGTTTTCCTGATTGGTCCACTGAGGATAGTGGAGAATTGAGGTCCCCCACAATCATTGTGTTAGGTGCAATGTGTGCTTTGAGCTTAAGTAAAGTTTCTTTTACGAATGAGGGTACCCTTACATTTGGAGCGTAGATGTTTACAATTGTGAGTTCTTCTTGGTGGATTCTCCCTTTGACTAGCAAGAAGTGACCTTCTGTGTCTCTTTTGATGACTTTAGGTTCATAGTCAATTTTATCTGATATTAGAATGGCTATTCCAGCTCGCTTCCTGCGACCATTTGCTTGCAAAATTGTCTTCCAGCCTTTTACTCTAAGGTAGTGTTTGTCTTTGACTCTGAGGTGTGTTTCCTGTAAGCAGCAAAATGTAGGGTCCTGTTTCCATATCCAGTCTGTTAGTCTATGTCTTTTTATTGGGGAATTGAGTCCATTGATGTTAAGAGATAGTAAGGAATAGTGATTATTACTTCCTGACATTTTTGATGTTATTTTTGTTTTTGAGTAGTTATCTTAAAAATATGGAACGCTTCACGAATTTGCGTGTCATCCTTGCACAGGTGGAAGCTAATCTTCTCTGTATTGTTCCAATTTTAGTATATGTGCTGCCGAAGTGAGCACCATACCTTGTTTTTGAATGTGTCATCTAACATAGTATATTGTTTTTCAAGGAGTAGAATAGTAACTAAAAGCCACAAGTTTCTTCAATTCCAGAAAAAAAAAAAAAAACCAAACACTAGTATTATTATTAGCATTCACAATACTGGTTTAAAGATGGAAAAATATTAACTTTGTCTATCCCAAGCGGTATTCAAAAAAGCATTGTAAAGAAATAAAATAAAAGTAAAAACAAGATAATAATAATAATATTAACATGTTACTGATCATTGTAGTGGTTTGACTTGGGAATGTCTCCCATAGGTTCATTTGGTGGCACATGTTTTGGGAGCCGGTATAGCCTTGCTGGAGGAGGCATGCCACTGAATCAGATTTTGAGAGTCTACATATTTTATGTTTTGGGTTATAATCCAATACTATACTATCTATCCTCTTGCTCCAAGTACTCAACTTCAGTCACTGGGGCTCCTTAAAGCTAACTGTCTAGTCCATTTATCATGTTTCTATCCTTTGTTTTAGTTTCACTTTTTTTCTTTTGACATGTCCTTTTCTAATACTACAGTAAGTGCTAGTCCTATAATCAATCATTTATTCAAGGAATTCTGATTTCTTTTCCAGGCTGGGAATATATAGTAGCTCAATATACAACAGCTGTCTACCGTTCATTCAATTCTCAGCTCCATAGAGAGACACAAAAACAATATAGAACTAAGCGTCGGATAGGATTGTACCAGTTTGATAAGTACATAAAGTATTTCCAGATCCTTTAAAGTTTGAGATCAACTGTCCTAAAGTCAAGCAAAGTAAGCCTTCCATTATTTGTAGAAAAAGATGTTCTGAAACAATCACAAGAATTTTCTTCATATTATTTCAATATTAAAAAATTCCAGCACACAGAGATTCTTTACACCCTAAAAATCCAGGGAGAGACTGGAGAGAAGGCTCATTGGGTAAATGCATTAGCAGAGCCTGTAAACCAAGCTTGAACCTTGGTCCTAGATTCTACCTACATAAAAAGCCATTTGTGATGGCACACATCTGTAATCCTAGCATTCCTACTGTAATAATGGAAGATGGAAGAGGAGGATGGCTGTATAGTGACAGCAGAAAAACGAAGTGAATAAAGGTGAGAACTCACTCCTCCAAATGTATCTTATCTCTACATACACACACACACACACACACAGAGAGAGAGAGAGAGAGAGAGAGAGAGAGAGAGAGAGAGAGACAGAGACAGAGACAGAGACAGAGACAGAGACAGAGAGACAGAGAGAGACAGAGAGAGAGAGAAAAGGGGGGAGTTATTAGGCAGAAATGAATCCTAAATAAAATAGTTATAATTCAGCAGCTGAAACTTGAATAAAATATTTTTATTTTAGGATTTGTCTGTTACAGGTACCACAGAGCACATAACCACACACCTAAAACTGTTTGTATAATTAAAATCTATAAAGGTGAAAAGTTTAATTCAAAATACTACAGTCAGTAGGTGGCAGAGTTGAGACATCAAATCAGATCTATCTCATTCTCTGACGTATCAGAATAACATTCAGAAACTTTTTCTACTTCTATCTTGTTGAAATATAAAGAACAAAAATTCTATGTATTTAAGATGAAATAGAATATGGCTTAGTAGAGCACTTGCTAGTGTGAAGCCACTAAACTTAACCCTTGGTACCATGCATAAACATAATGTTGTGAATTTCAGGCTGGAATGTAGGTCAGTGGTAAAATGTTGACCTAGCATTAAAGTCTCTAGATTAGGCCCACATTTCCCCTCCCCAAAACAAGATGTACTAAATATTTACATGAATTTTCATGTCTAGTCAGTTGCTTCTATCAGCCCTCAATTTTTTATATATCCTATGTATGTTACATAGTAGTTATTTAGCAGGTAACATCCACATAAATCTGAACTTTGTTTCCTGAGGCCCTTCCTTCGAAAGTTCCCAGTAGGTGGGAACTAACCTTTCAATACATGAGCCTGTAGAGTTACTTAGGAATCAAACCATAATAAAACGTTTTGCTATAAAGAGGCAACGACTACATGGGTGAAGTTACTACTTACCATGGCAAGAGCCAATTATTTGGGAGAGAGCGCAAACTGAAAAAAGAATCCCAATAAAAATACTGATAAAATACTTTCCTTATGCTAGGCGATTTAATACCAAAATTCACATGACATTGTCTCTTTGGTAGGTAAGAAATTTTATAAACTATTGTAGAATACCATAACAATGTAGAACTACTTCTAATTTATATTAGAACATAAAACAAATCTTCTGAAAGCAGAAAGGATAAAATGGACCAGAAAAGTCTAGAAATAGATGAAGTGCATATGGAAACCAAGTATCTAATAAAGGATAACTAAGTGACTGTTAAGTGTCTGTTAAGTGGTGTTTGAACTACATAGCCATACAAAGAAAACTATACCCGTAATTCAGTACATATATGACACTAAACTATTACTTGTAAAACCAGTAAAGCTTATGAAGACCATAGCTTGTAAATTATAAACAGATTTTGCTTTTGCTTTGAGCATGAAAATCTAGCAATTTCTTCGAGGTCCTGTCTCTCACCTTGAGTGCCTTCTTTACCAAACAAAACATCAAACCCACCTTTAAAATGTGTATGTTCCTGTGGCATAATGAATGCCCCTATAGCATATGACATACCACCTATTTAGCATATAGTATTATTTTCTTGGTGCACAGGCAAGGATCTTTACACAACAGCTACCTCTGTTGTTTTAATTTATAACTGTAGAGAAGACCTAGAAAATTTACATCCTTGCTTCTGCTTCTACAACTCTGTTATCTTTGACTAGCCTGCAGTCAAAGTAAAGTGAAGTAAATCAATTTTGTGGAAAGTGAAAGAGGGGACCAAAATTATAGAGAACTAAAACAAATGTTTTTTGTTTGTTTGTTTTTGTTGTTGTTCTATAGTTGGAACCTGGGGTCTCAAGCATACAAGGGAGGCATCCTACCACTGATGGGTGCTATATACCCCCAGCCCAGGACATATAAAACATCAAAACAGTAACTGTTCCCTAAACCTTCCTTCATCCTCTTTCTCTGATTAAGTATTGAGAGGTAAAGATTCCACCTACTTTATAGATAAAAGCCTTGTGTGAACTGGATGCCTCACCACCATAACTGCTAGCTAAGCAGGGCACTGTGGAAACATGACCCTCAAAGATAGACCAATACAAAGGGAAGTAAGTATAGTTTTCTCCTATATACGGTATTAGCTGTTACATGGAGACTTCTTCGGCAAATTAATTTTTAGCTAGAAGCAATTCATGTTCTTTGGGAATGTAGGTTTCAGAATATATCAAATGGTAAGTAATTCTGTGAACATGTATTAAGTTGTCAGTATACTTACAGTTTTTTCATGATTTTCAAAAGCCTCTCTGGCTTCTTCGTATGTGCAGACTTCTTCTCTGCATTCACGCTCAATGTTGCCCTGTCTTATTTCTTCAAAAAGTCCATTGGCTCTTGGGTAGCGTTTCAGTACTGAGTTGGCTTTTTCTCCCGTGAGGAAAACTAAAAAGAGATATAATAATAAACATAAAAAACAATAAGAAACTAATGTGGGAAGTTGATATGCAAGAAGAAAACTGCCAAATGCTCCCCAGAAATCACAAGCAACCTTCTAAACATCTTTCAGTAACTTAGGAGTGAATTAATGTTTAACTTCAAACCAAACCATTTGATAGCTTCCTCATAATGGGAATATCTCCCTTTAGACAACATGGGCAGGAACAGTAACATAATTAACCATGTTATATTCAGACTTTAGCACATTCCTGATGACCAATGGATGTTTAAAAATAGCAATAATGATATCACTACTTATATTCATTACTGTAAATGGATACCCAAACACATTCTGCAACCAAACCAAAAGCCAGTCCACCTAAAAATAAATACAAATCCAATCGACCTAATAATATAAAACTAGAGAACCATAACTTAAAGACTCAACATAGTGAAGGTTTCATTATTTTTCTAACTAGCAAAATTAAGGGCATATTCCAAAGAACTTTCTAAAATCAATGAGATATGAAAGATAAATTTATCGACATCTTAGTCCAAGAAAACAGTAATAATAATTTTGAGCTAAATAAGCAAATTAAATATAGTGAAGCTGTACTTAAAGGAATTCAATCTCATTTCATTGTCCTTAAGGAAAAGAAAACAAAAGAAACTTCGCATGAATTATATCTTAGAAACATTCAATGTGGACTTGTGAAATCCAGTAGAATAAATGAATCACAGTAAGTTCAATACCACTTTGGGCTACACAGTGAGGCCAGATCTTAGAAGACAAACAAATAGTTGGTTGGGAATATAGATCAATGGTAGTACACTTGCCTAGTGTGTCTACAGCCCTGGGTTCAATTCCCAACACTGCAATTAATTAATTAATTAATTAACTAACTAATTAATTAATTAAAATTTAAAAAGCAGACACTGATTAGACCATAGTTATGTTGACCCTTTATGGGGGAGGGATGCATTTACTTTTATATAAAAGAACATTTAGGTTCCACTTTTTTTTTTCCTAAAATGTTTCATTTGCCTGGTGTGTAAATACCAAGCAACCATAATTTAATCTGTTAATATAGAAAGATTAGAAAATTTCCATTTTACAGACGTCTAACCTGGAAAAAACTCATTACAGCAGTTCGAAAGATAGTTCAGGGGTTAACAACACTTGCTATTTATGCAGAGAACTTAAGTTCAGTCCTAGAACCCATGTGATAGCCCACAAATATCTGGAAGTTTAGCCCCAGGGCCTTCAAACACCCCTTGGTCTCTGGAAAATTGCACACATAGACACAGATGCAGAAACAGACACACACAGACATAGACCCATGTGCGCACATGTACACACACACACACACACACACACACGCACGCACACACAGACTTGCAAAATAAATCTAAGAGTGAGCTGGACACATGCTGGCGAGGATGTGGAGAAAGAGGAACACTCCTCCACTGCTGGTAGGATTGCAAGCTGGTACAACCACTCTGGAAATCAATCTGGAGATTCCTCAGAAAACTAGGCATGATACTACCTGAGGACCCAGGTATATCACTCCTGGGCATATACACAAAAGATACTCCAACATGTAATAAGGACACATGCTCCACTATGTTCATAGCAGCCATATTTATAATAGCCAGAAGCTGAAAAGAACCTAGATGTCCCTCAACAGAGGAATGGATACAGAAAATGTGGTACATTTACACATTGGAGTACTACTTGGCTATTAAAAAGAATGAATTAATGGAATTCACAGGCAAATGGAACTAGAAAATATCATCCTGAGTGAGGTGACTCAACCACAGAAGAACACACATGGTATGTACTCACTAATAAGTGAATATTAGCCCCAAAGTTCAGAATACCCACAATACAACTCACAGACCATGTGAAGCTCAAGAAGAAGGAAGACCAAAGTATGGATGCTTCAGTCCTACTTAGATGGGGGAACAAAATAATCATGGGAGATAGAAGGAGGGATGAGCCTAGGAGGGAGAAGAAGAGAGAGGGGGAAAAGGGTGGCAGGATCAGGTATGGGAAGAGATGGGGAGAAGTTCAGAGTGGCAGGAAATTGAATGGAAGTGTGTAGCAGTGGGGGATCGGCAGCTGGGGGTAGCCACTAGAAAGTCCCAGATGCCAGGAAAGAGCCTCCCAGGACCCAACAGGGATGAATGACCCAACAAAGGGGAGAGAGAACCTGTAGAGACCATATCCAGATGTTAGGCATGGCCTCCAGTTGTGGGATGGGCCCAACCATCTATCTCAAATATATTAAAACAGAATTGTTCCTGTCTAAAGGAAATGCAGGGGAAAAGAGTGGAACATAGACTGAAGGAAAAGGCCATTCAGAGGCTCTCCCACCTAGGGATCTGCACCTACCATCTACAGACAAGAAACTCAAACACCAAACACTATGCTGATGCCAAGAAGTGCTTGCTGAGAGGAGCCTGATACAGCTGTCTCCTGAAGCTCTGACAGTGCCTGACAAATATAGATGCAGATTCTCCCAGACAACAATGTGACTGAGCACACATGGAGGAGTTAGGAGGTCAGTTCAGAAGTAGCTGAAGGGGATTGCAACCCCATAGGAAGAACAACAATATTAACCTACCAGACACCCCCTCCCAGAGCTCCCAGGGACTAAACCACCAACCAAAGAGTACACATGGAGGGACCCATGGCTCCCGCCGCATATGCAGCAGAGGATGGCATTGTTGGACATTAATGGAAGGGGAGAACCTTGGTCCTGTGGAGACTCAATGTCCCAATGTAGGGGAATGCTAGGGTGATGGGTGGGAGAGCTGCCTCACAGAAGCATGGGGGAGGTGGGATGGGATAGGGGGTTTGCAGAGGAGAAACTGGAAAGAGGATAACATTTGAAATGTAAATAAATAAAATAATGAATTAAAAAAAGAAAATGAAAAAGAGTAGGCTAGAGAGATGTCTCAGTGGTTAAGTATATTTGTTGCTCTTACAGATAACCAAGGTTGTATTCCAAGAATCCACATGGTAGTTAACAATTATCTTTAAATTCAGTTGCAAGTGATCAAATGTCTTTTCATATATATATATCATTGTTTTAAATTGCATTAGTGTCTCAGTGGTTAAGAGTGCTTGCTATTTTTTGAGAAGACACAAATTCTGCTCCCTCTTTTGGCCTCCAGGGTGTCTGTATGCATGTTCACAAACACATACATAGATAAACACACACACACATACACACAAATACATCTTTTTTAATCCTTATTGGATTTTTATTTTCTTTTTGCATTAGGTTTTTAAAATCTGGATTATATTTCACATATATGATTCACTTCAGTACAGATGTTAAATTTGAATTGAGAAAACTTGATCTGTATTTGAATTTTATAAAATGTAATCTTCAAAGTAGTCATATAGCAAGACTGAAATTTTTCCAAAAACTGAACCAATTTATAAAATTATCTTCAACATGTACAGTCACATTGACAAAATGGGTGCATCATTTTCAAGATAATTGATTTCCTTTGAAGCAAACATGGCAGTTTTAAAACTGCATTACTTCAAGTTAAACAGTCTTCCTTCCTGGTCACAATACATCTTTAAAATTTATATTTGTAATGAATTCCCAAGCAATCCTAGTATTACCACAGTTTGTGAATCACTACCCTTATATCAATTCCTCAGAAGACGAGTTCCAAATATTTATGAAAATCCTGGATTAGTAGATTTAAACATATTTAACTGTTATTTAACTGATTATTATGGTCTTTAAAATCTATTTAATATATATTTTATAATTCTCTTTAAAATAAGTATTCTGATATTGTTTTGACTACAGTATTCCTTCTTAAGACTCATTTCACTAAATTGTAACATGTCAGCCACTGATCATATTTATATCCTCTAAAATAACATAGTGGTCTCCTTCAATTAATAGAAGATGCCAATTTTTACCAAGACTTCTCTTTTCCAACACGAAGGTTTCTTTTTCATTTTTTACTTCTTCATCTGTTTATCATTTAAGTGGATATGATTTTCTGGACCAACCTTCCCTCATAAAGAAGCTAACTCCTAAATGTAGAAATCAAAATAGCTGGAAAGGTGATATATCAGGACACATATCTTCTAGTGGGCATTCCACAGAGACATCTCTTATGTATTTCTTCTACCAAGAAGCAAGGTAAAATAATACTAAGAACTCTAGATGCTGGCAAATAAACTTTATCTCCTTGCCAAATGCAGTTAATTAGACATTACACGAAGTAAAAACTTGAGCAATAGTAAAAAATAGTACGATAGGGAAATTTTATCAGGAAACAAGTAATGAGAACAAAACATTTGGCAGTCTTTTAAAAAGACCATATGAAGTTCAAGAAGAAGAAAAGCCAAAGTGTGGGTGCTTCAGTCCTTCTTAGAAAGGGGATCAAAATACTCATGGTAGCAAATATGGAGACAAAGTATGGATCAGAGACTGAAGGAAAATCCAGAGACTGTCCCACCTGGGGATCCATGCCATAAACAGCCACCAACCCCAGACAATGATGTGGAAGTCAAGAAGTACTTGCTTACATGAGCCCGATATAGCTCTCTCCTGAGAGTTACTGCCAATGTCTGACATACATAGAGGCAGATGCTCACAGCCAACCATTGGACTGAATGTGGGGTCCCCATAGGAGGAGTTAGAGAAAGGACTGAAGGAGCAGAAGGAGTTTGCAATCCTATAGGAAGAACAACAATATCAACCAACCAGACACACCCCACTCCCCCAGAGCTCCCAGGGACTAAGCCACTGACCAAGGAGTAAAAGGAGTACACATGGCTCCAGCTGCATATGAAGCAGTGGAATGCCTTGTAAGGCATCAATGGGAGGAGAGGCCCTTGGTCCTGTGAAGGTTTGATAGATGCCCCAGTGTAGGGGGAATCGAGGAAGGGGAGGCAAGAGTGGGTGGTGGATTTTTGAACAACCTCATAGAAGCAGGAGGAGGGGGTAGGACAGGAGGTTTCCCATAAGGGGGAAACTGGGAGAAGGGATAACATTTGAAATGTAAATAAAGAAAATATCCAATTAAAAAAAAGTGGATTGGAAGGTAAGAGATAACTCAGTGGTTAAGAGCACTGGCTGTTCTTCCAGAGGTCCTGAGGTTAATTCCTAGCAACCACATCTTAGTTCACAACCATCTGTAGTGGGATCTAATAGCCTCTTCTGGTGTGTCTCAAGAGAGTGACAGTGTACTCATATACGTTAAATTAAATAAATAAATCCTAAAATAGAAAGAAAAAAATCAAGATTTTTTTAAAAAGCAGTTTGGAAACCTAATCAACTGTACATTAGCATAAAAATATTAGAGGCCTGTGTGACACTTCATTGGGTGCTTGGCACCAAGTCTATTAAACTGATTTTGATCCCTGGAATCCACACTAGAATGCAAGAACCTTTACATCCATACGTCATGGACCATATGATATGGCCCATGCATGCATACACATGCATGCATACACACACACAACAATTTTAGTTTTTTTCAAGAGTAAAATATGGCAGCTATGATCTATAAGATGAAGACACTATATTTCTTTTTCATAGTACTTTTCTTTATTGAAAATGTTTTCATATAATATATTCTAATCATAGGTTTTCCTCCATTGATGACTTGCAGATCCCCCCATTCATCCAATTCCATGTCTTCTTTCCCTCTCTCTCTTTAGAAAACAAATAGGCAAACATACTTAAAACAACAAAGAAAAAGCATAAGAAACACACATACCAGCAAAGCCCATAAAAATCACAAAATTGGAAACTATAATATACAAGCAAAATACCAGTAAGACAATAAATCCTCAAAAAAAAAAAAAAGCAAGGAGAAAAAAAAAGTCTACAAAAATTCCATCAAATTCATTTGTGTTGGACATCTTACTGCTGGGCATGGGGCCTATATTTAGGAGTAGTTAATATTCCAGTGAGGCCTCATTTCATATTTTTTCCTTTGCAAGTGATGTCAATTGTAATTATCTTCTTGGTTAGGGATGTCCACTTCCTCCTTTCAGTGCCTGGACTCTATCTGGCTTGAACCAGTACAAGCCAAACACTGTACAGTATTCAGTCTGCAAGGCTTGCTTTGGGACCTTTTCTAAGTACATGGAGTTGCATTAGGAATTCAAAATTCAAACGTAGTGGTTAAGGGCATTGCAGGATGTTAATGCTTTCCATATGTAAGGCTGTGTGCTCAATCTTTAGTTTAAAAAAATAAACCAAACCAAAGCAGTGATATTTGAAACTTGAGCTGATTATGTCTTTTTGCCTTTCTCCTTAAGCTGTGTGAGTTAAATCAAAGCTGACAGAAACCATATACATAACTTAGTCATGGATCACATGATATTACCAGTATATAGAATACAAATGAGCTTTAAGAATTCTTTAAGATGTTAAAGATAAGCAGTTTTCTCGCTAAAGGAAACAAACAAATACAAGTGGTTTTTTTTTCAGATTCAGCAGGAAAAATTCCAACTTAAAAAAATATTTCATATCCCAACCAATATCCAAATACTCAAAAAATATTAATTTATTGAGAAAAACATAACTTTTCATTATTACAAAATAAGCTCATAGTCTCTCTTCAAAATAAACAAATAAAAATAAATGAAATAAGAAAGCTTTTCAAGTGACTGTCTAAATTACTGAGTTAAGCCAAAATATACAAAAGCAGCACATAAATGTGTTGAACTCAATGCATAGGTTAGTAAAATTTGATATTTTAAGCATTTAAACAGCAAATAATGTTCAGTCACATAAAATCATATCTGCAACATTGCCAAAAAACAGCAGAGAAGACAGCCTAAAGCTGGAAAGCTCTCTACTACAATTGTCTCATTGTTTTTATCATCTTGGGTCTGATTTCACTGAAGGAGACAGTATTAAATGTTTACATTTTAAAGTGAACAACATTCGTTGTCTTTGGGTATAATTAATGAACAAAACTATGTACAATGAGAATGTGACAACTCAAGATGAGGACTGACCTCTGCTCTCATGGACAAAGATTAAAAAACACACAAAGAATCCTACAGAAAGTCTGAACACTGGAGTCTGTTGGTGGTCAGAAGACAGGCATATTTTGGTACTGGGTGTATATGCTTTGGAGGTGGGAGAGGGACCCATGAAAATAATCTGCATTCTTTTTGTAAGAAGTGGCAGGATGGGGACATGGGGAAATGGTGGGAACAGATGTACTTGGAAAACAGAAGTGAACAAGAGCTTGAATTGAGAAAAGGGCTGTAAAGGAGTTCATAGGTAGGGCTCAAGTAGAACATAGCTGGGAAATGAAAGCAGGATACTAGCAAATTGCTGTTTATGGAGGTGCCTCATCTTAAACTACCACATTTGAAATATTTAATAATCATTCAGAGTTTGTTAATATCATACTGGAAACTCAGATATGCGAACAGAAGAGAGTAGGGGGTGATGGAAGGGAAAAATCGAAAAGGAAAGAGGCTTAGGAAAGGTCCCTTAATATAGTCAGGTTAAAAGATACTAAATTTGCTTTAGTGTGTTGACTACAAAATGAGTGGAGAGGATAAGTTAGAAATGAAAGCTAAGATTACAAAGTAATCTCTGGGGCCACTTCCCTCACCATGCATCTTTCTCCTTAGTCAAACTAAATCTAATCCACATGGAGGATGGAGTACATCTTTGATCCCAGCACTCTAAAGGCAGAAGCAGTCCAATTTCTGTGAGTTCCAGGCCAGCCAAACCTATATGGTGAGATCCTGTCCTAAAAACAATAAACAACAACAAAATACCCAAATCTTGTCAGTCTACAAACTGGCCCTTTTGGGTTTCCACAATTTTTCACCTAATACTTCCTTTGCTTGGTGAATGCCTTTTCTAATGTAACACCTTCTAAACATTTAACCCACTTCAACTTATTAAGATAGATTTACTATGGAATCTAAGTAATGTTCGGATAGAAAAATCAATCATACTCATAAGTTTTGACATGACATTCTCTTCAAGGGTATAAACATGATTGGGAGAACCATGTACTATTAATGTTTGCTTCATGTTTGAGTTTTGTACCATGATTAAGTAAGTACAGCGAAAATGAAAGGAAGAATAAAACTCAGAGACTCAATGAAAAGATGAGTGTAGGCTTCTAATTATGATGTGCCTCAATGTTAATGTCTATATGTCATAAAAAATATATTTGTACTTACATTTATTGTATATTTTGTTTTTGCTTTTCAGCTAAAGAAAACTACCTTTCAAACTTTATAAAACATTTCTCTTTATTTTTCCCTGAGAGAATACATTCTCCTGTTTTATAAGAACTCTGATTTCCTTTAGTACAGTGGTCAACCTTCCTAAGACTGTGACCCTTATGTTCTGTTGACTCTAACCATATAATTATTCTTTGCTACTTATTCACTATTTTTATGAATGATCATGTGACACAAATTAGGCAATAATCGGGAGCATGAAAATTGAAACATTATGATAATTACTTGCTACAATATGCTGTGATGAATCATGAATATTTGGGGGATATAGTCATGTTTTAAAGTTTCAGAAATTCTTTTGAATATAATTGAGGACTTATTTTATAAATGCCATGTATCTGTAACAAAATAATGAGATATCCCTTACTATAATATATATGATTACTTTTATTTTTTAGATGCCTGTTAATAGAATCATCATTGGAATTTTAACAACAAGCCACACAGAAGAAGCTGCTGTGAAAGGAAAATCACATATGCATCAAGTAGGAAGGATTTGGGAGTTATGCATAGTAACAAGAAAAGTAAAATTGGATTAGTTATATTTTATTGAATTTAGGTAGATAATACAGGTGGCTATTAAAATATTTTATGTTCTAATTTTGGATATTAATAATAATACTTTGTTTATTTAGAAGTATTAATATAAATCCTATCTCATGAGGTAAAATATGAGAGGTTATATCCAAATGTGCTATAATACATTTTATGCTCACTTTACAGTGGAGCCCCATTCCTTTATAGAAATCAAGAGTCCTTTTATGCTATCTATATCCTCAAGCCAGAATATGAGATCTTAATGTCACATTGAACATTTACACTATAAAGTACAGCAGAGAGATATAAACTGAACCAGATCAATATGCTGACAGGAACAAGAAGTGAAATCTAGTTAATCTGAGTGCAAAGGAAAAGAGAGTAAAGCCCTTCAGGAGTTACTTGGAGAAAGATCTAACTCCGTTCACACTAACAGGTTTCAAAGTAGTAGCCATAACTGTTCCTATCATGGTGGATATGAGTAACTAGTAAAGGACCTTGTGATGTACAGGATAACATTCATAAAGACAGTATGCATATATGGATCTAATTTAGAACACTTTAAACCAAAAAGGTGCAGAATTTTGTGCCTGCTAGGCCAGTTCCCTGCTTCTAAACTATAGACCCAACTATAGGGTTTTTTTGTTTTTTTTTGTTTTGCTGTTTTTAGAAAAAAAATTGTTTTCTAAATTTGTGTCATTTCAACAGGTCTTGAACTCAATGCTATACTTAATACTAGAAAGGTTCTCTACTACTGAGCTTCACTTTCAGTACAGGTTTTCAAGCAATCATCAACCCATATTAGTTACTCAAATGGAAAATTTGTTCCCAGGTAATGTTGTATAAATGTTAGTGTATCAGAAACTAAATCTATGAGGAGTCCACAACCTATTAAGAAAGCTGATTACTTTTTTCTGGAATAAATCTCTGATGTGTTCTTTGTAAATTTCTCTTACAAGACTGGACAACATGCAAAGTAGCTGCTAATTCAAGTTTTCTGACTGCAATATGAAAGCAGCCTTTAGTGATACACTGTTTAAATCTAAGAGATCCATCTTCACCAACCTTCTATTGAGGTAAGGGAAAGGGAATAAGAACTGTGCTACAGTTAAAAGGCTCTGTATTTGGAGGTAAGAAATATGCATTTCTAGTCCTACTCTGGTATTAAAATGGCTGCATGACTCTAATATTTGCATTTGTTACTTAATTTATCAGAGTCTGTTTCTTAATTATTGAAGTGAAAGTCCTGAATGTGACTTCTTAAAGTGATAGTAAAGATCTCCATCACTGGAAAGATTCTGAAAAATTGGAATACTGCATAATATGCAAATCTTAGGGAACATGCAAATATTATTTATCAACCAAAGCTTCACTAGCCCACAAACCAACACATGTACATACACAGAAGAAAACTCAACAAAATATCACCCCTATCTAATTCTATGCTTAAAAGATTTCTTTTAATTTTATAAATTAGCCAGGCATGGTGTTGGGAGCCAGATCTGGTGGTGAATGTCTTTTTTTTTTCTTTTTTAAAGATTTAATTAATTATTTATTTATTTATTTTTATTTATTTATTGAGACAGGGTTTCTCTGTGTAGTCCTGGCTGTCCTGAACTCACTCTGTAGACCAGGCTGGCCTCGAACTCAGAAATCTGCCTGCCTCTGCATCCCAAGTGCTGGGATTACAGGCGTGAGCCACCACGCCCAGCTGGTGGTGCATGTCTTTAATCCCAGCCCTTGTGAGGCAGAAGCAGACAGATTTCTGAATTAGAGGCTAGCCTAGTCTACATAGCAAGTTCTAGGTCAGCCAAGACTATGCTGAGAGACCCTGTCTTTTTTTTATTATTATTTACATTTTCTTTTTGTTTTGGATCAAAAACAAATTTTATTGGATATATTCTATATTTACATTTCATTTCCCTTTTTTTTTGGTTCCCCACCCCCCTAAGGTCCCACATGTCCTTTTCCATCCCCCTGCTCCCTCATCTACCCCTTCCCACTTCCCTGCTCTGGTATTCTCCTAAACTGATGTTATGATCCTTTCCAGCACCAGTGTCCATTCCTTTCTTCTTGTCAGACATCATTTGGTATGTGAATGGTGTCTTTGGTGTTCCAAGATTCTAGGCTAATATCCACTTATCAGTGACTGCATACCATGGGTATTCTTTTGAGACTGGGTTACCTCACTTAGGATGATGTTCTCCAGCTCCATCCATTTCATTAAGAATTTCATGAATTCATTGTTTCTAATGGCTGAATAGTATGCCATTGTGTATATATACCACATTTTTTTGTATCCATTCCTCCATTGAGGGACATCTGGGTTCTTTCCAGCTTCTGGCTATTATAAATAAGGCTGCTATGAACATAGTGGAGCATGTATCCTTATTGCATGCTGGGGAATCTTCTGGGTATATTCCCAGGAGTAGTATGGCTGGGTCCTCCAGAAGTATCATGTCCAGTTTTCTGAGGAACGGCCAGACTGATTTCCAGAGTGGTTGTACCAGGTTGCAGTCCCACCAGCAGTGGAGGAGTGTTCCTCTTTCTCCACATCCTCGCCAACACCTGATGTCTTCTGAGTTTTTAATGTTAGCCATTCTGACAGGTGTGAGGTGAAATCTCAGGGTTGTTTTGATTTGCATTTCTCTAATGACTAATGATGTTGAACATTTTTTAAGGTGTTACTCAGACATCCGAATTTCTTCAGGTGAAAAGTCTTTGTTTAGCTCTGTACCCCACTTTTGGATAGGGTTATTTGGTTTTCTGGGGTCTAACTTCTTGAGTTCTTTGTATACATTGGATATTAGCCCTCTGTCAGATGTGGGGTTGGTGAAGATCTTTTCCCAATTTGCTGGTTGCCGATTTGTCCTTTTGTCAGTGTCTTTTGCCTTACAGAAACTTTGTAATTTTATGAGGTCCCATTTGTCTATGCTTGATCTTAGAGCATAAGCTATTGGTGTTCTGTTCAGGAAATTTGCCCCTGAGCCAATGTCCTCAACGGTCTTCTCCAGTTTCTTTTCTATTAGTTTTAGTGTGTCTGGTTTTATGTGGAGGTCCTTGATCCACTTGGAGTTGAGCTTAGTGCAAGGAGATAAGAGTGGATCAATTCTCATTCTTCTGCATGATGACCTCCAGTTGAGCCAGCACCATTTGTTGAAAAGGTCTATCTTTTTTCCACTGGATGTTTTCAGCTCCTTTGTCAAAGATCAATTGGCCATAAATGTGTGGGTTCAATTCTGGGTCTTCAATCCTATTCCATTGATCCACCTCCCTGTCACCGTACCAATACCATGCAGTTTTTAACACTACTGCTATGTAGTATTGCTTGAGGTCTGGGATATTGATTCCCCCGGAAGTTCGTTTACTGTTGATGATAGTTTTAGCTATCCTGGGTTTTTTGTTATTCCAGATGAATTTGAGAATTGCTCTTTCTAACTCTGTGAAGAACTGAGTTGGAATTTTGATGGGGATTGCATTGAATCTGTATATTGCTTTTGGTAAGATTGACATTTTAACTATATTAATCCTGCCAACCCACGAGCATGGAAGATTTTTCCATTTTCTGAGGTCTTCTTCAATTTCCTTCTTCAGAGACCTGAAGTTTTTGTCATATAAATCTCTCGCTTGTTTGGTTAGAGTCATACCAAGATACTTTATATTGTTTGTGGCTATTGTGAAGGGTGTCATTTCCCTAATTTCTTTGTTGGCCTGCTTATCCTTTGTGTATAGGAAGGCTACTGATTTGCTTGAGTTGACTTTATAACCAACCACTTTGCTGAAGTTGTTTATCAGCTGTAGGAGTTCTCTGGTGGAGTTTTTTGGGTCACTTAAGTATACTATCATAATATCTGCGAATAGTGATAGTTTGACTTCTTCCTTTCCAAAAATGATCTTATAAAGTGTCATTCTCATAATCCCACATTTTCTTTCTTATAAGTCAGAGTCATATTGCTACTTTATTGTATCTGCAAACAATATAATGCTTTCAAATTTATTTTTTATGCTGACATAGGTATTAAACAGGTACTTCTAATCAGACTCATAGAATAGTTATCCTTAGAAAAACAAAGCTTATTAAAATAATAAAATTATGAAAAAAGATAAATAGAAATGTTTATTGCAAAAATAAAAGACTTCTTAGCTATGTTCTTTTATTTAGGAATGTATAAAAACAGAATGGTTTTCAATATTATTTTAAGAACAACAACCTATTTCTGAAAACTACAGGTTGGTGCTTATGTGACAGCTGTATTTATAATTCAAAATTTATAATATGGTTATACCCACTCAGTTTCAGGGATTTAAAAACTAACATGAAGTTGTGAAATGGAGCACAAGAGCCTGGAAAAGTCTAAAGATTTCAGAGAAGAAATAGTTGTTATTAAATGCTTTATGTGCCAAACCTGGTTCCTAAGGACTGGGATACAGGAGGCATACAATAAGATTCCAGATGACAGGCAAATTTCCTGGAATAAGTCTGGAGAATGCTGCAAGGAATGGACTTTGTATAACAGAGAAAACGAAAGAGGTAATGGATATTTATAAAGCAGATATTCTTTAAAAGCAAAATAAACATGGTTCTCTGCATTGGCATTAAATACTTTGATAAGGCTTTTGTAAAAGCTAAATTTTAGCTCTCATAATCAGTGGTCTCTTGTCTATAGATTTTAAGCTGCATAAAGAAAAATGAGATACAAAGAAATTATCTAATATAGTCTCCCACAAAGGAAAGTAAATAGGTGACTTTTCTTTGAAGGAGTGTTAAAATATGTAACCTCTTACAAAAACAACTCATGAAATGGCAGATGATACTATCACTAACAATTCTGTTAAATTTTTAGTAATTATATCAACTGCTTTAAAGAATGGTATTTTAGCACATTATATTTCTATACCAGGGACAATGGCTTGCCTAAACAAATCAAATGTAAAAGTGCAGTGGGAATAACTAAATACACAGTGAAGTGGAGTCATCCAAACAGGAGTATCCCATGATGGCTATTTGTCCTGTAACTAATGTCTCAATTATATCAATATATAAGTAGTGTTAGTGCTTAAGTGGACTACAACAATAAATCTTCTGTCTTAGGGTTTCCACTGCTGTAAAGAGAAACCATGACCAAGACAATTCTTATAAAGGACAACATTTATTTGGGCCTGGCTTACTGGTTCTGAGATTCAGTCCATTATCATCATGGTTGTTGGTACTCTGTTCAAGCTTCACCCCACAGTTACCTGGCAATAGCCAGGTATGCCCTGCCCCACATGCCTGGCCCACTATAAGAGGGGCTGCCTGCCCCTCCTCTCTCTCTCTTTCCCTGCTCTTTTCCTGCTCCCTTCTCATCCTCTCACCTCTCTGCCACTCTTGGGCTCCCCTCCCCCCTCTCTCCACAAGGTCATGGCTGACCTCAACTCTCTCTATTCATTCTCTCTCTCTCTCTCTCTCTCTCTCTCCTATACCATTGACTCTCATCCTATTCTCTAAATAAACTCTATTCTATACCATGTTGGTGTGTGTTTGTGGTCCTTCGGGGGGAGGCGATGCCTAGGCATGGGCCCGCTTAGGTACCCCCTTCCCCCACGTTGCCATGCCATACTCACTAACACCCTTTCTCTCTTTTAAATCCCATCAATGGTGGGAGGCATGGCAGCATCCAGACAGGCATAGGACTGGGGAAGCTGAGAGTCTTCATCCAAAGGAAGCCAGGAACAGGCTGTTTCACAGAGCTAGGAGGAAGATCTCTTCTGCACTGGGAGGAGCTTCAAAGCCCACCCCAGCAGTGACACTTCCTTCAACAAGTCCACACCTCTTAGGACAAGGCTGCACCTCCTATTAATGGCACTTTCCACAGGACAAGCATATTCAAATCATCACAACTTCATTTTGGATTTATAAGTCTTGTCTGCATTGATTATTTTTCTGTCTCAAATGGAAGAACTACTTATCTTTAGTTAACGGGGCAAAGGCAGCCATACATAACTCATTAAATCTGAGCAACAGTTCTGTACATGTAGATTTATGCTATAGTGATTGTTTTATTATCTATCAGCATAGACAGTATAATATGTATTCTATGTGACAGCAACAGTCTAGATTTCTAAGACTGGATTAACTGTCCTAGTAAGACACATAATAAATTTAATAAAAAAGTCATATTTCATAGCTACCACAAAAACTTTCAGCTATTGTTCTCTGTAGCTTCCAGAGCCTAATAGATCACGGAAGTGGAGTTTCAATAGTGAATATGTTCTTGTTTTATTAAAACATGGATTTCAGGGAGGCCTTCAGTGGCAAAATTAGCTCTTAAATATTAATTTGCTCTAGGAATGATATATTGAAAGTTTGGCTTGACCACAGTATTTTTAATTTGTACCCTTAAGAAAGCTGGTGAGTATTGAGCTTACAATACCCTGTGTGTAGCTGCTGACTTGAGAGTATTGCTTTCAACAAACTAGAGGGTTTAGATGAATATCAGTGCTAGAATTCTGTCACGGATTTCAGATAAAGTTTTCATTAATCTAAGGCAGTGTGATACTATCTAAAGGGCAAAAAAATTGAGATTTCATGGAGTGTACAGAATATAACACATAACAAGTATAAGCCTTCTGTTTTAAAAAAAAAAGATTTATTTTTATTTTCTATGTACATGTATTCTTGCCTACATATGTCCTTGCACCACATGTATACCTAGTGTCCAAAGATGCCAGAAGAGGATATCAGATTCCATGGAACTAGAGTTATTGACTATGAGCCACCACATAGGTGTTGGAATCAAATCCAGGTCTTCTGGAAGACCAGTCAGTGCTCTTAAATTGCTGAGCCTTCTCTCCAGTCTGTTTTTGTGTCTTCTTACTATTAAAACTCTACATGTAGAAAAATATGGTATGATATTACCTGGTTAGTAACTACTTTGGAGGCCCATCTCATAACTCTTTAAAAACTACTTAATTGTCAAAACCAAATTGATCAACAGAATGAGAATATGGTTTTGTTTGTTTGTTTTTTTGCTTTTTGCACACCAAAATGACTTTAGTAGATTCAATATAGTGTTCAGGAATCACACAATCTGAAATATGAAAAGTATTTTTTGAGATCCATTGATCTCAAGATTTTTTGAGTACCATTGTAATCCAATGGTACTATCCTAAAGTTAACTTGCAAAGGATCCTTTTCATATCAAAACTATAGGGGGAAATACAGTAAAAAAAAATACAGTTCTTTTGTCTGAAGCCCTTCCTTTTCTCCATTCCCGCAGGGGTACCTTTAAAAACATAATGCTTCACTGAGTATAATAGAAACCACTGATCCATCTCAATCCTTTCATCTAACTGACTAGGAAATGGAAATGTACAGGATAAGTGACTAAAGCAAAGACATAGACATTTGATTATAGGGTTAGAACATGTCCCAGTTCTAGAACCATACTGCTCTCTCTTGAACTCAAAAGAAACACAATCATTAGGATGAAAGACAAATCACAGGCTGGGTCAAAGTTTTACAAATTACATGTGCTAAAAGACAGTTCCATAAAACAAAAGCATGGGGACTGTTAAGTTCAAGGTTAGTCCTGACTATATACTGTGACCTTAGGTCAAATATTCCAAGAGAAAAAGAATCATTTCATTAAATCGAAAAACAAGTATTGAAAATCAAGAGTAAAAAGCAAACAAACAGATGGATTAACAAATGTGCTGAAGACCTTAACAATATCTTAGCAAAGATAAGTATACAGATGTCAAATAAATCTTTGAAACAATCAGTGCTTCTCAATCTTCTTAACGCTGTAACCATTTCAGAGTGTCTCGTGTGGTTATCCTAAACCATACAATTATTTTTATTGCTACTTCATAAGTGTAATTTTGCTACTGCTATGAATCACAGTGTAAATAACTGTGTTTTCTGACTAACTTAGGCAAACCCTGTGAAAGGACTGTGCAACCCCAAAGACGTCACATTGAGAACTGGTGTTCTACAATATATATCATTAGAGAACTTCAAGTCATATACTACCTGATTCAATTCATATGAAATATCTAGACTAGTTGACTCTGTAGAGACAGAACACAGAATAAAACATCCATGGCCTTCAAGGTAGAGGAAAAACGAAGGTACAGATTATTTGGTGTGGGGTCTTCTTTGTGACTGACGAAAATGGTTTAGAAATAGATGGCTGCACAGTACTATAGATGTAATAAATACTACTGACCTACATATTTTAAAATGGCCACACCTATATTGTGTCACTTCTGACTCAATTTAAAAAGGTCAATTATTTTGAGATTAAGAAACTATTAAAAACTCATATATTGTTAAATACCTATGCTCATACAAAGCTGCTCCTAGTCTTTTCTGACAATGAATGCTGGTAAATGCAGAGCCTCGTGGCAGCTCAAAATGTGGAAAGAAAGTAACAGTTGTGGGTTTAGCCATAAACAACCCCTTCTCTGGCTAGAAAAATATTGTGCAAGAAGGAATTAGGTACAATGCAGGTGCAGAGCTGCTAATACCATTCTTTGGACTTGATACAACCATTGTAATCAGTAACTCACAACAACTATAGGTACCTGACTCAGGCCCTCAGAAGATCAGTGTTATAATCACTGAAGGAAAAGGGAGGGAGGATCATTGCCACAGACCAAACTCAACAGGGAGTTGTAGTTGCTGGAACCAGCATTCTTTGGTGAAGCAGGAAGGTACAGATTCAGTGAATGACAGACACCAAACAGTGGTTTAAGATCTAAATGTATTATGCTGCTCTGAGGCAGAAGTTTTTAAGCATGAGGTTTTTTTCCATTTCAAAAGATGTATCCAGTAAAGCAGGCACAAAGAACAATCAGCATAGCCATTTGCCATAAGGAAATGTAAAATCAACCAGGTAACACGTTTCCGTTTCCCATGCAACAAATTAGAAGCTCAAACATAGATAACATTAGCTTTCCTGATATAGAATCATTTGTAGTTAACAACAAACTTTTAAAGAGACGTCAAAGACTTCAAAGAATGTTTGGCCAGACCCCCTAGGTCTAAATGAGATTCTGAGAGTAATACCTGATACCTAGCTTTTCTCAGTAGAAACCTGAGATTTGCTGTGCTCAGTCAATGCTTTTCATACCACAATGTCAGAGCCACTCTCATTAACATAGCCATAAAAGTTTACATTTTGTTGGTAGATCAATGTAATTATGTAAACTACTAAGGCAAAGTGGTGCAATTCTAAGAAGAGAGGTTTTCTGGCCAGTGATTTACTTCAAAGGATTCTTTTACATCTATTTGCTTAGTTTTTTCTTAGTCTGGCTACTATGAAGAGGGGAAGTTTTAGGAAGTAAAGCAGACTGCCAGTGAGATTTTTGGCTTCTGAATAGAGGTGTTTGGAGGGCTCCAAGAGGCGTTTCTTGGCCTCAGTCTGCAAAACCTTGTCTCACAGAATCAATTGGCACCACAGCAGCAGATCATGAGGCCCTACTCCTTCCCTCTGACTTACTGGCTACTGATAGATTCTAGGAAAGGAGAACTACTATCTTTATTTGTATACCTATTGCTCAGCCCACAAAACTCCTGCCATTAGCTCCAAACCCATGATCACACAGATGCCCAGGTTATTCTCAGTATGTCATAAAACAAAATGAATTGATACAAACATCAGACTGAGATTCATAGGTAGGATGTGAGTTAACAGAAGCAGTGAGGAAGTGGGAGGTTGGAGTGGCCAGTATGCATTGTGTACATGTGCAAAATTGCCTAAGATAAATTTATGTAATAAAAAGTAATTTAGAAATACAGCTTATATATCAAGTGTTATATTCTCAAATCTACACAAAAGGCAAAAAAGGCTGCAACAATGGCAAGAGCTCTCTTTAATGGGTTTTAAGAAGTAGCATATCCATTAAACAGTCTCCTTTTCCTAGTGGAAAACACCAGGAAGAAATAATGGAAGGAAGCTGTCAACCCAAGCAGATTTGAATTACTGTTATAAAATTAGGAAGATAAGTGCTTACAATAAATTAGTGATATCATCTAACTGAAGCAACATTGTCATCATAATAAAGAGACTCTCAGATCTAATAGCAGCAAAGTATGAAATAATTAATTGACTTTAAATAAATGCCCTTATTTGAACTATACAAACCTGGGAGCTCTCAAATAAAATGTTATGAAACTGTCACTTTAAAAAACTTGCCAATCTCAATATTCAAATGTTTTTCAAATGTTTGGAAATATTGAGTTTTATGCCAAAGTTGACATTCCAAATTGCAAAGATTTGAGATGTAATATGTCCATTGTAAGCCATCTTTCCTCATACCATCATGCTGCATAACTCCCAGCATGTGCTTGTGTTTTCTACAAAGAACATGACCATGTTCCCAATGTATCAAGACTTAGTATGCAGTACCAGCAGTGATTATTGTTATTTTTTTAAGAAAGCATTTTATTCCCTGAGTTTAGTGATTTTTACACCATATTACTACACCTTAAGAAATCATAATACTGGCTGGAAAGATGACGCAGCCATTAAAAACTCAATTAAAAAGAAATCAGAAAACATTAATTGGTTTTGTTTTTTACCATACCCTTTCTTGTAACGTTGGGAAAATAACCTTTAAACAGCAACAATAAAATGTATAAGCTATGAACATTTGCTGAATCCTGCTGGTTTTCAAACCAGCATTTCATTATTTCATGTCAGAAAATCCTAGGTTGTATGACACATTGTATTCTTTGTTTCAAGAAAAATACAAAGATAAAAGGTTTTTAGTCAAAAAGGGAAGCTTTCCCATAGGACAAGTAAATAGTTCTGAGTGTCTTATTTAGGCACCTTCCCTTGTAAAATTTCAGAGCAAACTTTGTGAAGTGAATTGTCTTGACATCTACTATGATCTTTGCTAAACAGTGCTACTGTCTATTTAATTACTGCAGGTACAGATCATTGTTGATTATGGGATCTTTATATTTTTATATTTGTGGCACTTTGCTGAAATACAGGTACGCTTTAGCTGTCACCAGAAATGTTAGTGGAATCTGAGCTATTTCACTTGGAATACCTGTCTATTCCCCCATAATATTAGAATGCCACTATAAATGTCAAAAATAAATAATAATCACCCCCATACCTTTCTCAGCAACAGAGGGCTCTTATGATGTGATCAAACACATATTAAGTCAGGATCCTTAATAGGACAAGCTAATAACTAGCAGGCGATCTTCTTGCAAAGGTCTGCTTCAGATTTTAATATAATCTGTGACATTCGCTGCCACAGACAAGGCCCAGGAGAATTCATTTTAGGAAAGATTCCTATTACTAATATTCTTTTCCTTTTACTATTAAACAGATATAACAATTGTTGGTTCTGAGACCTGTGACGTCATATAGGTGACAATTAATGCGGCCCTGCAGGTTTATTTCTGTTACCAAAGCAATGGCCACCATGTACCCAGAATTCAATAGGCCTATCTAATCTACCTGTAATTTGAATAATCATGCATATAAAAGGAGTAGTGTTCCCCCCCTCTCTCTTTCTGCTCCTCGCTCTCGGCCTTCCCTTTACCCCGTTCCCCTGTACCCCCATCTTAAATAAAGCCACGTGGAGCTGCTTGGTCTAGTCTTATTGTTCCAGCCCACACCTCCCGGCTCCTCTGCGGGCATTGCGGACTGAGCCAGGTCAGGCGGCTCTGCTGCTGCTTCTACCAGCTTTCCGTGGTGGGCGGTTTGGGGCCAGGCGGCTCCGCTCCCACTGCCTGCGCAAGGAAAAACCAATATTTTGTCGAGCCAAGCCAGGAGACTCTGCAGAGAAGACACCCGCGCGACAGCCACCGCCACGGAAGCCTTCCGCGGGCGCGGCTTCCAACACCGCCGGGTCGCCATGCTGCCGCCACTGCTTCCGCCTCTGCTGCACACGCCCATCGAGTGAGTTGCACACTAGCACTCACCAGGCAGCTCAGACCAGACCAAGCAGCTCCACGTTCCTGGCTACCGGATTGCAAACTGTTACGAACATACACCAGCAAATTGCTAAGGTAACTCCGGTTGGCTAGGGGAATTTCAGCCAAAGGATAGGAATTGGCCAGCCTACCTCGGGTTGAAATTTGTTTCCCTAACCCAGCTCACATAACTGGCCTTAGCCAACACTCACTCGTACTAGGACATTAGCCTTTGGGTTAACCCCCCCCCCAAGTGTTTTAACTGCTGTATAAGTCCTGGTCAGGCAAACACTTTCCCTTCTACAGAACTCTCCTAGGAATTCTCGCGACTGTCTGGTTCCTAGCCTAGCGGGTAGCAGCGGTATTACAATATTTTCCCAGGACGCCGAGATAATATCGATACCTTCTTCTTAACCCTATGGGCGGCAGCTCGTCTTCGATGGTACCTCCAGGCACTCCATTGGGATGCATCCTGGAGAATCTCAAATCTCTATAATTAGCCTCCAATTTGAGGCGATCTAAGCTAATTAACCTCTGTAATAAGGTCTGGATTCAATATAAGCTAGATAATAACTCCAAATGGCCACCTAATGGCACCCTAGACCCTATCATTTTAAGGGATCTTAATACATATTGCCAGCAATCTGGTAAATGGGGATGAGGTTCTCTACATCCAAGCTTTCATTTATCTTCGTTCTAAACCATCTCTCTGTTCTGCTTGCTCTCCTTCTCAACTCCTCTTAGCCATGAAACCTACCCACCTTCCACTAGAGGGTGCTACGTTCCATCCAGCTGACGAGCCACCCCTAATCCGCCGCAGGCCTACTGGGCCTGCGAGACCCAAAACTGCACCTTCAGCCTCTCTCTCTCAACAGGTTCCGGAGTCTACTAATCCAACCTCCCAGACCCTTCCCCTCCCTCTCTGCCAGCTACAGGTCATTCCAAACACCCTGAACTGGCACCAAACTTTACCCCTCCTATTACACGTTCCAAGGCCACAGCCAAGTGCCCAACCACTCCTCCAAGGACACCTGACCCAGCACTGGTCCTTCCTCTGAGGGAAGTGGCTGGAGTTAATGGTTTGGTTAGGGTACATGTTCCTTTCTCGTTGAGTGAACTCTCTCAAATAGAAAGCAGACTGGGTTCTTATACTTCTAATTACTCTAACTTTATTAAAGAATTTCAGTACATCACTCAATCCTATAGCTTAACTTTCCATGATGTCCATATGATTCTCACTAATAACTTACTTCCAGAGGAACGCAGGCGTGTCTTGGAAGAGGCGAGACTGCATGCAGACCAGATTCACCAGACAGACAGAACATATCCAATTGGATCCGAGACAGTACCTGACCAGGATCCTCAATGGGATTACAATTCCACAGGTGGTATTTTATCCAGAGACAGGTTTATTACATGCCTTATAGCTGGTCTCAGAAAGGCAGCCTTAAAGCCAGTAAACTTTGAAAAACTCCAGGAAGTTGTCCAGGACAAACAGGAAAATCCATCTCAGTTTTTAGATCGCCTTACAAAGGCTTTATTACAGTACACTAATCTAGATCCCGAGAATCCGGAAGGTAAGCAACGTTTAATGACTTATTTCTTTTCCCAGAGCTATCCCGACATAAGAGCTAAACTTAAACGCTTGGAGAGGGGGCCTCTAACTCCCCAGGCAGAAGTCTTAGCGCTGGCCTTTAAGGTGTACCATGGGAGGGATGAGAAAGCCCGTAAACAAAAATACCACATGCTGGCAAAGGCTGTCCGACCAGCTCCAGCCACCACCCCGGGCTCCTGGCCTTCTAAGGCCAAACTACCGCCAGCTCCCTGCTATAGATGTGGTCAAATGGGTCACTGGGCGAGGGATTGCCCCAACCCCCGCAAGCCAAGAGGACCATGCCCTGAGTGTCATCGTGAGGGACACTGGGTGATCGATTGCCCTCAGATTGCACAGAACAGAAGACCATCTCGCCCAAATACTCCTGCAACAGACCTCCTAGGCTTGGCTATGGAAGACTGAAGGGGCCGGAGCTCTCTTGACAAGACAACACCCATCACCAGCAGGGAGCCCCGGGTAACTATAGTGGTATGCGGGTGGCCCATCTCTTTCCTACTGGACACTGGAGCCACCTACTCGGTCCTGGTGGAGTTTTGGGGGCCCAATTCGCCTTCGTGTCTCCCCATAGTCGGGATAGGGGGACAGCCTTACCTTCCTCACCAGAACCCACCACTTAGCTGCACTTTTAGAAACATACCCTTCACCCATTCCTTTTTGGTAGTGCCAACTTCTCCCATTCCCTTATTAGGTAGGGACCTTTTAGTTAAGTTGGGGGCTTCAATTTCCTTTGCCCCCCTCACGCGCCTGAACCCAAGCTCGCCAGCAGTTCCCCTACTTCTCCTTCTAGCCAGTAAATCTACTAACACTAACACGTTATTTCCTCTACCAGCTTCTCAGGTGGACCCCAGAGTTTGGGACGTCCAGAATCCTTCTGTCGCTAGACATCATTCTCCCGTTGTTATCCAGTTACTGGACACGACCAGGTACATCACCCAAGCCCAATACCCCCTCTCTCTTCAAAGCCTCAGGGGACTCAAGCCTATCATCTCTGACCTCTTAAGAAAGAAACTTCTCCACCCTACCTCTTTTCCCTTCAATACCCCTATACTAGCAGTCAAAAAACCTAATGGTACCTATCGCCTGGTTCAAGATCTCAGGCGCATTAATGCTGCAGTGGTACCTCTCCATCCTGTCGTAGCCAATCCTTACACACTTCTTTCTACTATCCCCTCAGGAACTTCTCATTTCTCAGTCCTAGATCTAAAAGATGCCTTTTTCTCTATCCCCCTTGACACTCAATCACAAAATATATTTGCTTTTACCTGGACGGATCCTGATACCCACTTTTCTACCCAACTTACCTGGACTGTTCTGCCTCAGGGATTCCGAGACAGCCCAAACCTATTTGGCCAGGCTCTGGCTTCTGATTTACTCTCTCTATCTCTCCCTATATCAAAACTTCTTCTTTATGTAGATGATGTTCTTTTATGTAGCCCATCTTTAGGGATTAGCCAAGCAGACACCTCTACCCTTCTAAATTTCCTTTCCAGTCGAGGCTACAGGTTCTCACCTTCTAAGATTCAACTGTCTACTCCTCAGGTTACCTATTTGGGGTTAACAATTACCCCAACCCACAAGGCTATTACCTTAGATAGAAAGAATCTAATTCAGTCTTTAACTGCTCCTTCTACAAAGGAAGAGATCTTGTCATTCCTAGGAATGGCTAGCTTCTTACATTCCTGGGTTCCTTCCTTTTCCCTCCTTTCTTGGCCCTTATATGAGGCAGCATTAGGCCCCACCCATGAACCTCTTCTCAAACCTGTTACTAAACCCTTTCAGAGACTCCAACAGGCTCTCCTTAAGGCCCCAGCCTTACACCTCCCTGACCTGACTCGTCCCTTCTCCCTCAATGTAACTGAAAAAGAGGGATTTGCCCTTGGAGTCTTAGGTCACCATCTAGCACCTTCTTTTGCACCTGTAGCATACCTGTCCAAAAGACTAGATTTAACCATCCGAGGATGGGCACGTTGTATTCGTACCTTAGCAGCTGCTGAACTACTTATTCGAGAGTCAAAGAAGCTAAACTTGGGGTCTCCCATAACTGTGCTCTCTTCTCATAACCTGTCCCAGCTCCTAACTTATAAAGGCTTGCAGACTCTACCTCCCTCCAGGGTCCTTTCTCTTCAGGTAGCACTAATAGAGGATTCCACGCTCACCTTCCAATCAGGTCCTCCTCTCAATATTTCTAATCTTCTTCCCCGACCTAACACTAACCACTCCCTTTCTCATTCCTGCACTGAGTCTTTAGAGCAACTACCACCTCATCCTTCACACATACAGGAGGGCACATTGCCTCAAGCCATTTATACCTGGTACACAGACGGAAGCTCCTTTCTATATGAAGGGACTAGAAAAGCTGGCTATGCCATAGTGTCAGACACCAAGGTGATAGAGGCACAGGCCCTCCCTTCACACACCATGAATCAGCAGGCTGAGCTAATAGCTCTCACTCGTGCCTTTCAATTGGCACAGGGACAATCCCTTAATGTCTATACAGATTCTAAATATGCTTTTCATATCCTCCTGTCCCACGCTACTATCTGGAAAGAGCACGGGTTACTTACCACCACAGGAGGATCGATAACTAATGCAAGCCGCATTTTAGCCATGCTAAAGGCCTCCCATCTCCCCACAGCTATTGGGATTGTCCATTGAAGATCCCACCAGACGGATGACTCTATCGTCTCCAAGGGAAACAACCAAGGTGATGAGGCAGCTAGGACTGCAGCTCTTAGAGGGCTAAACTCATCTTACCTTCCCCGAGATATCCTCACACTTCAACCCACATCTCTACCTTCTCCTCCTGACACTCGCCAAACTCTATCCTATCTTCACCAACTCTTTCATCCTATCAGCCGAGTGTTATCTTCTTTTGTTAAGACCCACTTACAGCCTACTCCTGAGGACTTAAGTTTCTTAAAATCTATTACTGCCTCTTGTAAAATTTGTCAGATGTCGGATTCCAACTCGAGATATCGTAGCACCCCTTTCCCTACCCATCAGGCTAGAGGTTCCCTTCCTGGAACTGACTGGCAACTTGACTTTACCCACATGCCCACTGTCAAGCATGCCAAGTACCTCTTGGTCTTAGTGGACACCTTCTCGGGGTGGGTAGAAGCGTTTCCCACCACTAACAAGAGGGCTCAGACAGTTTCTGATCTCCTCCTCCGAGAGATCATCCCCCGATTTGGTGTTCCAGCCTCTCTTCAGTCAGACAATGGCCCTGAATTTACTTCCCAGGTTTCTCAAATTCTTTCTAAGGCCTTAAACATCCCTTGGCATTTCCACATTCCCTACCATCCTCAATCTTCAGGTAAGGTAGAAAGAACTAATCACTCTTTAAAAACCACCCTTGCCAAGCTGTCACAGGAACTTCACCTCGACTGGGTAAAACTCCTACCTCTGGCTCTTTTCAGACTACGAGCTCTCCCCAAGTGACCCCTTCTCATCTCTCCCTTTGAACTTACGTATGGACGTCCAGTTTTAACTCCTGGTCTTTCACCTAAATGCTCCCCCCTCCCAGACCACCTACTCACCCCATTGCTTTGCCACCTTCGTTCTCTCCTATGGAACTTTGCTGACCACCAATCTACCGCGGCCACAGACTGTCTCCTGTCCACTTCCTGTCAACATTGGAGACCAAGTCCTCTTATCTCCTCCAGATCATTGGCCGCCACCTCTCTCACCCAAATGGCAAGGTCCTTTTAAGGTGATTCTCGTGACCCCCACAGCTGCAAAACTCGAAGGATTCTCTCACTGGATCCACCTGTCTCACCTTAAACCTTTAATCCCTCTACCTAAAAATGACTGTTCTTCATACACGTCAACCCCAACAGGACCGTGCTCTATTAAACTCCGGAGGACTTTGAGATCATCCACCTTGTCCCCAATTCCAGAACATGAGACTCCACTCCGGCATCCGAGCTCGACCTCATTGGATTAGACATGGGTTTCTTGTCCTACCCCTGCTGTTCTTCATTTCCATCCAGGGCAGTCCTTATATCTGGAGATTCGAGGTTCATGAAACCCCCACAGATAACAAACAGTCTTTCCAAATAGGGTCAGGAAACTGCTCCATATCCGGATGCCAAGAACTGGTCCAAATTGCGATCATTCCTATATCGGTTATCCCATCTAAATATTATGATCTCTATACTTGCTTTCTCTTTGACCAGACAAAAGATTATTGCAGAAGATGGCCGGACGAATATGGGGGCTGCCCATATTGGTCTTGCCAGATACATATGCTAGGATCACGGGTCAATCACTTCTTCTATCAACACTTTTCTTCTACATACAAGACCTGTGGGATTCCAGGTGGAACACAGGAGTTGTTGGTAAGCTCTATCATAAAAATCAGCCCAGCTCCCCAGTAAGTACCATCCATATTCAGAGAAAGTATATCTCAATCGCCCAACCTCTAGGTATTGAAAAGGTAGGGGAGATAATCAAACATTCCTCCGAGGTCCTCGATTCTTTGACAGCACCCCTCATAAATGGCACTAACTTGTCTTTTCGTCTATTGCTTCAAACTTTGACCTCAGCATACCAGCTCCTTAATGTCACCAGGTCTGGTTGCTTTAAAGATTGTTGGTTACGTGTACCCTCAGGAATTGACTCAAAACTATCACTTACAGCTTCTCCAATGATGCTGCCAAATAACCTTACCTCACCTTTTGTCAGCTGTCCTGACTCTGATGTCACCATGGCTCTGTACCTTGCCTCTGTCCCTCTCTTTGGCATAGCAAACTGTTTTAAGGCCTCTGGGACACGTTCTGTAGGAACGTTAAGCCCCCTAGACTGTAATAAAACCATAAGCCTTGATATATCATCTCTGCCACAATGCCCTGCAATCCAAAACACGTCAATTCTTTGTGGCACTCGGGTATATCATCGCCTACCTGCCAGCTGGTCTGGAGTTTGCACATTAATACTCCTTTTCCCTGAACTGGGAGTAATCCAGGGAAATGAGCCCCTGCCAATCCCAGTGGTAAATATGATAGCTGCCCATCATGAGAGGGCAGTTCAGATCGTGCCCCTCTTGGTCGCTACAGGAATAGCCGTAGGCGTTGGCACTGGTGTGGCAGGAATAACAACTTCTTTGGCCCAATACAATACATTCACTTCCCAGTTTAAAAGTGATCTCCAGGGAATGACTGAAACTGTGCTTACTATCCAAAAGCAGATCGATTCTTTGGCAGCCGTAGTGCTTCAGAACCGACCTGGACTAGATGTCTTCACAGCTGAAAGAGGTGGTCTTTGCCTGTTCCTTCAAGAAGAATGCTGCTTCTATGTCAACCAGTCGGGGATAGTGAAAAACAAAATCCAGGAGCTCCAGTCAGACATAAAAAACTTCAGAGATCGTGAGACCTCCAGTTCTGGGATTTTTGAAAACCCTATATGGAAATGGATACTGCCTTTTGTAACGCCCTTTCTAGTCATCTTTCTCGTGCTGTTATTTGCGCCTTGCCTCATTAATCTCGTTTCTACATTCCTCCAACAGCAAATGCAAAAAATTTCCAACCAAACTATTAATCAGCTTCTGTTACAGAATTACCAGCCGCTGCCCATGGAAGAGCCGCTGTCCACAGAAGCACCTGATGCTGAGGGCCCCGATGGTGAAAATCAGCTACGTCTCCAAACTGACGACGCCCCTAGACAGCAGGAAGCAGTTTAAGAGACACGACGCCCTCATTCCCTTTCACCATCGCCCCCCCTCATTCCTTTCCTTTTTTTAATAACAGAAATGGAGGAATGTTGGTTCTGAGACCTGTGATGTCATATAGGCGACAATTAATGCGGCCCTGCAGGTTTATTCCTGTTACCAAGGCAACAGCCACCATGTACCCAGAATTCAATAGGCCTATCTATCCTACCTGTAATTTGAATAACCATACATATAAAAGGAGTAGCGTGCTCCCCCCCTCTCTCTTTCTGCTCATCGCTCTTGGCCTTCCCTTTACCCCGTTCCTCTGTACCCCCATCTTAAATAAAGCCACGTGGAGCTGCTCGGTCTAGTCTTACTGTTCCAGCCCACACCTCCCAGCTCCTCCGCGGCCATTGAGGACTGAGCCAGGTCAGGAGGCTCAGCTGCCGCTTTCCGCGGCGGGCGGTTCGGGGCCAGGCGGCTCCGCTCCCGCTGCCTGCGCAGGAAAAAACAACAACAATCACTAGGTATTAGCCCACCCCTTTGGAGCAGATCTCTGCAGATCTATGAAGATATACTACTGTCTTATAGTTATGCGATATAGACAAACAGATGACTTAAGGATGATCCTATAAGAATCCCTAAAATTATATCAGTGATTATTAAGCTCTTTTATAGTGGAACTGCTATTAGGTCCTTTTCTGATAGTCAAAAATGCAATGAGAATTCTGACAGTCTCCCATGTTTCACCAGTTAATTGCCTCTTAGTAACGAGACTTTCTTCTACTCAGAATACATTCCAAGAGGTTGTAAAACAATTAACCAAAGGTCATAAAAAGGAAACTAATGGTTTATAATAGGTGCTAGGACAGAAGATAAAATATTGACTGGGTTTATCTATACAAAACTTCACTAATAACTTAATTATAGTGTTCAACTTTCCATGAACTTGTGGAGCTATGACAGGTGACTGGATGTTTAGCCAGATAATTACCCCTAATGGATATGTATATAAACATTCTCTGAGCAAACTTCTATTTCAATTTATGGTTTGATTTTTGTGTGAACTCATGGTGAACTTTTTTTATTTTAATTTATTTACATTTCAAGTATTATCCCCATACCTAGTTTCCCCCTCTCCCAGAAACCTCCTCTCCTATCCCCCTCCCCTGCTTCTATGAGTACAATAGTTGGCTGTGAGCATCCCCCTCTGTATTTGTCAGGCTCTGGCAGGGCCCCTCAGGAGACAGCCATATCAGGCTCCTGTCACTAAGCACTTCTTGGCATCAACAATAGTGTCAGGGTTTGGTGACTGTATATAGGATGAATCCCCAGGTAGGACAGTCTCTGGATGGCCTTTCCTTCAGTCTCTGCTCCACACTGTCTCCATATTTGCTCCTGTGATGTTATCTGATGTATTCTGAAAGATGTATATGTACTGAGGACAAAGAGAAAGAGGAGGTTCCCCCACTCCTTTACCCGGAGAGAAGAATTTTTCCCTTGCCCTGCTTAGGATCTTTCTGTTTTTCCTCTTTTCGGAAGATAGTTTTAATAGGAAACCTTTTATAATGTTAAACACTATAATCACTTTTCAGAGTGATTATAAAAAGTGTCCCTTTTTGGTCCAGTAACTTCTGACTAGCAGGCTGAAAGTTAGAGCAGTGCAGTTCTTGCTGAGATAGAACAAAAGCCACATTACTTAATCTGCTGTGAGTCTACAGGAGTTAATCACCTAAGCCAACAGCTTTTTTTTTTAATTTTTATTTTCTATATTCTATGTTTACATTCCAAAGGCTTTCCCCTTTCCCAGTTCCCCCCCACCATACGTCCCATAGTTCCTCCCCCCCCAACTATTCCCCAATCATTCCCCCTCCCCCCTCGGTTTTTTAACCTCCTAAAATGCTAGAAAGTTTTTAGGACTTTTTAGAAGTTATCATCAGCATTTCAGTACAGTTAGAGACCTAGAACATCTGGAGACCCTCAAATTTTAAAACCATAAGAGTCCTACTCTGTGCCTGTGCTATTACCCTCTCCAGGCTGGGAGGTTCCCGGCATTATTAATTATTATGATATTCATAGTTTATCAAAAGAAACGAAAACTTACAATGACATAAGACTTGGTTTTGCATTTTGACTTTGTAATGTAAAAACTATTTCTAACCTATTCACTACTAATGATTTTTTCTATATCAGTTTCCGTGTACATATACATATATAAATGGAAATGATTATCCTGATTTTGTAGCAAAGATTTTCTTTTTTTTTATTTAATTTTTATTTTTTATATTCTATGTTTACATTCCAAAGGCTTTCCCCTTTCCCAGTTCCCCCCCACCATATGTCCCATAATTCCTCTACCCCCCAACTATTCCCCAATCATTCCCCCCGCCCGCCCACGATTTCTCTGTTCTGGGTCTACAAAACTGGATCCAATCTTTATAGACCCAGGGTCCTCTCCTTTCTTCTTCTTGGGAGTCATTTGACTTGCTAATTGTGCCTTGAGTATTTAGGGCTTCTGGGCTCATTAATATCCAAAGATTTTCTTATAGCTCATGATAAGAAGGATGTCAGAGGAAACATCTGTGAATTACAAAGTACTGCAAATACTTATTAATATAAAAGTAACTACAAATTCTTGAGTCCTAAATAGTAAACCACGATTAACTAATTCATAAATAGTAAAAGTGATTTCAATACTACATATAGTAAACACTGATTATAGTCAAATAAGAACCAAAATGTACATGTCTTTTCTTTACCTGCCCTCTCATTTCATTGTGATAGGGTCTCATGAATTACAGGGTGGCTTCAGACTTGCTATATATTCAAGGTTGATCTGAATCCCTTGTCTCATAGCCTCATCTCCCAAGAGCTAAAAATACCAACTATACAAGCAGTGCTAGGAACTAAATCCAGGGCTTTGTACATGTTAGGTAAGGACTCTAGCAAGTAAACTAATAGTCCTTATTCATTTTTTTCCAATGGCTTAAACTTTATGATCCCATGAATAAAAGAAAAGTTTTATATAATTATGAAGTATCAATTTGTTCTTATTAAAGAATAGTAAAATAAATTAACTTTAATTTTAATTATTTTATACAAGCCTGGTGCCAACTTTTTAGTTGTACTTTGTTGTATAACATATTGAGTTATGTGTATGAATGTTTAACAAATGCAGCACAATTCTTTATACAGCACCAAAAAAGAAAGTCATGAGCACACACAGTAACATTTTGTTTTCTCCACTAAAAGTAGCAGCAATTGACCAATATAAGCAAGCAAACCTAAACAAAGCTTGACAAATAACTGATGGTGTCTCTTTGACATTTACAAGAATATTTTCATGGTGGTCACCACCAACAGTCAAAATAACAGCTATCACAATCTTCCTGTGTTTGTACAAACAGCATTATGTGACGCACTTCCTTTATTCAATCTCCAGGTTGGAAATATGCCCATCTTTGCAGATTACATTACATTTTCTATGCTCTGTTCTATTATTTGCCTGAGCTTGAATCACTATTTGCTCTAGCATCTTTTAAAGGAGTCCCTTTTGTTAGTGACCAATGATTAGTATGAAAATAAAAGAAGAAACAAGAAAAAAATAGGTCCCTTGACTTTGTGCAGCTCTTTTCCCTATGGTGATAACAGATGCCAATAGCTAGGGAATTCTCCAAATCTGCCTATAGCTTTGTGGATTGAGTGAAGACCAAGCAATGAGATACTCTGGAAGCTTCAATTGGCAGCTGACTTTAGGATATAGCAAGTATGAATTAATCCTAAAATGTATTGTATCCTATTGTATTTAAAAATACTCCTCATGTTAAAAAAATGTAAATGGTTGGAGAATGTTTGGAAAAAACATGAATCACTAAAACAAATCAGCTTCCAAAGGAAGCTCTGGAGCACACAAGAGCAACAAAGTGCAGGAAGAATTCCTATGAGTAAGCTGTGGTGTAGAGGCTGCCTGTAAAGATACATGACCATGAAGCAAGCATCTTAAGGCAGAGCCCTTAGTGAGTTTCAGAGCCCTACCCAAAGCTCTGTTGCTTTCTAAAGAATCTGAACAAATAACTTTATTTTGACCATTAAATTGACCATTAAAAGAACAAATAAAAATATACTTATTCAATGAAGGTAGCAATAAGCCGATACCACTGCTCTATGCTATTAGACATTATAGCACTAAACACTCACATATATTAATCACATTTTGCTAACCACATCCTCCTGAAGGTGGAAGTACAGGGTATATTAATTCTACCTCAAACATGACCAAAAATCCATTTAGGAAAACTTTGAGATTTGGCTGATGTAGTGTCCATGGAATTTGAATTCTGGCCTTTAAACTCTGGATTCATATAACTTTTAATATAGTACTCCACAGAGCATTTTCCCTTAATACCCTTTATAGCACATTGTTTGTATAATGTATACGAATTAGATTTATAAAGTCATTGTGACAGATGGCCCATATTAGTAACAAAATAAACTTAAATAATTCTATTGTCCAAGATCCATAATACCCTTATGAAAAAACAAAAATAAGCACCAAGAGTTTATGTAATTATTCCCACTTAAAGCAATATTAAAAACATTGGCTGCATAATAGTACCTTTTAATTTGTATTACTGTTACTTTTTTAGATTTTAAAAAAGATTTTGTGATTTATTTTTATGTATATCAATACATGTGTACCTGAATGAGTTTGTGTATGCAGTGTATACATATATGCCTACAGAGGCCACAGGGTGTCAGAACACCTAAAACTAGAGTTAAAGTCAGTTGTAAGGTGCCTGATGTAGATACAGAGAACCCAAACCAGTGCCCTGAAAGATCAGTAAATGTTCTTAATGATTGAGCCAGCCCATTTGTGTTACTATTAACGAAATTTATATATGATCAGGGCATGTGGGTAATTTTGGCAGGAGTTATAAAGAAGTTGGAATTTGATCAGATTTACACCATATCAAATTTGAACTATCACACACACACACACACACACACACACGCACGCACGCACGCACGCACGCACACACACACCACCACCACCACCACCACCACCACCACCACCACCACCACCACCAAAACCAAAAATCAGAATAAATAAGAAAACCATAAGAATGAGCCTGGGGACCCCAACGGAAGAGCTAGGGGAAGGACCGAAGGAGCTAATGGGGACTGCAATCCCATAAAAAGAACAAGATCAACTAACTGGACCACCAAAAAGCTCCCAGAAACTAAACCATCAACCAAAGCTTCTACCATATATGGAGGAAGCCAGGATTCCATATACATATGGAGCAGAAGATGGCCTTATCTGACATCAATGGGAGAGGAGGGAGGTTAGGGGGATGCTAGAAGGTTGAGGAGGGAGTGGGTGAGTGGATAGAAGAGCACCCTCATAGAGGCAAAGGGAAGGGGAGAGAGGGGAATGAGGTGAGGGGGTTCTGGATGGGTAACTGGGAAGAGGATTATCATTGAAATATAAACAAATAAAATTATTAATAAAAAATAAAAAGGAACCAGTGAGTAACACATAGTACATTGGTCTTTTTCTACACAGTGTTGAATCAGACAAATTTTTCTATCCCCAAGTAAAACACAATTTAAGCATCTACAAACATAGTTCTAGACTCAGTTTCTCTGTTATTCTAGATTACTATTAAGAGAATATAAATAATTTTAAAAGGGAAGAAAGTGGGACTTACCCCTCCCCATTTTTCTCTTGCAGCTTCTGACAGGTCTTGAATGATGATTCACTGTACAAAACAGAGCACATACACAATCAGATTCACAGTGGCTGAGTCACGACATCAGATAAGCCCCATTACAGCTGATGTAGTCAGTGTGAGCATTTCATTTCAATGCATTCTAATCTTGCTCCCTAACAAAACTGTGTTCCCGACCACAGATACTTAACCTCAGAGGGCAGAAACAGTATTCTGGAAAGCACAGGCTGTCTATATCAACTTACTCTGATCTTTATCTGATAATAGTTTTTGCTCCTGCCAAATAAAAGTCATCAATTTGGTCACATGCTTAACTTTTAGGAGGATACCCATAACAACAAAAGATGTCAGATACAAATACCAAAGGCTCAGTGTTAATAATCAGGTTGCCATGTTATTAGCTTTCCTGTCATTGCCTTCCCTTCATTATCTTTGTGAAAAGTAAAATACCCTTTACAGTGTAACATTTTCCTGAATGGTGTCAAACAGTGGTTCCCCAAATCAAATATCCTTGAGGCAAAGCAGCCTACAGGTATTTCCAATAAACATCATTAATCAAAGATCACGGATTCCTGACAACAGCACAAGAGAATTACAGAAAGCACACAAATTGTAGTGGAAATGGAAGAAAGGCATACATAGCAAAACAGAAATTCTGTTTTATAGGTGAAAAAAAGCATCAACATACAACATATGCAGAAGCCAATTCATATGATTTTTGCTTTAGTTTATTCCGCACATAAACCATAAGCTATTGTTTACCAATCACTTGTCAGGCTCTCAATGTGTAGCTTAGCATCTTAATGTAGGTGTGTAGGTGTGTGTGTGTGTGTGTGTGTGTGTGTGTGTAAAAATATGATCTATCAGCTCATTAGGAACCTTACTTGAAGTTCAGTAGGGGAAATCAAAAAATGAATGCCAGACTGAAACTTGATAACTAGTTGTAGGGCACCAAATAAATCATTTATTTATTTCAAATTCTTCACAAAATGGAAGAATGTGCTACACATAGGTTTCTCAAATTAAATGTACTCATATTTTTATATAATATCTATTTTGTCATATATATGGGCATACATTTAGGCATGCTCTGGATATCCTGTAAGGTATTAAAAACTATGTCATTCAAAAGCAAGGAAGGCTCTTTGATAAAATAAATATCTGAAATGCTGACATGAAGCTATAAAAATTTCCTTGCCTTGAACTCCCTGCAGACAGCACCATCTTGCCTGCTGCTTCCCATCCAGCCTGCGGCAGGGAAGCCAGCCCCAGCCAGCTTCCCAGGTGCTCAGACCCAGCCTGTGGAACCAGGTACCCAAGATATCCCGAGTTTAAGACCTTCAGGGACTCAGGCCTGGAGCGGGAGCTGCACACAGAGTAGCGCTTTGGGGGTCACCTGCTGAGCCTGTGCTCGGCGCTCACAGGGCAGACCCCGAACTCCATGCAGTCAGCGCCATCTTGCCAGCTGCTTCCCATCCAACAGGCAGCAGAGGAGCCAGCCTCAGCCAGCTTCCCAGCAGCTTTGGACCAGCAGGCGGAACCAGATAACTGAGATATCCCGACTTTAGGACCTCTGGGGAATCAGGACACCAGACAGCAAACCATGAGCAGGAGCAGTGCAGAGCAGCTGCCCAACAGGCGGAACCAAGTACCTAGGATATCCTGAGTTTAAGACCTCTGGGGACTCAGGCCACCTGTCAGCAATCTGTGAGCAGGAGCCCTGCAGGGCAGTGGTTCAGGTGTCCCAGTCACAGGGAAATAGCCTTACAAGCCCACAGGAGGGTCAAGCACCAGCTAGTATCTACAGGACCAACTAACACCAGAGTTAACCAGATGGCAAAAGGCAAACTTAAGATCGTTACTAACAGAAATCAAGGCAGTATGGCAGCATCCAAAGCCAGGTCCCCAAAAGCAATAAATCTTGGATACCCCGAAACACCAGAAAAACAAGACTCAGATCTAAAATCACTGGTCAGGATGCTGATAGAGGAACACTTAGATAAATCTCTTAAAGTAATACAGGAGAAAAAAGATCAAAAGCTAGAAGCACATACAAGGCAAAAACAAAAATCACTTAAAGAAATCCAGGAAAATATAGAGCAAAAAATGAAACCCAATAAGGGGGAGAAACAAAAATCACTTAAAGAAATACAAGAGAACATGGGTCAAAAAGTAGAAGTCATAAAAGAGGAAACACAAAAAACCCTTAAAGAATTACAGGAAAACACAAAAAAGCAATTGAAAGATCTGAGCAAAACCATACGGAATCTAAAAACAGAAGTAGAAACAACTAAGAAATCGCAAAGGGAGACAACGTTGGAGATAGAAAACCTTGGGAAGAAATCAGGAGTCATAGATGCAAATATCAACAATAGAATACAAGAGATAGAAGACAGAATCTCAGATGCTGAAGATACCATAGGAACCATGGATTCAACAATTAAAGAAAATGCAAAATGCAAAAAGCTGGTAACCAAAAACATTCAGGAAATCCAGGACACAAGAATGAAGATCTACAACTTAAAGGGACAGCAAATATCTTCTACAAAATTATGGAAGAAAACTTCCCCAACCTAAAGAGAGAGATGCCCATGAATATATAAGAAGCCTATAGAACACCAAATAGACTGGACCAGAACAGAAATACTTCCCGTCACAAAATAATCAAAACACCAAATGTACTAAACAAAGAATATTAAAGGCAGTAAGAGAAAAAGGACAAGTAACATAAAAAGGAAGACCTATCAGAATCATGCCAGACTTCTCACCTGAGACCATGAAAGCTAGAAGATCCTGGGCAGACCTCATGCAGACCCTAAAAGAACACAAACTTCAGCCAAAACTACTATACCCAGCAAAACTCTCAATTGCCATAGGTGGGGAAACCAAGGTATTCCATGACAAAACCAAATTTGCACAATACTTATCTACAAACCCAGCCCTACAAAGGATAATAGAGGAAAAATACCAACACAAAGGGGGAAACTACACCCCAGAAGAAACAAGATAGAAACCCCATCTCATCCAACCCAAAAGAAGAGAACCACTCAAATACAAAAAAAAAATAATAATAATAACACCCAAAATGTCAGGAAGTAATAATTACTATTCCTTAATATCTCTTAACATCAATGGACTCAATTCCCCAATAAAAAGACACAGACTAACAGACTGGTACGGAAACAGGACCCTACATTTTGCTGCATACAGGAAACACATCTCAGTTTCAAAGACAAACAGCACCTTAGAGTAAAAGGCTAGAAGACAGTTTACAAGCAAATGGTCTCAGGAAACAAGCCGGAGTAGCCATTCTAATATCAGATAAAATTGACTTTCAACCTAAAGTCATCAAAAGAGACTCAGAAAGTCACTTCTTGCTGGTCAAAGGGAAAATCCACCAAGAAGAATTCTCAATACTGAACATCTATGCGCCAAATGTAAGGGCACCCTCATTCATAAAAGAAACTTTACTAAGCTTAAAGCACACATTGCACCTAACACAATAATTGTAGGTGACTTCAACACTCCACTCTCCTCAATGGACCGATCAGGAAAGCATAAACTAAACAGAGACACAGTGAAACTCATTGAAGCTTTGGACCAATTGGATTTATCAGATATATATAGAACATTCCATCCTAAAGCAAATGAGTATACCTTTTTCTCAGCACCGCACAGTACCTCTCAAAAATTTATCATATAATTGGTCACAAGACAGACCTCAACAAATACAAAAAGACCGAACTAATCCCATGTCTCCTATCGAATCACTATGGAGTAAAAGTGGTCTTCAATAGCAAGAAGAACAACAGAATGCCCACATACACATGGAAACTGAACAATACTCTACTCAATGACACATTGGTCAAGGAAAAAAGAAAGAAAGAAATCAAAGACTTTTTAGACTTCAATGAAAATGAAGGTATGACCTACACAAATCTTTGGGACACAATGAAAGCAGTGCTAAGAGGAAAACTCATAGTCCTGAGTCCCTCCAAAAAGAAACTGGAGAGAGCATACTCTAGCAACTTAACAGCAAACCTGAAGGCCCTGGAACAAAAAGAAGCTAATTCACCCAGGAGGAGTAGAAGAGAGGAAATCATCAAACTAAGGGCTGATATCAATCAAGTAGAAACAAAGGGAACCATACAAAGAATCAACAAAATTAAGAGCTGGTTCTTCGAGAAAATCAACAAGATAGATAAACCCTTAGCTAGACTAACCAAAGGGCACAGAGACAGTATCCAAATTAACAAAATTAGAAATGAAAAGGGGGATATAACAACAGAAACTGAGGAAATTCAAAAGATCATCAGATCCTACTACAAAGGCCTATACTCAAAACAACTGGAGAATCTGGAGGAAATGGACAATTTCCTAGACAGATACCAAATACCAAAATTAAATCAGCATCAAGTAGATCAGCTAAACAGTCCCATAACCCCTAAAGAAATAGAAGGGGTTATAGAAAGCCTCCCAACCAAAAAAGTATGGGACCAGATGGTTTTAGTGCAGAATTCTACCAGACCTTCAACGAAGACTTAACACCAATACTCTTCAAACTATTCCACAAAGTAGAGACAGAAGGGACACTGCCCAACTCATTCTTCGAAACCACAATAACGCTGATACCTAAACCACAAAAAGATCCAACAAACAAAGAGAACTACAGGCCAATTTCTCTTATGAATATTGATGCAAAAATACTAAATAAAATTTTTGCCAACCGAATCCAAGAGCATATCAAAACGATCATTCACCATGATCAAGTAGGCTTCATTCCAGGGATGCAGGGATGGTTCAATATATGAAAATACATCAATATAATCCACTACATAAACAAACTAAAAGAAAAAATCCACATGGTCATCTCATTAGATGCTAAAAAGCATTCGACAAAATTCAGCATCCTTTCATGCTAAAAGTCTTGGAAAGAGCAGGAATTCAAGGCCCATACCTAAACATAGTAAAAGCAATCTACAGCAAACCAGTAGCCAACATCAAACTAAATAGAGAGAAACTTGAAGCAATCCCACTAAAATCGGGGACTAGACAAGGCTGCCCTCTCTCTCCATATCTTTTCAATATAGTACTTGAAGTTCTAGCGAGAGCAATTAGACAACATAAGGAAGTCACAGGGATACAAATTGGAAAGGAAGAAGTCAGAGTATCATTATTTGCAGATGATATGATATTCTACTTAAGCGACCCAAAAAACTCCACCAGAGAACTTCTACAGCTGATAAACAACTTCAGCAAAGTGGCTGGTTATAAAATTAACTCAAGCAAATCAGTAGCCTTCTTGTACTCAAAGGACAAGGGGGGCTGAGAAAGAAGTTAGGGAAATAACACCCTTCACAATAGCCACTGTGATGGTTTGTATATCATTGGCCCAGGAAGTGACCTCATTAGGAGGTGTGGCCTTATTGGAGTAGGTGTGTCAATGTGGGTGTGGGCTAAAAACCCTTACCCTAGCTGCCTGGAAGTCAGTCTTCTACTAGCAGCCTTCAGATGAAGATGTACAACTCTCAGCTCCTCCTATACCATGCTGGCCTGGATGTTGCCATGTCTCTGCCTTGATGACAATGGACTGAACCTCTGAGTCTGTAAGCCCACCCCAATTAAATGTTGTCATTTATAAAACTTGCATTGGTCATGGTGTCTGTTCACAGCAGTAAAACCCTAACTAAGACAGTCACAAACAACATAAAGTACCTTGGCGTAACTCCAACCAAATAAGCGAAAGATCTGTATGACAGGAACATCAAGTCCTTGAAGAAAGAAATGGAAGAAGACCTCAGAAGATGGAAAAATATTTCTTGCTCCTGGATTGGCAGGATCAATATAGTAAAAATGGTCATCTTGCCAAAAGCAATCTACAGATTCAATGCAATCCCCATCAAAATCCCAACTCAATTCTTTATAGATCTAGAAAGAGCAATTCTCAAATTCATCTGGAGCAACAAAAAAATCCAGGATAGCTAAAACTATTCTCAACAATAAGAGGACTTCTGAGGGAATCAAGAACCCTGACCTCAAGCAGTACTACAGAACAATTGTGTTAAAAAGGGCATGGTATTGGTACAGCGACAGGCAGGTAGATGAATGGAATAGGATTGAAGACCCAGAAATGAACACACAGACTTATGGTCACTTGATCTTTGATAAAGGAGCCACAACCATCCAGTGGAAAAAAGATAGCCTTTTCAACAAATGGTGCTGTTTCAACTGGAGGTCAACATGCAGAAGAATGCAAATTGACCCACTCTTATCTCCTTGTAGTAAGATCAACTCCAAGTGGATCAAGGACCTCCACATAAAACCAGACACACTGAAACTATTAGAAAAGAAAATTGGGAAGACCCTGGAGGACATGAGCACAGGGGGAAAGTTCCTGAACAGGACACCAATAGCTTATGCTCTAAGATCAAGAATTGACAAATGGGACCTCATAAAATTACAAAGTTTCTGTAAGGCAAAGGACACTGTCAACCAACAAAGTGGGAAATGATCTCCACCAACCCCACATCCAACAGAGGGCTAATATCCAATATATACAAAGAACTCAAGAAGTTAGACCCCAAAGAACCAAATAACCCTATCAAAACATGGGTTACAGAGCTAAGCAGAATTTTCACCAGAAGAAATTCGGATGGCCAAGAAACACCTTAAGAAGTGTTCAACATCATTAGTCATCAGGGAAATGCAAATCAAAACAACCCTGAGATTCCACCTCACACCAGTCAGAATGGCTAAGATTAAAAACTCAAGAGACAACAAGTGCTGGAGAGGATGTGGAGAAAGAGGAACACTCCTCCACTGTTGGTGGGATTGCAAAATGGTAAAACCACTCTGGAAATCAGTGTGTCAGTTCCCCAGAAAATTGGGCATGTCACTTCCAGAGGACATTGGCATACCACTTCTGGGCATATACCCAGAGGATTCCCCTGCATACAATAAAGACACATGCTCCACTATGTTTATAGCAGCCTTGTTTATAATAGCCAGAAATTGGAAGGAGACCAGATATCCCTCAAAAGAGGAATGGATACAGAAAATGTGGTATATTTATACAATGGAGTACTACTCAGCAATTAAAAATAATGAACTCATGCAATTTGTAGGTAAATGGTTAGATCTGGAAAATATCATCCTAAGTGAGTTAACCCAATCACAAAAGAATACACATGAAATGCAATCACTGATAAGTGGATATTAATGAGCCCAGAAGCCCTAAATACTCAAGGCACAATTAGCAAGTCAAATGACTCCCAAGAAGAAGAAAGGAGAGGACCCTGGGCCTGTAAAGATTGGATCCATTATTGTAGACCCAGAACAGAGAAATCGTGGGAGGGGGGAATGATTGGGTAATAGCTGGGGGGGGGAGAGGAATTATGGGACATATGGAGGGTGGGAACTGGGAAAGGGGAAAGCCTTTGGAATGTAAACATAGAATATAGAAAATAAAAATTAAAAGAAAGAAAGAAAGAAAGAAAGAAAGAAAGAAAGAAAGAAAGAAAGAAAGAAAAAGAAAAAAAATTTCCTTGCCAACAAACTTTTCAAAGTTAAAAATAATGATAGGATGGACAGATGGCTCAATGATTAAGAGCAACTTTTGTCCTTAAAAATGACCTACATTTGATACTCAGAACTCACATAGTCACAACCATCCTTATTTCTAGTTCCAGATCAGACTTCCTCTTCTGACTTCTACAGGCACATGGAACACATGCACCAATGCGCACAAAATATAAAATTTTAAAATTGGATAATGATAAAATGTAGCAAAAGTACAACTTCTTTGGCATTTTTAAAATAATTTATTATTTCTTTTTGTTTACATTCCAAAGGCTTTCCCCTTTCCAGTTCTCCCCTCACCATATGTCCAGTAAGTTATTTCCCCCTACCATTCCCAATCACCCCCCCTCCCCACCATTTCTTTGTTCTGGTACTCTCCTACAAAACTGGATTTAGTCTTTTCTGGACTAGGGTCCTCTCCATCCTTTTTCTTGGGAATCTTTTGATTAGCTAATTGTGCCTTGAGTATTCAGAGCTTCTGGGCTCATTAATATCCACTTATCAGTGATTGCAATTCATGTGTATTCTTTTGTGATTGGGTTAACTCACTTAGGATGATATTTTCCAGATCCAACCATTTGCCTACAAATTGCATGAATTCATTATTTTTAATTGCTGAGTAGTATTCCATTGTATAAATATACCACATTTTCTGTATCCATTCCTCCTTTGTGGGACATATGGGCTCCTTCCAGCTTCTGGCTATTATAAATAAGGCTGCTATGAACATAGTGGAGCATGTGTCTTTATTGTATGCAGGGGAATCCTCTGGGTATATGCCCAGAAGTGGTATGCCAGGGTCCTCTGGAAGTGACATGCCCAATTTTCTAAGGAACCGCCAGACTGATTTCCAGAGAGGTTGTACCATCTTGCAATCCCACTAACAATGGAGGAGTGTTCCTCTTTCTCCACATCCTCGCCAGCACCTGTTGTCTCTTGAGTTTTTAATCTTAGCCATTATGACTGGTGTGAGGTGGAATCTCAGGGTTGTTCTGATTTGCACTTCCCTGATGACTAATGATGTTGAACATCTCTTAAGGTGCTTCTCAGCTATCCGAATTTCTTCTGGTGAAAATTCTTTATTTAGCTCTGTACCCCATTTTTAATAGAGTTATTTGGTTCTTTGGGGTCTAACTTCTTGAGTTCTTTGTATATATTGGATATTAGCCCTCTGTCGGATATGGGGTTAGTGAAGATCTTTCCCAATTTGTTGGTTGCCATTTTCTCCTTCTGACAGTGTCCTTTGCCTTACAGAAACTTTGTAATTTTATGAGGTCCCATTTTGTCAATTTTTGATCTTAGAGCATAAGCTATTGGTGTTCTGTTCATGAATTTCCCCCTGTGCCCATGTCCTCTAGCATTTTCCCCAGTTTCTTTTCTATTAGTTTCAGTATGTCTGGTTTTATGTGGAGGTCCTTGATCCACTTGGAGTTGACTTAAGTACTGCTGAAATCAATCAAATAGAAACAAAGAGAACCATACAAAGAATCAATAAAACCAGGAGCTGGTTCTTTGAGAAAATCAACAAGATAGATAAACCCTTAGCCAGACTTACCAAAGGGCACAGAGACAGTATTCAAATTAACAAAATAAGAAAAGAAAAGGGGGATATAACAACAGAGACTGAGGAAATTCAAAAGATCATCAGATCCCACTACAAAAGTCTATACTCAACACAACTGGAGAATCTGGAGGAAATGGACAATTTCCTAGACAGATACCAAATACCAAAATTAAACCAGGATCAATTAGATCAGCTAAATAGTCCCATAACCCCTAGAGAAATAGAAGGCATTATAGAAAGCCTTCCAATCAAAAGAAGTACAGGACCAGATGGTTTTAGTACAGAATTCTATCAGGCCTTCAAAGTAGACCTAGCACCAATACTCTTCAAACTATTCCACAAAATAGAAACAGAAGGAACACTGCCCAACTCATTCTATGAAGCCACAATTATGCTGATACCAAAACCACGCAAAGATCCAACAAAGAAAGAGAACTACAGACCAATTTCCCTTATGAATATTGATGCAAAAATACTAAATAAAATTGTTGCCAACTGAATCCAAGAGCACATCTTTGGCATTTTTTTATGAACAACATTTTTTCAGGGATTAATTCTTTAAAGCATTTCTTGTCATTTAATTTTCTTTTGAAATCAGTTGAGGTTCTTCAAAATAATCTTATATAGGGAAGGGTCAGGTCTTCTGAGCTCATTATAATACCCAGCAAATAAAACAGAAAAAAAATGAATGAATGAATGATTAATAGCTTGGAAGAAGGGGACTGAGAAAGTGGGAGGTGAAAGGGAAAGGGTAATGAAGGGTGATGTAATATAAATGCATTATAACAAAACTGCCATAAGATCCACTTTTATATAATTAGTATATGACCATAAAAAGCATAACAAACTTTTATGAAAAACACTAGTTAATAAATAGGTTGAGTCTTTAATTTAATTTAGGTTAAGAACTATTGTCCTACTCACTGGAATTTCTCCTTGAAGTGATTCGTATATGCTGTGATCAGAAACTAGGAGTTTGGAGCCCCAGTTGACTCTTGACATTTCAAGTGAAATGATTCTGGGAAGGCTTTAAGAAAAAGCCAGTTGAGTGAGGGTAATCCATCCTTGCACAAATGATTACTTGAAATGGTTAAGCAGGGTAGTGGCTCAAGTTGGATTTTAAGAAGCAATCATTGGCAACTATGGGTAAGGGAAAAATGAAGGGGTAAGGACAGCTTGACTGGCAACAATGATATCAAAGATGCTTTAAAAAATCCAGCAGAACTTCTTGAATTTATTGTTGCTTTTTTTTATTTCTTACTTTTTCTTCTTTATTATGTAATTAATTTCTTTAGAAAAAAACAATCCTATTTCTATTGTTTGTTAGTAGAAACCACAAAGGAAAGAAAGAACTATAAGACATGTCCAGGATTTTCCAGAGGTCAGCATAGTAAGAGTCATCTGGAGAATATGAAACCAAGGAAGCAAAAGTCAATACCTGCTCATCAGCCATCTCATCTAGACATCTACTCAAAAAATCAAAAGCTTGTTTCAAACAAAATGATTTCTTTAAATATTCAGGGTTCATAAACTACTATGCAAATCATCCCAAGCCAAACTCTCTTCTGTTGCCAAGGTTTAACATGCTACTTCAACTTTCATTTCCTTTCACTTGAGAGGGGTGGAGGTGGGGTGGGGTGGAGTGTGGTGGTGGTGGTGGTTGGGGAGTACTTAAAGGTTTATACTTCTGTAAATATGAAAACCTGTCAATCATGATTCTCAGACAGGGCCCTTTTTTAAAAACTAAATAGCAGATGTGCAGCCCACTTTCCCCCAACAACTGGAATATAGGCTCTTCCTAAAGCTGTAGTATGACTATGGTATCTGTACTCCAACAGGGATGCTTTGTCTGGCCTCAGTGGGAGAGGATGTGCCTAATCTGACAGAGTCAGGATGCAACAAAGTGAGGGGAGGGGACATCCAAGTAGGGACAACCCTCTCAGAGAAAAAGAGGAAGGGGCATGGGGGAAGGTCTCAGTGAGAGAGGGCCAGGAGGGGGCAGCACTTAGGGTGTGTGTGTGTGTGTGTGTGTGTGTGTGTGTGTATATATATATATTAAAAAGTTATATCTTGTTTAAAGCACTGAATAATTGTGAATTATTTAACTATTAATTTTCTTTTAATTTTTAATTATTTAAGCAATCATTAAAATGTGACATGTAAATACAAAATAATATATAATTATATATGATATTATGTCAATTGGATTTTATTAACCATATAAAATACATTATTTTGTTCATCCTTATAAACTGAGGGATGACATTAGCCATAGGAAATATTTTAACTGCCAAAACAATTCAGTATGCCCTAGAGATATTAATAGCTTTTTATAATAAAAAATTTTGTCTGGAAAAACTAAATAGTATTTCTTATATAATACAATATACTTAAAAACAATTGACAAAGTACCTTTTGGCAAAATATTAAGAAATACAAATAGGGCTAAAGATGATGGCACATGTTTAATCCCAGCATAGGAAGTCAGATCTCTGTGAATTTAAGGGCAGCCTGGGCTACATAGTGAGTTTCAAGCCAGCCAGAGTTACATAGCAAGACCTGGTCTCAAATGGAGTAAAGTAAAATAAAAATAATCAGTCTTCCATGTATTTATATAACCTAGCACTAAATAACCTCTATAATAATGGTTCTCAAGCTGTGGGTGATGACCCCTTTTGGGGTCACATATCAGATATCCTGCATATCAAATATTTATATTATGATTCCTAACAGTAGCAAAATCACAGTTATGAAGAAGCAATGAAATAATTTTACGGCTGGGAGTCACCATGATATGAGAAACTGTATTAAAGGGTGGAAACATAAGGAAAATTGAGACCCACTACTCTCTCTACATAACTAGATCCTGCCTTCCTGAAAAGTAATGCTATCAACCAGAAATAATGGTGTATGTCTTTAATCTCAGCACTCCAGAGGCAAAGGCAGGTGGATCTCTGAGTTTGGGGCCAGTGCAGTTTACATAACCAGAGATACATGTGGAACTCTATCCCTCTATAATATAACCCTGTCAAAAGAGCCTCCAGTCACTCTTCAAATATTCTTTGAACAGTTTAACTCTGTTTTATCTGGATTGTCTACTCTATAAAAATCCAATCATTCTTCAATATAAGTAGTGACACGTTCCCTCATTATTTGATCAAGATGTAATCATCTCATTGAACTCACTGTATTAAATTTAGTCCCTATTAGATACAAATACTTACTTTATAGTGTATATCAGATTAGTTATCACAAAATAATTAATATTTCTACTATATATGTATGGGGTTTCCTACAGGGTAAAAGGTTATTCTCAATGAAAGATCTAATGACTTATGCAAACAGATTTAGGGTATGTTTGCTTAACAATGTTCAAGATATATAACATTTGCCATAGTTTCCCTTAGTTTAGATGAGTGCCTAAAAACGCTAATAAATCTATATGTCATATTAATTAATTTGAAGGGTTGTTAAGATTTCATTGACTATATTTTAGATATTTTTATATGTGTATGGATTATTTGCCTGTATGTGTCTGTGTATCACATGTATGTCTGGTGCCCAAGAAGACCAGAAGAGGGCATTGAATCCCCTAAACCTAGCATTTTAGATGGTTCAGAACCGAATCCTTTGCAAGAACGAAAATTGCCTTTAACTGCTGCGTCAGTGCCCAATGTTAAGTTCTTTTGCAAAATTCATCTACCTACATGTAGTGTATGTTTTTTCAATTAGATTACCTTTTTACTTCAGCCTTTATTTACTTTACACTTCTGTTTTAAATTATTATATTTCATTGCTTCTGTAGATTAGTATAATTTAGAAATGACAACTTTTCTCTCTGGAGGGGAACAGCCCCGGAACCCAGTGCATACAGTGGAGCTGCTAGGACAGGAGTCTTCCCTTCAGGTCACCATTTACACCAGGAAGCCAGGCAGCTCCATAGCCTTTTGTGCAGGGCCCACCAGGAAAGAGTGATCTCCCAGTAGAGCTTTCACTTCTGAGTGAGGAGGTGCCTTCTCTCTGGAGGGGAACAGCCAGGAGCCCACAGGGCATATGATCAGTGGAGGAGCTGGGGACAAGAGTCTTCCCTTCCAGGCTACCATTTGCACCAGGGAGCCAAGTAGCTCCACAGCCTTCTGTGCACAGTCCCTGCCAGAAAACAGTTGGTCTCCCAGGAGTATGGACACAGGCTTACAGGCCCAAAGGAGGAACAAGCTCCAGCCAGAGACAGCAAGACCAATTAACACCAGAGATAATCAGGTGGCGAAAGGCAAGCACAAGAACCCTACCAACAGAAACCAAGTCTACTTGGCAACAACAGAACCCAGTTCTACCAGAGCAAGTCCTGGATACCCCAACACACCAGAAAAGCAAGAGTTGGACTTAATATCTCATCACATGATATTGATAGAGGACTTCAAGAAGGACATAAATAACTCCGTTAAAGAAGTACAGGAGAGGGGCTAGAAAGATGGCTCAGAGGATAGGAATACTGTCTCCTCTTAAACATCTATAATGAGATGTGCCCTCTTCTGGCCCACAGGCAGAATGCTGTATACATAATGAATAAATCTCAATTTTTTTTTTTAAAAAAAAAAGAAGTACAGGAGAACAGTGATCAACAGACAGAAGCCCTTAAAGAGGAAACACAAAAATCCCTTAAAGAATTTCAGGAAAACACAAACAAACAAGTGAAGGAACTGAACAAAACCATCCAAGATCTAAAAATGGAAGTAGAAACAATAAAGAAATCACAAAGGGAGACAACTCTGGAGATAGAAAACCTTCGAAAGAATTCAGGAGTCATAGATGCAAGCAAGCATCAACAACAGAATACAAGAGATAGAAGAAAGAACCCCAGGTGCTGAAGATACTATAGTAAACATTGACTCAACAGTCAAAGAAAACGCAAAATGCAAAATGCAAAATACTTGTAGCCCCAAACATCTCAGAAATCCAGGACACAATGAAAAGACCAAATCCAAGGATTACAGGTATAGAAGAGAGTGGAGATTTACAACTTAAAGGCCCAGTAAACATCTTCAACAAAATTATAGAAGAAAACTTCCCTAAACTAAAGAAAGAGATGCCCATGAACATACAAGAAGCCTTCAGAACTCCAAACAGACTGGACCAGACCAGAAATTCCTCCCGGCACATAATAATCAAACCACCAAATGCACTAAACAAATAAAGAATATTAAAAGCAGTAAGGGAAAAAGGCCAAGTAACATATAAAGGAAGACCTATCAGAATTACACCAGACTTCTCACCAGAGACGATGAAAACTAGAAAATCCTGGGCAGATGTCATACAGACCCTGAAAGAACACAAATGCCAGCCCAGGCTACTATACCCAGCAAAACTCTCAATCACCATAGATGGAAAAAGCAAGATATTCCATGATAAAACCAAATTTACACAATATCTTTCCACAAACCCATCCTTACAAAGGATAATAGGTGGAAAACACCAGTACAAGGAGGGAAACTACACCCTGGAAAAAGCAAGATAGTAACCTTCTTTCATCAAACACAAAAGAAGATAACTACTCAAATATAAAAATAACATCAAAAATAACAGGAAGCAACAATCACTACTCCCTAATATCTCTTAACATCAATGGACTTATTTTCCCAATAAAAAGACATAGACTAACAAATATTTTTCATGTAAATCTTCAATTTTATCAGAAAATGTTTGTAATTCTTTCAATCAATTGAGGAATATTTCTATGCCTACCATTTTATCTGTATAATTTTTCCATGAAATGGTCAATCTTAACGTGTTTTTCTATATATTTCTTCAATTTTATCAGATATTTCCATGTAAATATTCAATGTTATCAGAAAATGTTTGTAATTCCACTTTTAATAACCTTAGAAATATTTCATGCCTACAATTTTATCTGTATAATTTTCCATGAAATAGTCAATTTTAATGTGCTTTTCTATGTCTTCAATTTTTTAAAAAAATATTTTCCATGTAAATCTTCAATTTTATCATAAATTGTTTTTACTTCCTTTTTCAATCAAAAAGTGAAGAAAAAAAACAGAAATGACTACTTTACAGGAATGTCATGTCCCACATAGTTAGCTAAAGTGTGTGTGTGTGTGTGTGTGTGTGTGTGTGTGTGTGTTTGCGTATCCAGACCAATCTTACATCAATATCTGGGATTTGCTATTCCTTTAATTTACTAAATACTAAATAACATTTTGCTATACTAAACAATTTGAACACCAATTAAATAACCAGTTCAAAATAACATCAGGCAAATTGTGAGACTCTGTTACAGAGTAGTGAGCTAAAATATCCTCAATTGGGTAAAAACAATTATACATCTTATCTCATATTTTCTCTAATTTTAGACAGAAATATATTGAGAATTATGCTGTATTTTCTGCTTACTTTTCAACATGTGAATTTTTATTATAGTTCTTCAAACTGTTTATGTTTAAAGTAGACAGAGAGCAATGTTTTGACATATATATGTGTCAAATACACACACACACACACACACACACACACACACACACACATATATATATATATATATATATATATATATATATATTTCTTGATAAATACAGATTACAGGAAAGCATTGCCTTTTAAATAATAACAAGAACACTTGCCAAAGACTGGGATAACTGGCCAGTGCAGTATTAGGGGATAGGAAACTGATGCAACTAATATCTAATCCTGTTCTCTGTAGTTCTTCAGCCACCTAGGTAGCCTCACAAACCCCATGATGATGTCCATGGAAACGTCCACCTTGGAAGGGACAAGAAGGAGCCTAAGTGCACTGCCCCCCCCCCCGCAAGGTTGTTAAGCCAAGGCACTCCTGCCAAGGTAGCATTGGAAAATACTCTGCAGATACCTAACCAAAAATGATAAACTCAAAATTGATCAATCTAGCTACTCATTGTATGATATTAAGCAAAGAATTCACTGTAGCAGGATAGTTAACATGGTCTTACAGCATATAGGAAGAGTAAGGCATCAGACAAAAATTGCAAACAAAATGGGAAAGGTTGACAAAAGGCAAACAGGCTGGAGTGGCTAACTAAGAAACTAAAGATTTACCTGTCAAAAGGTGAAAACCAGATTCCAGCCTCTAGAGCTCAGTTCTCCCTGTCTTCCTTGTTCAACAAGTCAGAGGATTATTCTTATTAACTAATTTGTAAATATGAGTTTTTGGGAGCTCTAGCAATATTTTTTAAAAAGGGGGAAATCCTACTTCATCCCATTTTTTAAGTGTAAATAATTTTTAAGAGGTGAAGTCATTTGCTGATTGCATACTCTTAGCCAGAAGATAGCAGGATATTGAATTAGAGAAACTGTCATTGTTTCAGGGTCAACAAGCAAACCAGTCCACAGAGAGGAACTAGTTTTATATTCCTCAGTACAAAAGCAGTACAATTTGGAGTCACAGTCATATGTTTACATCTAGATTAGTTTGAATTACTTCTCCTGGCTTTTGTTGTTGTTGTTGCTGCTGTTTTATTTTCTTTTAGCAGAATTATTTCCAAAAAAACAAACAACAAAGGCATTTTTTTTTTGTTCTTTCCCTATTAGAACTGTCTACCCTATATTCTGGTTGTGGTGGTCAGTTTTCCTAAGAATTTTGATAATGCTTTAGAAGAAAGAAAAGTTGAGGATATGGGATGTATGTCATAAAAAATTGTGAACCAGTGAAAGTAAAAGAATGTAAACATTTGATAGTCATTTCCTTGAGATCCCCTCAAGGAAAATTTGTGCACAAATTTGAAACTGGAACATAGTGTAGCAACTGTTTAAAATAAACGCAAGAGCTGGAGAGTTGGTTCAGCAGTTAAGAGCATTTGTTCTTGCAGAGAACCTGGATTTAACCCTCAACACTTAAGTAAGGTCTCCAGTCCCAGGGAATCTGATTCTGTCTTCTAATTTTCACAGGCACGAGATACACATATTGCAAAACATATGCATAAAATAAAATTGAAATAGGAGCATGGCTCTTTGGATTATTTTTACATATCTTAGGACATTTATAAGAATTAAACTGTGCACTGATTGTCAACCAATAAGATCTAAGTTATGAAAGAGAAAATAAGTAAGTGAATAATTAGTGGGTAATATACAATTTAATAAAGACTTCTAACAAAAGGTGAAATCACAGTTCAGGCTTGAGATTTTATGCCTGGCTTGCCAACTACTATCTGATTTTAGGCAACTCATTTAAACTTTCAAACCTTTATTTCACCATATAGGGATTATCGAAGCATCTCTAGCACCATAGACCTTGAGGAAAGTTTAAATGAAAAAACTCTAACAGTTCTTAGAATCAGTAAGTAGGATCATGAAGGTGTTAGGTTTAGCACCTACTACCCAAATGCTTTAGTTGCATCTGGTTCCTCTGGCTTTCTTTTCATGTGGTCATTATGGTTCAATGCATTCAGAATTAATAATAGCTTAAGACAGAGGGTAGTATAATATCTATTTTACAGGTGGAACTTGGAATTTTGATCTTTATTCACCTATAATACTTATTAAACTTGGGGATGGCAATCCTTTAACTGTGTCCTTTTTCATTTCTACAAATACTTGCCCTTTTTTCCCCAGTCTCCTATTCCTTGTAGTTATTCTCCTAATAATCCTCTGAGATTCAATTAGAGTTAGCTATTAGTTTCAAAACACTGCAGGCTACATTTTAATTTGTGGAGATCCATATCCACACTGTCATTAGTTTTCAACTACAAGGATGTCATCGATGGTCAGGCAAACTGCTCACTTTCTCAGCCCACCCTGCATGTTGATTCATTTTACAATAACATCTGGCCACCCTGCTTATAGTTCTAATGTTTAATTTCTTTACCATATCCCACAGCACTTCTAATTTAAGGTTTAGAAGGCCAAAGTGCCCTTGTAGCACATGCTAGAGATAAGATAGTCTCTAGAAACCTTCCATTCTTATGACATCTCCTAAAGCTGTAGAGCTGTTCAGTTGTCAGAGGGCTCTTCCATAAGAGAAAGTTTATATCTTGTCCCATCTTGTCTTGCTTTGTCTTATGACATGATTATACAATGTAGCCCTGGTTAGTCTGGAACTCAGAGATCCTCCTGTCCTCTTAGTGGTGCAACTAAAGGACTGCACCACCACACCTGCAAATGTTTACTCCATTAGGCCTCTGGGAGTTTCATTTCCTCCCCCCATCCCCCCATCAATGCCCCCCTTTTCTTTTTTCTGATAGCAAATCCTTCAAATAATAAAGGGTTCAGCTGATATATGTTGCATACATGTGCACTGTTTTAAGGCAATTTCACTTGGGCCATCGTATCAGGGCCCAAGACAACTCTATAAAGTAGAAACAAAAATACCTATCAATAAATTTTGAAGAAATCAAATTCCTCATGTTCAAATAACTAATAGATAAGAGCATTTCAGGATTAGACTAATGTCTCAACACATTTATAATGAAATACTGTAATTTCCTAATCTTTACGGAGATACTTGTAATGTGCTGGATGTAAAAAATGAACAACAAAATCCATGTGTTAAATGCTTGGTCACCAGTTAATGATACTACTCAAAGGTAGCAAAAACTTTAGAAATGAAACAACTGGCATGAAATAGATCCCAAAAGAACATGAAACAGGTATGTCCCAAAAGAACACATCCTGTCCCTGTTCCCTTTGTCTGCTGTTTCCTGGCAGCTGTAAGAGTACAGCATTCTTCCAGCACATCCACTGGCTTACCACAAGGAGAGAAACAACAGTCAAGTGACCATAGACTGAAACCAAAATAAATTCTTCCCTCTTTAAGTTGATTTTCTTAGGCATTTCATCACAGAGAAGGAAAGCTGAGTAATACCAGTGTTACTAACAGATCAAGATCTTGACATGGGTTTTCTTATACCGAATCTGGCATTTTTTCAGTCAAATCTTTAATCATTAAATAGTTGTTTAAGGCGAGAGATATTGTTCACCTGGTAGAGTGTTTGCCTAGCATGTACAAGGCTCTGTGTTTGATTCCTAGACCCATGTAAAATTCAGCATGGTGATGTGTACTTCTAATTACAGCAGTAGGCTGTGCAGGCAGGAGGATCAGTGTCATCCTTGGCTAGACAGCAAGTTGAAGGCCAGCCTGGAATGCATGAGATTGTGTCTCAAAGTCAAAACCAAATATTGACTTAATATCATGTTTCAGTAAATTTCTTAAATATTAGAGAGTTAATGGCAAATAACACAAATGATCACAGCCACAAGAAAAGGTATAATTTGCGAAGATGTGTGTGTGTGTGTGTGTGCATGTGTGTGTGTGTTATATTTTTAAGATGTAAATAAAGAAACTTAATTAGAGAAAAACAAAAAGTCCAATACAACTTTAGCACAGTAAATGAGCGAAAGATAAAGATGAAAATCAATGGTACAAAGCATTATGAGTTGGCACAATATTTAGATATCTCTTCTAACTGTGGTGAAAACCATTAAGTAATGCCCTTGTGGTCATAAAACAACCGACTCCCTAAGAGCTTGCTGAATTCTTCTAAATCACACTAACCTTTAGCTACTTCCTGAGCAATGTTCACTTCATCAGCTCCATTGTCTACAGGGCAATAAAAGATTGCACTAACTCACAAAAAAGATTGAAATGCTGATATATGTCATAAGTGAATACTATGTATTAATATTTACCTTTTAAAAATACATAAACAACTACATTAAAATATCATTAACACTATAGATACTTTAAATTTATTATGTAATAAACCACATATCTATGCATGCATACATGTAGTTGCTTTAGGAAAAAGTATCAAAAATCACATCAAATATTGCTGAATTTGAGATGCCTTGTAGACTCGGTGGCAAAATACTAGCCAAGTTATAGGATCAAACAAAGAGCACTTTCTATCTTGTTTTCCAATTTCCTTAAGCTTAGGGTATAGTAATATACATCAAAATCAGCACAGTCATCTCTTCAATTCAACAAACATCTGTCTACTAAGATATATATTGCTTATCTGTTAACATGCCTAGTCCCTCAAAATGCCGCATTATACAAAATACTGGCAAAAAAAAATTCTCTGATCTCATGAAACTTACAACCTACAGAGAAAAATACAAAATTATTTATGTGCCACTTTATTTAAATAAGTAAAATATATAATATCTTAAATAATGAGCAATAGTGGTAGATACCAAAAAAGACATTAGGGAGGAAAGAACACAAACTATTGAAATAATAATAGTATAAGATAAGTATTTCTATTGCTTTTATTGCTGCTATTTTTATGTTTGTTTGTATGTTTGTTTGAGGCAGGTCTTATTGTAAAGCCACAGCTGATCTAGAATTTGAAATCCTCTTGCCTCACTCAACCTTCCAAGTTGAATTATAAAAGTACACCATCATACAAGACCTACTTCTGATCTTCTGGTACTAGGTTTTTACTAATTTCTTTATGACATACTAGTTGGTATATATCATACAGCAGAAGTCATTAGACTTTTTCTATAGCATATACAAGTGAAAATATTTGCATTTCAGAGATTCCTGCTATGACATCCTCCTGTTATAGTATTAAATCAGGCAGAGATGTGAATTTGTATGTGACTGTGATTTAACAGGGCCAGTGACAGGGGTCAGTGGGTTATGACAGTTTTCATACAACCTGACAACTCAAGTTCAATCCACAAGACCCATAGACTTTAAAAAGAGAACCATTATCTAGAGTAACTAGAAAGCAAAAGGAGATTAAGAGGATACAAATTGAAAAGGAAGAAGTCAAGTTATCTTTATTTGCAGATGATATGATAGTATACATAAGTGAACCCCAAAGTTCTACCAGAGAACTCCTACAGCTGATAATCACCTTCAACAAAGTGGCTGGATATAAAATTGACTCAAAGTAATCAGTAGCCTTCCTTTATACAAATGAAAAAGTGGCAGAGAAAGAAATTACGGAAACAACACCCTTTATAATAGCCACAAATAATACAAAATACCTTGGTATAACTCTAAGCAAGTGAAAGACCTCTATGACAAGAACTTCAAATCTCTGAAGAAAGAAATTGAAGAAGACCTCAGAAGATCGAAAGATCTCCCATGCTTGTGGAGGCAGGATTAATATAGTAAAAATGGCAATCGTGCCAAGAGCAATCTACAAATTCAATGCAATCCCCATCAAAATTCTATTAGAAAGAAATCAGCCATATATACAAAATCATATATGTATATATGTATTTATGCATACATATATATGTGTGTATGCATATGAAGAGGGAAAACATTTACTTACAGATAATGAGGTCAGATAAGGCAGTTCATGCCTTTAATCTGAACAACAAATGAAACTGAAAAAAAGCACCATTTCAAGGCCTGTCTTGGGCTACATTAGGAGTTTTCTCAAAAAATAAATAATGAAAGGAGAGATTACAAAGGAACAGAAGAAAGCTTTAAGGCAGGCAGGGAAGTGTGACAGCTTATGCATTACCTTAACTGACAACAGTTTCATGGGTAGATATAAACATTCAAAATGTTTCCAAATTTATCTTCAAACGTAAACATTTTAACAATTTATATCAATTAAACCTCAATAAAATTGGATTCAAAAAAGCTGAATTAAATCAGCAAATAATACAATCACAAAAATCTTCAAAAGTATTTCTACATAGTATAATTGTTATATTCTTCCATTTAATATACATATCAACTATATAAATATATACATATATATGTGTGAAACATTATGCACATATGGTTCTTGACAGTCGATGGGTCAATTTGCTAGTTTTCAACTTCATAACTGTATGAAAGATATATATGTTCAAAAGAAATGCACATGAATTTTCAATCTGGATCTCATTCCAGGCTGGTAATATATAATCTGATCCTTTCTTGTTTTTGTTAGGCAGTAGCAATGAGCCACAGACAGAAGTCAGCCAAGCAAACGTTGGTGTACTATGTTGCTGTACTATGATATTTGATAGGTTGGATGTATTAACTGCATTTTCAACTTAAAATATTTTCAAGTCACAATTAACACTTTGTATAATCCCATTGTAAGATTTGATAGGAAATATTATCTCTGGGTGAGGTAGAGTGTGTGTGTGTGTGTGTGTGTGTGTGTGTGCTTTAGCTTTGGCTAATACAAACAGCTTTAACTTGGGCTTGCCTCAATAGGTATATCAGTCAACTATCTTGGAAGCAGATTCTCAAACCCTTTTAAGCTTTCAAATAACTGTAGCCCTGGCCAACAACTTGAGGGTCATATGAAATGAATATGCTATACTAAAACCACCCAGTTATACTGTTCCTGGAGTACTGATTCTCAGAAAAACACATCTGATTAAAATTGCTGAGTCTTGGTAAAATTTAATGGACAGGATAACATAGATAATATACCACATATCATTTTTATGTAATAGTTTTAAATGGAGCATACATATCATGTAGGTAAGAAAGACCCAAGTCTTTGGGGCCCTTGTGAAGGAAGTCAATCACTGCTAAGCATTGTTAAGTACTATTAACTGTTGTTACATATATTAGCAATCTTAGTTCTATGTTGAATTTTTGCTAACATTATATTGATTTGCCATATTCCATCTAATGTTTTCTTTGATTAAAAGTGTCAAAGGTATGGGCTGCTCAGTGTTAAGAGACTTGATGGCTCTTGCAGAGGACCCAGGATCATTCTCAGCACCTACATGGTAGCTCAACCACCTGTAACCTTAGTCCCTGATGATACAAGTCCCTCTTCCTGACTTGCCTGGAATGCAGGTAGTATATCCATAATATGCAGGCAAAACATTTAAACACATAAAAAAATCAATAAATCTAAAAGTTTCTAAGTTAAAAAGTACCAATAATTGGTGGCATTTGACAGGTCTTTTTCTTTTTCCTTTTTTTATTTATTCTTCTCTCATACAATATATTCTGCCCACAGTGTCCTTCCCTGAACTTCTCCTAGTGCTTCCCCATCCCCACGGAAGATTAGGGAGGAAAGATTGCCAGAGCTAGGGGGTTCAAGGCCTGAGAACACAGCCCACAGAATCAACCTAGCAGGGCTGATATGGGCTCAGAGACTGAAGTGACAATCATGGAGCCTATATGGGTCTGCATGTGTTTATGTTATGGTTGTTAGCGTTTTTATAGGGCTCCTAACAGTAGGGTTGGAGACTGTTTCTGTGTCTTTTGCCCACTTTTTCCTTCTACTGGGTTGACTCATCAAGTGTATAGTCTTATTGTAATTTGTTATGCTATGTTCAGTGGATATCTATGGAAGGTCTGCTCTTTTCTGAAGGAAAACAGAGGAAGCGAATCTGGAGGAGAGAGGAAGTGGGGGAAAGGGACTACTTCCCCTGGGAGTTGCAACACTGAGCCCATTAAAAGACTTCTCTATAGTGTTTTGTTCCTGTCTACTTTAAAACATCATCATTAGAAGAACAGGCTGCATTCGTAACATGAAAAGCATGCAATAGCTATAGCAGTGGAGCTGCAGCAGTGATGAAGGAAGTAGCAGCTACAGTGCCAAGGGGACAGATGTAGACTTCCAGAGACAGAACAGGACAAGACTGAACTCGGTGAAAGGGTGCAAGAATGTTCCTGGCCATTAGAAGCATTTTAAGGGACTGCCAAGCACTCTAACACTGTAGGCCTGAGTATTAACATTAGACATTACCTAGGCTCGAAAGTCACAACAGATTAGGCCTATCAGCTGTAACACTAGTAAGGCTTCTAAAACTTTAGGCTCAAGAGCTGTAATATTAACCATTGTAGGACTGATGTTCCCAATACCCATTAAGGAGCTTAACACTAGTAGATTTAGAATTATGCTGTAACTAGCTAATGCTGGAAGCCAAGGATTAGATCATCTGCAGAGTGCTAGGGCCATTAGTACTTAACTGTATGTTTCTTAGTTTAAAACATGGAACAATAAATCTCTGGTTCCCAGGACTGTGAATGTGAGCTTTTGGGTCTGCTAGCCCAGCCACAGCACTAGCACTTAAAGGTTCACAACTGCAAACAACAGATACACATCTCATCATCTACTGAAATGTTTATCTGGGTAGAGCATAAGGATCACAGCCAGCAGAGTGGTAACACAAAAAGAAAAGCATGAAATCAAGAACATATCCCTTGCTAAATTCTCACAAAATAAACACTCCCCTGTAATCAAAATATGCAGAGAATGTAGAAAACAATATAACTTGCTGAATTCTCACAAAATAAAGACACCCATGCAACCAAATGTTCAGATTAAGACACAGAGCAAAAAACCCTAGAAGTTCTCCATATGTGCAATTCTTACTTTCTAACAAGGGTAGTGACTAGGCTTATTGAGCTCATTTTTACACAGAAGATGCGTTTTGCATGATTTTTAGAGGGGGTACTTAAGACAGGGTTTAGCCATATACCCTAATCTTGCCCTGAATCACTGTAACTCAGCAGGCCACAAACTCATAAATGGTTCTGCCTCAACACTGCCTCCTTCTGCTCAGTGCTAGAATTACAAGTGTGTGATAACATGCCTAGTTCAGTTTTACATGTTTCTGAATGTCACAAAAATGGCACCAGTGTGCAATCCTTTAGTTCAAGCTTTGTTTGCTCACTCCTGTGCTCATGAGACTCATTCACATTGTTGCATAGACCTGGAGCATATTCATTTTCACTACTGATTCTATGTTAGGTGAATGTTACACTTTGTACTACTGATGAACATTGAGTTATTTCAGATATGTTTGTTATAAGCGGTGCTGTATACATTCTTGTCTCTTACTAAAAATATGACTGTCAATTTATTTTGAATATATACCTATAATTGGAATTACTGATTTATAGACATGCTTACATTCAGCTTTATTTGTATGAAACTATTTTTCTGTGTAAATAACAGGATTCCAGTTGTTATATAGTCTTAAAGACCTTTTTAAAATTTTTTTCAGTACTCTGATAGAAGGAAGTAGTAGTAGTATCCTGTACATTTTTATTTTACTGAGTGAGAAATCTGAACATACTTATATATGTTGACTGGTCTTTTGGAGATCTTTTGTACATTATTTGCTTGAAGTCATACCCACTGAAGTATATACTTTTGTTTGTGTTTTAAATGTTTTAGGTTATTATTTGTGTTGTTTGTACATATATGTGCACATGTACCTGTGATATGTATTTGTGGCCATTTGTGTTGTGGGACATATTTAGAGGTCAGAGAACAACTTTGTAGAGACAACACTCTACTTTCTCCTTATGCAGATTCCAATGAACAAAGACAGGTCACCAGTCCTACATGGCAAGTGCCTTTATCCACTGACATCTCACTGGCCTTGTTTCATTGCTTTTTGAAGACAGGGTCTCATGCTGTCCTCAAACTTACTATGTAGCCTAGGCTGGCATTAAACTCTTGATCATACTATCTCAAACTCTCAAATACATGAGACAGGAAGCAAGGCAGAGCAGATACATTTAAAATACACAAACAGGCATAATTGTATAAACATTTTCGTTGGCTTTTTGTAAACAAAGGCTTGAGTAGTAGAATAGTCATTAAGACAATGAGGGCCAGCAATATGGCTCAAGGGGTACAGGTACTTAACACCCAAGCCTGGCAACTTTACTTCAAACCTCAGAACTCAAGTAAAAGTACAAAAGAGAGAACTGACTTCAAAAAGTTGTCCTCTGACCTCCATATGTACATGTGCACAAACAGAGATATCATGTGCACACAAAGCGAAATAATTTTGAAAAGATAAAGAACATCTAGTGGGAATATCAATAGTTATCTCTTCCAGTTTATAAAAATTGAGAATGAAAACTAGAAAAGTAGTAATGAAAATCTAAAGCAAGAACAAAACAAAGGAAGGGGCAGGATATATTATGAAGACAAAACACGTAAGATCGGAATCTTTTTAGTAGAGCGGAAGTAAACCACCAAAAAGAAAGAAAGAAAGAAAGAAAGAAAGAAAGAAAGAAAGGAAGGAAGGAAGGAAGGAAGGAAGGAAGGAAGGAAGGAAGGAAGAAAGAAAGATCAAGAAACATGCTACCCATAGTCACATTCCAGAAAGGCTTTTTGGAATAAAACAGGGCATAGCTGGTCTTTAGCCTGTTTTATAGAGCTGTGTAATTTAGGGCAGTTCAGTGTTCTTAGGATAAAACACTAAATTTTACGTACACAGACAGGTATCCTACCAGTAAGTGGTATACATACCTCAAGATCCAAAAATCCATCCTTTACAGATACTATTGAATTAGCCAGCAAGGATATATTAACCTTTCTTTAACTTCACAAGCCAACATTAGACATTACTTTCCTTCTTTTTTCTTTCATTTATGAGTTACCAGAATGTACCATAGCATTAGCTGCTTATTTTTACTTTACTCATTAAATTTTAAAAAGACTCTTCAGATAACAGAACAATCAGTTAGAGAAAATTAATATTACTGGACAAGATCAATGCCTAATGGACACCATATGTAAGTGAAAGAAGATGAAATAATGTGGCTTTGGGTTCCAAAATATTAAACACATCACAGCAGAGAATTTCAGTCTGAAATGCAAAAAAGAAAAGGGGGTATTTTTAAATATGGTCCTATAAGAGGTTTAAAATAAATTAGGTCATATGTAAAGAGCTCAACACAACAAAAGCTAGAAAAGCAGAATAGATTGTCACAATAAAAAATTCTGCCATTATTATATTGTATACCACCAAAAGAGATATTCAATAATCATTGCAAACAGCATATGAAAGGAATTTGATATGTTTTGAGGCCTTAAAAGGAAAGAGTCCTTTCTACTATGTATTGCTATTACATCACTATCTAACAAATCATGCCACTGTAATGAAAATACTTAAAGAAATACTTAATACTTAAGAAATACTTAAGAAAATATTTAAAGAACCAAAACTCAATTGCCTGCATACACAATTAAAACATTAACCTCAATTCCAAAGACTGAATATGGAGCTGCCAAGATGCCTCTGCAGTTAAAAGTGACTGGTGCTACTGCAGAGGACCCAACACCCAAATCAGGTGGTTCACAACTACTTGTAATTCCAGTTCCATGGCATCTGATGCTTTCTTCTACATGTATCAGCTACCAGGCATGGACATGATGCACATACACATACATATGTGCAGGTACTGACACAGACATATAAAATAAAAATAGATATACCTTCTGAAAATGATTATTTTCAATAATGAAATTTTTTTAATTTTTATTTTCTATATTCTATGTTTACATTCCAAAGGCTTTCCCCTTTCCCAGTTCCCACCCACCATAGTTCCCATAGTTCCTCTCCCCCCCAACTATTCCCCAATCATCCCCCCTCCCCCCTCGGTTTCTTTAATAGACTGGATGCAATCTTTACAGGCCCAGGGTCCTCTCCTTTCTTCTTGGGAATCATTTGACTTGCTATTTGTGTCTTGAGTATTTAGGGCTTCTGGGCTCATTAATATCCACTTATCAATGATTGCATTTCATGTGCATTCTTTTGTGATTGGGTTAATTCACTCAGGATGATATTTTCCAGGTCTAACCATTTACCCACAAATTGCATGAATTCATTATTTTTAATTGCTGAGTAGTATTCCATTGTATAAATTTACCACATTTTCTGTATCCATTCCTCCTTGGAGGGATATTTGGGCTCCTTCCAATTTCTGGCTATTATAACCAAGGCTGCTATAAACATAGTGGAGCATGTGTCCTTATTGCATGCAGGGGAATCCTCTGGGTATATGCCCAGGAGTGGTATGCCAGGGTCCTCTGGAAGTGACATGCCCAATTTTCTGAGGAACCGCCAAACTGATTTCCAGAGCGGTTTTACCATTTTGCAATCCCACCAACAGTGGAGGAGTGTTCCATATTCTCCACATCCTCGCCAGCACTTGTTGTCTCTTGAGTTTTTAATCTTAGCCATTCTGACTGGTGTGAGGTGGAATCTCAGGGTTGTTTTGATTTGCATTTCCCTGATGACTAATGATGTTGAACATCTTTTAAGGTGTTTCTCGGCCATCCGAATTTCTTCTGGTGAAAATTCTTTGTTTAGCTCTGTGCCCCATTTTTTGATAGGGTTATTTGGTTCTTTGGGGTCTAACTTCTTGAGTTCTTTGTATATATTGGATATTAGCCCTCTGTCGGATATGGAGTTGGTGAAGATCTTTTCCCACTTTGTTGTTTGCCGTTTTATCCTTCTGACAGTGTCCTTTGTTTTGCAGAAACTTTGTAATTTTATGAGGTCCCATTTGTCGATTCTTGATCTTAGAGCATAAGCTATTGGTGTTCTGTTCAGGAACTTTTCCCCTGTGCCCAAGTCCTCCAGGGTCTTCCCAAGTTTCTTTTCTAATAGTTTCAGTGTGTCTGGTTTTATGTGGAGGTCCTTGATCCACTTGGAGTTGATCTTAGTGCAAAGAGATAAGAGTGGGTCAATTCGCATTCTTCTGCATGTTGACTTCCAGTTGAACCAGCACCATTTGTTGAAAAGGCTATCTTTATTCCACCGGATGGTTGTGGCTCCTTTATCAAAGATCAAGTGACCATAAGTCTGTGGGTTAATTTCTGGGTCTTCAATCCTGTTCCATTGATCTGCTTGCCTGTTGCTATACCAATACCATGCAGTTTTTAACACAATTGCTCTGTAGTACTGCTTGAGGTCAGGGATATTGATTCCCCCAGAAGTCCTTTTATTGTTGAGAATAGTTTTAGCTATCCTGGGTTTTTTGTTGCTCCAGATGAATTTGAGAATTGCTCTTTCTAGATCTATGAAGAATTGAGTTGGGATTAACAATATTTATATATAGTTCCTTCAATAATTGTTTCTGTTGGGTTCAAAATCTACCGATATTCCAAAAAAAGAAATTATTCGAGGGCTGGAGCTATAGCTCTTTTTTTTCTAGTGTTTGCCTAACATACACAAGTCTCTAAGTTCAATCCCTAGCACCTAAAAAAATATTTAATAATGAAATGATTTTTCATATCAAAGATCTTTCTCCTATAACTATCTTTTAAGGATATATTAAGAAAAATTTGTTCCAAATAATTAGACTAATACTCTACAAGCAATAAGATTTGCAACCCATAAAAACGCAAGACTAGGTTTGTTTATAAAACCAAATTTTAAATACCCTGAAGAAGTGCTATTTCTTTGTGCAAACTAATAACTTGCTGTGCAAAGACAGCTCACAGAAATTCATGATGCATTCCTTGAAGATTATATTATTGTGACACTAACCAAAGACAAAGAAAACCTAAAACCTAATTCAGTGCTAAGCCTGAATTATCTGTTTTGGTTTTAAACTCTTTTCAATCCAATTGAACTGGAAAGCTGACTCCTCAGAGAAAAAGCAGAACTATGAATTGAAGGTCAAAGAAAATTCTACCATTTAGAAAGTAAGATTAATCGTATTTAACTAAAAAAATCACTAATCCCTAAAAGGAAATATAATCTCACAAAGTCCTATTTTGTTTAATGCCTGCAGAAATCACATATATTGTTTGATGTTATAGACTTATGCTTATCATTATATTTGAAACATACTAATGTGTTTTAACAAGTTGAGCTTATGTGATATTCTATTTTGTGATCTACTTTTTAGAACTATTCATTCTAAGAACTTTGCTATAAATTAAAATTTCACAAGCATTACTGTTAATAGGTGTATTATACTAATATATAATAATTCAACCATGTTTTATAAATATTTTAAAAAGAAAGTGTGGTAGATCTCTAATCATTTAAAACTGTCAGCTCTTAAAAATTTGGTCTATTTTTTGGTGTTAGCAATAATATAGCAGTGGGCTGGAGAGATGGATCAGCAGTTAATAGTACTGGCAACTCTTACAGAGAATGTGGATTCAATTTGAAGCACCCACATGATGGCTCAAAACTGTCTGTAACTCTAATTTCAGGGCATCTGACACACTTTTTTAGCTCCCAGGTACACATGTGGTACACAGACATATGTGCAGGCTAGACACTTACATACATAAAATAACAAAAAGTTTTTTTAAAATTTTCATCTACAATAAAGAAACAAATATAATATAGCATGCTTCTAATCCTAGCACTTGTGGAGGCAGAGGCAGGCAGATTTCTATGAGTTTCTGCAAGTCTATTCTATATAATTCCAAGCCAGTCAGGAATGAGATCTAATTGAAACTATATCCAGAGACATAATAGTAATAGTAGTAGTAGTAGTAGCAGCAACAGCAGCAGCAGCAGCAGCAATGTAAAAGTATTTTCAAATAGCAATTTTCATTCTCACTTCTGATTACTTCCTGGGAACAAATGAAACCATCCAGCAGATGTGGAAATCTGTGGTCAACTATCTTATCCCTTGCAGTACGCATATTTTTCCCCTTGGGAAAATTAAACAGATGACTACTAGATTTTTATATATAAGTAAATTGATTTAACCAATTTATAGACTGATGCCTACTTGAAATAGCATTGGAGCTGGCCTATGGGAAATGGGCATAGCAAGGCAGAGGCAACGTTAGACCACAGATTGTAAGTACAAGGTAACTGACACCAGTAAGGCAATTTTAACCAGGTCAGTGTGTTCTGTTCCTTACTCAGTTGTGAAATATGTGTAGGACACTGTTTCCTCTCTCACTAAAAAGTTTCCTCGAGAAATGTGCTGAGACTCAGGGAAGCTTGAAAAGGAAGACTCGATATAATTTACATAAACTTCAAGTGTTCACTACACGGGTATTTTATGATTAGTTGTTGCTCCATTTATCTATAGGCCCAATTATATTTTTAATCTCACCTAATTTGGTGCCACAGACTATCACTAAATTAAAGAAAGATACTGTACATCAATTCAACACATTATTTCAGTATCAAATGCAATTAAGACGAATTAAACAAGATATAAGTGAAATGATATCATAAAAGAAGATTAATGAAGTTTATAAAAATAAAGTATTTGAGGAAAACATGACACAGAAAAATTACAAATATAAAATACAAAAGATTGAATTGTATAGAACTGGCTGAAAGATGATGTAACACTGATAAAGAAAGAGATATACTCCCTATTAGCCAGTGCCAAGAAACATGAGTTAAGTGAACTGTGGTATCACTAAGATAAAAACAAAATCATTGATCAGAAACTTCACCACTTATGATTTGAGACTAGAGGGTAAAAAAAGTTTACTCTATTATTCTCAAAAGAAATGCATTGAAATTGTCTTTAATATGCACATAAGCAGATTTTATAATAAATTTCTTATACCTTTTAAGTAGAGCAACAGCAATACAGCCAGAAGTATAGTATACACTATTTTTATATATTTATAAATTAGCTCACACAAATTGCTTCCTAAAATTGCCTATACATATACAACAGAAAGTGCAGCCAATGTGGTGACTATGACAAAGACAACACTTTGAGTCTACCTGATCCAGACCAATGGCCATCCTATAAAAAACCCTGAAAGATCTGACTCACTGGCCCTTCTCCAAAGACGGAAACAAGCAGCCCTGGAAGAAATGCTGATAAGCAGGCACATGGGCCAAAAGAATTTAGAATGCCATTCCATTCTAAATTATTAAGGGCAAAGTTTATAGTTCATTTGGGGAAAGCCTTGGGTGCCTAAGAATTACTATTCAACATCAACAGATTGTGTAAAGCTTACCACATTGATTCCCCAAATCTTTATTGTCTTGGAAGCAAAAAATCAAACCAAAGCAGGATATCTGTTAACACAAAGTCATAGATAAAAAGAAATCTCTACATCTTGTTCCACCTGGAAATGATGTACTACAGTTTTTTTACTGGACATTTATCAGTTTGGTACTCTACTTTCTAAAGAGTGAAATTATTTCTGTTAATCCTTTATTTCTTAGATACACACTTTTCATTTTAAGTGAAGAAACAGGTGCTAAGCAGATTTGAAAATCTCCTTTTGCTGTCTCAGTTCTGCATTAAGGCATTATACTATTTCACTTAATCTGTGTATTAAGATCCCTATAAAGCCAGACATGGTGGCATATACCTTTAATCCCAGTTCTCTAGAAGCAGAAGCACACAGATTTCTGAATTCTAGGCCTGTCAGAGCTATATAGTGAGACCCTATCTCAAAAACAAACAAAAAAAAAACCAAAACAAACAAAAAAAAAACAATAAAAACCCTGTAAAGTGAACAGGGCAGAAACAGTTTATAATTCCAGCATTCAAAGAGTGTATAATTCTATTTTCTAGGTACTTGACTTCATAAACTTCCTTGGTTTAGCTTCTCTATACAATTCCAAGAAAATTAAGAAATAAAAATGGACAAAGGAAAATTGATTGAATTACAATTTGGTCATAGGGGAGATCTGTTTTTCTGCCCACTGTGCTATGATCATTTTAAAATGTACAGAAATCAATATATGGGGCAAAGGTGGCTACAACACTTACATTTTCAGTGGAAAACAGAAAAAAAGAAATTTATTCAACGTATCCACACTGGGAAGAGGAAACTAGAGATCCAACAAAGAGCCCTTGCTGTGGCTGTTGCAGCCACTACCACCACCAAATCCATATTAGAGGTTCTGAAGTAAGATTAAAAGTTTAAATAAAAGGTAATGAATATGTGGGACCTTGTAGGGCAGTCTGTAGCCTGGTTGAGTAAGGCCACTCTGGAGACCCAGCAGAACATTATACAAGGGACAGAACCCATGAGCTATGCTCCCAGACTGCTGACTCAACTCCATAATCCTGTGGCCATCAGTTATGTATGGCCATGCCCCAGACCCCTAGCGTTCTGGCTGGACTCCACCCTTACAGTCACCTGGTTACAGCCAGGCTTTCCCTGCCCCAAGGTTACCTGGCTATTGCCGAGTAACCTAGCCTACTATAAAAGAAGGCTTCTTGTCCCTTCTCGCTCTCTTGCCTCTCTTGCACCTCTCTCTGTCTCTGTCTCTGTCTCTGTCTCTGTTTCTCTCTCCCTCCATCTCTCTCTCTCTCTTTCTCCCCCCTCTCTCTCCTTCTCCCTCTTCCTCCTTTCCCCATCTCCCTGTTTCCCCTCTTTCCACATGGTCATGGCTAGTTTTCATCTATCTTCTTTTTCTCTCTTCTCTTTCCTTTTCTCTTCCTTCTCTTCTAATAATAAAGCATTGAAACTATGAACTGTCTCTTATCAAAACCCACTGCTTAGAAGCATGGAGCAGGTCTCAGTGTTTCCAGCCACCAGGCAAGGACCAAGCCTCTTCTCAGTCAAGCTTCTTCTACAGGTACATGGGGCCTTGCAAACAGCCTTGCCCTCTAGACAAAGACCTCCCCATTAGCCAGGTAGCCTCACACTCCACAGGTATTTGGGCGCCCACTGTCCTTATACTGGTGCAGTGTGCTGTCCTGCCAGTGTTCCCCTATTCCCCTAGGTGGGCTCTGCCAGAGTTCTCTTATGTGGGCTCCACCACTGCCCCCCCCTGCTTTTTTCCCACAAGAATACACAAATCTAAGAAGTCCCAGTCCAGGTGTGGTCCTGCTCAGCATTGAATTGACTTTTCATTGAATGGATTTCAGTCTAATCCTCTAAAGTGGTCTGACAAGTTCTTAAAACTGAAATCTCTCCAGGAAGACACTGTGGCTAAGGCCCTTTCCTTCTCCTAGCATTGGCATCTCTAGACTACCTTCATTTCTTCTAGGCCCATTACAATTTCACACTTTCTGTTTTTAACACTTCAATTTTGAGGCAAAATATGTATTTATCTGAAGTAAATATAATTAAAAGGACCAAGATTAGATACAGACCTGTACAGCCAAATATTAAGAATCATTTTTCATAACCTCTTGGCTTTTAGTTACTTTCAGAAGGGCAAGCAAAAGCAACACCATTTTGCTGATTTGAAACAAGGTATTGTCATGAAGCCTAGGCTAGCCTCAAACTTATGAACCTCTTGTTTCCACTCCCCAAGTGCTGGATTATAGACAAGAGATGCCATACCTACTGTGACATCTAGAAATTTAACGGCAGCATAAGCTAAACTGCCAGTGGTGGTTTGAATGAGAATGGCTTCTGTAGGCTCATATGTTTGACTGTTTGGTGCCCAGTTGGTGGAACTGTTTGAGAAGGATTAGAAGGTATGGCCTTATTAGAGGTGTGTCACTGGGAGTGGGCTTTCAGGTTTCAAAAGCCCACACTAGGCTCTTTCTCTGCCTCCTGCTTGTGGATCCGATGGAAGCAGTCAACTACTGCTCTGGCACCATACTTGCCTGCCTACAGCCAGGCTCCTCCCTGTGATAGTTATATACTTAAATTCTGAATCTATAAGAAAGCTAATGTTTTCTCTTACATGTTGCCTTGATTATAGGGTCACTTCACAGCAATAAAAAGGAAAGAAACTGTACTTTTGGGAGGTTTATAGGGGACCTGGTTCCCAGAATGTAGAAAATGGGGATTAGAGGATTCTCCATTTCAAAAGAAGTGTTTTGTAATATAGAGCAGTCCTACCCATTCAGTTCTTGGTGGAGCTCTTTTACCCATTCAGTCCTTTATCCACATGTCCATTACTTTGGAGACTAGCTTCAAGCTGTAACCTTCTGAAATCCTGTCTCACAAGCTAGTTTTCCAAGTTAACATGAATGCCTAAGGGAAAGCAAGAATCATTCTTTAGAATATCTCCTGTCCTGACAGGCCTTCTGCATAGCATCAGAGTTCTATGAGTCCAGGATGACTAATAATATTTCTGTTTCAGAAATAAGAAAACCACATCTTGGCTTGACATAACGCCACTGTGTGATTAGAACTACTATGTCACAGGTCAGATTCATACTCATATGTTATCCTTATTGTAGCACTAAGCTAACAACGAAAAAAACAACCAGTTATTTTTTTAACCTGGAAATAGATTCTATTCTGTAGTAGATGTTGATATTTAAAAGGCCATGTTTGCAAAGCTGAAACACAGGTCCTGAAACAAAACTTTGAGAGATGGAGCCCAGAGATCTGCTCTTCCAAGCCTTTTATAGTAAGAACATTATAATTGAATCATCTCAGACCTTTACAAATGATGAATAAATTCCCCGTTCAAAGACTTTACTTATACTATGTGCCTTTATTTAAATGCTAGTCCATTTTCAAAACTTGATTTTGGAATTATTACAAGCAGTACAATTCCCTTCGTCCTTAGGCAAGCATGCTGATTAGCCAAAACATGTCTGTCTGAATTTCTGAGAAGACTCAAATCAAATGGACTCATTTTTATGAACTGACTTTTTAACTGTGCCTAGTATTTCCCTCAGATGGCAAACTACTTAAGAGATGAGGACATGACTTGGCCTATGCAGTACTGTCATTCAGCAACCAGCTGGCACAGAAAATGCTTAGGAGGGCCCAGCTAAGATACCAAATCTCCTCAGCAGTCTAAATAAACCAGTTGTCTGTCTCACTGCTTTTCTTTAACTATAAATTTGACATCATTTTCACTCGTTGATAAACCATTGCTTTCATTATCAACAAGAAACAGTGAAATGTAGATAATAATCACATAATTGGTTTTGCTCTTTTTGTTTTGTTTTTTTTTTTACTTCTACTTTCATATAAAACAATTTGTTTCCTTAAAATATTTCATACATGTATATCATTTTACTTTGGTTTCCCATTTTCCTTTACTTTTACTTTTCTACTTTATACCTAACACAAAGCCACATGTGTTAGCACTATATTGAATACAGATTTTTTTTTTAGACAAAGGTTTCTCTGTATAGCCCAGGCTGTCCTGGAACTTACTCTATATACCAGCCTTGTCTTGAACTCAAGAGTTCAGAGATTCACCTGTCTCTGCAATCCAAGTGCTGAGATTAAATGTATGTGCCACCACTGCCTCTTTTTTAATACACTTATTATTTTCTAATAATAAATTCCTTGGGTGAGTCATTATTCGGTAACTTACCATGTAGAAGCATGTGATGAATTTCATTTTACTATTAGTGTAACAAAAGTATTAGATTACAGAATGGTTGACTCAAATTAGCAGTAAGGAGACTAATAGCAGCAGAAGAAAGCAAATCCATTAGGGAAAATAAGACTTTCGAAAACATATTTAGAAAATGCAGAATTTTCTACTATACTGGCCTTTCTACTTAGGGTACCTTGTCTCTGAAGTTTAGTTCTGCTGTACTGTTAGAAACATTTCCAAATAAAATGATGCAAATGAGTGAACAGTTTTTGGTAAAAGTAATACATATTTTTTTAATTTGGTTACCATTTCAGCAGCACTCCTTTCAACCAATACTCTGCCAAAGAGCGGAAGAAACTTCCTAAAAGCTTGTCCAGCCATGACTTGCACCCTAACAGCTCCAGACTCTGCACTCGGGCAGCTGCTGCAAGGAGTCCTGTGAGCAGGCTCAGGATACTTGGAAAGGCCCTGCAGTGTACAGGTCCATGCCCATCTTTTATATTTAAAAGAAGGAGGTGTTTTTTTTGTTGTTTTTTTAGTCATGATAGACAGACTATGCCTCTCATCCTAGCATTTGGAACATGAAGCAGGAAAACTTCTGCAAGTTCAAGATGAGTGTAGGCTACACAGTGAGTACCAGGCCAGTGGGGGCTCTAAAGCTAGACCATGTCTCAAAGAAACAACAAAATTCTTTCTCAAAACACTGCCTAATAAACACATTTGTGAGTATTAGCATTTTGTTTTTCAACTTTGAACCAATTAGTTAAAATATGGCACTTCATTAGTTTACAATTCGTTGACCATTCATGGAACAAGTAGCATGAACATATAGGCTAGATGCAATTATCTCTTATCGTTTTTGCATAAAACCTTAAGGTTTCTTTTTCTCATGGGTATGTATACTCACTGGTATAATTTTTTTAAGTATTCAAGAATATTTTCTTTTCAAAAACTTAAGTCTTCTACACAAATGAACTACCTTGTTAGAATCTTTTACATATATGATCTTTTTATACTTTGGTGCTATAGTCTTTGATAAGTTGCCCTTGCTCTACTCATTAAACTCCCACAATGCAGAGTAAGGAAGTTCCATTAAATTCAGTGGGCCACATACAAAAAGAAGTAGAAGGGAAATTTCTGAAGGACTGTGGAAACAGAATAGAAAGAGGGAAAGGACTAAATATATTATATAACTGCATGAAGCTGTAATTTATACAAACAGATAAATCAATTGACGAAATATATTTATTTCCCTACATCACCTACTTTACATGTATCCAGAAAACAAACAAAGCCCTGTTTATAATAGGCCTGGCATAAATGAAGATATTTTAAGTTGCTCAATCTGACTATCAGACTATAAAACAATGATACACACACACACACACACACACACACACACACACACACACACGCTGGTAGAAGGAAAACGTACCATACAGGGACACTTTTCTCCAGGAAAGTGATTTCAACTTCTCAGACCATGAAACTGAAGCCTAGACAATGATGGGTCAATGGTGGATAAAACCACACTTAGGAGAGTACTGTTTAGATGTGCATGTCTTGGCCCTCTATAAATATTTTAATCATATTCAGGATCAGTACTTCAGAAATATTTCACTGGCTCTCTTTTGTCCTCTTTGAAATGTTGCCCCATTAAATAAATGTCTATTTTCTGCTTTCCACTATTGTCGCTTTTCATTGAGGAAGGAGTGTCTCAACCTGGCTTGAAGCATAGGCTTTAATTCTCCAAGTTTGATAACATATTGAGAGACTATATCATCCTTTCGAGAATTGAAATCTTTGGTCACAGAGTTAAGATCTCTTAGTTTTGCAAATGAATAAGTCTGCTTTGTAATGACATAATATCTAAGGTTACATACCACACGGAATGCACCAAATCTGATCTGAAATAACCTAACATCAGGGGTCTTTTTCAATCATTTTTTTCCTCAAAGTGTTCCACAAGGAAGAAAATGCTCTATTACCAAACTGAACACAAATTTTCTGAAAATGAAAAATACAAAAACATTCCTAAAAGCTCTTTTCCCCCAAAAACCTGTAGAGGGAACCACATTCTCTGTGGGAAAAGATTACTAACATACATCAATATCAACATGGAGTTCCTGCTAATGTAGCAAAGAAATAGAAACTCATGTGTAAACAAATGTTTTGCATATGAGGAAAGAACAAGGATACATAAAAATTAATTGACAACTATTTGGAAAATGAATAAAAAACACATGTAAACTCAGAAATAACAGAATGGAGGCCCTTAGGAAGACAATAGAAAATGAAAGGAGAGGTAGAATTTAAAAAGACAAAACAAAAAACAAAAAAACAAAAAAAAAGAAAACAAAGAGAACAAAAAACAAAGATCTTAAGGGTTTCCAGCTGACCCAAGCCTCATTCCAGCTAGACTGAAAAAAAAATCACTAATAACCAGAGATTCTGTTGTTACAGGGCCCCAGAACTTAATAGATCCCCAAACCTTAGCACAACTGATCCATGATAGAAGTACCATTCAGGCTCTAAAACTCAGCATTTAGAGAGAACCACCTGACAATTTTTTTTTTAAAAAGGCTCAATTCTTTAAAGTCCATATAGTTTTGGGAAAGTTTCTAAATGTACTAACCTTGCTTTTTAGCTTCTGAAGTCCTGCTTCTGGCTAACTGTTCTTTTTAACTGAAGTGTGACACCTGAGAACTTGTTTTTCATTTTCTGATTTGTTTGTTTATATATATATATATATATATATTCTTTATTTACAGCTCAAATGTTATCCCCTTTCCCAGCCCCCCCATATCCCCTATCCCATCTTCCCTCCTCCAACTTTTATGAGGGTGTTCCTCCACCCACCCCTCATGCCTCCCCACCGTTGATGCCCCTACATTGAGGCATCTATCAAGCCTTCATAGGACTAAGACCTGTCCTCCCATTGATGCTTGGTAAAGCTGTTCACTGCTACATATGTAGCTGGAGCTATGTGTACCCCTTGGTTGGTGGCTTAGTCCCTGGGAACTCTGGGGGGTCTGGTTGGTTTATATTGTTGTTCTTCCTATGGGGTTGCAAACCCCTTCCGCTCCTTCAGTTCTTTCTCTAATTCCTCCATTAACCTGTTTGTTTGGTTGTTTGTTTTGTGCTTAAAAGCTCACCCTGAGAAAGGTTCAATATTCTCACCACTCAATGTAGTTACTGGTCATTTAATAAAGACTTTCTATTATTTTAAACTCATGTCCAAGAAGTCTTCTTTGGTGAATACCCCCACAACTTTTCTGGAGGTCCCACTGAGATCCCAGAAAGACATACTTCAAGACACCAGGGAGAGGGATGTTTCAAAGCCTCTGGTGGGAAAACTCCCTGGCTTAGGATCTGTGCTCCATTCTGTTGGGGACCTAAATTCTTTTGACTCTGCCAAGTCATATGGAGAAATAAAAAAAAAAAAGAAAAGAAGAGAAGAGAAGAGAAGAGAAGAGAAGAGAAGAGAAGAGAAGAGAAGAGAAGAGAAGAGAAAAGAAAAGAAAAGAAAAGAAAAGAAAAGAAAAGAAAAGAAAAGAAAAGAAAAGAAAAAAAAGAAAAAAAAAAGAAACAAAAAAAGTCTACCTGGTGCAAACACACTTGCTCCTTTTGTTGACTGCATCCTGCTCATGATCAGGCTTGGCCAATGTGTAGAGGTAGGGAGAAGGCAGGGCCTGCTGGTCTTTAAGAAGAATGCATAGAGGGAGAGGGAAACAGTTCTCCAAGGTAAGTATTCCCTCTCCAAGACTGTTCTAAGCAGCCCTGGAGAAGAGGAAACATTCCCCTGGGTTGAACCTGAAGGAAGAAATAAAGTTCCATTCCTTTCTTATTTATGATTTATGCTGCCTTTTAAATCAATGATCTGTAAAATTCACCATTGTCTTAAAAAGGGTCAAAAATACTACCCCTGGGCTGGGCAGATGGATTGCTGCAATACAACCAAGGATACTTTAAGCAATTTTCACTAGGTACTTTTGAAGAAAGATTAGAGCCAGCTGCTAAAAAGAATTCCTTTGTCACGCAGTCAGAAAAAAAATATAAAAGTTAAAAAAAATAAAAGTATTAGCAGGCACCAATTGCGGTACATAACTCAAAATTGTGTTTAACAACAGAGAACAGATTGAGATAAGACCTGTGTAAACTGAAAAACACTATCACCTTCTGTGATGATGAAAGGCAGTTAGACTTCCAGATATTGAGCAAAAATGTTAATGTCCCACTCTCTGTCAGAAGTAACCAACAGCCCAGGACTGGCCCAACACCAAGGTCTTATCATTTGTTCAACTAACCAGTTCAGCTACCTCCATCCAGATTAAACAATACCAAGTGACCCTGGAAACAAATTGCTCTCCCTATTGCCTAGCTTGAAGACAGTCATTCTGGTACCCTGCTGGTCACCGTGGAATATGCCTCTCCTGCCTGTGAAGAAACTTAGGGACCTCTGGTTCTCATGAATTTGATTTTTCTAGAGAAGCAGGTGTATACTGTCTTGGAGCTGAAAGATGTTTTCTTCAGCCTCCCAATGGCAGAGGTGAGGCAATCCTTCTTTGCTTTTAAATAGACAGATATGATGGGAGGTTACAGCAGGTAACATACCTGGATCAAGTTGCCCCAGGATTTAGACAGTAAATGCTGACTTCTCCTCTGCCATCATCAGGTTTCCTGAGAAGTAGATTATAAAAAGACCACTGATGGACTACTGAAAGAGTTACAGATCTTTGGCTACAAAATGTTGGCTAAGAAAGTCCAGTATATAGGTTACCTATCTTGGTCACCAGCTTAAGAAAGGCAACAGGAGCCTGTCTCAGTGTAGCACTACTGCCATCCTTCAGATTTCAACTTCAAAGTCTAAGAAACAGGATTGAGGGTTTGAGCTTTGAGAGATAGCTGCAGCAGGATATTGCTGCATCTGAATACCAGAGTTTGTGGAAATAACAAGGCCTCTATTCACCAGCATGAAATCAGGGGTTTGGGAGGGCTATGGGCACTAAACCCCTAACCTGGATTGAGACTAAACAAAAGACAAAAAGGGTTTCAACATGAACTTTGAGGGCTTGGAAATGTCCTGTGATATATAGATATATGACCCCACCTGCCTAAGAGCTATGGCAGCTACTGCTAATTTAATGAAGGAAAGCAAACAAGTTAACTCTGGATCAAGATCATATACTCACAGCAAAGTTGAGGTCCTTCTCTGAGAAGCAGCATCAGAATGCTAGCTGTCTAAAGGCTGTGTGACACAATACCAGGCCCTACTCCAGACTAACCTTCAAGTTCAGTTGAAAAACCCACCACCGTCAATTCTCTTAGGCACAAGTATTAATCCATGAATGTCTGGAGATGAAAGATAAAACAAAGTATGTGGGAGCTGCAGTAGTTACTTTTACCAAGACAATTTGGGCCCACGCCAGTTACCTTGGCTCAAAGAGCAGAACTGACTGATATGACCCACGCTCTTGGATAGGGAAAACAAAAGTCCACCACCATATTCATGGACCATCTATCAGTATGGTTTTTCCAACCAGCCATGTGCATGGTGTGGTTTATAAAGAAAGAGGGCTTCTCACTGATGAAAAAAATAGGACATAAAATTTTGGCCCTCCTTTAAAGGCTATTTGGCTTCCCCTACAAATTGTTGTCCTCCACTACTAGGCTGCCTGATGTAGCTGACCAACAAATGACCCTAAGACCAGTGGGGCCTATTGATATTCTGATGACATATTACAACCCCACACTGCCTGAGACTCCACGGTAAAGAAAAAAATGTACAGCTGTCTTAGGGTTTTACTGCTGTGAACAGACAATGACCAAGACAACTCTTATAAGGACTTATATGTAACTGGGGCTGCCTTACAGGTTCAAAGAGGTTCAATACATTATCATCAAGGCAGAAACTTGGCAGCATCCAGGCAGGCATGAGGCTGGACATGCTGAGAGTTCTACATCTTCATTTGAAGGTTGCTAGGAGAATAGTGGCTTCCAGGAAGCTAAGACTAGGATATTAAAGCCGACATCCACAGTGACACACCAACTCCAACAAGGCCACACCTCCTGATAGTGCCACTCTGGTCCAAGCATATACAAACCATCACAATACCTCAAAGCCACAGGTTTATGGATGTCTTAAGAGTTTTCATTGCTGTTAAGAGACACGGTGACCAAGGCAACACTTATAATAATATTTAATTGGGAATGGTTTATAGGTTCTGAGGTTCAGTTCATTATCATCATGGTGCAAAGCATGGCAGCATCAAGGCAGTTGTGGCACTAGAGAAGCTGAGAGTTCTACACCTTGTTCTAAAGGGAAACAGAGAAGACTGACTTCCAGATAGTTAAGAGGAGGAGATCATTGCCCATTCCCACAGTGACACACTTCCTCCAACATGGCCACACCTACTCCAACAAGGCCATACATCCAAATAGTGCCATTCCTTGGGCCAAACATATACAAACCACCACAATGGAGGACATCAGAGAGGAAGATCATACTCCTAGAAACAATTGGCAGGACTTCTGGTAACTAACCTTCACCCTTCACCAGGCTACTTATCTGGGGTCCACAAAACATTCTGAGTTGATCAGACCAAGATATGTTATACCTTGACTGGACAACCTATCTATCATGAGATGTCTCAGCCAGATGCCAGGTGTGTCCTCAACTAAATCTAAAACAGACAGCCCTTACCCAAGAAGGGGTCAGAATGAGAGAGCAACACCCCCACAAACTCTGGAAAAAAACTGACTTCACCAAGATCCAGCCAGCTGGGGAAGGACAAAATTAATTGCTAATTTTTAAAAATACCTTTTTCAGGAGAGTAAAAGAGTTCCTCACTCAAACAAAAATTGCTCAAATAGTAGCTTAAAAGCTTCTCCAGGAACTGGTCCCCTGATTTAGCCACCCCATAGGAATGGGATTGAACAATGGCCCAGTTTTCATAGCCAAAATCTCTCCATTAATAGCTAAAGCTTTAGGCATAGATTGAAAACTTCACTGTGAATACAGAACTCAGAGTTCTGACCAGGCTAAAAAAATAAATAGGACATTAAAAGAAACTTTAGTAAAACTCTCATTTAAGTCCAGCAAATGATGAATAGGCCTCCTTCCTTTCCTTTGCATCAGCCTGCTATACCCCATATAGGCAGGGATTTATCCCTATGAGATTATGTTTGGAAGACTTCCCCCACTGCTTCCCAGGCTCAGAAACCAACAGTTGGCAGAACTCTAACTGTTCCTTTCTCAAGTCAGGACAGGTACTCCAGTCCTCCATAAAGGCTATTATTCATTGGACTATCCAAGAGACCTAGCCAGCCTCCAAGTCCATTACCAGTTTTGCCTTGTTCCAGTCCAATGATACTGTCTCTGTAGCTAAAGGGTCACTGAAACCAATTTTGAAAGGACTCTACATGGTGATTCCCTTCAGTCCTATATTTGTGAAGAGAGCTGGCATTAATTACACCATTGATTCACCCCACTTCCGTTAAGAAAGTGGAAGCCATGGACACTGCCAAATGAACTATTTCCAGACTGTGCACCCATTGAAATTTAGGTTTCATTGGGCTCCAGGGACTTCTACACCATGCCCCCCTCTACTTTCTTCTGAACCTTGTGTTTAGTATGAATACAGGGTTATGGTCCAACCCCTATGGCCCTCTGGCCTGAACCTGGGAACTGATAAAGAAAGATAGATACAGAGAAGAAGGTATTAGCTAGTGTGACTACAAACCAGCAAACCACTTTCTATCTTAACTTTTATTTGCTGATGTACACATTAAACATATGGTTATACTGGAGAAAGGAAAGATATGTGGATTTATCTTTTGATATAGGAATACTTAGTTTACAATTCTGTGCATGCCTTGTGACTGGGCACCTAATTGCCACAGCAAGGTAGTTTCCCTTACAAAAATCGGGTTTGTAAAACTGAGGCTTCTAAAAGAAAAAAAAATATTTTAAATGATTCTGGCCTTTGGAAAACATTAAAAAAAAACAAAAATAGACAAAAAAAAAACAAAACAAAGCAAACAAAAACAGGGGAATCAGACTCTATGCCTCAGGAAGAGTCGCTGTGGATAGAGTTAATTGTTCTCAGGCCCAGCTCCCCCTGACCCCAATTAGCCAGGATTGCTGGTTATGCTTAAGATACCTATCTTAAGCATACATGTTAGGAACTAACTAGACTGTCAGCTGACTGACAAAACTCAGTGTGACTGGGAGCAGCCTAAATTAATGCCAGAGGACTTATAAGGGGCTAGAACTTGTCTAATATCCAAAACCTTTAACCTAGGCATTTCCCCTTATTCTGATGCCCATGCCCACTATTCTGCCTTATGGGTTAATTCATATGAATAACAGCAATATTACTGGACCTCTGGGACTACTTGGTGGGCACGTACTAATGGTTTAACTAATATGACTCTTCTGATGCTTTCTAAACTAAGTAGATAGGTTAGTCAGGTCCTAGAGATATTAAAAGTTTCAGTTTCTGGATTAAAACAGCAGTTAAATTCCCTTGCAGAAATGGTCATACATAATTGGAGAAGCTTAGACCTCTCATGAGATAAAAGAAAGTATATATGGCTTGGGGAAACAATAGTTGTTTCTATGCTAATTGATAAGGAGTAAGTAGAAAAAAATTCTTGCCATAGTTGAGAAAATAATTGGTGTCAGTCTCTTGTTCTCTTGGTCCCCCTGGCTAACTACTTTGTTATCAACACTGGTTGGGCCTTTCTCACTCTGATTGGATTAACAGCAAGGTCCTGCATCTTAAATTAAAACAAGATGAACCCATGAATTGACTCATTCACTAAGACCAGTGGGGAATGTAACAGGACCCAGCTGAAGCTTAGTAGATCCCAGACTTTAGCACAACTGACGCCATGATGGAAGTACCAATCAGGCTGTAAAACTCAACACATAGAATCACCTGACAACTATAACAAAGGCCTAATGTATAAAAGTCTGTATAGTTCTGGCAAGTCTCTAAATGTACTATACTTTGTTTTGGGGTTTCTGTAGTTCCATTTCTGGCTAACTTCTTGGTAACTGAAGTATGCCAATCCAAACCATAGTTCTTGTGCCTAAAAGCTCACCCTCAGAAAGGCTGAGGGCTATACTGGAATCTTAAACACCCAAGATAGTTTGCTGACCAGCTAATAAAAACTTTCTAATGGCTTAAACCAAGGTCTGAGCAGTCTTATTTGGTGAATACTCCATATCACTGTTGGGTGCATCTATTAAACAAACTTCCTACAAATAATATCACCATGTTTTGCAAACAGGGAAGAGGATGGAGAGTAGCTCATCTGGTAAAGCACTTGCCTAGCATGCACAAATCTCTGGGTTGTGTCTTTAGTATAAATCAAACATGTGCAAAAATGCCTGTTACTACAGATCTCTATCTCTCTCTCTCTTTTTTTTTTACTAAAGTGATATAAGAAATAAGATCTTTGTAAGAAAGAATTCTGCCAAATCCTCCTTCTATTTGCTCTCTTTATTCTTGTATGGAATACAGTCATTTGAACAATAACAGCACCTAGAGAAAGTTTTGTGATATGTTTGTCAAATTAGAAAAATAGAAAGGTACATATACTTGAAGACATTCTCTAGGAACCAGACAATTCCAAGTTTACTCTCTGAAGTAGCTACATATTTACATAAGGCTATATTGATTGCACTTCCTGGTTTTTTAAAGTGGGTGTAATAAAGATGGAGAGATGAATAATTATTAAGCTCTCTACTTGCATAAGAAAGACAGATACACATTAAAGATGCAACAAACACATCTTACACTCTATGAGAGGGCACACTGTGAGAAGAATGATAAGGTTGACTACACCTGCAAAAATAATATGAAAATAAAGACTTGTTTGCCAGGAGCAAAAGGGAAAGAACATATTATTCTGCCTTCTGCCCAATACTCCCACCTCTATTCCCATGGCTTAAAAAAAAGACTGAAAGCGTGGAATACTGTAATGAAAGATAATTTGCCTTTACAACAAAAGTTAAAAAGAAATGTACCAAGTATTCTATCAGAGTTCAATGATTACACAAATGAATAAAAACTTGATCCACACTGTGTATATACTAATGGGTATAATTATCAAGGCTGCTTCACCAAACTAACTTGTCACAACTCAGTGACTACCTAAGTATGTATCAGATATGCTGTTGCATCTGACCTGACATCTGATCTTCCAAGTCTTCTGATTAAAACCTATTTTTGTTCCTTTTTATGAAGTAATCAGCTCACTTCTAGAATAAAGAGAAAAGCATCATGATGTCATTTGTGATCATTAAAAAATCTCAATGCAATTACGAACCTGGCAGAGATCCCAGGAGATCAAATCAGATTACTATGTAACTCACAACTTCAAAGTCTCTAGAGACTAACTGGATCCAAGAACGTTAAGAAATTATCTCACCATCTATTCATTTCCTTGGAAACTGCCTCTGAAATGTCTAGCTGCAACATTAACCACCAAAAGGAAAAAAATCAGTCTTAGGAAATGGTCCTTCTACATACCAATATTGCTGCTAATTTGAGGAGAAATTTTTCTTTGAATAAGTATTTGCCAAATTCCATCATAAAATGGGGTTCTAATTTACTACTAATTCTAATAGACTTTCTCTGTGTCTATAACATAAATGTGGAGATAGGTGGCAAGACCCTTGAAAGCATAGCTCTTTTCTTCTCATTTGAAGCATTCATTCATCTACCACAGATGTGAGAGTAAGTCAAAGGATAGTGATAGTAATCATTGTGGTATTTTTTAGAAATCAGCTGGAATACAACTGGATCCTTAGAAGAATTTAAAAAATATACTAAATTACAAATGAAAAACTTTTTTAATACTCTGGGGGAAAAGTATACCATTGGCCACTTTCATGATTGTCCATGGAAACATTCTTTAACCTAACTTGCCGGTCATTCTTGTCTTAAATCATTTTTCCATTAAAGCCTGAAAGTAGCTTAGAGCATTTGATTTCAACTCATGATATCTAAGGGACAAAGAAGCTGATTATAAGTTGATAAGTAGCTGGGGGTCACAAGAGTCAACAGCAAGATACCCACTTAAGGAGCTAAGAAACCCCCAAATATTTTCAGGGTTCCCGAGTCTACCTGTATTACTGAAGGCAGAGCATGAAAGTCTTTCCTCCAAATCATAAATAAAAACCTCTCATTCTTTGCTATTCTATACTTTTAAATCTGTGGTAATTTCTTCAAGTGTCTTAATTTCTATATAAAACCTATAAATAATCTTACTTACTTTGCCTTTTATCTATAGGTAGAAACTACAAAATGAACTTTAATTACCATGCTTACTATTCCCTAGAGTCCTCCAATAAATGAGTTAGGCAAAAGTATGAAAACATCCTTACATGGATTTTCCCAAAATAGATCATTTATATAGCATTATATAATATAGCATATCACAATAGGCTAATTTTTACCTAAGATGGTATTAAACATGGCTGTGCAGGTACATTATTAAAAGAAAACTTAATATTTTTCTTTAATGTTCACATTTAGCTATTTTACTGAGTAATTTGTTACAGTGGGTGCATACTTATGCACTCTACTATCACTCATTAAATATTCAATTTCTCAGTACACTTCATATTAGATGCAATTTCTAAAAAGGAAGCATTTCGCTCAAAACAGCTATAGTTTTCTTTTGTATTAAAAAACAAAAAACATGAATTCATTGTTTTTAATAGCTGAGTAGTATTCCATTATATATATATATATATATATATATATATATATATATACACACACACACACACACACACACACACACACACACACCACATTTTCTGTATCCATTCCTCCATTGAGGGATATCTGGGTTCTTGCCAGCTTCTGACTATTTTAAATAAGGCTGCTATGAACATAGTGGAACATGTGTCCTTATTACATGCTGGGGAATTCTCTGGGTATATGCCCAGGAGTGGCAAAAGAACACACATGGTATTCACTCACTGATAAACAGATATTAGCCCAGAAGATTGGAATACCCAGGAAACAGTTCAAGTTTCAAATGATGCCGCCCAAGAAGAAGGAGTAGAGGCCCCTGGTCCTGGAAAGGCTCAGTGCAGCAGGGTAGGGGAATACCACAACAGGGAAGCAGGAGGGGGTTGATTGGGGAATAGGGGGAGGGGAGAGGGCTTATGAGACTTTTGGGAATGGGGGAACTAGGAAAGGGGAAATTATTTGAAATGTAAATAAAGAATATATCAAATAAAAAAAACAAATCTGCAGATTTTGTGCAACATATTTTCAAATGCAATATATTTTAAAGTGGTGGGAATTATACAGGGTGCTCATAAACTCCTAAGGGTTATTTTTACTTCTAAAACTTGCTATACCCACTCATTGTTGTATGGAAACAAAAGTCTTGGACACTGTAAGAATAATAACTAAAGTAGTTTTGAAAAGATGATGAAGTAAAACAGAAGTGGGTATTTCCCTTAGTTTAGTTTGTCTTTCCATCCTAAGGGAAAAACAGGCTTGAAGTCTTTCCACTTCTGGATATGATAAACTTAGCACCTATAGGATCCCCACATACAAACAGGAAAAGAATTACAAATGTAATGATCCAAATACAATAAAAAGATAATATAAATAAACTTATTTTAGGGGATAGAAACATACACAATCTAGGAAAGAACTCAGAATTTCTGGGAGAAAGTGGATCAAGGATCTCCACATGAAATCAGGCACACTGAAACTAATAGAAAAGAAAGTGGTGGAAGAGCCTCTAGCACTTGGGCACAGGGGAAAATTTCCTGAACATACCAAATAGCTTATACTTTAAGATCAAGAATTGAAAATGGGACCTCATAAAATTACAAAGTTTCTGTAAGGCAAAAGATACTTTTAATAGGAAAAAACGGCAACCAAAAAATTGGGAAAAGATCTTTAACAACCCTACATCTGACAGAGGACTAATATCCAAGATATACAAAGAACTCAAGAAGTTAGACCCCAAAGAACCAAATAACCCCATGAGAATATGGGGTACAGAGCTACACAAAGAATTTTCAACTGATAAATACTGAATTGGTGAGAAACACCTAAGGAAATGTTTAACATCCTTAGTCATCAGGGAAATGCAAATCAAAACAACCCTGAGATAACACTTAACACAATTCAGAATGGCTAAGAATGAAAACTCAGGAGACAGCAGGTGTTGGCAAGAATGTGGAGAAAGAGGAACTCTCCTCCACTGCTGGTAGGATTGCAAGATGACACAACCACTCTGGAAATCAGTTTGGTGATTCCTCAGAACATTGGGCATGATACTACTGGAGGACCCTGTTATACCACTCCTGGACATATACCCAGAGGATTCCCCTGCATACAATAAGGACACACACTCCACTATGTTCATAGCAGCCCTATTTATAATAGCCAGAAGCTGGAAGGAACCCAGATGTCCCTCAGTGGAGGAATGGATACAGAAAATGTGGTATATTTACACAATGGAATACTATTCAGCAATTAAAAACAATGAATTCATGAAATTCTTAGGCAAATAGTTAGAACTGGAAAATATCATCCTATGTGAGGTAACCCAATTACAAAAGAACACACATGGAATGCAGTCGCTGAGAAGTGGATATTAGCGCAGAAGCTCTGAATACCCAAGACACAACTCACATATCAAATCATTCCCAAGATGAAGGAAGGAGAGGGCCCTGGTCCTGGAAAGGCTTGATCCAGCATTGTAGGGGATTAACAGGACAGAGAAGTGGGAGGGGGTAGATTGGGGAACAGGCAGAGGGAAGAGGGCTTATGGGACTTATGGGGAGGGGGGAACCAGGAAAGGGGAAATCATTTGGAATTTAAACAAAGAATATATAAAAAAAAATAAAAAATAGCCAGAAGCTGGAAAGAACCCAGATGTCCCTCAACAGAGGAATGAATACAGAAAATGTGGTACATTTACATAATGGAATAATACTCAGCTATTAAAAACAATGAATTCATGAAATTCTCAGGCAAATGGATGAATTTGAAAATATCATCCTGAGTGAGGTAACCCAATCACAAAAAAAAAAAAAAAAAAAAAAAAAAAAACAAAAAAACACGGTATGCACTCACTGATGAGTGGATATTAGCACAGAAGCTTGGAATACCCAAGACACAATTCACAGATTAAATGAAGCTCAAGAAGAAAGAAGAACAAAGTATGGATACTCTGGCCCAAAATACCCACAGGAGGAGATACAGAGACAAAGTGCACAGCAGAGACTGAGGGAAAGACCATCCAGAGACTGCCCCACCTACAGTTACAAAACCCAGACACTATTGTGGATGCACACAAGTGCTTGCTGACAGGAGCCTCTTATAGCTGTCACCTGGAAGACTGCCAGTTCATGGCAAATACAGAGAGGATAATTCTTAGCCAACCAGTAAATTGAGCACAGGGTCCCCAATGGAGGAGCTAGAGAAAGGACCCAAAGAGCTAAAGAGGTTTGCAGTGCCATAGGAGGAACAACAATTTGAACCACCCAATACCCCCAGAGATCCGAGGGGTCTAAACCACCAACCAAAGAGTATACATGGAGGGACCCATGGCTCCAGCCGCATATGTAGCAGAGGATGACCTTGTTGGATATCAAAGGGAGGAGAGGCCCTTGGTCCTGAGAAGGCTTGATGCCCCAGGATAGGGGAATGCCAGAACAGGGAAGTAGGAGTGGGTAGATTGGTGAGCAGGGGGAGGGGGGTAGGTTAGGGGATTTTCAGGAGGGGAGGGACCAGAAAAGGGGACAACATCTGAAATGTAAATAAAGAATCTAATAAAATATAAAAATAAAAAAAATAAGAAACAACAAAAAAGAATTTCTGGGAGAGATGAAAGACACATGGAGCTCTTAACCTTTGCTTCTGATCAGGGCTACACATAGTACTTATAGTGAAAGCGGTGAGAGAGCAGTGAGAGGACATCGGCTAAATCTCTCATTTCTTGGGCCTACAGAACAAGAAAAGTCCTATTGGAAAATATTTATCAGTGTAGGAATAGTAGGAAGAAGAAAGCTAGAGAGTGTCTCCAAACTTTTGTCTACCAACATCTCTAACTGAACCCTAGATCATGTTCCTGAAGAAATGTAAAGCAAAATAATTGTAAACTAAGGCCAGAACTGCTACAATGAAGTTACCAGTATGTGCACAGAAATAGGTTGACACAGGTTGGAGATTGTGCACTCACTTGGTAGAAGGGAGATGGTGTGGTCTGTCTTTCAGCACAGGAGTACTTACAAACAAAATTTGTATGGCAAAAGTAAGAACAAAAGAAAAAGAACTTAGCCGTCAGGCTTTAGAAGAACAGAGAAAATAAATTCAAAGAATCATGATTGTTCAAAAGAAAGAAGAAATAAGGGGTGAAACAATCTCTAACTACTGGTATTTCTGACTAAGCCCTGAAACACTTTTATAGATACCAGACTGCTAGTGGCTTTAACCACAAACAAAAATTAGGTAAGAGCTACTTCAAAAATCGTAGGAACTCAGTGTGTGTGTGTGTGTGTGTGTGTGTGTGTGTGTGTGTGTGAATGTGAAATAGAGAAGAGGGAAAGGAAAGGTAGGAAGAAGCCCAGCAAACATTTCCTATTTGGAGAGTAAATCACACAAATCTAAGTAAATATTGCACAGAGAATAAATTTGAAGAGAAGTGAAATGAACATTAAGGACTATAGAGTAATGAAACTACGTCAGAATCTGTGAAATGCAATTACCAGTGCTTAGAAAGAAATTTAAAGTGTTAAGTGACTATGTTTAAAATAGATACAATGGATAATTGAGTCTATTTGGTTTTCTGTCACTGTCATAAAAACACCATGACCAAGGAACTTATAGAAGGAGAGGCTTATTCATATCTAACAATTCTAGAGGAACAGGAGTCCATATGTCATATGGAGATTATGTCAGGAGGCAGGCAGGCATGGCACCGAAGCAGCAGCTAAGAGCTTACATCCTGATCTACAATCAGGAAGCAGAGAGAGGGGTACACTCAGGATGGCTGGTGGGTTTTGAAACATTAAAGCTCATCCCTAGTGACACACTTCCTCTGACAAGACCTAATCCTTCCCAAACATTTCCATCAACTTGGGACCAAAGAGTGAAACACATGAACCTATGGGAGCTATTTTCATTCGAACCATCATAGGCAAGTATTACAGGAACATTTTTTTTTCAAAAATATAAAATTTAGAAAACATTTTTCATGTTGCCTACTATTATTTTCCAGAGATAATACCAGAATAAGAGTAAGTGCAGATGCTTATATTGTAAAACCTTGCTTGTTGCATACAAAAATTTCTAATGAAGATGATCTTGTTCTTTAACTTGGTCTGACAATATAGGAAAATCAATCAAGATTAATTCCAATAGAAAATTCTGCTCTCTGTCTACCTATCAAATTGAGGGTCCCATTGTGCCATATAAGCCCAAGGCTCAAGGAATATCCCAAGACATACATGCTAGCTGAGTTGTCTGGCCTGTGAATGTTTTCTTATGTCACACAAACATCACTAATGAGACAACACAGTGGCTAATAGACCTATGTGCATTACTACTGTATCCATTATCCTACCTTAACAAATACACACCACTGATTTAGCCGTTTTATTACTTACATAGACAGCAAAAACAAAATCAATATGGTACTATTTTCCCAATGCAGAAAGCCATTTCACTAAACTGAAACTAGAAAAGAGATGACCTAAAGGTTGTTTCCTATGTCATAGAGATGACATATAGTTCCTAATAACAAGTTTTCTTGAATCAGGCTTCTTATTTTCCTTAAGGAAAAGGGCTCTCCCCTTAAGACCTGGGTTAGACTGGGCCGTAGTGGCACATATTATTAATCCCAGCACTTCAGAGGCAATGGCAGTTGAATCTCTTGAGTTTGAGGCCAGCCTGGTCTACATAGTGAGTTTGAGGACAGCAAGGGGTACATAAAAACACCCTCTCTTGAAAAGCCAAAAAACAACTAACCAAATAACAAACAAAAAAGACTACAGATAAGTATGGCCTCCATGGCCTGTATAAAGTTGTGCAGTTGTTGCTGTTCTACACCATATTAAAAGTATCAGCCTTCTGGAAAGCAGAAATATTAATTCAAATATTTTAAGCATATATTAAGAGGAGACACTGAGTGTTTCCACTCAGAGATTCAACTCTGAATTGATGAAAAGAAATGAATTCAGTGAATTTTGGTGGTTCTAATAGAATATTCTCTAATATCTCCCCCATAAAGAATCAGGTAATTATTTACTTCAAATGGAGGCACCCTTAAAGTTGGGGGTTTCTTTGTGGATGTTAGGAACTATGTACAGTGAATAAGGGATTTATATCAGCTGAGTCACTTAGTTCCATGGGAGAATACTCTAAAGGTCTGAGAATATTTCCTAGAATTAATACTATTTTTTCTTGTTAACTATTTTGTGATCAAATCAAAAATTATGGTTCTAAAATATCCAGCTATGTTAATTATCAGAAAGATCCATGCCAATATACTTTGAAAAATTCAGATTATAAAACAAGTACATCAAAGCTCTCTGAGCACTCTGCCTGAGCTCTGCCTGGTTGGAGAAAGTCCAAGAAAATGAATTGGAATTGCATTTCATTAAATACAGATGTCAACAAATAGATAATATGCAATCACATAAAAATAAGGTTTATCTATGCCAAAAGGAAAGCCAAAAGCACATTAACTGTTGGCCATCTTAATATAACTCATAGTTTAAAATAATACTGCACATATGTTAAACAGTTCTTGAAATAAAAATATAGTCTCCTTAAGATTCAAGACTTCATCTTCATGGCCAATATTATACAGAGACACCCAATTTAATTAAAGCTTCTGGGAAATAAGTCACACAGTAGTTTAAAAAATAGCTTAACCACAATATGATAAATTAAAAAAAGAACAACAAACACATGTCCTTGCAGTAATTTAATAGGATAAAAAATAACAGTTAAATTTCAGTAACAATGCCACAAGAAAGATCAGCCTTAGCTAGACCTAGAAAAACAAGTAAGAGTAAACTATACAGTGTTGTCCCTAGGCAGACCCTCATTAAGGACTGAAAGTAACAGGAAAAATAATTCATTAAACAGCCTGTGGCTATTGTCCAGTTAGGAAAGAAATGGACATTGAAGAAGAAAATCCACATATTCTTGGTGAGGTTTTTGTAGACAAGAAAACTCAGTGAACGTTTCAAAGACTATAGTAGTCTTCACTAAGGACTACAAATAGACAATAAGGAAGGCCAAATCTTCAATACAGTGTGTACTCTCAAAGCAATTATTTACTAGGTTATAAGGTTATTTTAGTCAAAGGAATGCTAAATATCAGATAAGATGATAATTTCAAACTTGATACCTGCATTTTATATACAGTTGGAATGAGAGCAGTCATTTCAGTTACGATAAAGAAAAAAGGGACAGAGTGATGAAAGACAGCTTCCCTTCTTATAGTTCTTATTTGTATAGCTAAAGAATGGAAGGTAACTGTCAAGAAAAGTAGTAAAGAACAGAAATTTCTTTGAGAGGAGGTAATTCTGCTAGCTCCCTAATTTAAGGCCTTTAAGTCTAGGGCCAGGAACATGACTGTGAGGCACCAGCAGGGTAGCCCATCAGATAAAGGTGCTTGTCTTGCAAGCCTGAGGGTTTGAGATCCAATCCCAGAACCCATGTAAAGACAGAAGGAGAAAACAAATCCCAAAGCTGTTTTCTGACCTCCACTTGTGGTTACATTCCTGCTAATATTCAGATTGTTTCTTATGCAGGCATCTGGATATAGTCTTCCCATTTAATAATATGAGAAATGAAAGACATATGTACATGAAAGATGAAAAAGAGACTAGGGAAGTACAGGGGAGCTGAGGAAAAGGAATCTACTAGAACACACTTTGTTCAAGATGCTATAACATTTGTGTGATGCTAGAACTTTGTATTAGTAAGTTAATTTTTAAGGAAGCGAAGAAGGAAGGGAAGGAAAATAGACAATCAACAAGTGAGTAGGAGGAAGGGGGAGAAATTCTGTTCTATGTGATTTTAGTTTATGGAAGGTAATCATGTTTATATTCCTGAGTTTTCATGAAAAAATATCTGGCTAAATATAAATGTGGGGAATTTTCTACATGCAAAATCAATCAGAATCAAGATATTAACTGATTGCATTATTCAAACAAAGAACAAATGCTGAGGAAGGATTTGAAGATAATGAAAAATCAAGTAAAATAGAAAAGTAGGGATCATTATATAAAATCAAGCATACGTTGATTTAACCAAAACCAAACCAAACCAAACAAGAAAACATCATTAAAACTCATCTTTCTTGGTTGGGCATAGTGGCACACACCTTTAATCCTAGCACTTGGGAGGCATAGACAGGTGAATGTCTGAGCTTCAGGTCAGCCTGGTATATATAGTGAGATCTAAGCCAGCAAGGGATAGAGAGGCATTACTTGTAATAAATAAATAATCAATCTTGTTCTTCACCATAACACTGGGCATGTTACTCAAGTACCTACATCATTAGCATATCTGTTTTAAAAGGCAAATTAAATGGGTATCATTAGCTCAACAATGGAATGGAATACATCAACATAAATATTTTAAACATACACCATATTCCTACCATTGTGAGAGATTCTCAAAGAGCAGGAGACACATAAGCACAGAGAGGCTGCACTTCTAACGACATAGTATTCACTTGGCATTGATATACATAAAGGCAAAACACCCATATACTAATAATAAATATAACAAAAACTCAGGTTTTTTTTCTGTTTTTGTTCTTGTTGTTTGGTTTTGTCTTTTGTTTTAAAGAGTAGGTTTGTGTTGCAGAGAAAAATACATCTTATCCTATATGAGATTTTTTTTTCACCAGGCACTTGACTTTTCTGGTCTGCTGAGGAGTCAGACATCCCTTCCCCTCAACAGAATGAAAAAAAAAACTCACAAGTCAACTAGGAGCCACCCAATATAGTGGCAAGGATAGTGTAGGTACATCACACTCTAAATTCTTGTAATGGTAACTAAGCAAAGAACCAGACTGTAGGGTTGTGAGTCCTTTGTCCACTCTGTCACAAGGCATGGCTGCATGGGGAGGTAGGAAACCAGAAGGTGTTGCTGGGCTGTAGGGAAGTGCCAGGACACTGCTCAGGGGGTGAGAAAGTGCAATTGGAGGCATGGGGACAGCAGGAGCTGGCCCATTAGCCCCAAATACAAACTTAAGGCTTGAAGTGCAAGTGCAGAACTAAAATAGAAAACACAAGTTTGTGCACAAATGACTCAGAAATGTTAGGTGCATAAAACCTGACAAAGTGACCAATTTGATCTGCAGGGATACTGAGTGGGACCTCCCAGAAGCTCTGTGAAGGGGTGGGGGTGCAGCAAATATGAGGCTTCGATATCTCTGAATGAACAGATTTGGTATTAAGAATAGGTAATACAGGACAAGACATACCAGTTAAAATGGCATGGTTACATAATATTTGGAAAGAAACAAGGATCTCAACTAGGATAAGAACCATATGAATGGACTTTTCAGAACCATATTGGTGAATTTAGGAAATGAACATAAAGAAAATATTAATACTTCTTATAAATATTGCCATTTACTTTTTAAAATAAACTTCAAAATCAATTAAGACTTTCTACAATATTACTTATACCTGAAGCAACAAATACTTGTATTATCAGACTGTGAACCTAAGATATTTTTGCTACTTCTACAGCAATACTATCTTGCTAATTGTAAGGGAGAAGTGAGTTAGGAAATCAATTAGGATAAAATTAAAATTAAAAGTCAAAATATTCTTACCAACATTAATTATTAGTTCCATAAGTAATAGTAATTTAGAAAGGAAATTTGGCATATGTTCCATTAACTGATTTTTGCAGTGATGTCAAATTCTAAAACTAGGCTTATGTATCTCACTTTTCTTGCTTTCTCCCAGAATCACACATGTCACAGTGGGTTACTGTGATAAGATACTCATATAGATTTTCTACAGATTTGGAATGTCTAACACTAGGAAACAAACCATAAAGATCAGGCATATTGGAGCTATATTGGAAGAGACTGAAAGAAGATTAAGTGCTTTGAACAAGACATTGTCTCTGAAACATGGGCCATTTGCTTATCCAGGATTCTAGAAAGTGACATACGCCTTGCCTTCTAAGAAAGTCTTAAAATATGAAAAGGAATAGAAACCAGGAAACTTACTTAGAGTCAAGTGTTTTAGATATAACATATTTTCACAAAGAATTCCAAGGTAACAAATATGAAGAACTGAAATGTGTCTAAGAGTACAAACTGTTATTTCAATTTTTATCCATTTAATTTTCAAGAAGATAGTAGTACATACTAAGAAAAGTTCATCACAGGTCTTTGAATGAGCTTAAAAACAACTACACCAAGTATTACCATACAAAGAAAAGCAGAGCACCTATGAACTAAGATCTATATTTACCTATCCATTCCATGGCTCTTTGCTTATTTCATTATACCTGATAACACTTTTAAGTAATACTTATGCTATAAAAATGACAAAGGATAAAGCCTGTATAAGACCCCATATACTTCAAGGGTACTTAATACATGCTGAAATTAGAGTTTATCATATATAATTTTTAAATGATGTGTGTATATATATATATATATATATATTTGTTTACATAAACAGTTTGTTGATATGTATGCAAAACATGTGCATGCCTGATGTACAGAGATCTGAAGAGGGTATCAAATCACCTGAAATGGAGTAATGGCCAATTTATAAGCCTGAAAGACCCAAGGAAACTTCAAGGGGAGGCTCATCTGCAGAAGATGAGTCTGCAGAGCGAACAGCAACTCTGGGACTAAAAAAAAAAAAAAGGAAAAAAAAAGGAAAGAAGAGAAGAGAAAAGACAAGTCAGCTGCATATGGTGGCACATTCCTGTTATTAATCCCAGCATTTAGCTGGCTGAGACAGGAGGATCTCTGGGAGTTTGAGGCCTGCTTAGTCTACACACCAAGTTCCAGGACAGCTAAGGCAACACAAAGAAACCCTGTCTTGAAAAACTAAAATAAGCCTGGCAGTGGTGGCGCATGTCTTTAATCCCAGCACTTGGAAGGCAGAGGCAGGCAGATTTCTGAGTTCCAGTACAGTCAGGACTACACAGAGAAACCCTGTCTCAAAAAAACAACAAAAAAAAAATCAGAAAAAAAAGAAAACAAACTAAAAGGGCAGGTCTTATGGGAAGATACTTTGTGTGTGTGGGGGGGAGACCAATATACTTCACAATCTTCATAATAAACAAAACTCCTAGCAGTGGTTCTTACAGCCAGACAATCCATAATTGATAAATAGGCAAACATGTATATATTCATAGACTTATGGGCAGCTACAAAAAGTCACACGAATGGGTACAGAGTAATTATAAAATAAATGGCAATGTTCTACAGTTGTATCAGCATTGGAAATAATTAGAAACTTCATAAATCACTAGTATCAGGGTCACACATGAGACAGACAACTGAAAATAATTAACTATAATAACCATGTCATTGCACTCCCAAGGAGTACAAAGGCAAAGTAAAACACATTAACATTATTCAGGATACAATGATTACACATGTTCACATCTGTCCACAACACTAAGACCATAACACCTGACAAATCCTTCAGGCACCAAATATTAAAATAGAAAGAGGAGAAAAATGGGCAATAGTTAAAGAGCCATAAGTTAGAGTTAAAGGATAGGAGACACTAGACATGCACATAAGGAACATAGGGGCACCCATGGGCTATATGATTGACTAGCGGATGAGAAAGTGAAGAGGAATAAAAAATCTTCTTTGATAAAGCTTAAATTCAGAATAGACATGTTGTTATAACACAGGGCTGCCTCTTTAAGACAGTGATCACCCATTAAAGGCCAGATGTCACAGCCTAAAGGGATCTGGGCATACTTCCCTGTAGATCTTTCTCAGACATGGAGTTTGTCCTGCCTACAAGAAGTGTAGGGACAAAGATGATGAAGCAGAGACAGAGAAAGACCAGCCCAACTTGAGACCCATCCCATGGGCAAGAACTAAGCCCTGACACTATTTTTTAATTTCATTTCTAAATATAAGCATGTGGCTATGCTATTCTATTTGTGTAACAGTGAATTTTTAAAATAATCCCACATGTGCCAAATGGAATATATATATATATATATATATATATATATATATATATATATGTGTGTGTGTGTGTGTGTGTGTGTGTGTGTGTGTGTGTGTGTGTGTATAGAGAGAGAGAGGAAATAAATTTTAAATCTATTTATTTCTATTTTCTTTTTAATATTGCTTAATTGGTATCATTTTTTTAAATTCATTTACACTTTACAACCCAATATCAGTTCCTCCTCCCTTTCCAGTACCCCCTCTCACACAAGTTCTCCCCACATTCAACCTTCCTCTTTTCTTTTGAGAAGGAGAAGTTGCCTCTGGTTGTCATTTCCCCTAACACGCACACGCACACGCACACCACCACCACCACCACCACCACCATGGCATATCAAGTCACTGTGGGACCTGGTATATCCTCTCCCACTGAGGCCAGACAAGGAGGTCCACTTAGGAGAAGGGATCCACAGGCAGGCAGGCAGGCAATAGATTCAGTGACAGCCCCTGCTCCAGTTATTAGTGGACCCACAAATGGAAGACCAAGCTGCTCATCTGTGCAGACAGCCTAGGTCTGGCTTGTGCTCACTCTTTGGTTGGTGGTTCAGTTTCTGGAAGCCCCAAAGGGTCCAGGTTAGTTGCCTGTTGGTTTTCCTGCAGAGTCCCTGTCATCTTCGGGTCCCTCAATCCTTCTCCCAACTTCTCTGTAGGATTCCCTAAACTTTTAAGATGATCTTAAAAAGTGGTCTTATGGAAGTGGAAATAAGATGGTGGAGCAGAAGCCACATACAGCATAGGAGTGCTGTTCCAGCAGCCAACAGAGCATGCTTGCCCTGGTGTCAACAAGAGAGTGAGGTGGCATGGCCCACTGGAAGCAAGCACAAAGGGCAGGGAGGTATGCAGTGGCCTGGAGCTCTCTAGAATCCTACACCAGAACAGGATGCACTATCCAACCACAAGATTACCCTGACTCTGGGAGAGAAAAAGGTATCTGAAATGAGTCTCAGAGATAAGTCCAGCATTTACCAGAAACCTTGAACCAGACCAATAACTCATTGCAATAAGTATATGCATGGATAGCTGTCTGGGCAATATATATGTATATATACAGTATATATACATATATACACACATATATGTATGTATGTGTGTGTGTGTGTGTGTGTGTGTGTATATATATATATACTGTGTGACATACAGTAGTTTGCAATGCCCCTTTAATAAGTGAGTGTGTGACATAGTAATGATGGCAGAAAAGAGCAGGTATACAGAGAGGAAGAACTAGAGACACAGGGGAGGTGACAGGTATGTAAGCAAAACTGCAACAAAGGAGCATGTCATTGCCAAGTAGGGTTGGCAGGGTGGTGTATAGCAGCCTGGAGCTTGCATTGGCTCTGTCTGCAAACATGCTGCCTGGTCCCACAATCACCCTAGCTCTGAGCAACAAGATATCTAAGATAAACAATAGTCATTCTCTGTATTAAGTCTCCTTGAAAGATAGATCTCCATGGCTTATGGTGCCACCAGAAGCCATATTGATGTCTGAAGTCCATATTGCAGCCAGGAGCCATGCTGGTGGTCTGTAGTTAATGTCGTCACCACAGACTTGGTTCATGTTACCACTGCAGGCCATGTGGATATACATGTCGATATACATGGATAACAATGTGCTGCCCACATTGATGTTCACAGTCTATAGATGCCTGAGGCCATGTTGATATGCATGATTAGGGCTGCAACTGGAGGCTATGTTGATGTCGGTAGTGCATGATCTGTGCTGCCCCTTAGGACCAGTTGAGTTCTGAGCTGCCTTCAGAAACTATATGGAAGTCCATGACCCATGCTGCCACTGGCTGTTATAGGCAAGAAAACTTCTTTTGCAGTGGTATTGATAACTCTAGACACATAATTGAGAATAAGAAACATTGAGGGATTCTATGACAGCCTCTCCCTGCCCCCACTACAAAGAATCAGTCCAAATAGGAAGGTATTGAAGAGAATCCTAAAAAAAAAAAAAAAAAAAAAAAAAAAAAAAAAAAATTGTGACAAAGATGCTGAAGTGTAGCTTCTCACATTAATGGCTTATGTTGTGGATGGGGATTGGGGGAGGACTCAGTTATCTTTAAGGGACTGGCCCCTGGGAGTTTTACAGTTCTCCAATGAGTATGCAGGCAACACAAATTAAACTTGGCTTAACTTTTTTTTCTTTTGGGGAGAGTTTGCATGGGTGAAAGGTGGACCTAAGAGGAATGGGAAGTGAGTGTGAGGGTGCAGTATATGAATTTTCCAAATAATCAATAGGGATATTATGTTGGGAAAAAAATAAAGAAAAAAATCATAGCAACTAAATCAAAGGAATGGACAAAATAAACTGATTTTTTTTTAAAGTGACTAAATATCTGATGTTCTCAACACCAGGCCGTCTGTGTAATGAATTGGACTAAAGTTATTTTCAAGATTAACAAGTGCTCTTAACTGCTGATCCATCTCTCCAGCCCCGAATTTAAAAAAAAATGACCAATGGTTACTTCTCAAAGTAAAGTATTTAAATAAAATTAGCTAGATCTTTATGCTCTTGACCCTATGTGAAGTGCTGTTAGGAATTGCCTGATATACACTTAAAGCAACTTCCCTGTTGTCCTGCTATGTGTAGTTCACTTGGTTTTGGACTGTTTGTTTATGTATTGCATGGAGGATTGTCTGCCTTTGTGTCTGTATCTGTGTGTTTGAATGTGCTTGTATATGTTGGTAACTGGAAGAAGGTGTCCAGTTTCTTCCCTCTTAAAGCTGGATATGATTTCAGAATAATCGCCTTTAACCACTGAACCACCTTTCTGACCCTTAGTTGACTTGTTTTTATAAAGCATAGTGTCTTTGTCAGGTTAACCTCTCTTGGCCCCTATGAAAGCTACACACCTGTCTTGCCTCAACTTTCTGAGAAAACTGCAAGTTTTCAATTATTTTTTCTTTACTTTTTGCTTCCAGTTTTCACTAGGAATCTGGTTAAAAGAAGCAAGCATAACCCATATTGTAATATGAATGCTGCATTGTGTAGAAACAACTTCTACCTGGATAATTAGTCTAACACCTTCAAATTTAACATCTCATAAAGTCTTAGGGAACAAGCAACATCTGGAAATGTTATTTGCCACATGAAACATGAATAATCCCTAGTTCATTTACTAACAGAATCCTCATTTCCGTCTTCATGAGCAGTCTTTGCTGTCCACATACCTCTGAGTATTCTGAGCAAAGATTCTGACCAAATCACCCATTTAGCTCTGGTTATAGATTTTGGGACTTTTCCTTAATTCTCATCTCCATTTTTCCTAAATTCTTCCAATAAACCTGTTCTAAAACCAAAACACAAATTAAAACTTCAAACAGGTTACAATTTACTTTGGCATATCTTCAATGTTAACGAGGCTAACAATCTAATAAAATGTATACAAGATGTCTATCAAGAAAACTAGAAAATCAGATGAAATAAATAAAAGCACTAAACAAACAGAAATGATTTCTGGATTCAAGGATACAAAGACCCAATAATTTCAAGGTATTCTTTCCAACTTGATCAATAAATTTAATACAACCTCCCCCCTCCAAAAAAAAACATTAATAACCTTTATGTTGTAACTATAAATAAAACTTTCTGAAATTTATATTGAGAGGCAAAAGATATAAAATAGCCAATTCAATATTAGAAAATTATAACGAATATTACTACAAATTTTAAGAGTGTATTAATTACTTGTCTCATTGCTGTGACAAAAATGCCTGACAAAATCAAGTCAAGGAAAAATGTATTTCCTATGACAGCTCCAGGGTATCTAATCCACCACAGCAGGAAGTCACAAGGGCAAATGTAGGAACCCACTGATCCACAGTGAAGAGAGAGTAGTGAATGCCTGTGCTTTGCCCACTTTCTTGCTTTTATTTATCCAGTCAGGGACCACAGTCTATGGATGGCACCACCCACATTTAGGTTGGTTTTTCCTATCTCAGTTACTTAATCAGGGCAATACCTCACAGACATGGCAAAAGATTGTTTCTATGGTGATTCTAAATCCCCATGAAGTGTCAGGAGATGGGGAAGGAGAAACCATGATCAAAATATATTGTAGAAACCACAAAAACTTTCTATAAAACTCGTCATAAAAACAATGTGGCCTTTCCTTTCTCGCTCCCCGGCCATCTTGGCGGCTGGTGTTGGTTGGGGCTTGTCCCGCACCTAAGGCAGGAAGATGGTGGCCGCAGAGAAGACGAAAAAGTCTCTGGAGTCGATCAACTCTAGGCTCCAGCTTGTTATGAAAAGTGGAAAGTACGTGCTGGTGTACAAACAGACTCTGAAGATGATCAGACAAGGCAAAGCGAAGTTGGTGATCCTCACCAACAACTGCCCAGCGTTGAGGAAATCTGAAATAGAGTACTATGCCATGTTGGCTAAAACGGGTGTCCATCACTACAGTGGGAATAATATTGAATTGGGTACAGCGTGTGGAAAATACTACAGAGTATGCACACTGGCGATCATTGACCCAGGTGATTCTGATATCATCAGAAGCATGCCAGAGCAGACTGGTGAGAAGTAAACAAGAAAGATTTCCTTTAATAAACTTTGCCAGAGCTCCTTTTGGAAAAAAAAAAGGGATACAAATTGGAAAGGAAGAAGTGAAACTATCATTATTTGCAGACAATATGATAGTTTACCTAAGCGACCCAAAAAACTCCACCAGAGAACTTCTACAGCTGATAAACAACTTCAGCAAAGTGGCAGGCTATAAAATTAACTCAAGCAAGTCAGTGGCCTTCTTGTACTCAAAGGACAAGCAGGCAGAGAAAGAAATTAGGGAAATAACACCCTTCACAATAGCCACAAACAACATAAAGTATCTTGGCGTAACTCTAACCAAACAAGCGAAAGATCTGTACAACAGGAACTTCAAGTCCTTGAAGAAAGAAATCGAAGAAGACCTCAGAAGATGGAAAAATATTTCTTGCTCCTGGATTGGCAGGATCAATATAGTAAAAATGGCCATCTTGCCAAAAGCAATATACAGATTCAATGCGATCCCCATCAAAATCCCAACTCAATTCTTCATAGATCTAGAAAGAGCAATTCTCAAATTCATCTGGAGCAACAAAAAACCCAGGATAGCTAAATCTATTCTCAACAATAAAAGGACTTCTGGGGGAATCAATATCCCTGACCTCAAGCAGTACTACAGAGCAATTGTGTTAAAAACTGCATGGTATTGGTATAGCAACAGGCAAGCAGATCAATGGAACAGGATTGAAGACCCAGAAATTAACCCACAGACTTATGGTCACTTGATCTTTGATAAAGGAGCCACAACCATCCGGTGGAATAAAGATAGCCTTTTCAACAAATGGTGCTGGTTCAACTGGAAGTCAACATGCAGAAGAATGCGAATTGACCCACTCTTATCTCTTTGCACTAAGATCAACTCCAAGTGGATCAAGGACCTCCACATAAAACCAGACACACTGAAACTATTAGAAAAGAAACTTGGGAAGACCCTGGAGGACTTGGGCACAGGGGAAAAGTTCCTGAACAGAACACCAATAGCTTATGCTCTAAGATCAAGAATCAACAAATGGGACCTCATAAAATTACAAAGTTTCTGCAAAGCAAAGGACACTGTCAGAAGGACAAAACGGCAACCAACAAAGTGGGAAAAGATCTTCACCAACTCCACATCCGACAGAGGGCTAATATCCAATATATACAAAGAACTCAAGAAGTTAGACCGCAAAGAAACAAATAACCCTATCAAAAAATGGGGCACAGAGCTAAACAAAGAATTTTCACCAGAAGAAATTCGGATGGCCGAGAAACACCTTAAAAGATGTTCAACATCATTAGTCATCAGGGAAATGCAAATCAAAACAACCCTGAGATTCCACCTCACACCAGTCAGAATGGCTAAGATTAAAAACTCAAGAGACAACAAGTGCTGGCGAGGATGTGGAGAATATGGAACACTCCTCCACTGTTGGTGGGATTGCAAAATGGTAAAACCGCTCTGGAAATCAGTTTTACGGTTCCTCAGAAAATTGGGCATGTCACTTCCAGAGGACCCTGGCATACCACTCCTGGGCATATACCCAGAGGATTCCCCTGCATGCAATAAGGACACATGCTCCACTATGTTTATAGCAGCCTTGGTTATAATAGCCAGAAATTGGAAGGAGCCCAAATATCCCTCAAAGGAGGAATGGATACAGAAAATGTGGTATATTTATACCATGGAATACTACTCAGCAATTAAAAATAATGAATTCATGCAATTTGTAGGTAAATGGTTAGACCTGGAAAATATCATCCTGAGTGAATTAACCCAATCACAAAAGAATGCACATGAAATGCAATCACTGATAAGTGGATATTAATGAGCCCAGAAGCCCTAAATACTCAAGACACAAATAGCAAGTCAAATGATTCCCAAGAAGAAGAAAGGAGAGGACCCTGGGCCTGTAAAGATTGCATCCAGTTTAGTAAAGAAACCGAGGGGGGAGGGGGAATGTTTGGGGAACAGTTGGGGGGGGAGAGGAACTATGGGAACTATGGTGGGTGGGAACTGGGAAAGGGGAAAGCCTTTGGAATGTAAACATAGAATATAGAAAATAAAAAAAAATAAAAATAAAAAAATAAAAAAATAAAAAAAAACAATGTGCTATTGGTAAAATAATAGACTTTAATCAATAGAACAAGGTCTCATAAAGGGATACATATTAATTTAACTAATTTGTCTTTGACAAAGAACCAAAGAAAACCTAACAAAGAAAATATCAATCTTTCAAGAAACACCACAAGACATACACATGCAAAAGTAGAAATGAAAATAGAAAGCTAGATGGCTACATATCTTTAGTTCTAGTATTCAGAAGGCAGAGGCTAGTTTGGTCTACAAATGTTCAACATCATTAGTCATTAGAGAAATGCAAATCAAAACAACCCTGAGATTTCACCTCACACCAGTCAGAATGGCTAAGATTAAAAACTCAGAAGACATCAGGTGTTGGCGAGGATGTGGAGAAAGAGGAACACTCCTCCACTGCTAGTGGAACTGCAAACTGGTACAACCACTGTGGAAATCTGTCTGGCGGTTCCTCAGAAAACTGGACATGATATTCCGGAGGACCCAGCCATACCACTCCTGGGAATATACCCAGAAGATTCCCCAGCATGCAATAAGGATGCATGTTCCACTATGTTCATAGCAGCCTTATTTATAATAGCCAGAAGCTGGAAAGAACCCAGATGTCCCTCAACAGAGGAATGGATACAAAAAATGTGGTATATATACACAATGGAGCACTATTCAGCCATTAGAAACAATGAATTCATGAAATTTTTAGAGAAATGGATGGAGCTGGAGAACATCATACTAAGTGAGGTAACCCAGTCTCAAAAGAATACCCATGGTATGCACTCACTGATAAGTGGATATTAGCCTAGAATCTTGGGACACCAAAGACACAATCCACATACCAAATGATGTCTGACAAGAAGAAAGGAGTGGACACTGGTTCTGGAAAGGATCAAAGCATCAGTGTAGGGGAATATCAGAACAGGGAAGTGGGAAGGGGTGGATGAGGGAGCAGGGGGAGGGAAAAGGGCATGTGGTACCTTTGGGGGGTGGGGAACCAAAAAAAAGGGAAATGAAATGTAAATATAGAATATATCCAATAAAAAATGTTTTTGATCAAAAAAAAAAAAAGAGGCCAGTCAGGACTTTATAATGAGACCTTGACTCAAATAAAACGAATATAGAGCTGATAAACATGTTTCTGTTGGTAGAGTGTTTGTCTAACCTATATGAGTCCCTGAGTTCAACTTGACTAATAGACAAAAAGTCTATATACAGACTTCAAACGCCAAGCAATTAACTTTAAATGCATTGTTAACCTAAAATGGACCACGGTGTTATGTGTAAAATAGAAAATATTAAAACTCCTAGAAGATGTGGTTTCTACTATGGGCTGGATCCTTGCTAGGTTGATTACTAAATGAAACAATGCCTTACAGCTGGATCTCATGGAGGCATTTCCTCAACTGAGGCTCCTTCTCTGATGACTCAAGTTGAAACAAAACCAGCCAGTAAAAAAGTGGACCTCAAAAATCTCCCAGGGTTTTGTTTTTATTTTGTTGGGTTTTTCTTTGTTTTTACCTTCCTCACCTGAAATTTCTGATTTGGTGTGTTTATATGGAGAAAGGCCTTAAATATAAGCATGCTAGTTGAAAGAGCTTCCTAACAGCAGAGTCTAATACATTGCAATCATTAAAAACACATTGTTCCAATTATCTGTAACATCTTTCTAGTCCTAAAAAAAATGATAGTACTCTACCAAATTAAATCAATCATCTGCATCTGACATAAACTAAAACAATTGAAAGCACCTTGGTTATTTAAATATAATTATCTTCCCTTAGTTGTGTCCTTCCCACCCTTACATGATTTGACAACCCCAGACAAGCATTCTGCTGTTTATCTACAGTAAAAAAGGGGGAGGGGAAAGTATACACAAAGAGAAAGTCTGGATGAGAAAAAAATTAAGGGAGAAAGATATAAAATAATCAAATTGGTTTGGTTTCATTTTTTTTCAAAAACCATGTATGTGAATCAGAAAATATATAGAAACTTTAAATAAAAATATTCAGCCTTTCTGCATCTCAGATTTCATTCATAAGTATCGAACACTAACATGAAGTGTTGTTTTTGGCAGGATCATTATTTGAAAAGTCACATGGGAAAAACAATATTACATTTAGCTGGGCAGGGGAGAAGTTAAGTAAGGGAAGAAAAACAGGGTTTACTAATGCTAGCTTTGCAGGCATAGACTCTGGATCAGTCATGTTGCCAACTCCTGGCTCATTTTTAAACAGAAGAATATACTCATTATTTTATAAAGCTTGCTTAGGATAATCTTTGCAATGGGTAAATCATTTAGAAGATGAATGTTGGGAACAGGACTGTTGAGACTAAGTGGACCAGGCAAGTTAATTCCCTGATATAAGCAGAGGTAACTGGAAAGCCAGTAATGCGTTGAAATTAAGAGATTTGTCAAAGATAAGATAGCAGAAATCATCAGACCAAGATGATTAAGGATACAAAAGGACTCATTAGCCAAAGGCTCAAATCACCTTAAGACTTAGGAGTACAACAAAAGGTAGGCTGCAGTTTTCTTTATTTATTGTAACCTTTAGTAAATAGTACCAGGTGAGTTGTGTTCATTTTTAGTATTTCCTAAAATCAAGCAGCACCTAATTCATGTCTTTCTACAAATGACAAATTATACATTTCAGTGTGTGCAATGACTATTCTCTAGCATTGGTGTCTTCTAAAGTGTGTGCTTTTATGATCCCCATTTCCTCTTTTATCTACACATTTTTACACCTCATAAGCATAAACTATCAATAACACATGAGAATGTATCTATGTTCCCACTACTTATCCATATTTAAGAAATGTTCCTTAAACATTAATACATCAGAATTTCTTCTATACTTCATGAACTCTGTGTAGGATGACTTATCTTTCTAATGACATTTAATAATAACATGCAACTATAAATGCATTGGGCACTTACCATATGCAAGGCAACCCTAATATTTGAGTAACAAGAGAGAAAATAAGGCTAGTGCTATCAGTTAAAAGATGATTGCTTCCGAGAGAGTTGGACATTTTTTGCAATAAGTTCATAAGGATGAGTCTGGAAGTATGAGTAGTTCACTGAGCTCTTGGAAAAGGCAAAAGGCATCCTAACATCCCGATCCCAAGTTGGATAATATTATCACCAAACCCTTTGAATAATCGGAGAAAAGAAAAGATTAAATAACAAGAAAACATGAAGAGATTCTGCTTGAACATATTTCATATCTGAAAGTATATGTTTATAAAACAGGGTTCACAATCAAGGGAAAGGAGAGGAGAAGGAAGCTTAGTTTATTATGTATTAAGTTAAAACAAATGAGTTAAAATATAAACATCTGTGCTTGGGACCACATGTATCATTTTTCATAAAAGTTCATAAATTTTTAACATGAAAGTCTATGGGCCTTTATCCAATGTCACAATACTTTCCCTAATGTTTTATATTAACATCATTTTTAAAGTTTCTAAAGTGAATCAGCCTAAGTATCTGGCAGCACCATATCCTTAAGAACTTTTCATTAAACTATGAACAATACTCTAGCTAAAATTACTGACTTGCACACTCCCACATTTTCCCAAGTCTGACTATATATTGTGGCTATCAAAAGGGATTCATCTAGCTCTACTTGGCCATTCCATGTCTTCTCCCTTTCATTCACACTTATTCTGAAATACCATTAGTTTTTGTTTTTCTTCTTTTGAAACTTATATAAACGTATATTGTCTGTCTCTCTCTCTCTCTCTCTCTCTCTCTCTCTCTCTCTCTCTCTCTCTCTCTTTCCTCCCCACCCCTCTCTCTTACACACACACACACACACACACACACACACACACACAGCAAGAACACACAAGATAGTATCCGGGCACATTGCTATGGGAAATATTCTCACTCTCAAAATCAACAGACCAGGAAAAAGAAAAAAAAGCCTCCGCAGAAAGTTGCTAGATCTTTCGGGAAATTCCCCCAACTCCTGGCCCTCATAGATTCCCCACCCCCTAGGGCGGCAACACAGACTTCTGAAGCGAGGGAGGGAGCCAACTCGCGCGCGCTCCCTTGCTTGCAGACACACGCGCGCCAGTGTACACACAAACATACATACACATACACACACACACACACACACACACACACATATACACATGTGCTCGCATGCCCCACCCCCGCTCTCACCCGCCACAGCCTACAGAACAGTTATACCCTTTGTTAAAAAATGTCCAGGCACAATGTGTTAGAAGAGGGACACATTCCAGGGGAAAGGAAAGTCTTAGGAATGCCACACCCTCTATTGCAACAGCCCGGGCCAACAACCCACCTCCCCCAAATCCTCTCCCCAGCGACAGGAAACGTTCCTGCCAACACAGCACCCCGGGAAAGCAGCAGGAGGGAAAAGAGTAAGCTGGGACACTGCTCGGGGGCACCAAGTAAGGGGACTGAAGTCGAAGCTGGGCCACCTTCCAGGGCCCTCAGGCGAACCTTCCCGGCCTGGCCAAGCTCAAGTGCAGACTTCCAGCTTCTAAACGTCTTTCTTCCTTCTTCCAACTCAGCTGCTCCTACACACCTTGTAGTCTCCCGCCACCGCTCACTCCTCTCTACACGCGGCCGGCCGGAGCCTGACAACCTCGGGCAGCCCCGCCACTGAAACTGCTGCACGAGTTTCCTCTAACCCGGTCAAAGTCTTCCATACACACCCGAGTCCCTTTCTGGCTGCAACCACGTTCTCTCCAAGGAGTCCCGCACCGCTGCCGCACTTCACCGTGAGCCCCGCTCCGCTACAATGCTCTAGCAGAGCTGCAAGCCGCGCCTGCGCGCTCCCGCTGCTGCCGAGCCAGGAGGGAACCAGCAGCTGCCGCCGCCTCAGAGGGCAATAGGAAGCCGCCGGCCCCACTTCGGGAGGGTTAAGTAAGAAGGGGCGGGCCCGGGAGGGGGGGGGTGGAAAGCAAGGGGCGTGGCCAGGCGGGAAGGGAAGGGAAAAGTAGAGCTTCCACCCCTGCATGCTAGGTCATTGAGCTGGAGCCCAGCTAGAAAAGCTGCCATTATCCCATCTATGTGTGCCCCCCAAACCCACCCACTCCAAACCTTGCTTGGAGCAGAACCAAACAGTTATTGGAGCAGCCGGGCTCTGGACTAGCCACTCCATTAAATCTTTCCCTTTACTAATTCTCATTCCATGTTTTCCTCAGCCCCAGCCCTCTTCGAGTTAGTGGAAAGGAAATTGCACACACACACACACACACACACACACACACACACACATATCCAGGACTGATGACTACATTTGAGTGTTTACAGCTCAGGGAATTGCACTTTTCCTGGAAGCAAATTTGCCCTATTGCTTCTAAACAACTTCTGAGGCCAAAAACCTGAATACTCTTCAAAACAGATTTTTTTTTTTTAAATAGGCTCTTGATTTGAGGCCCCGGGCTATTTTTATATTCTGGGTATAGCCCAGGTTAGCCTTTACCTAGTGAAGATTCTGTTTCAACCTCCCAAAGTGCTGCTATTTTAGGTGTCTGCCACAGCGCCCTGCTCTGAATATTACCTTGGTAAAATCCGTCTAAATGCCTTGGGAAAGGAGAACACGAGTTGTCAAATAAGACCTATTTTTAAAGTGTTTGTTGGGTGTTTAAAATTTGAACACTAAAAGGATTTCGAAGGTTTCTCTTACATATAGGATCTAAGGCCATGTTTGGTACACTTTCTTCTGGTGTTTACCAATTTAAGAAGCCTAAAGTGATTATTATCTCATGCTGCATGCATGCTTAGTTTTAAGTTCTGAGCTTTTCTGTTTAGGCTCTGGTCAGCTGTGGCCTGGCATCTCTTGCTTTCAGTTCAGCTATTAAAATAAACACACCTCAGTGAACCCAAAGTGAAGAGGGTGTGGCTTTGAAGTTATTTGTTCCAAGCTAATTCTCCTACCTGCCCCTCCCTTTCTTGTTCTTCCTTCCTTCCTTCCTTCCTTCCTTCCTTCCTTCCTTCCTTCCTTCCTTCCATTCTTTCTTTCTTTCCCCTCCCTCCCTCCCTTCCTTCCTCCCTTCCTTCTGTCCTTCCTTCCTTCTTTAACTTTAGTCACAATGGAATTAGGTCCACACTAGTAGGCCCTTCCCAATCAGTACTTCAGTTGTGGTTGGAACTTCGTTTATTTATTTAGGTTTGTTTTTTGTTTGTTTGTTTGTTTTACAAGATTTCTTGGTGTAGCCCTGGCTATCCTGGAACTTGCACTGTAGACCAGGCTACCTTCGAAATTCGAGATCAACCTGCCTCTTCCTCCCAAGTGCAAGGATTAAAGGCTTGTGCCACCAGTGCCAGGGTTGACTGGACCATTTTATGGGGCAGTCTTATCATTGTCACTAAAGATCTAAAAATACTGAAATTCTTCCCATTATCTTTCTGGTTCTTCCATCAGTGTATTTTACAAAATAGACTTTCTTGATTTCACTTCTACTATGCATTTGAAAAAAATAAGCTTAGGGAGATTGTAGGAAGTTTTTTTTGTTGTTTTTTTGTTTGTTTGTTTGTTTGTTTGCTGAAAGGTATGGTGGCAGGTTTTGCAGAATGGATCTTTAAGTGACTGAAAATGTAACTATGCTATTCATTTCATTAGTAAAACATTCCCTATAAAGAAGGTGCTTTAAAAATACAGTGGGTCAATAAAGTTGATTTTTACACCTCTAATAGAGGAAGATGTGTGGAGGATTTCACTTTTAATTTAATTGCTGGCTTCTTTTTTCAGTAATGTGTCAGGTTATTTTGGTAGAAGTAACAAATACTACAGTGAAATAGCTTAAGCTAAATGACAAAGTTATTCTGTAACCCAAACTGTGAAAAGGTAGGTCTGTTGTTAGCCTTGGGAATAAATGAAACCAGAAAGTAGAATGTTTGAAATTCCATCTCAGGCTCTTTCAGACAGGGTCACTCTTTCAGAACCTTCCAAAGTCACCTACTACAGGCTTGGAATCACTGCCTCTCAATGATGCTGCATTCAAGCCTCTCAAATCCGGTCAGACAGAAAATGTCTCTCTTGCCTAAGTTCAGATTTTTTTAAAGTACCACCAATGCTTTTGATTGGGTAGATTATCACAACTGCTTCTGGACAGAAAATTTATATATAAGATGGTAATGAGATTACTACACATGCATTCAACGACATGGTTTTTTAAAAAGTAAAGAAAAATTCTAAATGAAAATTTAAGATAGGGAGAAATGTTTTCATACTTGCCCTGACCCTCAGATCTCAAGAATAACAGAGCACTGGGTTTTATTTGGGAGTATTTTGTTTTTAAACTTTTAAATTTTATGTGTGTGGTATTTCATCTGCATGACTGTCTATGTACCCCAGGCATTCAGTGCTCACAGAGGTCATAAGAGAACTCCACATTTCCTGGGATTGGAATGACAAGACAGTTGTGAGCTGCTGTGTGGGTGCTGGGAATGGAACCCAGTCAGAAGAGTGTTCTTAACTAATGAGCCATCTCTCTAGCCTCCAGATGTTGTTTACAGAAGAAGAGAAAAGGATTAGGCAGACAAAAAAATAAACAAAATGAACACTGGGCTGAGGAAATGGCTCACAAGTTATGAGTGCTGCTCTTGCAGAAGACCCAGGTTCAATTCTCTGATCTTGCACAGTGACTTACAACTGCCTATAATTCCAGTGCCAGGGCATCTGACACTCTATTCTGGCCTTCACTGGTACCAGGCACATACATGGTACACCTACGTACATCCAGACACTCACACATACACATAAAATAAATAAATCTATTTTGAAAAAGAAGATGCACACAGTACAATATATGTATTTAAGGACTAGAGAGTCTGAATATTTTCTTATTCTGTTTCTGTGTTTTTGTCTCTCTGGGTATGTGTCTGTCTCTGTCCTGTCTTTCTCTCTCAGTAATGTGTGTATTCATTGTCTCTGGCTGCTGTAACAAGCCATACTACAAACTTATTGGAGTTGAAAAGGTGGGTCATTCAGGAGGTAAGAGCACTTACTGTCCTTGCAGGAGTTCTAGGTTTAGTTTGAAACAACTTAAATTAGGAGTTTCACAACTGCTTGTAACTCCCACCACAGGGGATCTGGTACCCTCTGACTCCTTTGGGCTCCTGCCCACAGAATAAACTCACATATTACATACATACACATATATTTTATAATATATATTTAAAACTATAGCAAAGCAGTTTTTATGTTTTTGGAGACCAGAAGTAAGAGTGGAGTTCCTTTCGGAAGACTCTGTAGGACAGTCTTGTTTAAACCCAAAATGTTCTAAAATAATTTGCAGTCAGCTTAATTTTCCATAAATTATTTTTCCCTGATTTGCTTCTTGTTTAGTGAATAAGGCAGAATTCAAAAGCGTATTTTAGAATTGGCATTCTGGATGTAATATCTGTTTCACTATCACCTCATAATGCTGTTATCTCATATTCTACTCAGAAGCCCCGAGGAGCCTCCTTCTCTAATATTCCAGTATCAGACACTGAAATTATGTATAGATCCAGACTTCTGCTGGATTGCCAGACTTCTGCTGGATTGATTTCAATGTTAATGACTTGTAAATCAAATACCTAACTCTAAACTCTCTCCTGATTTTAAGATCTATAATATAACTAAGTAGTGAATTAGGTTTTTTTCAAGTTATAAGAAATAAAGTTTAATTTTTGTCCCCCAATCTGTCTTTTACCTTGAATTTTCTTTCATTGTTAGTGAAACCACCATGTACTCCACTACACACATTCACAGATGCTCAGTTCTGAAGCCTTTGTGTTTGATTCATTTTTACCTCCTATTTGTACCATGTACTGTCTTTTTTTCATTCTTTCTGATTCATCTTAACTATCTGAGCTGCAATATGGTCTTCAATTAATTTTCTTGTCTTTAATTTCTCCCAACTCCAACATACCTTGCCCAATTTTCAGAATTATCTTTAAAAAACCCACAAATGGGCTGGAGAGATGGCTCAGTGGTTAAGAGCGCTGACTGCTCTTCTGAAGGTCACGAGTTCAAATCCCAGCAACCACATGGTGGCTCCCAACCATCCATAATGAAATCTGATGCCCTCTTCTGGTGTGTCTGAAGACAGCTACAGTGTACTTATATACAATAAAATAAATCTTTAAAAAAAAACCCACAAATATGATCAACTAACAGCTCTGCTTAAATACATTCTTGGAACCTTGTAGGGAACAATATGGATGTCCTATTTAGACCTGCACACTCCACAGCCAATTATTTTCAGTATTTTTATCAATTGTGAGTGTGTTAACCATTGTTCTGGGCCAATAGAAACATCTCTGACCTAGACTGACAACAACAATCATCTATAAACATAAACATAAATATTTAGGAAGCTGTTCAATCCAGGGAACATTACTAAAGAGGACCAGAAAGATTTTAAGAGGCAAAAGAAGGTGAGAAGTGGTCTGAAAGTCTCTCTAGAGGATGTGGTATGATTACTACAAACACATAGTAGATACACCCATCCTCACAAAACTTGTACAGCAATGGGACATGAAGCCAGAGGTAGGCAGACTTTTCTGATTTTATGGCCAGCCAAGAATACACAGTGAAATTTTATCTATTTTTTGACTATTCATTCACTTTAATTTAACAAATGCAAACTTATTTAGCACAAACAATCTTTTTAATCTTTTCTGTTACATCATTACAAATGAATATTCTTCACACACACACACACACACACACACACACACACACACACATCTACAATTACTAACTATATTGGTAATATATTCCCCTTGCTCTCTCCATTTCTCTAGATAAGACAGATTTCTTTATTAAACAAAACAAATCCATTTGGAATTAGGAAAGATTTCTAGGTTTTATTAATTTAGTTATTTTTGCAGAAGTAGACAGAGCAACAAAGCAAGTACAAAATAGGAAGGTGATGAAGAATCCAAGAAATGTCTTAGAAATATCTAAAGAAATATACATACATGTGTCTAGAACTCCTAATTGTCCAAAATGCTATATTCATTTACATACATAATATCACAGTAAGCTAGTTCTTATTGTCATAGTTATTATTCTATTTCTTTGGAGAGACACTATAACCAAGGCAACTCTTATAATTGAAAGCATTTAATTAGGGTCTTGATTACATTTTTAAGCATGGCACTGGAGCAGTAGCTGAGAACCTTTCATCCTGATCATCACACAACAGGAGCTGGAAGATAAGGGGGAAGGGAACTGGGCCTGGCATGGGCTTTTGAAACCTCAAAGCTCCAACAAGGACACACCTCCTAATCCCTAACAAACAGTTCCACCAACTGGAGACCAAACATTTGAATATATGAGTCAACGGAGAGTTATCCTCATTCAAACCACCACATTTACATATGCTCTCCTTTCCTCATCAGTTTGTCAAAATTTAGCTCTACTTTAAAGAAAAGATACTAAGGTGCCTATTTAACATATAAAAGTGGGCCTGACCACCTGGTTCTCTTTCTCATCCCTCAGTTCCTACCTGTTATAGGGCCTTCCTGGATGGCATACCCACCCACTACCATGAACTCCCCAGGCCAGGGAACTGGGCTGCTCTTCCCTACATAATCAAAACATTTTGGTTTCCTGCTCTCTTTGTACCTTTCGGCCTCCTGGCTATTATTACACCTGGTTTCCCCCTCTCTCTCCCTTCCCATCTCCCACATGGCCAAGGTCAGGGTCATGTACATGCCGAACTCTTCCAGATGTCCCTGCCTTTGGCTATGCTCTCCCACGTGTCTACAATAAACCTCCTACTCCACCATACCCGGGAGCAGTCACGTCCTTTCCTTTTCTTTTTATTTCATTTTTATTCATTTGGTACTAAAAACTGAGAAAGGCATAAATGTGTTCCCTTCCCAAGGAACTCAACTGTTCTGAACCAAGCTTCTTATCTGATTCTCCTCAGGTGTATACAGATCATTTGCTTCTGCTGCCTTCTGACAAACACACACAAATTGGAATCCAAATTCTAGAGTCTGACTCTTCTGCTGCTCCCTTCTGCCTGCTTTCTAATTGTTGTTCTCCTCTCTCTGGGCTCTGGCCTGCTGTAGCCTCCACATGAGTACCTATCTTTAGAGATACTACCTGCAGCCTATTACATCTTCCTTTTCTCCTGATCTCCTACTTCTCCTCTACCAAGATGCCTGCTTTGTTTATTGTACTAAAAAGGCTATCCTGGTATTCTAAGAAGCTCCTCTCACCCCACATTGGCCCCCAATCACACAATGGCAAGGACCAGAAATGTCTTTCCTCTGTGATTTGCAACATTTTTCTCTCTGATAAGTTTCTTATTCCACTTGGGGACACCCCCAGGGAAATTCTTGTCAGTTTATCCACCTCAACTATTTGCATCTCTCTAGGCTCTGGCCTTCTGCATCTATATGGGTCTCTCTAGTAAAGACATTTACTGGCTCCTTATTCCCTTGTTCCCTCCTAGAAACTATTGCCTGCCAGCAATACCACTAAGCTGTCTTAGCTCCAGCCTTCTGTTCTGCTACCTACTTACATGGTCAGCTCTCTGCTGGAGCTGATAGGAACATCATGTCCCATCCACTCACTGCCTCCACAAGTTCAGTGTTCTGCTTTGCACCCCACCTCTCTTTTTCTCGCTCCAAGGAGTCAGATTCTATTACTACAGTTTGGTCTCAGTAGAGATCAATGGCCAAAAATTGAAGCACTTCATTTTCAAACTCATGCAGATTGTAACTTCTGACACCAAACAAGTAAATTTTCACAAAATCTCTTATTGTTAAGGTTTTACTTTCCCCTCTTACAAATCTTTTATCTCCACAATATTTTTTACACTCTGTTCTCCAAAATAAGAATCTCTTAAGATTATGCTGTAAACTCTTATCTCAGGATTTATAAGTTGTTCATTGGATATGTTTTTTTAAAAAAATCTATAAAATCTATAACAATTTGGCTTAAAACTTACAACAAAAAGCTTATAGTTAAAACCTTATAGTTAAAAAGCATAAGTAATTTTAATTTGCTGCAGCATCCCATATATGATTTCCAGCTCTTTAGAATATATTATATATGTAACTTAGATTCAACTTACTTTTTTTTTTAATATTTTTAAATAGCAACCATCTGACTCTCTTCCATATTGGCAGATAACCTCATCAGGATGTAAGAAACCACATGGCTGGCAACCATCTTTACTAAGGTTAACAATCTACATGCCATGTAAATTCATCATCTTAAGATGACCACAAGGTATAAAGCAACAATTATAAAACTTCTTAGTACTATTGAGCCCTTAGTTTATCGTTGTGTCTCTTTTTAAATAGAGGAAACAATAGGTTTCTAAAACATTTTGAATTGATAGAAATTCTTGTATGCTGTTAAAAATCAAACCTATAAAAGTCTACTCAGATTAAAAAAAGCTGGTTTAAGATATATGTCTAACTACATATGTCTTTGCTAACTGTTCAACACCAGGCTTCTAAAAAAATTAAGATAAGTTGCTTATCAAACAACATATGTTTGATAAATGAGGCATTTGATAATTGATGTTTATACATTCCTAAGGTCTACTCAGGTTCACAGGGATAATTCTTTAGCTTCTTTGTCTTTGCTTCCTTTGTTAAGCTACTAATGAATAAACTGTTTATTTAGTGACAAGTTTTATTTAACCTTCTATATTCATTTTCAAGGTTAAGCCTAAAATACTGTATACTTAAATTAAAACAGGTATACTCAATCTCTTCAGAGATCTGCTAAATATGGCATTTAAAATGTTTAAACTTCCCATAATACGAATGTCCCTTCCTAGGGGGAACCCTTAACATCTCCAAAGAAGACCATTGGGACATGAAGAGTCCACTTAGATTATGATAGCGCTATCTACTGGGAAAAACTGCCCCATGCTTTGCCTGCTGCCAGGGCTTTGCTCAAACTGTAGACACTACACTTTTGGGTTGATTGCCCTACTTTGCCTAATCAAACTAAGATCACTTTTCCCAAGTTCCTTGACAGGAAAATTCTCAGACCTATTTCTGAAAACCAAAGGCCTATGCTGCTTTGTATAACAGCTAAAGATTAAATGTTATTGTGAATTATGGACTATTACCCTCAAAGAATTATTAACAGGAGCTTAAGTTCTAGGAAGTGGATCTCACAGTTTAATTGATACATAGACGATTTGGATTATACTTCTAGCTATAATTTGTCCATCTCAGATCTCTGATAATATCGACTGACTGTTGCTTTAAAACAAGAAAACATATCAGATCCTCTCCCAAAGGTTTCAGCTGCCTTCTTAATTCGCTTCCTAAGTAAAAGTCAGGGCTCAGGCCTTAATTCCCTAGATCTTTTAAGCCTCCAGTCTAGAAAAACAAACAGTTAACCTTGCTACCAGACTCAAAGAGGAGATAAACTCACAGAACAGGTTTCAAAGTAACTTTTTGAAATGTTTCAGGGGCTGGAGAGATGGCTCAGCAGTTAAGAAAATATTTCAGATTTTTCCCCCTTACTATGCTCTTGTTAAATTAATACTGCAAATGTTCAGAGTTTTAACATTAATCGGTGGATAACATTAATCGGATAAGTTATTAATATATCCTGGTAAAATACTACTAATATTTTTATAGTCACAAGCTCATACTTCAAATATCCTTTGGTTGTCTTCTAGGTATAGGACCTAAAACTGTTTCTCATTGAAGTAATAGAAAAAAAAAGTCTGTCCAATCTATATACACCCAGTCATCTGGATAAAGAAAAGTATGTACACCCAAGATAAACATTTTCCCTTAAGTTGATTAACTTTTTCTTCTCTCCTTAGACTATCTATCCCAGCAGACCTCCAGTTAATTTCCAAGATCCAGGGGTTCCCTCAAATTCTGTGTTCCCAGACATCTTCACCCTAAGTAGTCCAGCCTCACAAACTGCTCTAATGCACCCTGAACTTTCTTAGCCCCTGAAGTTCCTACAGAGCCTGGACATCAAGCAAAACAGACTCCTCTTTCCAGAACAGTATTTCAGCTCTCCTGCCCACCCCATCTCCCATTCCCCCATCCTGGCAACAAGATGCCTCAATGTCAACAGGAAATAGTCATATAGAAGGTTACACATCTTCCCTTATCTATTTATTATCAACAGATATGACTGAGATGTTAGGTTTCAAACTTGAAAATGACTGAGGTGCCTATTTCACATATAAAAGTAGACCTGATCACCATGTTCTCCCTGCAGCCCTAAGTTTCAGGGCTTCCCTAAATGTTTTAAGGCCCTCCTGACTGGTATACCCCACCCCTACCCTGAAATCTCCAGTCCAGGGGGCTGGGTGTTCTTCCCTATATAATCCAACTATTTTGGTTACTATTAATGTAATAAATGTGTACTATTGGATTTTCTGGCGGCTGCACGTGGCTCCCCTGCTGCACATGGCTCCCCTGCTGCACCTGGTTCCCCTGCTCTACTTTGTTTCCTCCCCTCCCCAATTCTGCCCGCAGGGCCCAGCACAATCTGGATAGATAATACACTCTGGACTTTCCCAGATCTCTGCTTTTGACTATGTTCTCCTACATATCTATGATAAACCTTCTCTTCCAGCATACCTAGGAGCAGTCAAGTCCTTTTTAAAAAAATATTTATTTTTCATTCAGTGATGACATATATTGTCTGTGTAATTGGACTAATGGTAATATGCGGATGTATATAAAGCCTTTAATCATCTGGTATAGATTAAATATTATTCTATTGCTTTGTTAAAATATCATGACCAAGACAACTTGTAGAATAAAGTTTGTTTGGGCTTATGGTTCCAAAAGGTTAGAATCCCTCTACTGGTAGAAACACCATGGCAACAAGCTTAGAGCTTGACTCTCAACTACCAGCCCAAAACAGAAAGGGGAACTGGGAGTGACTGGAGAATTTTGGCTCTGAAAGCCTGTCCCAGTGATATAGTTACTTTTTCCTATGGCTGTTTGGTATGCATACATAGTCTATGCACAATGTTCATGTAGAGGCCAGAAGATGGCATTGGACTACTGGAACTGTAGTTACAGACTGGGCTGCCACACAGGTACTGGGGAACCTGGGTCACTCTGGAAGAACCTCCCGTGTTCTTAACCATTGGGCCAATTCTAGAGTTCCTGTTATTCTTTTAAACAGATTAACAAATTCAATGTGCACTGAAAAAAAATTTCCCTCAAATAACAATACAACTGATTATCAAAAGCAAATAAGTTAAATAATCATTAGGAAAAAAGAAATGAAACTCAATTCTTATTTTGTATAGTAAAATTTAATGTGAGATGAGACATACAGAAATTATAAAAGTAAAACTAAAATTCTTGCTTTGGAGAAAACACACAATATTTTTTGTTACATGAGGGTAGGCAATGGGCCTCTTAAACAAAACAAATAAAGCAATAATTCTAAAGACTTTTACATTTTATTTTTTTATATTAATGCAGTGTGCATTCACCTCTCTTTCTCTTGCCCCAGTAATTATATAGAGATGTTTTTCCCACTTTTTCTTAAATTGCTGGCTTCCTGTTATTTACCATTGTTCCATGTGTGTGTGTACATGTTTATAAATATAATCTTCTGAGATTATTTAGTGTGGCTCATATGTGGGGAGGGATGGCCTCTTGGGATTGATTAACCGATCAAGAGTCTCATCCCTGGAAAAGATGAACTTTCCTTCTTCGAGGAACCATCGATTTTTATAGTTCTTCGAGGAGTGAAATTCTATGATAATTCTACCATGCACCTTGTCATGTCAGTGCATATCATCAGGTTTTAGTTTCTGTTCAGGTAAGTGTATTGAAGAAGAGAAAACATTTGTTTATCAATAACTTCAGGAAGAAAAGTAACAATTTCCATGCTGGTGAAACATTTGGAAAGACACATATCTGACAACATACTGGTATTAATACACATGCATAATATTTGCAATTCAACAATGAAAAACACAGTATCAACAATTTAAATTCACAAAATAGTAATATTTGTAGACATGAAAGGAAATGACTGAGAACATGAAAATGGCCCCAACATTATTAATCACTAGAAAAATGCAAAAATAAGGAGAAAAAGACGACACCTTTATCTCACCATTCTTAAGGTTCCGGAGCATCTTATTTTCTCTGATGGCCCCTTTGGCCATATCACAATTTGGCAAATGGCATCATAATGAAAGCATATGTGAAATTAAGCTTCCACATGATAATAAACAAATCTAGAAGCATTCTGGGGCCAAGATCATGCGGTATATCAATCCACTAGAAAACTATGCTGGATCTCAGGAGAATTGTATTACTCCATCCTGAGGTCATAACTGATGGTTGCTTTCATCACCTCTTATACTAGCACAATGGGAAAAATTTTCAAGTACTTAAATCTTTGGGGTATAGTTCACATACAAAACTTAAAAAAAGAAAGGAAAAATGGGTAACTGGACAGATAGGATAAGGCAAGTGACCTTATTTGGTATTGATAGAATCTGGATTATAGTTCACTATGCAACTCCCCAATATTATGTATGTATGAAAGTTTTTAAAGAAAACACTTAGCAAAATATATACATAAATACACAGACTTCCTTTTCTATCCATATTTATTGAATTAGAAGAATGTAAAAAGTTTCTTTTGGTTTCACAGTACAGTGGTTTGTTACATAGCTATGACTAATTTATATAGAGATTGAATTTCTTAAATCTTCATATTGTTCAGGAATTCAATATACATATTTCTTAAAATATCTTAAAATGAATCACAAACTACAGCATATATTTATAGAATTCAATCTGTCATTCCATATGTCTCTGTAGAAATGTATGTAAGAGAATATCACTGTTTTTCTCTCATGGTGAACAATAAGAGCATTGTATTTCATCTGTAAAATTTTTGTAAAACACCATTTATTCTATCACAAAAAATCCAAATCTACATTCTATTATTCTGGATTAAATAAGATAGAATAATGTCTATAAAACATATTTCACCTCCATTGAGTGATTTATTTCACTAATATGAAAGGTATATTTTAAATAACCATTCATCAAATTATAAAAATGTGAAGGGATTTTCTGTGCATCGAATTAGGTAGTTCAGATCCAAATATACTTGACAATATGGATTCAAATTCTTTACTCAAATAACTAGAAGGTTGAACATTAATAGAGAGTGCTTTTTCGTTAATCATGTGCTTATACTAAAAAAACATGATTTCAAAGTCACAATTTTTAAATCCAATAAACATAAGTGAAATGTTTCAGTTTTTTTTAGATGCAAACTTCATTGTTACATTTTGAAGAACAGAAAATAGATACTTAATTGATGGGAAAATAAAGAACAAATTTTCATATAAGCATATGCCTGTATATATGCACATATATGTAATCTCTGTTTTTTTTTAAACTAACAAATCAAGTACTTGGCAAAATAAATTCAAGAAAATATATGAGATATAAAGTATAAAAACTTTATATAGGCATGAGAAAAGGAAAATTGTGTTTTCAAATGTATATAAGATATGATTAGAAATCTCTAACATAAATTCAGGTATGCTATTCAGATCTTACATGAAAAAAATGGGAACTGGGAAATGGCTCAGCAGTTGGGAACACTGGCTGCTCTTGCAGAGGGTCTGGGTTTGATTCCTAGAACTCATGTAGTGGCTCACAACCACCCATAGCTCCAGTTCCAGAGGTCCAGACTTCCTTCTGACCACTGAGGGCACCAGGCATGCAAATGCTGCACATACATACACACAGGCAAAATGTGTATCTACATAAAAATTTAAAATAGGTAAAATCTTTTTTTAAAAGGAATAATGTGAAAAGTTTATTCTTGACTTATTTTAAGTGATTATGGCCCGGGGAAAAAAGATTTAGAGTAATCTAAATTCCATATTCCAGCATGAAAGCCCAGTTTTCTTCCAACTTTCCTTTCAGTGCCAAATCAACACCGCAGACTTCTGATTTTCTCTGCTCAATGCTTCTCCCCCACTTACCCTTTAAAGATGTTGCTGCTCTGCAATCCTCACCTCCACCCCACTCTTAAATCCTGACTGTCTCAGTTTCTGCTTCCGAAAGTAGCCACACCAGCATATTCTTCATACCGTAACCTCATTGAATTTGCATCATCTTCTTGGTAATTAAATACTTTCCATTTTCTGAATAAAGGTAAACTATATTAATACAGTATTACTAATACTACTATAAAGTTAAAAAATTAAAACATATATAATCTATAATTCTACATGTAATCTTATTTCTAATGTTAACTATGATTAGAAAAGGATACCATGTAACAGGTATAAACGGACACTAGACTTTTATACTGAAAAGTAAGTTTTATGACCAGAGGTTTAATGGCCTATGAAGGGATCTGTCCTTGGAAATAAGCATGTCATTTTAAAAAAATATTTATTTATTTATTTATTTATTTATTTATTTATTTATTTATTTATTTTTATAGTCCAGTTGTTATCCCCCCTCACTGTCTGCCCTCTGGCTGTTCCTCATTCCATACCTCCTCCAGTTTCTCCAAGAGGATGTCCCCACCCCCAACCCCATCTTCACTCCAACCAGGCCTCTCTATTCCCTGGGGCCTCAAGTCTCTCGAGGGTTAGGTGCATCTTCTCTCATTGAGGCCAGACCATGCAGTCCTCTGCAGTGTATGTGTCTGAGCATCATGTCAGCTATTGTATGCTGCCTGGTTGGTGGCTCAGGCTCAGTGTCTGAGAGATCTCTCAGGGGTGCAGATCAGTTGAGACTGCTGGTCTTTCCACAGTGCTGCCCTCTTCCTCAGCTTTCTCCAGCTTTTCCCCAATTTAACCACAGGCATCCCAGGCTTCTGCCCATTGGCTGGATGCTAGTATCTGCATCTGACTCTTTCAGCTGCTTGTTGGGCCTCCCAGATATCAGCATACCATAGCATCAGTAATAGTGTCAGCCCTGGGGCCTCCCCTTGAGCTGAATTGCAATTTGGGCCTGTCCATGGTCCTCCTTCCTCTCCTTTTTGTCTCCATTTTTGTGCCTGTAGTTCCTTCAGAGAGGAACAATTCTGGATCAGAGCTTTTGACTGTGGGATGGCAACCCTACCTCTCCACTTGATGTCCTGTCCCCTCCCAACTGTAGAGCATTTCATCTAAGGTCCCTCCATTTGAATCCAGAGACTTTCTCACCTCCCAGTCCTCTGGTACATTCTAAAGCTCTGCTCCCCCCTACACACACCTTCTGAAGTATCCTGTTTCCATTCTTGCTGCTGGCCCTAAGGGCTTCACTCCTGTCCCCACCCCCATATCTGATCATGGTCCCCTCCCCTCCCTCCCTTGTGACTGCTTTCTTCTCCCTCCCAAGTGGGACTGAGGCATTCTCACTTGGGCCCTTCAGCTTGCTAACCTTCTTGAGTTCTGTGGATTGCATCCTGGGTATTCTGTACTTTTTTGGCTAATATACACTTATTAGTGAGTACATACCATGCATGTCTTTTTGGGTGTGAGTTACCTCACTCAGGATGATATTTTCCAGTTCTATCCATTTGCCTGCAAAACTCAGGATGTCATCATTCTTAATAGCTAAACAGTATTCCATTGTATAAATGAAGCACATTTTCTGTATCCATTCTTTCCTTGTGGGACATCTGGGTTGTTTCCAGCTTCTAGCTATCACAAATAAGGCTGCTATGAACATAGTGGAATATGTGCCACTGTGGCATGGTGGGACATCTTTTGGGTCTATGCCCAAGGGTGGTATAGCTGGGTCTTCAGGTAATTCTGTTTCCAATTTCCTGAGGAATCACCAGACTGATTTCCAGAGTGGTTGTACCATCTTGCAATCCTACCAGCAATGGAGGAGTGTTTCTCTTTCTCCACATCCTTGCCAGCACCTGCTGTCTCCTGAGATTTTTATCTTAGCTGTTCTGACTGGTCTGAGGTGGAATCTCAGTGTCATTTTGATTTGCATTTTCCTGATGAATTCCTGTTGTGTATTCTTTATTTAGTTATATACCCCATTATTTGATTGGGTTGTTTGGTTTTTTGGTGGTTAGCTTCCTGAATTGTTTATATATATTTGGATATTAGCCCTCTATCAGATGTGGAGTTAGTGAAAATTTTCCCAATCTGCAGGTTGTCAATTTGTCCTATTGACATTGTCCTTTGTTGTATAGAAGCGTTTCAATTTCATATAGTCTCATTTCACAATTCTTGATCTTAGAGCCTGAGCCATTAGAATTTCTGTCTTTAATATCTCTCAATACCAATGATGGTACCAGAATTTCTTTAGAGGTGGACAAATGTAAAAGGTAACTTTAAAAAACAAATTCCAGAGTTCAAGGCCAGCCTGGTCTACAGAGTGAGTTCCAGGACAGCCAGGGCTACACAGAGAAACCCTGTCTCAAAAAAAAGACCAAAAAAAAATTCCATTTTAATTAGTTAGTTCTGCCAATTATGACACAAATCCCTTCATACCCATCTATTTAATCTTCTCCCCTGTAAGTTAAAAAATGAATTTTAGCTAATACATTTTGAACATATTTATTCTGGATACAGTCCTATAATTTTTATACATGTAAACATTTATTAGCATATTACAATTTGTATTATTACTAAATATTCCATTAAAACTTAAATTATATAATTATTCCATGTAACTTATGTCCATAATGGTTAGGTTCTTTTATTATCTTTGATTTGTAAATAGTGTATCAAATACTGGAAAATATCCAAGGTTCTAGAATATATCCAAGGTTTTAGATTAGAACCTGGTAAGGTGTCAGCTCACTCATTTGTAAGGGAATAAAATTCTTCATTTTTCCTACTTGAAAGTATGCTGAAACCAAGTTCAAAATTCAGCTCATCAGATACATCACTATATCCTCTTACCTCTAAACCATGGTTTTACTTTATTTTAATTGAATATCATCTACATTTACATTGCCAATAGTAAAACCTTTCCTGATTTCCATCCCCTCCCCTAAGACTCCCAGCTCCTCCCCCTCCTCCCTCCTCCTGCCTCCACCCTACACACTCCCACCTCCCCCCACTTGGTTTCTCTTTGTTGGAGCTTCTGTTGAGCCTTTACCTGACCATGGACCAATTCTCACACTGATGCCCAACAAGGTCTTCCTCTGGCACATTTTTGGCTGGAACCATGTGTGCCCCTTGGTTGATGGTTCATCCCTGGGAGTCTTGGGACATGTGGGTAGCCAAAATCATTGTTCTTCCATGGGGCTTTAAACCCCTTCAGCTCCTCCGGACCATCCTCAAGCTCCTCCATTGGGAACCCCATGCCCAGTCCAATAGTTGGTTGTTAGCATCTGCCTCTGTATTTGTAAGGCTCTGGTAGGGCCCCTCTGGAAACAACCATGGCATGCTCCTTTTGGTATACACTTCTTGTCCTCCATAGTTGTGTCAGGGTTTGTTGACTGCTTATAGGATGAATCCCCAGCCCCAGGTAGGGCAGTCTCTGGGTGGCCTTTACACACTGTCTCTCTTATTGCTACTGTGAGTATTTTGTTCCCTTTCTTAGAGGAACCAAAGCACCCTCACTTAAGTCCTCCTTCTTCTTGAGCTTCCTATGCTGGGTGAATTGTAACTTGTTTATTTTGAGCTTTTGGGTTAACACCCTCTTATTAGTGAGTGCATACCATGTATGTTCTTTTGTAATTTGGGTTGCCTCACTCAGGATGACACTTTCTAGTTCCATCCATTTGCCTAAGAATTTCATGAATTCATTGTTTTTAACAGCTGAATAGTATGCCATTGTGTATATATACCACAGTTTGAGGGACATCTGGGTTCTTTCCAGCTTCTGGCTATTATAAATAAAGCAACTATGAACATAGTGGAGCATGTGTCCTTATTACATGTAGGAGCATCTTCTGGGTATATGCTCAGGAGTGGTATAGCTGGGTCCTCAGGTAGTACTATGTCTAATTTTCTGAGGAATCACCAAACCGATTTCCAGAGTGGTTTTACCAGCTTGCAATCCCACCAACAATGGAGAAGTGTTCCTTTTTCCCACATCCTCTCCAGCATCTGCTGTCCCCTGAGTTTTTTATCTTAGCCATTCTGACCGGTGTAAGGTGGAATCTCAGTGTTGTTTTGATTTGCATTTCCCTGATAAGTAAGAATGCTGAACATTTCTTTAGGTGCTTTAGGGCCCTTCAAGTTTCCTCAGTTGAGAATTCCCTGTTTAGCTCTGGACCCCATTTTTTAGATAGGGTTATTTGGCTCTCTGGAGTCTAACTTCTTGAGTTCTTTGTATATATTGGATATTAACCCTTTATCAGATGTAGGGCTAGTGAAGATCCTTTCCCAATTTGTTTGCTGTTTTGTCCTCTTCACAGTGTCCTTTGCCTTATAGAAACTTTGTAATTGTATGAGGTCCCATTTGTCAATTTTTGATCTTAGTGCATAAGCCATTGGTGTTCTGTTCAGGAACTTTTCCCCTGTGAACATGTGGATTTACTTTTTAATGCTAAAAACTATTTTTCTTACTCAGACATTTGTTTGAATCCCAAATTCCTTTAGCCAAATATCTTATATACAAAACAGAAAAAAGTAGAGGAAAAATTTCCTGTTTGCCCTGTACTTGGTCAGATAATTTATTGTCTATTCAGTATCTTCAGATCAAATGCATTGTTAGTTACATCACAATCCATGTTTATTCTCTTAAATCTATTAAAGCAGGGAGAAAACGAGTCAAGTTATTTAATTAACATCTATGATGCTCAAAAGAACCAAACCATAAAATATTTTAATGATCATTTCTTCCTTCCTAATTTCTCCTTCATTTACATCAAAGATAGGTTATATATGTGTGATTCTCCCAAAATGGGGTGTGGTGGTTTGAATATACTTGACCCATGAGAAGTGGCACTATTAGGAGATGTGGCCCTGGCAATGTTGGAGGAAATGTGTTACTGTGTAAGCAGGCTTTGAGGTCTCCTAGTACTCAAGCCCTTTTCAGTGTGGAAGAGATTCCACTTCTGACTGCCTCTTGGTTTCTTTTGCAGCAAAATGTAAAACTCTTAACTCTTTCTCCAGTTTCATGTCTGCCTGGAAGCTGCCATGTATCCCACTAAGATAATAATGACCTGAACTTCTGTACCTTTATGCCAGCCGCAATTAAATGTTTGCCTTTATAAGAGCCATCCTGGTCATGATGTTTCTTCACAGCAATAAAACCCAAACAAAGATATGGGGAAATTTTGTCCCCAAATACATTTCAATTACAAAGCATTAAAGGGCCAGAAAGATGGTTCAGTGGGTAAAGATGCTAGCCATGAAAGCTTAACAACCTGACTTCAATCTCTGAAATCCACATAAAATGTGCTTTTATATCATTCCAGTACTCCTGCTTCAAGAATAGAGGTAGATAGAATTGCCAAGAAATAATGGAACATGCTAGCATGGAATAGGCAGTGTAGTACTGGAAACAAGAGGTTCCCTTCCTCAATATGGTGAAGGTGAGAACTGACTCCTGAAAGTTGTCCTCCTATATTCACACACTGCCACCACCACTGCAGCCATCACCACCACTACTGCCACCACCAATGCTGCCACCATCACTAAAGTCATCACTAGTACCACCACCACATAAATATGCAAATATTTTATAAAAATTGAAAAAGATCAATTCCTGATTTCTAAAATCTGTATCATATAACTAAAAGTAGTTACAGACATCTCAAAGAAAAGAGACCTGCTTATTTTGTCACTAATAGCAATTACTTACTTCACTTCCTGTCACTTAGTGTGTCTGAGGGATGTAGGGCAATACATGTGGAGATAGCTATAGTGTCGTGTATTTCAATAAAATTCTTAAGGTAAGGTACTAGCACAGATGTAAGTACAATGAAATGTTTCGTAGGAGGACTGCAGCTGCAGGTAATCTCAATTTGAAAGGAATTTGGCATTGATAGAGAAGAGCAGAGACAAATGAAACAAAATGTTGCAGATTGCATGCAAACTGCTTTATTTTACAGTCTTTAAGAAATGCTAGAGAATTGTAAATATAGAATATATACAATAAAAAAAAGAAAAAAAGAAAAAAAACCGAAAAGGCTTAAAAAAAGAAAAAAAAGACTCAAATAAACAAGGCACTACTTAATCAGAAAAAAAAAAGAAATGCTAGAGAAACTGTGGAGACAGCTCATTGGTAGACTGATTACCTACTCAAAGTCCTATGTTGAATTGTACACATGTACAGGTGAACTAAATAGTTCTGTGAACAATACAATCATTCTTAGAAAAGAACACTTAACTGGGAAAGTCAGCTGTAGGCTTGAATATTACTGCCCAACAATTTAAAGTTGCTATGTTTCACTATTCAAATGAAAGTTATTAATTTTTCCACGATTCCTTTAAGAGAACAGTTAAGTTTTGTATCATTTAAATTAATCTGTTTTATAGGTGTTTACTGATATTAGATACTGTAAGAATCTATTTATATGATTTCAGAAGAAATGTCCTCTAATAATTCCAGCCACCTGATCAAAAACCAATGTGTAGAACAAAGGAGATTTCTTACTTTTATGGAAATTAGAGCTATTATCAGGAAACTAACCCTACTGCCCCATCCTACCTTGGAGCTGTTATATGCCAGAGGTTTAGCAGCTCAGGAAAAATACTAGATAGGATTTAAGACATGGCAGATACCCTCCACAGGGACAACAGACACAATCTAACAATGGTTTAGTTATAGAAAACAAAAACTTTTAATACCTATCTACTATGATTCCTTACCATGCAAGTATTCAATATGTCTGTGATTTTTAAAATTGCTATTTGAGATGATTGCTTGAGTTTTATTTAAAAAAATGTGAAATGAACTTTGGCTTGGGATTAGGGCAGAATTTCTAACAATTTCTGAGATGACCCTACAAAACTTCCTTTGTCCCCCATTTTGCACTGTATACTGTATAAAGCAGTATTCTCAGTATAACAATTACAAAATAAAAATATTGTTTAACTCTGAAATATATTGAAAATGTTCTACAACCTAAAGTGCCAGGTATTTTGTCAAAATCTGTATTAGGTTGCATTTTTTCCGTTACTGTTGCTGTGACAAATACTATGACCAAAAGTAATTTGAGTAGGAGATTATTTAATTTTGAATTGCATGATTGAGGAAATCCAGGGCAGAAACCAAGATAGTTCTTTTGCTTAGCATTTTATCAACTTGAAGCTAAAGTTAACTGAGGGAACCACAATTGAGAAGGGGCCTTCATAAGATTGAACTTTAGGCAAGTCTACACTGCATTTTCTCATTTAATGACTAATGTGGGTGTGCCCAGTCCACTGTTGGTTGGCACCACCCCTGGACAGGTGGTCTTGGATGTTATAAGAAAGCAACCTAAGCTAGCCATGGAGAGCAAGCCAGTAAGCATTGTCCCTCCATGACCTCTGCTTCAGTTTCTACTGTCAGGTTCCTGCTTTCAGTTCCTGCCCTGATGTTCTTTCATGTTAGACTGTAAGCTATAATCAGAAATAACACCTGCCCCCAAAATTGCTTTTGGTCATGGTATTTATCACAGCAATATAAACACTAAGACACCTGTGTAAGAACTAATTCCTTTCATCATTGTTTCCTTAGCAACAATTGTTAAATTAATTAATACTAAAAACTAATTTGTGCTAATTGATTGCCTTTTCTTGTTATTGTACAACAGGGAATATGCTTCATAATACAGACGGAAATCAAATTGTGCCCTCTCCTTCCTACTAGAACACCATTCCCTAAGGTTCTCATTGTCATTCCTTCTCTTCCCTACCAGTTTGCCCCAGCACTATCTTGTGAATAAAACAAAAAAAGATTCTCTTTTCCCATAAACAGATTTTTGTTGTCCTTTTATAATGACTTATAACTTTGTTTTATTTCTCTTAAAATTCCATGAAATAAGGGCTGGAGACATATCTTACTGCAGGACCCAGGTTCAGTTTCCAGCACTCATGTGGCAGCTCAGAACTGTCTGTAACACCAAATGACAGGGGATTCAACATTCTCTTCTGACCTCTGTGGGTATCAGGTATGCACATGATGTACGTACATACAAGCAAGCAAAACACTCAGACACACAAAATAAATATTTCTAAAAGTAAAAAAGAGAAGGAAATAACATAAAGGATCTGAGGAGAGTTGAGGGAAGGTAAAAATATGATCAAAATATAATTTATGAAAACTTTTAAAAAAAATAAAAGTTTTTAGGTTAGTTGACACTGTTGTTCTTCCTGAGGAATTCCTATCTGTTTCAGGACAGGCAATCTTTCCTCCTCTTCTTCAGTAAGACTCCCCAAACTCCATACACTGTTTGGCTATGGGTGCATCTGTCTGAGTCAGCTGCTGTCTCAGAGGACAGCCATGCTAGTCTCTTGTCTGTGAGCATAATGGTGTTGCACATATTTTTCACAGCCTACTTTAATAAGGGTTTAATCTTCTCCCTACACAAACTTTATTTAAATGTAAACATTCTGAGCTGGTGAAATGGCTCAACTGTTAAGAGCTTGGCTGCTCTTCCAGAGGTCCTGTGTTCAATTCCAAGCAACCACATGGTGGCTCACAACTATCTATAACGGGATCTGGTGCCCTCTTCTGGCCTGAGGATGTATATACAGCAGAGCACGCATAAAGATACAATACAAACAACTCAAGAAAGTTTTTTTAAATTTTTTTCTGATTTTTAAAAATTTTTCTATATTCTTTGTTTACATTCCAAAGGCTTTCCCCTTTCCCAGTTCCCACCTCACCATATGTCCCATAAGTCCTCTTCGCCCCCCCCAATCCCCAATCACCCCCCAACCCTTTCTCTGTTCTGGTACTCTCCTACAAAACTGGATCCAGTCTTTTCAGGACCAGCTTCCCCTCCTTCCTTCTTCTTGGGAATCTTTTGATTTGCTAATTGTATCTTGAGTTTAATTGCTGAGTAGTATTCCATTGTATAAATATACCACATTTTCTGTATCCATTCCTCCTTTGAGGGACATCTGGGCTCCTTCCAACTTCTGGCTATTGTAAATAAGGCTCCTATGAACATAGTTGAACACGTGTCTTTATTGCATGCAGGGGAATCCTCTGGGTATATGCCCAGGAGTGGTATGACATCTGAGGAACTGACAGACTGATTTCCAGAGCAGTTGTACCATCTTGCAATCCCACCAACAGTGGAGGAGTGTTCCTCTTTCTCCACATCCTCGCCAGCACCTGTTGTCTCTTGAGTTTTTAATCTTAGCCATTCTGACTGGTGTGAGGTGGAATCTTGGGATAGTTTTGATTTGCATTTCCCTGATGACTAATGATGTTGAACATCTCTTAAGGTGCTTCTCAGCCATCCGAATTTCTTCTGGTGAAAATTCCTTATTTAGCTCTGTACCCCATTTTTAATAGGGTTATTTGGTTCTTTGAGGTCTAACTTCTTGATTCTTTGTATATATTGGATATTAGCCCTCTGTCGGATGTGGGGTTGGTGAAGAGGGCCCAAGTGAGGATGCTTCAATCCCACTTGGGAGAGAGAAGAAAGCAATCATGCGGGCAGGGGGAGGGAGGGAGGAACCTAGGTTGGGGAGGGGGACCTGAAAAAAGGGAACATGATCAGGTATTGGGGGCATCGAACAGGAGTAAAGCCCTGAGGGCCAGGAGAAAGGATGGAAATAGGCTCCTCAGAAGGTAGGAGGAGGTCTCTAAAATTCACCAGAGACCTGGGAGGTGAGAGATTCTCAGAGCTCAAAGGGAGGGACCTTAGATGAAATGTCCTACAGTGTGGAGAGGGAACTCTGAAGAGTCCACCTCCAGAAGAAAGACAGGACAAGTGGGGGGATGGGGTTGCCATCCCACAGTCAAAACTATGACCCATAATTGTTCCTGTATGAAAGAACTGCAGGGACAGAAATGGAGAAGAGACTGAGGGAAAGGTGGTCTAGTGACAGGCCCAACTTGGGATCCATCTCAAGGACAGGCTTCAAGGCCTGACACTATTACTGATGCTATGGTGTGCTTACAGACAGGAGCCTAGCATGGCTGCCCTCTGAGAGGCCAAAGAAGCAGCTGACGAAGAAAGATGCAGATACTTACACTCAACCAATGGACTGAAGTCTGGGACCCCTGTGGTTGAATTAGGGAAAAGCTGGAAGAAATGAGAATGACCCCATAGGAGGACCAGCAGTCTCAACTAACCTAGACCCCTGAGATCTCTCAGACACTGGACCACCAACCATATACTAGTTGGTCTGAGGCCTCTGACACACATACAGCAGAGGATGTCTGATCTGGCCTAAATGAGAGAAGATGCATCTAACCCTTGAGAGACTTGAGGCTACAGAAAGTGGGTAAGTGGGGTGGGGGATGGGAGATGGGGTGGGGGCACTCTTTTGAAGACCAGGAAGGAGAAATAGGATGAAGAATAGTCAGAAAGCAGAGTGGGAGGGAGATAATGAGTGGATTGTAAAAAAAAACGATTAAAGATAATAATGAAAGAAGACAAAAGAAAACAAAGTGATAAAAATACAATTTAAAAATCCATTATGTGTATGTACCATAATTTCATTACCCATTCATTTTTTATTGGATATTTCATTTATTTTCATTTCAAATGCTATCCCCTTTCCTGGTTTCCCCTCCACAAACCCTCTATCCCATCCTCTCTTTTCCTGCCTCTGTGAGGGTGTTCTTCCACTCGCCCACCCACCCACTCCTGCCTCCCCACCCTGGCATTCCCCTACATTGGGGCATCGAGCCTTCATAGGACCAAAGGCCTCTCCTCCCTTTGGTGTCCAACAAGGCCATCCTCTGCTACATATGCAGCTGAAGCCATGGGTCCCTCCATGTGTACTCTTTGGCTGGTGGTTTAGTCCCTGGGAGCTCTGGGGGTACTGGGTGGTTGATACTGTTGTTCTTATGGGGTTGCAAACCCCTTCAGCTCCTTCAGTCCTTTCATCAGGACTGATCCCAATTCCTCACTGCTGTGAATTGTAATAAACCTGATAAACTAGTATTTCCCTTACTGCTGTGAATAGTAAGATTAAACATGATAAACTAATATTGCTATGGTCAGATAAAGAATTCCTTGTATATCAGTTCATGAGTGGTGTAGATGGGTCATATGGCAGTTCTACTTTTAGATTTTTGAAACTGCTACATTTATTTCCATGTCTTCATCAGTTTATACTCCCACCAACACTGACACACTCACCAGCACTTTTGTGTCCTTTATTTTCTTTTTAAAGAATTTTTTATTAATTCTTTGAGAATGTCATACAATGTATTTTAAAATTCATTTAAAAATTATGTGCATCAGTATTTTGCCTGGATGTGTGAGGGTATCCGATTCCAAGAACTGGAGCTGTAGACAGTTGTGAGCTGCCCTGTGTGTGCTGGGAATTGAACCCAGGTTGTCAGGAAGGGCAGCCAGTGCTCCCAACAGCTGAGCCATCTCCCCAGGCCATTTGCTTGTTTTTTAAATTAATTTATTTTGTACGTTTCAGAAAGCTGTACAATATATTATGATCATATACACTCTCTTTCCAACTTCTCATTATTATCTTAATGGTAACCATTTTGACAAGACTGAAATGGAATCTCAAAGTAGTTCAATATACACTTCCATAACAGCTAAAGATGTTGAACACTTTTTAAAGTATTTATTGGATATTTATATTGCTTATTCAATTCATTTATTGATTGAGCTGTTTGCTGATTTACTATTTTTAGAGTTTTTTTGCATATTTTACATTCCTTCTATAATAATCCTTGAGATTACATTTAAGTTTCATCATAATCTTTAATTTATTCATATCTGCTAAGTATTTTTTACCATAAAGTTGATAGCTAAAATATGTTTAGATTTATTTAATTCATGTGTAAGAGTGTTTTTCCTGCAAGTACATATGTGCACCATATGCATGACAGGTCATTGGATCATTGGATCCCCTGGAACTGTAGTTATGGATTATTGAGAACCATCATGTGGGACAGCTGCAAGAGCAAAGCCAACAAGTGCTTTAAATTACTGAGCCATCTCTCTGTGCGACCCTGAAAGGTGGCTTGTTTTCTGGTTGAGGTAGGCTTAAACTCCTGAGACCCTGCAGATAATTCTGCAAGAGACTGACACATTCATTGACCATGCTCTGAGACAATAGGCTCCTGACATGATCCCTCAGTTCTCCATAATTCTGTGGCCATCAGTTACATAGGGCCTGGTATTCCGTCTGGACTCCACCCCCACAGTCACTTGGCAACAGTCACATATGTTCCTCCCCACGGTTACCTGGCAACAGACACTTGTACCCAGCCCACTCTCAAAAGGGCTGCTTGCCCCCTCCTCTCTCTCTTGCTTCTCTCTTGTTCTCTTGCTCTTTCTCTTGCCCTCTTCCCCCCTGCATTCCCTTCCCCCTAATCTCTGTGTGGCCATGGCGACCCCTCAGACTGTGGCTTCCCCACCCTGAAGCCAGGTCCTGTGGCTTCTCAGAGCCCTACACACACACACCCGCACCCCCCCCCAGCAGTTCTGTGGGCGCACGCAAGTCAAATTTCCTGCTCTCGCCTCGCCCAGCAGCCTGATCTCTGGTCAGGATGTGGGACCCCATTATTAACCCACATCTCTCCAGTCCCCATGAAGTTGATATTTTAAACAAGGTACTGAGAACATCCAACTGAGAAATTAAACAGGTAATTTTATAGGTTTCATAGTATATAATTCTTCAAATAGAATTTTAGACTTTGTACTGTATATGCTCCACTTCTATAAAAAACCTTTATATATAAATTTTACAAAAATCTGTCTGTCATCTACTTTCCCTCTTGCCATGCTTTGTTCTTACCTTTCCTGTTTGCTATCTTCGCTTGCCTCATTCATGCTCTCCTATTAATTCATTGATTAGTCTATGCAAGTTCCTGAGCCTTTGCAATAATTTCTTATTCAGCTTCTAACTCAATCATAAAATTGGGTCTAGTTGTACATTTTTCTTTATTGTCATTCCTAAATAGAAAAGCATACTTAATTGAAAAAGATAATCGTTAGAAATAATATTTGATAGCTCATTTCCAAAGATTCCTTGAGTCTCTTCAGGCTAGAAATGAAAAAAAAAAAAAAAAAACAGAACAAAACAAAACAAAACTACTTATCTCCTGTTAATGTCTGCTAGTTTGGCTATGTGTTTTTACTCTGGTAACCCTACTCAATCTTAAATTTACATTGGAAAATTATTAACAGCCAAACTTTCATACAAGGTCATGAATTTGATAAGCTTTCCAGTAAACTGTTTTAGAGACATTGTCTTAGTTAGGGTTACTATTGCTGCCACAAAACACCATGACCGAAAATTAAGTTGGGCAGAAAAATGTTTGTTTGGCTTACACTTCCATATTACTGTTTATCATTGAATGAAGTCAGGACAGGAACTCTAACAGGGCAGGAATCTGGAGGCAAAAGCTGGTGAGGAGCACATAGAGGGATGCTGCACACTGGCTTTCTCCCTATTGCATACTCAGACTGTTTTCTTATAGAACCCAGGACTAACAGCTCAGGGTGACATCACCCACAAAGGGCTAGTCCTCCCCTATCAATCATTAATTAAGAAAATGCCTTACAGCTGGACGTTATGGAGGCATTTTTGTCAATTAAGGTTTCTTCCTTTCTGATGTCTCTAGTTTGTGTATTAAGTTGAAATAAGACTAGTTAGCACAACTGACCTCTGGCCTACTACACACACACACACACACACACACACACACACACACACACACCTTTTTCAAAAAAGGTTATTAACCCTTAAAATTTCCTTTCTTTTTTTTAAATTCGATATATTTTTATTTACATTTCAAATGATTTCCCCTTTCCTGGCTCCCTGCTCCCTGAAAGTCCCATAAGCCCTCTACCCTCCCCCTGTTCCCCCAACCACCCCTTCCCACTTCTCTGTTCTGTATTCCCCTACACTGCTGCACTGAGCCTTTCCAGAACCAGGGACCACTCTTCTTCTTCTTGGACATCATTTGATATGTGGATTGTGTCTTTGGTGTTCCAAGATTCTAGGCTAATATCCACTTATCAGTGAGTGCATACTATGAGTGTTCTTTTGAGACTGGGTTACCTCACCTAGGATGATGTTCTCCAACTCCATCCATTCCTCTAAGAATTTCATGAATTCATTCTAATGGCTGCATAGTACTCCATTGTATAAATATACCACATTTTTGTATCCATTCCTCCATTGAGGGACATCTGGGTTCTTTCCAGCTTCTGGCTATTATAAATAGGGCTGCTATGAACATAGCGGAGCTTGTATCCTTATTACATGCCGGGAAATTCTCTGGATATATGCCCAGGAGTGGTATAGCAGGGTCCTACGGAAGTGTCATGCCCAATTTTCTGAGGAACCGCCAGACTGATTTCCAGAGTGGTTGTACCAATTTGCAGTCCCACCAGCAGTGGAGGAGTGTTCCTATTTCTCTACATCCTCACCAACACCTGTTTTCTCCTTCATCACCTAAATCTCACTTAAAACATAGTTTTAAAAGTTGCCCAGTCTTTACAAATTCAAGCATATTAAAATTTCACTCACTTTAAAATATCCAATATCTTTAAAAATACAAAATCGTTTAAGACTTCAAAGTTTTTCAGCTGTGGGCTCCTATGAAAATCAAAATTAAATTAAATATCTTCTTTAAGAGGGAAAATCCAGGGCACAGTCACAATCTGAATCAAGGATACCTAAACTACAACAGTGTAAATGTCTCAATTATCTTGGATTCACTCATGGACTTCTGGACTCCTCCAAGGAGCTTGAGTCACTTGTCCAGCTCTGCCTTTGGCAGCACACAGAGTTTGCCTTCTAGGCACTGACTGGCCCCACTCCACTGTTGATGCTGTTCTTAGTGATCTCTCTAGGGTACTGGAATTTCCAAACTGCTGGAGTTTTGTGCTACAACTAGTTGCATTTTTATCATAGGCTCTCTTAATAGTTCCAAGTTTCAAATTCTCAGCATGACCCCTTCAGTCTGCTCCCCCCCTCTTTTTTTTTAAATTTTTTTTTTATTTTTTGAGACAGGGTTTCTCTGTGTAGCCCTGGCTGTCCTGGAACTCACTCTGTCGACCAGGCTGGCCTCAAACTCAGAAATCCACCTGCCTCTGCCTCCCAAGTGCTGGGATTACAGGCATGCGCCACCATCGCCCGGCTTCAGCTGCTTTCCATGAACCCTTCTACCAAGTTGATCTGCCAGCACAAAATACAATCTTGGCCATGTCAGGAACACAGCTTCCATGTACTGACTCTCAGGAAACACTTCCCAGAAGACTTCACATCAATGATTCTGGTCTCTTCATACTCACCAATAGTTTTTCAGCTCCAGATGACCAGCACTAAGTATCCCAGCAAAGCAAAGGTTTCACTGTAGTACTTCTGTTAACTTGTTAACCACAGCTGATTCTTCAGCCTCATCTTTCCAGAATGACAAAATCTTAAATGAAAATAGTAAACAGCCTGAGATAGTCTTTAAACTTTCCGTTGAAATTTCACAAGTCAGGCCTAATCCTCCCACATAACTCAATAGCTTCTCCAGCCCAAAGTTCCAAATTACTTCCATAATCCTTCCAAATAATATGGTCATATCTATCATAGCAATACACCACTATACTTATACCAACTTCTTTCTTAGTTAGGTTTCTAGTTATTGCAATGACCATGACCAAAGGCAAGTTGGGGAGGAAATTTGTGTATCTCTAGTTTGTGTGTGAAGTTGACATAAGACTAGCCAACAGAGAGATAGGTTATACTTATACACAGGTTTTGTTTTGTTTTGTTTTGTTTTGTTTTGTTTTGTTTTGTTTTGTTTTGTAGAGAAAATGGCAAACAAAAACAATAGAGAGAAAGATAAGATCATACCCCCATGGTTACTCTGATAACATGGAAAGGAAAGAAGTTTCAGAAATGATGGTATTAATAGTTATTGAGATTTTTCTCTGCCTCAGTGAACATGCCTGACATTGTAGTCTGACACATAACTTTGCAAAGTCATAAGATAAACTGCTTCATGTTCAATACTTATTTATAGAGGATATTGGTAGGTTCATCTTTATTGGTGAGATTGTTTAAATTCTTTTATCATAACATTCCATAAGCAAAAACATGTAGAAACCTTTAAATTTGTTAACAAAGTTCACTTAAAGTTGTAATATGGGAAATTATGTTGAGCTCTAGAATTTGTATATTTATTTCCAACAGAGAAAATAATTCAAAAGTGAGAAAATAATTAAAAATTGAGTAAATAATCTAAAATTGCGATTTAGAGACATCGAAGAATAAATACAAACAGCTAAATACTGAAGACATAAAAAGACAAAAGGAAGCATCAGAGTGCGAGGGTTAGTTTTGTAGCTTAATAGTTTACTGAAAGAAGCCATACACCATGTAGCTGACATAAAACCCATTCCGCTCTAAAGACCCACAGCACATAGTTCTGAAAAGCAAAAAAGAATTAAATTGAGGTGACACTAAGAAGGAAAGATAGGAAGAATTCAATCAATTTTCTATAAATATTCTTCAATTTGATAGTTAACTACTGAACCACAAATTAACACAGCTCAATGAAAAATACCTGAATATTGAAATGTTGCCACATCATGCCACATCCACATCACACCATGCTCCTAACTTAAAAGAAAAACAACATAAAAATACAACAATAAACAAAAACCATATCAAAATTAGCTTTCTGTGAAACATGGTCTCAATATGAAGTCCTGGCTGTCCTGAGACTATATACTTCAGGCTGACTTTGGACTCACAGAAAGCCTCACACCTCTGCCTCCCTAATGCTGCAATTAAAGGCATGTGTCTATGTGGCCAGCCTCCAAATCTCATCCAAACTTTCTATTTTAGTGACAGATGATATTCATAGGGATAGATGACAATTACTTTATACTTAGGATAAAAATCTCGATTTCTCAAACTATTCGTCATTCATATTTACTCTCTTCTTCCAATCCTGTATTATTGCCATTTTCTTTCAAACCTCATGTCCCTTCTCTTTCTTAAATGATTACTCCCTCTTACATGATTTTCTGGAAACAATGGGAAGTAACTTGAAATGTGTTTAACTGTCACAACATTGCAGCTTATGCTTTCACAAGCAATTCATATTGTTTAAATGGATGTTACAAAGAAGATGTTCAGGGGATTATTGCTTCCTACCACTTTTTATTATGTTACAGTATCTCTTTGGGACATTGTTTATTGGACTTGCTTTTTAATTTGATCTCATGGTAAGAGCAGATGTCTTGAATGTTATAAACTCTGTGAAAACTCTGCTTTCTTCTTTTGCTTTCAATTAAAATTCAAAACACACATGTGGAGTTTTTCCTTTCTTTTTTACCCCTTAAATATTAATCGCTACTCATCATTTAAAAAGAAAAGCTGAAAAAGGACATCAATATTGTGACACAGAGCATTTTTTTCCAGATTTGAAAGATGGCATTCATAAATAACATGGCCCCTCTCGATTTCTTTCCATTTTATCCTTCCACAGCTAGTTTTGCATGTTCACAGCAGATCTTTCCATGGCTTCTTAGATTATTTCTCACAGTTCTCAGAACAAAGAATAATTGTGTCCCAAGGCTGATGGAACAATGACAGTTGTGCTTCATTTGATTTAAAAGTGCATCATTGTTTCTACTTTGTGCATTTGCTGCCTTTCTGCTTTCCTTCCAGAGTTTCTTATATAAAATGTTTGCTCCCAAGTTATTGAAACATACACTGTAAAGAAGCATTTTATTTATCTCTTCAGTACACGTGCCAAATGCAACTCATTCAATAATTCTGTAATGAAGCATATTAAACACACAATGCCATTTATGGTACTCATGGAATTGTTGTGACATGCTAGCAAAAACTAAGTCTCCATAATCATCCTTACATCTGAAGAGTTAGCGGAAAGGCTCACAAGACTTGGTACACACAATTAAAACTGAATGTAGATCACAAAATTGTGTACAGATCTTCATGTTCTCTCCTCTCCCCCTCCCTTCTCCCTCCTCCCTCTCTTCTCCCTCTCTCTCCACACTCTCTCAGAGAGTTAACACAGGATATATTCTTCTATCATCAACAAACTCTCAGCAATCTTTGCAATAATATTCTGTTCAAAGAATCTTAGTATAGAAAGTACCCAGGACGTTTATTGATACTTTTCCAAGTAGATATTCTCTATTTATCATATATCAAAATACCAGACTCCCAAAAGACAAGCATTAAGAACTTTAAAAACTGGCAAAATGTCTCTGTGGGTAAAGGAACTTTCTGATGAGCTTGCTGTCCTGAGGGCAATCCCTGAAACCCACTTGATAAAAAGGAGAACTGATTTGTGCCAGTTGCCCTCTGACCTCAACATATGAGCTTTGGCATATATATCCCACCCTAAACCCCTAAACTCTTTGCATACAAATAAATAAAATTAAAAAAAAATAAATGAGCATTGTTTAGACAGGTTGGGTACTCTGACTGACTTTAAAATGTTCTGGGGATAGTGGGAGCCCACCTGCCATTCAAGATACAGTATTTATACATGTATTTACTTTAAAAAAATAATATCCTTGTTTCTTCTTTGACAGTTTTATATGCTTATATAATGTACTTTATATTTTATTTTAGTTTTTGAAATTAAATAAACATAACTGTATAATTTCCCTCTTCACTCCTTCCAATGTATTTATCCCTGCCAGCTTTTTCTCAAAATTCATGGCTTTTTTTACTTTAGTTGTTGTGATATAATTATTTATTCATCTATCTCTATATAAATGATAAGGATAACCAATTTAGGGGCTCTTCCTTAGGGAAGACTATTTTCCCAATCTCAGCATTAATTAGATGCCCATAGCTCTTGTCTAAGAAATTCTATTTCATGTTACCATGTCTGCTCATGTTGTCCTTGTTTAGGTTTTACTTAGGCAGTTACGTTGATGACACTTCATGGGTAGCTTCTCTGACATCTCTAGTAGATAAAAATTTCCTATTCTGTAAGACTTTATTACATAGTCTTATTTTGGTACACTCAGTCTACCCATTTCTACTTAAACCTTTAATCCTAAAAAGTATCCCTCCCTACTCCATGCCGCTTGTGTTGTACTATTCCCTTCAATTTACATTTTTGTTATTGCTCCTTGGGTTGGGAGACTGCAGATTTTCATGAGCATTTTCTTTGTATTCTTCACTTTTGTTAAGCCTTTTATCATTCCCTTATTTTCCCATCTCCTATGCACTTCATGATGGTCAATTTATCTGTAGAGGCCTCTTGAATACGTTTAGTCTGTATTTTTTTTTAGTATCCCCTGCAGAGCTTGGTTTATAGTCATAAATTCCTTTAATCTACTCATATTATATAAAGCTTTTTGACTTTGCTTCAATCTGTAGATAGCTTTGATGGGTACAATCATCTGGTTTGACAGCTGTGGTCTTTCAGTACTTGGAGTACTAGGTCCTTCTGGCTTTAATTTTTTTCTATTAAATAATCTGCTACTATTCTTTTTGGGGTTTTTTGTTTGTTTGTTTATTTATTTATTTATTTATTTATTGATTGATTTTTTGAGACAGGGTTTCTCTCTGTGTAGTCCTGGCTGTCTGGAACTCACTCTCTAGACGAGGCTGGCCTTGAACTCAGAAATCTGCCTGCCTCTGCCTCCCAAGTCCTGGGATTACAGGCATGTGCCACCACGCCCGACTATCTGCTACTATTCTAATAAGCCTGCCTTTATCAGTGAATCAATTTTTCTCCCTTGCAACATTTAATAGGCTTTCTTTATTCTGTGTATCTTGAATTGATTTTCTCATTTCATTCAGAGTCTTAGTTGGGGTTTTATTATTGTGAAGACACCATGACTGTGTTAACTCTTAAAGGAAAACAGTTAATTGGGGCTGACTTTCAGTACAGATGTTTAGTCCATTATCATAACGGCAGGAAGCATGGCAGCATGCAGGTGAGAATTCTACATCAGCAGGAAGAGAAAGTGAGCCACTAGGCCTGGCTTGAGCTTCTGAGACCTCATAACTCAGACCTAGTGATACACTTCCTTCAACAAGATCACACCTACTCAAACAAGGCCACACCTCTTAAAGGTGCCACTCAATATAGACCTATGGGGGCCATTTTATGCAAACCACTACATCCAGCTATTTGTTTTTGCTCTTTTGGAGTATGTTTGTATCTTTGAGCTTGGTTGGAAGAGTTGGCCTAGCCAAAGGAATGGAGATACAATATACTAGAAGAGTCATGCAGTACAACAAAGCAAGGAAATAAGCTTCTGAAGCTTGAAGTCAGGTGATCTTGAAGTGCAGAGAACAGAAAGGCTAGCAGTCCATGGAAGAGAAATGGCTGAGTATCTAGAAAGCCTACGGAGTATAGAGGAGTGTGTTTACCTGGCAGAGCGGCAAGCAAGACATCATAAGAGTTAGGTAGCCATTGTAGTGAATAGAAGTGGGACCTACCTTCCTGATTGTGTGTGTGTGTGTGTGTGTGTGTGTGTGTGTGTGAGAGAGAGAGAGAGAGAGAGAGAGAGAGAGAGAGAGAGAGAGAGAGAGGTGATCTATGGTTCAGAAGAGTGAGCCTAGCTGGAAGCATAAGAAAGCAAGGTCCCAGAGGAGATTAGGGCCTGCCTTGTACATTATACCACCCCACATACCCATATCCAACTTTCTAGGAAGTAAGATCCTAGAAAGTTGGATATGGGTATGTGGGGTGGTATAGTGTAGCCTACTTTCTGACAGAAGTAGGATGCATTTCAAAATAACACAGTAGAGCAAGATCCCAGAGTAGCTTGGCAGACTATGGTGTTGGGAAGAAGAAAGAGACCCTGATGGTTCAGGGAAGTGTGATATTCATGAGACATATGGGGTGTGGAGGAGTGGTACATACCCTATGATAGAGGGAAACAAGACCCAGATGCTCTAGGGGTATGGTGAAGAGGGATGTAAGCATAGGGAAACAATATGTTTTTTAAGACATCACTCAGAGGGGAAATTGATGCTTTCTTCTAACCTCTTTGGGTACCATGCAAATAGGGGGCACACATACATATATGAAGGCAAAACATGGGTACATATCTAGTCAGCTCTATAGGTTTCTCACTATGCACAAGCCATGGTTGAAATTCAGGGCAAGGTTCAAAGGACTATTCTTCTGAGTTCTGGCCTGAACAATACCTCTATGAAGAGGTAAAAGTGCTGAGTCTGAACCATGTAATGTTTCATGTACTAGAAACTCACTAACCCTCCAGAAGAGCTACACCATTAGCAAGTGCTTAAAAGTGCTAGAGTCTTATACTCACTTGAAGGTGTTCACCTCTAACTCCAGCACTAGGAATGTGGAGATAGGGGAATCAGAAGTTCAAGGGCACCTTCCACTGTAGTGTTGTAGACTCATGTCCTCTCTGCCCCAGAGCACAGTCACTTGGGGAGGTCAAATGTGGGGAGTTTGACTGTGTTTACCCCATGCCACTGCCAGGGTAGGTGCTGGGCTGCAGAGAAGTGCTGAGTTCTCAGACTCTTGGAAATCCAGGTGCTACCAGGAGTCTGTGAAGAGCAGAGACCTTAGTTGGGAACCCTCAGGCTGGGGACAGCATCTAGTCCAGTGCCAGGGAGAGAGCTTGTCTCACAGAGGGTGAAATGATTGTCCTTTGAAGGCTTAGTGGATGAAGGCTTGGTGGATGAACGATTGGTGATAATTGTGACTGGGAGCACAGGGAGACTTCTATGGGAGATTAGGCTTCAGCTCTGTAGGCAAAGGCCTTTTTCGTGGTCCCCATGCTGTATCTTGATGAAAAGAGAGTCTGTGGTTCCAAACAGTTTATTGTCATGGTAGAAAATAGATATGTAAAGCCATATCCCACTTCTCAGTGTAGGCTTGAGGTTAAATACCTTTTGCAAGAGGGATGTCTGGCAGGATAAACTTATTGGCTTAGCTCTCCAGGCCTCTAGGTACCTCATCAGCATGGATAACTCTGTTTTGAGCCTATGTCACTGTGGTTACATCTCTTTTCCTATTGTCTTGGTCTGAGATGTTAGGGATGCCTCATCTTCAGGTGGAAGGGCTTGGGGCAGTGCCCTTACCTGACTGATGGCCACAAATCTTTCTATGGGGTGCTCTGGTTATGTAATAGTGGTCTAGTGTGTGGAGCAGGTGGAGCTCCTATAGTCCATTCAGGGTCTCTCAGGTTTCTAGCCTTTAGCTTTGCCTTACCAGGCTTCCTCTCTCGGTGTGCTGCCTGGCATTCCACTTCTTAGGGAGTCAGAGGCTATACTGGTATGTGATGGTGCCTGGAAAAAAACAACAAAGTGGCAAATGTGGCTGGGTTCAATGCATTCCAGTGGAAAGCTTGCTGTATTCCCTTCCAGACTGAAAAATACTTTGATACAACACTCACTGCCTAGCCTGTGAACCTCATCCTCTGATGTAAGGCAAACAACATGAAGACCAACAAACACACAAAGCTTAATTCTACAAAGTCTCTGCTCTGTGTAAAGACACCACCCTGCATGACTAGGGACAAAAAAAGCATGAAAGCATAAAGAAAGCATAAAGTCTCTTCACCTGTGTTCAGGCAAGTGATGACACAGAGACAGTTTGTACCTAAACCTATATAAGGGACCACAGTCTGATGCAGCATAGATGGGAGTGGCCACATCCACACATACTGTACATGCACTCAGATGAGTGACAACACAGCACCCAACACTATTTGGTATCTAATTTTAATTCTCTCTCTCTGTCTCTCTCTGTCTCTCTTTCTGTCTGTCTCTCTGTCTCTCTGTGTGTGTCTCTGTCTGTCTTTCTCCCTGTCTCACTCTCTCTCTTGCTCTCTCTCCCAACAAAGGGCACAGGTTGGTCTGGGCTTAGAGTTATTTCTAGCTTAACTCTTTTAGTGCTGTGAATACTTTAGGTTATATTACTGCATTTCTTTACTCCCCACCCACTTGTTTCATTCTGTTTTTACCTATAGCTACATGTCTCCTCTTTTCTTATACCCCCTTCTATTTATTTCCCACTTTTTTTACTTCTCCAGCCCTCTAGTAGTTCTAAGTATTCTTAGTTAGTTTTTTCTTTTGACTCCTATTCAAATTAAATATACTCTTTTTAATTGTTCTTTTATTTTTGAGAATTTCATATACATAATTAAATCTACTCTATTTCTTGCAAATCCTCCAAGTATATTCCTTCCTAATTTATGCTACCCCCTTCTTTTTTGTAAAATTCTAAGTCCAATCAGTACTGATAATTTATGTTTGCTTGAGGGACCATCCATTGGAGCATTGGAACCTGATAGTGGCCACACCTTCAAAGAGAAGCATTCTTCTCCTAACAACTATCAACAACCATTAGCTCCTCAGTGAAGCATAGAACTTGCGATCACCTTCCTCATCTGTGTTGGAGTGTTGGCCAGTTTTTCTATGAGTACAAATACAAAGATTTAGAAAGTAGTTTGACAACATGAACAGCCAGCAAAATAACAAAAGCAGGCTCTATAGTAAAACCTATGCCCTCTCCTGGCATGGTTTTTGACCAGATTATCATGTTAGGCATAGAATTCTGTCCTGTGGAGCAGGCCTCAAATCTCAACAGCAAGAAGTTAAATGATCCCATAATAGGCAAGCCAATATTGAATCAAGAGGCACATCTCCTTTGGCAGGTAAATATCATAGCATGTGAAGTCTAGTGCTAGGTAAGACTAGTTATGTCTTTCCACCCCAGCAGCCTGTGAAAACAAAACACAAGGGAGGAAATGTCCTGGCTAGTTTGACTTTGATGGCCCTATGCACTGCAGTCAAAGATATGGTATCTTTAGTAAAGTAATAAAAAAATAAATTAAAGTAAGTCTAAGTTATTGAAAAGTCTTTCAATCCTTGTTATGTGTCAAGACACTTCCTGGGGAGATATAACATAAACACATTTACTCACCCCATAAGCGGAACATAGGACAGACCAAAATATGGCCTAACACCAAAGTCCAACTTGGTGAACCAATGATTTTAATGGGGTTATTTACAGGAATATGAGAGAGGGGATACTTACAAGAGCAAAAATATATCAAAGACAGCTGCAGCACAAGGTCTACTCCAGCAGGGAACCTGGAGCACATTTCATGCCTGCAGGTAGCTTGACAAGATTTCCTGAAACTAATTTTGAATTATTTACCTTTGGCTTAAAGAGTTTCCCTGAAGGATGGGGTGTTTTGATCTGAGGAAAGTATTATACAACAGCCCTTTATTGAAACATTTTCTCTTCCTTTAAAGGAAATAGAATATTGTAACAATAAAATGCTCTATTCTCTTGGAAAGTTAAAACACTTTTAGTCTAATCACATGTATACATTCATACAACTCTTTCATAATGAAAATAAACAATGTACTTCAGGATGGGATCTAAACATTTACTAATTTCTCAATGTAACTGGGTGAAAGGTAGTACTGTTACCCTAAAGGACAAGGAAGGATGATATTAACTGCATGACATCTATCTCCATCTAAGTACAAACAGAAGCAATATAGATTTATGTGAATAGTCTTAGAATAGTTTGCCACTATTTCCATATCTCTTTTCTTGGGTTATAGCACTTTCTAACATTGACATTTTCATTCTCCTACAGAAATTAAGCACAAACATTTGACTTGCTTTAGCCAAAAGAATGTGAGTAGAAGTGACTTGTTTCTAGAATATAGTCAGGTTTCATTTTTTCCATGTGCCATAATAATAGCAACTGTAACATATACATATGCAAATAAAACTTACCTGTCATGAGAAGGCTGAAGTACTATACCACTGACTTTTCTTTTCCCAATTAAGCCTGAATCATGTTATGAAAGCAAGAAATGAGCAGAAAAGAAAAAAAAATAAATTTCACCATGTTCATTGTATAAGTAATCATAAAGGGACTCAGCTCTGGTAGGCCTTGCCCTTCTTCTCAATTCCCTCTGCCTTACTAAGAACTGTTACAATTATTATATTCCTTAAGGTAGCCACCAAAATCTGTCTCTATATATAGCTACTTCCTCCTCCTGAGGCTGACTACCAAGGTTCAGCTATCAACCTGAAGTATTGAAGTCCATCAGTCAAAAACTTCCATTGGCTCACCTAATTAACCTGTCCAACAAAAATGAAAATACCTCATCCTAATCCAGATTTTTCCCTTGTACCTTAAAAACCTTGATTTTTTTTCTAAGTGCCACATCAATCTCCTCTCTACTCAGAAACAATCTTTGTCCCATTCGGGGTCAAATACCCCTTACTCTACTTTCTTCCTTCTTTACCCTTTGTTCTCTTCCCCTTCTCCCTCTTTTTCTATCTCCTGTCTTTGTCTCTTATTCCCATCCCTCTGTTCTTTTGGGGCAAATAATTTTCCTTCGGGCTGAAGGTGCTATTAGAAGTAGTAATTCATAGTATCAAAAACTTTTGTCTATGTGTGTTGATGCAATAGTTTGTAGCTTTCATTTGTTTATTTAACATATTTAAAAATTATAAGCAATTTGTTTATAAAACAAATATACATACATACATATATATGCCTTTATTTTTGTATGTCATTATAGTCCCATGCTTCTATGTTAGTGCGTTTACATTTTTTGCAGAGCTGATTTCTTGAGCTCTAGCCCAATAGTTCCATTCTACCTTATATAGTCTATACAATATATTGAAATGATCTAAGTAAGATCCAATGAGATGGCTCAATGGGTAAAGGTGCTTGCTGTCAAATCTGCTTTCTAGAATTAAAGCCTTGGAATACACATAGAAGAAAGAGAGAAGGAACTCCCTTAAGCTGTCATCTGACTTCCACAAAAGCCAACTATAGTGAGTATATACCTCCCCTAGAAGAAAAATGAAATGTTTAAAATTATTTAGGAAGTATATTTGGGAATATCTATCTTTTGCATTTATAACATCTAACCAGAAATTTCTGGACCATTAGAGTAATTTTAAGATATTATTTTGCTTTGCTGTCATATCATTGATGGAGTCATGGTCAGTGAGAGAACCACACACCACACTACACACACACACACACACACACACACACACACATTATATATTATATATTATATATGTGTGTGTGTGTGTGTGTGTGTGTGTGTGAACCTGATTTTTCATACCTTGAGTTATAAAGGCTACCAAGGACCAGCCTCAGCTAGGTCCGTGTTCTGAAAGAAAGAGTGTTTGGGAGAAGTGAAAACAAATGTCTCAAGGTCAAATCATAGGTACAAGCTGGCGGCCTAGGTTCTGCTGAGAAGGCTGTTCAGATTGCTCTCTTTCTGTTCTGCTCTGCTCTAGACAGCTTTTTCTTGCAATTGTAAACTCTCTAGTTAAAAGCTAGGTTTTTGCTTGAAACAGCTCTCTCTACTAGTAAAAATTCTTAATGATCTCTCGATAGCTCATAGGTTTTTCTGACCAGTCAGAAAAGCTGCTATTAAAAAAAAATTCTTGACTCTTCCAACCAAGTCAATAGGTTTTCCAATCAAAATCAGAAAGCATCGCCCCAAAATCTAAGAATTGTGCTTGCTCTTTAGTCAGCTTTCCTTGGAGATCTGTTAGAAAACATTCTAAAAGAGCTCCGTTGGTTCTCTAATTCTTGGGATTTCTGAAATAGTCCAGAAATCCTATTACAAAATTCTAAACGAGCTATGAAAAACTCTAAAAGAGCTGTATTCACTCACCATGGATTTTCCAACTAAAATCAGAAATTCTGTTTAAAGAAAAATTCTTGAAGAGCTGTTTTTGCTCTCTAATTTCCAGACAGCTCAGCTCTCCCTAGAAAAAAAAAAATTCTAAAGAACTGCTATCACTTTCTGCTAGTTCTTCTGATGCAGAGCAAAAGCCCAGTTTTTATTTACATATCAATTCGGTTATTTATTCCAGGTTCCCTTTTGATTATCCTATGAATCAGCATCCACAAACTCCAATCCCTTAATTCTTTGGAGACAGAAACCACACTGGGTTTCTCTGTGTAGCTCTGGCTGTCATGGAACTCACTCTGTAGACCAGGCCAGCCTCGAACTCAGAAATCCGCCTGCCTTGACCCACATATTTTTTTTTAACATTGCAAAAGAATTCAGAGTTCTGCCTGCCTCTGCTAAGCATAGACTGTAAACTAGCTGGGTGGGACACCATTGTGACCATTCCTGGAACTGGATACATTGTGTCCCAGGCTGACCTTGAATTCAGGAATTTGCCTGTAAGTGTGTATGCCAGTCTCTGTAGCTTTCTGACAAGCTGGCTCATAATGTATCTGGCTCATTCTTTTAGATCTGTGAAGCCCCTTATACAATTCATATTGCAGTCTTATTTTTTCCATAGTTGAATAATTGTATATTTTCAAACTCATGTTTTTAAGAGTTCGTTTCAACAGCCTTAAGAGCTGTCCTGAGGGCCCCAGCATTTACCATTTTGCTGAAACATTATCCTTACCATCATCTCCCAGACACAGGCTGTCTGATTACCAAGGAGTCATTAACAAAAATAGAGAAGACATTCCTCAGAGGAATGTGAAAATATGTACATTATTACACAAACAAGCCTTATGCCCATAGCAGCCATCTACACTTGTGGAGGCCCATGCCTGCTGACCCTGTCCCAGGGGCAGAAGCCATGTCATTCTGTCCCTAGCAAGTCCATGCCAGATGCAGCAAAAGGCAATAATGGCAGATCATGATACTGAGTTCCTAAAACAAAAGCTCTAAGTCACAATGACTTAAGCCCACGGACTCTTCAAAAGAGAGGAGGAGAGCAGAGAAATAGAAGTTGAAGGATAAATGGGGAAAAATAGTTTAGTTTCAGTGTGACCTTGTGGGAGTATAAGTCTAAGGGTAGTCATGGATACAAAAATAATGGATTTGAGGTCTGTGGAAGAGGAAAGCAAAAGGATAAGAGTTGAGGAGGCTTGAGTAGTACAGTCTTAAGGGTGCCAAGGAAGTTATTGCAGCTTAAGCTGAAATCTTCCTTTGCTTCACAAACTGTTTATCCCCTAGTCCTGTGATCACAAAAGAGGAAGATCTGTGTTTTGCATACTGTTTGTCTCTCAGACTCAAGTTCCTGGACTATCAGAAAAACTGAAGAAAGAACTCAGAGGAAAACAAATCTGGAGTCAGTTAGATGACTGGACTTCCTTCAATCTCAAGGACTTCAAAAGTTGAATGATGTTACTGGAAATCAGAACAGAATGACAAATGCACTCCCCCTTTCACAAAGAACAGAGGAATGATAAACTCAATTAGAATCTTTTGAGGAATAGTTTTTAAAATATAAGTGTTCTTGCTGCAAGGCATAAAGTGTAGCCTCAATTCATTGTAGTTTGAAAACATTTACAGGGCTTTTGCACAGTAAACATTCCTGTTTTAGAGGAAACATTGTCAATACAAGAAGACTATGTCTTGTTTAAATGCTGTATCAAGACCTCAAAACAAAACAATCACTAATGAAGGGTGGAGATATAACTCAGCAGGCAGGCGTGCTCATTGAAAAAGTATAAGGACCTGAGTTGAAGTCCCCAGAACGCACACAAAAAAATGTACATACTTATATATTCTGTAACTCTAGTTCTAGGGGGTAGAGAAACAGAAGGAGCAGAAACAGAGATTGCTGAAGCTTACTGTCTTTAGGAAGATTCAGCAAGAGACTATGAATCACAGTGAGATTCCCTCAAGGTAATAAAGTAGAGAGTGATAAAACAGGACACTCAACATTCTATCCTGGGCTTCACATGCACACACACACACACACACACACACACACACACATATATGTGTGTGTGTGTGTGTGTGTGTGTGTGTGTATGTATAATACAGATACATATACAATGCACATGCACATACTTATGTATATGTAAAACGGACACATATACAATATACACACAAAGAGACATACACACAGGCATTAGACACACACGCACACATGAAAAATCACTAACAGTGTTCATATATAAAAGGCAACTAGAAATGTTATGTGTTTATATTATACCTTCATCTTCTTCAGTGTAGGTGTCTCAATTTATTGTGTAATAGTGACTTAATAGACAGATACTCTAAAGCAAATTATATGTTTCCCTTTTCTTCCATAACTAATATACAAGGAGAAATGATTGTGTAATCCTGTTAACCTGCATTACAACAATCTAGAGAGCATCTTGAAACAGTGTGCTTGGCCACATCACAGACTCTAAATTGATTAACAGAGGTTACAGCTCTAGCTTTTTTTATTTATAACAACTGCCCAGGTAATGCAGGTGCTGTTACTCTAAGAATCTCACTTGAAGAACTGCTTCTTTTCTAGTTCCATGCAGATGTTGCTGCAAGAGGATCATCCTTACTCACCTTCATGCAATTTTTATCTATTGGATCTTATCTTCGTAGAATCGTCCTGCTTCATTTCTTGGATATACAATTTTGATACATATTTGATAGCAATATTCTTGTGCTGGCATTTCCTTAGCATGATTCTCATATTGCAACAATTTATCCTATCTTACAAATAAGAGACTAGGGCATTGTTTTTCCACTGTATGATTTTGGTATTTATTAGATCTATTGGTAGCACGGATCATACCTCATTTTTCATCCTATGATTTTTTTATCCTCTTCTTTTATTCTTTAAGTAAGCCCAAATATTTTGACCAACCATCCCTCACTTTTAAATGCTAAATTTGGTTGCTGCGAGACAGTAAAACATTAAGACTCAAAAGCAAACAAAGAAACAACAAGTATCTGACTATAAAAATTTTGAGACAATTTTGAAAAGTATATATCCTATAAAACGGGGAAATATTGTAGAGACCAATATAAAGGTACCTCACAGATCCAGCATATCTTTTTCTGGTTACTTTCTGGTTACTCAATCAAATATTCACATAAGCACTTCTGTGAAGGGATTTTAAAGATATAGTTACAATGAGAAACTGATTAATTTTAGAAAAATATTCTTCAAGGCCAATGGAATAAGATGACCCCAGAAAAGCAGAAGAGAAAGCAGAAAAGTCTGGTAGGAAGATGCCAAGTAGGAAACAGAGCCAGGATACATATCTGGCTGACGAAAGTTATAGTAGAAAGGGAAGTTGGGGAAATTCAAAATTATAGAAAAATGCAACCTACTGCCACTGGCTTTAAATATGAAGGGGACCACAGACCATGGTGTTCAAGCAGCCTCCTAAATTGGAGAGTGATTTCTGGATAACACTCAGCATAAATAAAAATAAGGCTCTCAAGCCTACAACAACATAGAACTGAATTTAGTTGACAGTCTGACTAAATTGGAATGGAGAATAATTCCCAAACTATCCAGAGAAATATAGAAGACAGCTGGTACTTTGATTTTAGTTTTTTGTAACCCCAGAGAAACTTGCTGACCTAATGTACAATTGCTTTTCTTTTTCTTTTTCTTTTTCTGTTTCTTTTTCTTTTCTTCTTTTCAGTACTATGGATCAAACCCAGGGTTGTTAATGTCAGGCCAGCATTCTACTAACTGACTTGATATCTTTAGCCTCACCTTATACTTTTGATCTACAGAACTGTAATATATCCAGTTTGTGTTTGTAGCAGCAAATTTTGTAGCACTTCCTTAAGATAGCCATAGAAACCATAATAGAAATGTAATGAAACACTTATTTAAAAAGATATTTTTGTTTATATATGTTGAGAAATGTTAACAAGGTAAATAGAAGTATAAAGAAAAACAAAACCTCACAATTTTCATGAATTAGAATGCTATAACAAAAGAAAAATAAGAAAAGGAAACCATTGCACATTTATTTAATATAATGTGCCTCACTGTATTTGTATCTAGAACCATATAAATATTAGGCAAGTGCTTCATCACTGAACCATGTTCCCTACTGTATGTAATGTGTTGTGTTACATGAGAGTGTTCAGAAATGAAGACCTAGAATCCCCAGGGAGAACTGTGCCTTTTCTGCTTCTCTATTGAAGACATGAAAAATTGTGGCAAAACATGACTGAGTGTAATAAGAATATGGTTAAATGGATATACAGTGGAGCAGGGTTAAGTTAGTAAAAGCCCTTGTAATTCTTCTTGGCTCCCCTGTGTGACATTCCTTTCCTCTGGGTATAGAGCAAATTCTCTTTGGAATGAGAGTCTTATGACTTATATTGAGGAGAAAGTCAACTAGCTTTTATGGATTCCTTCAGAGGACAGTAGGAAAGAGAAAATATTTATAGTTTCTAACATTTATTGCTTACTTCTGTTGCTTTCTATAATTACCAAATCTCCTATTTCAAGGAGATTAGGCAGGTCTCCCAGGTAAGTACTCCTAGGCACCAAATCTATTTCAAGATTAGGTAACATGTCCTAGGCTGCATAAGGAACCAAAGGGGGAGGTAAAACTAGAGAAATAGCTTATCTGTTAAGAGTTCTTCCAAAGAACTCAAGTCCAGTTTGCATCTCACAGCCATCTATTAACTCCAGCTCCAGGAGATCATGTCATTTTATGTCATCCATGGGCACTTCCACACCACATGTGACGTGTACGTGCCACATGTGGTGTGCAAGTGCCCATGGATGACATAAAATGATTTAAGGCATGGTCTTGTATATCCCAGGCTGGACTTGGAGTCATAATGTAGCTGAAGATGGCTTTATGTAGCTGAAAATTTCTGACCATCCTGCCTCCACTTCCCAAATGCTGGGATTATAGGCGTATGTCACTATGTCCAGCTTTATTTTATGCTATAATTCAAGCCTAGGACTTTGTGTATGCTAGTCAAGCACTCTTGAGCCATAGGCACAGCTGCACAATAATCCATTTTGTTAGAAGGATTTTTGAAAAATAAGTTATTTTTTAAAGTTTATGCCATATATTATAATCATATTTTCCCCTCTCAGATAGATACCCACCTGATTTCATGCCCTTTCTCTTTCAATTTCAAATGAAACTTGTGATTACCTGTTTCTTCCTTTAACATCATCTAATAAAACTGGATTTACATCTTGAATTTAATTCAGAATTTCTTTACTTGTCTAACTAGCTCCTAATTCTCCTTGCAGGATTGTCACTCTACTATACTCTATGTTAGAGATTTGGACTGTTACCTGACTATCGGATATTGCAGGAATACAGTCCAAAAACTGACTTTGCAGATGCATCTGTTCTTTATTAACATTTCCAAGCCTTGGTTGTGTGATATGGCTGAGTATTTTGTTTCTCTGCTAGCACTGACTGAACCAAACTGAACAAGGCTCTACTGTGGCAGGAACAGCCTTTCATCTGAAAAATAACATTTATTGAGAATGTCTTTGTTGTTGTATGGTGAGCATAAATCATCCAACACTCTGGGTAGTTAAATGGTATAACTGACTATCTCACCAGGACAATAGGCATACAGTATGCTGTTCCACCAGGTTTGTAAGAATTTCCATCTTGGCTCTATTCAAATGATAATCCAGTATGTTAAATAAGAGCAGAAAAAGCATATTCAATGCACAAATCAGGATCCCTCCCCCCTTGAGCTTATAATAGGTAGGAATTTTAGACAGCCAACAAGTAATGAAGAACACTATGGTGTAATGTTAAAATACTGTTAAAGGGCTATGGAAAAAAACAAAACATAGAAGAGAAAAATTCCCTTCCCCATGTCTATGTGTGTCTGTGTGAATGTGTGTATGTGAAATTAAAATGTGCTCATTTTAAAAAGTCTCTAAGTTTACTCTTTTATTGAGATGTACTTTCAGCATGTTTTCCAACTAGGACTGGAACATCTAGGCTCAAGGCATCCTCTTGCTTCAGAGTCCAAAGTAGCCAAGAAAATAGGGAATACCAACACACTGGGTAGAAGTTGTGGGTTGCACCAGATCTGAGCAGAGATATGTAGATAGTACAGTAGAACAAGATAGGAAAATCTTGAAGAGAAAGTTTGAGAAACAGAGAAGAGAAAATCCACAGGATTAGAAGAGGGAGTGTATCTGTTGTCAGAATTGTAAGATTTAGAGGCTGCCACCCATCTTTGATAGGCCAATTAAAGAGACAAATAATAGCAAGAAGCAGAAAACAGATATTTCTTTCAATGTGCCCACATTGGGAGGAGGAACAAAGAACAGTGACCAGACCTCCTCAAGTCCATCTTCAGATTACTGACATGAAGTTTTTGTTCAAGTACAAGGTAATAGATATTCATCACTAAGTAGTCCTGGTCTAAGTATGGTCCTGTCCATTGCTGACCCATCATTGTCTTGGCTCCAGACTCTAATGTAAGGTGGCATAAGTTGTCAAAACTATGAGAAATCATTTTTCAGGAAAAATGCTTTTCTTGACCTGGTATCAGGTGTCAGGCTTTTCCTTCTCCCAGTATGAGATTCCTGGAGAAATTCTATTTTTTCCTTTTTAGATTTTTTTATTCTATGTGTGAGTATTTGTTTACATGTATATCTGTGCACTACACATGTGTTCTGTGCTCACAGAAGCCCAAGAAAGGGCATCTATTCTTCTGAAACTGGCATTATTAATGACTGTGACCATGTGGGTGCTAGAAGCTAATCCTGGGTCTTCTGCAAGAACAGCAAAGATCTTTGTTTTTTTTATTTTTAAGAGTTGAGTGAGAGATTTAGTAGTGAAATGAACACCATGTACAGCACACAACACAACCAGGGAGCTGCAGCCACCTGTGCAAAGGGCATGGAAGCTTCTGCCTCATCGATCTTCTTAGAGTAAGGACGGGACATTGTGAGCTCACACAAGGCAAATGGGGGCAAAGAGGAACAAGAAATGCAGTAACCCAAGTAAATATAAGTAGCCCTTTTCAAATTCCTGAGCACAATGCCCTGGAGCTGGAACACCCAACATGTTCTTATGGTTCTCAAGCTATATCACTCTATCCTAATCCCAAAGGTGTTGTGGATGGGCCTTGTGCTGTTCTTGTGAACCAAGCCCCTAATGAATAAAGGAGCCAAATACTGGGCGAGTAGGTGGGACTTCTGGGTTGGAAGGAAGGATAGAGGAAGGAGGAGAGAATTTGTTCTTTGTAGAACTGGGACAGCAAAGGGGGTAAGATGTAGCCGCTAGAGTTTCCTAGTATCATGGCAGATCAGCAAGGATTCATCACCGGAGGGATCAGATTTTAATAAGGCTTACAAGATTGTGTTTTTAGTTGTTATGCCCAGAGATTGAGTTACCATTTTTTTCTGAACTAAGTTTGTGTTGTGTTTTCCTTCATGCAGCAGCTCATTTGGGTTCAAAAAAGAAGGATATTGTGGCAAAGCCTCAGGTGCTCTACAAGTGCCATGGGGGATTTGAAGCAATGGGATAATGCAGTAGCAATTCACCAGTCGGAACCTAGCAAACTGGGTGGAGAAGTTTCTAGATCTCCAGGCCAGTGAATCTCCACTAATCTCCAGTGCATGGCCAGGCAGGCTGCCAGGGCAGAGAGTTACCTGACACATGCAGGAACTTGCTAGTTCCACTTTATTATTACACTCAACACATAGGAGCCTCTATTCAACTACTGACCAACAGCAAGCTGGCCTGGAATGGAACTCCCAGAGAGAAACTAGTGTGAGGGAGAGCCCTTTGACCTCTCCAATCACACTCCCATCTGTGCTTTCAAAATAATCACACCTATTATTCCCCCTTGTTCAGTCTATCAGCCACACAGGGAACCCAGCAATGACCCAAAGAACCTTAAATGGACCCAAACTCCTTAGGTATACTTGAATTAGTGTATTCAACCTGGTTTTGGACACATATGTATGTAATTTGTATCCCATTTGTCTGGTGAAGGTTAGAACCCAGATAAAAAGGAACTTTCCTCAGAAAACATAGAAGAGTCACCTTCAAAACACATGTACCAATTAATTCTAAGGTTTCACAAGAAGACCTGAGGGGGCAGGGAACACATTTCTTCATGGGGCACAGGCATCAATGTTGGTCAGCCATAGCCAATGCTCCTGCTAAGACAGGGTGATAGAGAGGAGGGTCAGAGCAGGTATCAGACTAAAGATCCTATTGAAAAGGAAACATATAAAACAGATGTTACCCAGCTCCATTCCCCCAGAATCCTACAGTAGAAACAGCAAAAGAAAGGGCAAAAGAAATGTTTTAACTTTTGTTGATTTTTCTCTTTTCTCCTTTCTTAAAAAAAATAAAGATATTAAATTGACAACAATGTAGCTGGCCTGGAGAAGAGGACAGACACAACAAAGACTGGGTAATAGATGAGGTTTGTGTCTTGGGAAATATAAACAAACACCACCAAAAGAAATCAAGTTAACTACAATCACAGGACTGAAGAGGTGCCTACTGAAGAAATATAGACATGTCTCAAGAGGCAGTACCTATCCTAATTCAGCAGAGCCAGACAACAGCTTCCTGCTGAGTGTATGAACACCAATATTCTAATGCCTTCCCCTTCCTTCCCTTCCCTAATTATGAAAAAGTTCAGACATTTCAGCAACCCACCCTGTACACCCAGCAAGGCCTGTACCTTCACAGGGGCCCTAGACAGGGATGTGCTTGGCACAAAGGTCTTTCCCAAGGTCTGTTAGAGAGGACCAAGTCCAGGCCACACTAGTTAAAGGGATTTGGTCACACCCTTATTCCTTCTGCTCCATGTTAGCTAGCTCCTCAGACCCAGAGCTGCTCTCTCAATGCTGCATGGAGTCAGTAAGTGAGCCTGCTCTGATTCCCTGGTTTTAGAAGAGGGACAATTAGAAATGTCTCACTCCACCCTGATCCTCTAGGGAAAACAAATCTCTTTGTGCTTTCTGAAAATATTTGGGAACCAGAGATCTTAGTCAGGAAAATACAGAAGTGAGGATTTTTCCACCCTGACTGAAAATTTTATAGATATTGTGGGGAAAAGAGTACAACAAAAGGCAGGAATTTGGGTTCCCTGCTGAAAGGCTGAGCAATGTGCCCCAGGTCTTTCATTCCAGAAAAGCAGGGAGTAAGTGAATCAAGTACAAGCTGTGGCATAAGGGATTGTGGGAAAAGTCAGGGTTCAGCTGCTGGAGCAGTGGATTTTTTCAACTCTTCATCTTCCTGATAGCCAGTTATGCTCTTATATCTCCTCCGTACCACGTGCACATATCATGAGGAGCCCTGGGTCCTGCACCATGTTGTTACCCATGTGCTGGTTCTGGGAGGCCAATCCCAATACAGCCTGCTTGCCAAGGATGCTCTTGGCCACATAGTTCTCATAGTTAAGCCGGTTCATCTGTCTGTCTAGATCTTGGGTCCCGCTGTATTCATGGGTATTTTCAACCAGCTCATTGACAGTAGATGCTGGGCAGCCACTTTCTACAAGAGAGTGCTTGATTACTGTCTGGAGCATAGTGCCAGGAGTGGAGATCATCCCTTCACAGCAGGTCACCGGCGGTTCATTGTACTCAATTATCTCCTCCAGGTTCTGAGCGTTGGGTTTGACACTGTGGATGGCTCGCATATATGCCTTCAGCAGCTGAATGTCTTGCTTCTGTTCTGCCAGCTGGTGCTTGTGTTCCACAGATGTTTTCTCCAGGTCTGAGATGCGCGTATGCTGCTGCTGGACCATTGAGCACAGGTACTTAATGGAACTGTGGTTCGGCAGTTCATCTTTGGGCACCTCCAGGTCACAGCCCTCCTCACAGGTCACAGGCTGCTTTGGGTTGTGCTCACAGTCACTGAGGTGGGACATGAGGCTGTCAAGCCTGACCCGAGCACTGCAGCCAAATACAGTATTGTCACAGGCAATCTGTAGCTTTGACAACATGTTCCGCATGATCCGAGGTACAGGACGCAGATGGGCAACTGTGACAACGCTATGGTCTACCGGACATGTCTGCTGCTGAGAGAACCATTGGATGATGCAGGCCTTGCAGAAGGCATGCTCACAATGAAGCGCCTGCACTGGCTCCTCCAAGACTCCATTGCAGATAGGGCAGATAAGGTCCTCATCAATGTGCCCCTGGAAACGGGTTACATCATACCCCATGTCTCATCACTGAAAAACAGCTCCTTCTAAGTGATGGGGGCAGGTTCCCTGTATACAAGGGTCCAACCCCCTGATGCCTCTGCTCAGTTCCACTCAGGAGGTGCTACAAGTACTCATCTTGTTGGCTATTCTCCAACTGAGGCTTTCTTCTTAGTGACAAGTTTCAATGTTCAGGGGCAGTGTGATGTCACAAACAGGAATGCTACTTCAGGACTCTGCCTGGTGGCCTGGCTTCTTTGGATGGAGGGCCTAACTGCAGCTGAGACCACAGATGCTACAGTGCAGCCTGGGAGCCAGGTCTCAGTGTTTCCCTATAGGGGAACGAAGGAGAAGGGGAGGGGGAAGGGGGAAAGAGGAAGAAGGGAAAAGGGGAGGGGAAGAAGGGGAAGGGGAAAATGGGACGGGGAAGAAGAGGAGAAAGGAGATGAGGAAGGGAAAAGGGGGAAGCGGAAGAAGGGGATGAAGGGAAAGAAGGGGAGGAAGGGGATGAAGGGAAAGAAGGGAAAGAAGGGGAAGAGAAAGAAGGGGAAGGGGAAGGGAAAGAAGGGGAAGATGGGAAAGGAGAAGGGGAAGAAGGGGAAGGGAAAGAAGGGGAAGAAGGGCAAGATGGGGAAGAAGGGAAAGAAGCAGAAGAAGGGGAAGAAGGGGAAGATGGGGAAGAAGGGGAATGGAAAGAAGGGGAAGAGAAAGAAGGGGAAGGGGAAGGGAAAGAAGGGGAAGATGGGGAAGGAGAAGGGGAAGAAGGGGAAGAAGGGGAAGGGAAAGAAGGGGAAGAAGGGCAAGATGGGGAAGAAGGGAAAGAAGCAGAAGAAGGGGAAGAAGGGGAAGATGGAGAAGATGGGGAAGAAGGGGAAGGGAAAGAAGGGGAAGAAGGGGAAGGTGGGGAAGAAGGGGAAGATGGGGAAGATGGGGGAGATGGGGAAGATGGGGGAGATGGGGAAGGGAAGAAAGGGGAAGAAGGGGAAGGTGGGGAAGAAGAAGGGGAAGAAGGGAAAGAAGAGAAAGATGGGGAAGGAGGGGAAGGGAAAGAAGGGGAAGAAGGGAAAGATGGAGAAGATGGGGAAGAAGGGGAAGATGGGGAAGATGGGGAAGATGGGGAAGATGGGGAATGGAAAGAAGGGGAAGAAGGGGAAGGTGGGGAAGAAGGGGAAGAAGGGGAAGGTGGGGAAGATGGGGAAGATGGGGAATGGAAAGAAGTGGAAGAAGGGGAAGGTGGGGAAGAAGGGTAAGATGGGGAAGGAGGAGAAGATGGGGAAGAAGGGGAAGATGGAGAACATGGGGAAGGAGGAGAAGGGGAAGGTGGGGAAGGAGGAGAAGGGGAAGAAGGGGAAGAAAGGGAAGAAGGGGAAGATTGCAGCAAAGCTCTTAATCACTGAAACATTTCTCTAGCCCCAAATTCCATTCTTGGGAGCATTGTTTCAATAGTCTGATAGTCAAGGGGAAGAACATATGTTTTTCTCATAATATCTTTCTTTATTCCAGGATAGTTACAAACCTAGTGTTCCCTAGGTAAGAGAAAGGCAGTAGTAAGTTCAAGGAAAGTATTATGGGGCATTTTGAATTTTTTTCATTCTTTTTTTTAATTTTCTTTTTATTTTCTATATTCTATGTTTACATTCCAAAGGCTTTCCCCTTTCCGAGTTCCCACCCACCATAGTTCCCATAGTTCCTCTCCCCCCAACTATTCCCCAATCATTGTAAGGAATATGTGGATCACTGTTGTGGTCATAATTTGCCTCTGGACACATCAGGATGCATTGCAACTGCTCTGTTGACAGTAGACTGTTGGTATATGGATGCAATCAGGGAGAGTTGTATCTTGTTCACTTGGAAGAACAGAGTAACAAAACTCTAAAGAGAAGCCCCATGAAATATGGTACATATATGTCTTCCTGTGACCCTATAAGACATTACATGATTGTTGTATTCATTGGAGGACTACTTTCACCAATCTAAAATGCTGTGAAAAAATCGTTATAGTTCATTGATGTCAATGATCAGAGTTAAATAGGAAGCAAAGCTATGAATATATGTTATGTAAAAGCATAATATCTTATCATGCCATTATGAGCATTTCACATTAAAACTGATCTTTGTGGGATGTTATCTGATAGTAAAATCTATGTATGTTCTCTATTTCTGGTTCCTATCTTAGAGCTCCTAAAACATGTGTTATTTCTTGACTGATAGATGTATTGGCTATATAGTTTATGTTTCACTTTTGTTTTTATATTCAATCATCAAAAGATTTATTTATTTTATTTTGTAAGTATAAGAGTTTGAGTGCATGCATGTATGTATACCATGTGCATATGTGGTATCCACAGAATCCTGGACAAATAACTGTTTGTAAGCTTCTTTGTGGGTTCTGTGAACAGATGCCATGCCTTCTGGAAAAGTAACATGTAGTCCTAACAGCTAAGTCTCCTCTAGAGTCCCTCTATACTTGTTTTGATACATGATCTTTGATAGTATTCCCCAAGTTAGCTCTACTAATCTCTTAAAATCTCCTGGATTTAAGGAGTATACTTTTCTAATGAAGTGAATTTTGGCTGGCTTATGAACTGAGATTGGTCAGCCAGGATTAGAAGGTTTGAAGTTTTCCGCTTCACCCACTCATCCTCCAGGATAAGGAGAAGGACTGTAATTTGAATTAACAATAGATGATGTCACTTTATGGAGCAAAGAAAGGGAGAAAGAACTGTGAGAAAGAACTGAAATCAGTGCTAATGGGACATTTCTGGGATGAGCTAGAAACCTAGGACAATGAAAACTCTTTGGAATCTATGAGAGTGACCCCAGCTAAGATTTCTAGCAGTGAGGGATATAGAACCTGAAATGCCAACCTCCTGTTACGTAAGAGACTTTCAATGGACAGATGGTGAAAACAACCCAGCCTCAAAACTTTAGACTCAAAATCTGTTCTGCCTATAAGATGTGCAGGGATAAAGATGGAATGGAAATTGAGGGAATGGCCAAACAATTATTGGCCCAACATGACACCCATGCCATGAGAGAAATCCCAGATCTGACACTATTGATCATATTCTGCTATACTTGCAGACAGTAGCTTAGCATAACTGTCATCTGAGAGGCTTTACCTAGCCCCTGATAGAAACAGATCCAGAGACCCACAGCTAAACAGCAGGCAGAGCTCAGGAAATCCTGTGGAAGTCGAGGAGGAAGGGTTGGATGAGCCAGAGAGGACAAGGACACTACAAGAAAACCTACAGAATCAATTAATTTGAATCTACAGGGCTTTGCATCACTGAACCACCAAACAGGGAGCATGTATGTAATGGATCTAGGCCTTTGACCATATGTAACAGATAGGCAGCTTGGTGTTCACATGGGACTCCTAAGAATATGAGTATGGAATGTCTATAACTTATTGCCTGCCTTTAAATCCCTTTCCCCTAGCTGCTGGGCTGCTTTGCCTGGCATTAATAGGAGGACATGTGCCTAGTCTACTGCAACTTGATATTCTAAGGTTTATTGACATCCATGGGAGGCCTCTCCTTTATGGAACATAAAGGGAGGAGGGCAGAAGTTGAGGAAGAGGGTGAGACAGGAAGGAGAGGGTGGAGGGAAGCTGTTAACAGGATGTAAATAAATAAACTAATAAAAGTATACCTTGGAATTTTCATGAATTTTTGGTTTCCTAAGTATACAAAGGCACTAGAAAGACTCTGCTCATACATACATACATACATACATACATACATCACTTCATCTGATTTTTTAAAATTCAGTAACATGCTGCGCCATCTTTGCTCCCTGATGGACCAGACAGGCAACATCAGGTACACAGAGATATCCTGACTTTAACATTGCTCAGGACACAGCCTGCCAGGCTTCTGCCTGCACCCAAGGGCTGGGCAGGTCTGTGGGTCATCTGTGTGCCAGCCCAGTAGTGGAATGTTTTCCCTGCAGGGTGACCAGCACTTGGAGGGGGTCCCTGCAGCATCTGCCTTCTTTGCTCCTGGAAAGACCAGGCAGGGAGCATCAGGTACACAGAGAAAACCCGAGTATAACATTACTTGGGGCAAGGCACACCAGGGCTCCAACAGCACACAAGAGTAGGGCAGCCCATCAGCAATCTGTGACAAGGGATACCCAGACATCAGTGGTGCAGAAATAGCCTTACAGGTGGTTTATGTACCAGCAAGTGACAACAGGATCAACTAACTCCAGAGATAACCAATGGCAAAAAGCAAATGTAGGAACATTACTAACAGAAATCAAGGCAATATGGCAACATCTGAACCCAATTCTCCAACAAGAGCAAGTCCTAGATTCCCCAACACATCAGGAAAACAAGATTTGAATTTAAAATCACATCTCATGATGGTATTAGAGGATTACAAGAAGGACATAAATAAATCTCTTAAAGAAATACAGCAGAACATGAATAAGGTAGAAGTCCTTACAAAGGAAACACAAAAATCACTTAAAGAAATTCAGGAGAATATAGGTCAACAGATAGAAGCCAATATAGAGGACACACAAAATCACTTAAATAAATGCAGAAGAAATTGGGTCAATAGGCAGAAGTCATGAAGGAGGAAACACAAAAATCTCTTAAAGATTTACAGGAAAACACAAACTGAAGGAACTGAGCAAAACCATAAAGGATCTAAAAACAGAAGTAGAAGCAACTAATAAATCACAAAGGGAGACAACTTTGGAGATAGAAAACCTAAGTAAGTAACCAGTGGTCATAGATGCAGATATCAACAACAGAATACAAGAGATAGGAGAAAGAATCCCAGATGCCGAAAATACCATAGAAAGCAATGACTCAAGAGTCAAAGAAAATGCAAAATGCAAAAAGCTTGTAACCCAAAACATCCAGGAAATCCAGGGCACAATGAGAAGACCAAACCTAAGGATTATAGGTATAGATGAGAGTGAAGATTTACAACTTAAAAGGCCAGCAAATATCTTCAACAAAATTATGGAAGAAAACTTCCCTAACCTAAAGAGAGAGATGCCCATAAATATACCAGAAGCCTACAGAACTCCAAACAGACTGGACCAGAACAGAAATACCTCCCTTCACATAATAATCAAAACCCCAAATGTACTAAAGAAAGAAAGAATATTAAAGGCAGTAAGAGAAAAAGGCCAAGTAACATATAATGGAAGACCTATCAGAATCATGTCAGACTTCTCACCAGAGACCATGAAAGCTAGAAGATCTTGGGCAGATCTCATGCAGACCCTAAGAGAACACAAATGTCAGCCAAGACTACTATACCCAGCAAAACTCTCAACATAGATGGGGAAACCAAAATATTACATGACAAAACCAAATTTACACAATATGTTTCCACAAACCCAGCCCTACAAAGGATAATAGGAGGAAAACTCCAATACAAGGAGCAAACTACACCCTGAAAAAAGCAAGATAGTAACCTTATTCCATCAAACTCAAAAGAAGATAACCACTCAAAAATAAAAATAACATCAAAAATGACAGGAAAAATAATCACTATCCCTTAATATCTCTTAACATCAAAGGACTCAATAAGAAGACATAGACTAACAGACTGGATACATAAACAGTACCCTACATTTTGCTGCATACAGTAAACACATCTCAGGGTCAAAGACAAACACTACCCTAGAGTAAAAGGCTGGAAGGCAATTTTACAAGCAAATGGTCTCAGGAAACGAGCTGGAATAGCTATTCTAATATCAAATAAAATTGACTTTCAACCTAAAGATATCAAAAGAGACACAGAAGGTCACTTCTTGATTGTCAAGGGAAAAATCCACCAAGAAGAACTCACAATTCTGAACATCTATGCTCCAAATGCAAGGGCACTCTCATTCGTAAAAGAAACTACTAAAGCTCAAAGCACACATTGAACCTACCAAAATAATTGTGGGGAACCTCAACACTTCACTATCCTCAATGGATCAGGAAAACAGAAACTAAACAGGGACACAGGGAAATTTATTGAAGCTTTGGATCAAATGGATTTAACATATATATAGAAGATTTCACCCTAAAGGAAAAGAATATACCTTTTTCTCAGCACCTCATGGTACCTTATCCAAAATCGACCATATAATTGGTCACAAGACAGACCTCAACAAATATAAGATCGAACTAATCCCATGACTCCTATCGGATCACCATGGAGTAAGAAGGTCTTCAACAGCAACAAAACAACAGAAAGTCCACATACACATGGAGGCTGAACAATATTCTACTCAATGATATCTTAGTCTAGGAAGAAATAAAGAAATCAAAGACTTTTTAGAATTCAATGAAAATGAAGGCACAATATACCCAAATCTATGGGACACAATGAAAGCAGTGCTAAGAGGAAAACTCATAGCCCTGAGTGCCTCCAAAAAGAATCAGGAGAGAGCATATACTAGGAACTTAATGGCACAGCTGAAAGCTCTGGACCAAATGAAGCTAATTCACCCAGAAGGAATAGAAGACAGGAAATCATCAAACTCAGGGCTGAAATCAATCAAATTGAAATAAAGGGAACCATACAAAGAATCAACAAATCGAGGAGCTGGTTCTTCAAGAAAAACAAGATAGATAAACCCTTAGCCAGACTAACCAAAGGGCACAGAGACAGTATACAAATTAACAAAATTAGAAATGAAAAGGGAGATATAACAACAGAAACTGAGGAAATTCAAAAAATCATCAGATTCTACTACAGAAGCATATACTCAACACAACTGGAGAATCTGGAGGAAATGGACAATTTCCTAGACAGATACCAAATACCAAAATTAAATCAGGATCAAATAGATCAGCTAAATAGTTCCATAATCCCCAAAGAAATAGAAGGGGGTCATAGAAAGTCTTCCAACCAAAAAAAAAAAAAAAAAAAAAAAAAAAAAAAAAAAAAGAAAAAGAAAAAAAGAAAAAAGAAAAAAGCACAGGACTAGATGGTTTTAGGGCAGAATTCTATCAGACCTTCAAAGAAGACCTAATACGAATACTCTTCAAACTATTCCACAAAATAGAAACAGAAGGAACACTGCCCAACTCATTCTAAGAAGCCACAATTACGCTGACACCAAAACCACACAAAGATCCAACTAAGAAAGAGAACATCAGACCAATTTCCCTTATGAACATTGATGCAAAACTACTCAATAAAATTCTTGCCAACAGAATCCACGAACACATCAAAACGATCATTCACCATGATCAAGTAGGCTGAAGCATCAAGGGATGCAGGGATGATTCAATATACAAAAATTCATCCATGTAATCCACTACATAAACAAACTCAAAGAAAAAAAAACCCACATGGTCGTCTCATTTGATGCTGAAAAAGCATTTGACAACAGAGGGCTTATATCCAATATATACAAAGAACTCAAGAAGTTAGACCCCAAAGAACCAAATAACCCTATCAAAAAATGAGGTACAGAGCTAAACAAAGAATTTTCACCAGAAGAAATTCAGATGGCCGAGAAACACCTTAAGAGATATTCAACATCATTAGTCATCAGGGAAATGCAAACCAAAACAACCCTGAGATTCCACCTCACTCCAGTCAGAATGGCTAAGATTAAAAACTCAAGAGATGACAACAAGTGCTGGCGAGGATGTGGAGAAAGAAGAACACTCCTCCACTGTTGGTGGGATTGCAAAATGGTAAAACCGCTCTGGAAATCAGTTTGGCGGTTCCTCAGAAAATTGGGCATGTCACTTCCAGAGGACACTGGCATACCACTCCTGGGCATATAACCAGAGGATTCCCCTGCATGCAATAAAGACACATGCTCCACTATGTTTATAGCAGCCTTGTTTATAATAGCCAGAAATTGGAAGGAGCCCAAATATCCCTCAAAGGAGGAATGGATACAGAAAATGTGGTAAATTTATACAATGGAATACTACTCATCAATTAAAAATAATGCATTCATGCAATTTGTAGGTAAATGGTTAGACCTGGAAAATATCATCCTGAGGGAGTTAACCCAATCACAAAAGAATACACATGAAATGCAATCACTGATAAGTGGATATTAGCCCAGAAGCCCTAAATACTCAAGGCACAATTAGCAAGTCAAATGATTCCCAAGAAGAAGAAAGGAGAGGACCCTGGGCCTGTAAAGATTGGATCCAGTTTTGTAGAGAAACTGTGGGGAGAGGGAGAATGATTGGGGAATAGTTGGGGGGGAGAGGAATTATGGGACGTATGGTGGGGGGGAACTGGGAAAGTGGAAAGCCTTTGAAATGTAAACATAGAATATAGAAAATAAAAATTTAAAAAAAAAGAAATGTCCAAGAAGAAGGAAGCAGTTGCCCCTGATTCTGTTAAGGCTCAGTGCAGCAGTGTAGGGAAATACCAGAACAGGGAAGAGGGAAAGGGTGAATGGGGTAACAGGGGGTGGAAATAGGACTTATGGGACTTTTCTGGAGGCGGGAGCCGGGAAAGGGGAAATCATATGAAATGTAAATAAAGAATATATCAAATAAAAAAAAGAATTGACAAATGGGACCTCATAAAATTACAGATTTTCTGTAAGGTGAAGGACACTGTCAAAAGTACAAAATGGTAACCAAAAAATTGGGAAAATATCTTCACCAACCCTACATGTGACAGAGGATAATATCCAATATATACAAAGAACTCAAGACGTTACACTCCAGAGAACCAAATAACCACATTAAAAATGTGGTACAGAGCTAAACAAAGAACTTTCACCTGAAGAATTTAAAATATCTGAGAAACACCTTAAGAAATGTTCAATATCATTAGTCATTAGGGAAAAGTAAATCAAAACATCCCTGAGATTTCACCTCACACCAGTCAGAATGACTAAGATTAAAACCTCAGGAGACAGCAGATGTTGGCAAGGATGTGGAGAAAGAGGAGCACTCCTCCACTGCTGGTGGGATTGCAAGCTGGTACAACCACTTTGGAAATCAGTCTGGTGGTTCCTCAGAAAACTGGGCATGACACTTCCCGAGGACACTGCTATACAACTACTGGGCATATACCAGAGGATTCCACAGCATGCAATAAGGACAAATGCTCCAGTATGTTCATAGCAGTCTTATTTATACTATCCAGAAGCTGGAAAGAACCCAGATGTCCCTCAATGGAGAGATGGATACAGAAAATGTGGTATATTTACACAATGGAATTCTACTCAGCAATTAAAAACAATGAGTTCATGAAATTCTTAGGAAAATGGCTGGAACTGGAATATATCATCCTAATCACAAAGTAATACACATGGAATGCAGTCACTGATAAGTGTATATTAGCCCAGAAGTTCTGAATACCCAAGACACAACTCACATATGTTTGTGTGTGTGTGTGTGTGTGTGTGTATACATTTGTGTGTGTGTTTTATGTTTAATAGACTTTAAATCCCTCTTTACAGGTTTCTAGAAGCCCTTTTATGAAACACTGTTCAAAACGTATATTCTACAAATTTAGAAGGTCAGTTTTCCTTTGTAGTCAGTTGACAGTGCTATCTAAATTGACAGATGGTAAATGAGTGCTAAAATTTGAGATTGCATGTCATTCTGGCCCTAAGTAAGCACAGATGGGTTTTCTTTGTCACATCTTTCTTTGGCATTTTCCCTATCAGTGTTTTTTGAAGTGATTAGAGCTTCATTACTCTGAGACATAAGCTAAATCAATGCCTATAAAGGTCTTGTTACAAGTACAGCCTTGAAACTTCTGTATCACAGAAATATAGAAAATTGATGCTAACTCATCAATCAGATAAAAAATAATCCAAGCAAAAAGGAAGTTCATAACCAACCATTTTCAATGTCTGGCCTCTGTTTAATGTTAATAGTCTCAGGGCTTTCTGTTGTACTTATTTTTAAAAACTAACAAAATAATGACCAAAATACTGTACTTTGCTTTTATGTAGTAAGATGTAAACTTTTGAGAAGCTTCATTGAAAGGCATCTTCTGAGTTTTGCCATGCAGCCATTCAAGTAGAAAAATCTTCCTGTTTTCTACAGTAGGAACCCACAACTGTAGATGTCAATGGATTATCTTTGTTGGGGTTTTATTGCTGTGAAGAGACACCATGAACAAGGCAACTTTGTTGGCTTATATTTTTCAAAACCTACTTTAGTAAGGGATCTTATATGCTTTAACCTCCCTTCTAACTCACCACCACCACAGGGAGTGGGAAAGAAAAGTTATTAGGACCTGGGGGAAGTGGACCTATTTAACACCATTCTTTGGGGGTGATTCTAATCTTTGTTGTCGGGATATCAGCAGTTGGGTCTACAAGCAAGCCACAAAATATGAATCAGCAGCTTCAGCCCAGTCCACTTAGTGAACACTGTAGACAAATCAGCAGCAACTCTATGAGAATAAACCACAATGCCAGCATGAGTCCATGGAAGCAGTAAGATGTCACCAGAATATCACAAGTGTTCTTTGATGAGTTGCTCTCTACAAAGTCATGAAAAGGAAAGATCAACAATGCAGTACAAGGCCAAGTAGTGTCAGAATGTCATCCGTCAGCAGAGACTAGCAAGGCAGTTCAAGGCATGAGCTTTGTCCTACTGTCTGTGGTCATATTTCCTTTTTTTTTTCTAAACATCACATATCATTTCACATGTCGGTTTTAAGGAAAGATACTCTCACCTGTTTCTGTTTCAGCAAAACATTCTTTCACCTGTCTGTCCTAGCAGAACATCATTATGAGCTGACTCTCCAAAGAAACCAGAAATGTCTACTTTAAAACTCTTATAAAGACAAGTAATTGGGGCTGGCTTATAGTTTCAGATGTTCAATCCATTATCATCATGGTGGGAAGCATGACAGAATACAGGCAGACATAGTGCTGAAAGAGCCAAGAGATTTACATCTTGATCTGAAGGTAGCCAGGAAGAGACTGGATTCCACACTGGGCAGCGCCTGAGCATACATATATGTGACCTCAAAACCTGCATTAACTGACACTTCCAACAAGCCCATAAGTACTCCAATAAGGCCACACCTCCTAATAATATCACTCCCTATGGGTCAAGAATTCAAATACATAAATTTATTGGATGGGGAAGTATATATTCAATCTACCACAGAATAATGGCTTTTATCTCACCACCATAAGTCCTCCTATAGACTAGGTTGAGCTAATTTTTGGTTATTTGAACACTCTGAGTCCTAACAGGCTTTAGGTTTTAAAGTGAATGCATTTATGATATATTCATATACATATATATATGTGTGTGTGTATGTATATATGCACACACATATATATGTAGGTACACGTATGAATTTAGGTATAAATTTAAATTTTAAACAGAATGGCAAAAGTAACTGCAAATTGAGAAACTTCTACCCCCTCCAGCAATGTGCAAAGAGATGGCTTTTTTTTATTGGATATTTTCTTTATTTACATTTCAAGTGTTATACCTTTTCCTGGTCCCCTCCCCCCAAAAAACCCTCCCTATGCCCTTTCCCCCCTCCCCCTGCTTCTATGAGGCTGTCCACCCACCCATTCCTGCCTTCCCTCCCTCACATTCCCCTATACTGTGGCATCAAGCCTTCACAGGACCAAGGACCTCTCCTCCCATTGATGCCTGACAAGGCCATCCTATGCTACATATGCAGCTGATGCCATGGGTCCCTCCACGTGTACTCTTTGGTTGGTGGGTTTAGTTCCTGGGAGCTCTAGGGGTACTGGTCAGTTGATATTGTTCTTCCCATGGGGTTGCAAAACCCTTCAGCTTCTTCTGTACTTTCTAACTCCTCTATTGGGGACCCAGTGCTCATCCCAATGTTTGGCTGTGAGCAACCACCTCTGCTTTTGTCAGGCTCTGGCAGGTCCTTTCAGGTAACAGCTATATCAGCCTCCTGTCAGCCTGTACTTCCTGTCATCCACAATAGTGTCTGTGTTTGGTGCCTGTATATGGGATGGATCCCCAGGTGGGACAGTCTCTGGATGTCCTTTCCTTCAGACTCTGCTCCAAACTTTGTGTATTTGCTCCCATGAGTATTTCGTTCCCCCTTCTAAGAAGGACTGAAGCACTCATACCTTGTTCTGCCTTCTTCTTGAGCTTTATGTGGTCTGTGAATTGTATCTTGTTCATTTCATACTTTTGGGATAACATCCACATATCAGCCAATACATACTATGTATGTTCTTTTGTGAATGGGTCATCTCACTCAGGATGACATTTTCTAGTTCCATCCACTTGCCTTTGAATTTCACGAAGTCATTGTTTTTAATAGCTGAGTAGTAGTAGATTACGTTGATGGATTTCCGTATATTGAACCATTCCTGCATCCCTGGGATGAAGCCAACTTGATCAGTGTGAATGAGTGGAGTGTTGAGGTCCCCCACAATTATTGTGTTAGGTGCAATGTGTGCTTTGAGCTTTAGTAAAGTTTCTTTTATGAATGAGGGTGCCCTTGCATTTGGAACATAGATGTTTAGAATTGTGAGTTCTTCTTGGTGGATTCTTCCTTTGACTAGCAAGGAGTGACCTTCTGTGTCTCTTTTGATGACTTTGGGTTGAAAGTCAATTTTATCTGATTTTAGAATGGCTATTCCAGCTTGCTTCCTGTGACCATTTGCTTGCAAATTTGTCTTCTAGCCTTTTACTCTAAGGTAGTGTTTGTCTTTGACCCTGAGGTGTGTTTACTGTATGCAGCAAAATGTAGGGTCCTGTTTCCATATCCAGTCTGTTAATCTATGTCTTTTTATTGGGGAATTTAGTCCATTGACGTTCAATCTTTTATATTTGTTGAGGTCTGTCTTGTGACCAATTATATGGTCGATTTTGGGGTACTATTCAGCCATTAGAAACAATGAATTCATGAAATTCTTAGAGAAATGGATGGAGCTGGAGAACATAGTACTAAGTGAGGTAACCCAGTCTCAAAAGAATACCCATGGTATGTACTCACTGATAAGTGGATATTAGCCTAGAATCTTGGGACACCAAAGACACAATCCACATACCAAATGATGTCTGACAAGAAGAAAGGAGTGGACACTGAGGCTGGAAAGGATCAAAGCATCAGTGTAGGGGTATACCAGAACAGGGAAGTGGGAAGGGGTCAATGGGGGAACAGGGGGAAGGAAAAGGGCATGTGGGACCTTTGGGGGGTGGGGAACCAGGAAAAGGGAAATGAAATGTAAGTATAGAATATATCCAATAAAAAAATAGATGAGTAGTACTCAATTGTGTAAATGTACCACATTTTCTGTATGCATTCCTCCATTGAGGGACATCTGGGTTCTTTCCAGTTTCTGGCTATTATAAATAAGGCTGCTATGAGCATAGTGGAGCATGTATCCTCATTACATGCTGGGGAATCCTCTGGGTATATGCTCAGGAGTGGTATAGCTGTGTCCTCAGGTAGTACTATGCCTAAATTTCTGAGGAATCACCAAACTGATTTCCAGAGTAGTTGTACCAGCTTGCAATCCCACCTGCAATGCAGTATTCCTCTTTCCCCATACCCTCACCAGCATCTGCTGTCCCCTGAGTTTTTAATCTTAGCCATTCTGAATGGTGTGAGGTGAAATCTCAGGGTTAAGAGATACCTTGTTGATAGTGTTCTTACATCACTAAGGGGCAGAGCAGATGGCAATCCTTTGTTTATCCTAGCTTGAGGCCTAGCTTGATTGCCCAAGCTGTTTTATTCAAATCAATCAAATCCAGGCAGCACAGTGCAGAAAACTGAAGGTAGACAGAGCCCTACAGACTGCCATGTCGCCCACAGATCTGTTTTCCAATGCATGGGCCAGAGACACCTACTTGCTACCATGCATGCTGCATAGCATGGATGGAGAATGTTGTGCAGAGGTCTACCAGCCATATGGCCAGCATGCAGATGGAGGCATCAAAATATGGTATGAATATGTGTTGGTCAGATGGGAGAGAAAAGGAAGTGGGTCATCATGAGCATTGTGAAGAGAGATGGAACTGGAGATTCCACGGTAGAGAAGAGTAGCCTGACCACAAATTAAGCTGACTCATACATCAGGATTTTGATGTGTTTGGTATTTCTCAAGTTTTTAAACATTTATTGATACTTTATGAGTTTCATATCATGTCTTGCTCATCTCCCTTATTCCTCATCTCTGTTCCTCTTCCTTGCAACTCCCCTCCAATAAAACACACAAGCAAATAAGCATACTACAACAACGAAACAAAGCATAGAAAATATCTTGTCTAGGAAGCTGTGGTGTGTCCCAGTGTTCCCTGATGTTTAGTTTTAGACCCAGGGACAAGGGACATATGTACATATTATATATGGCCTCCAGGTTCTCCCATCGTCCTTCAGTCCTGACCTGATTTGTAGCTATTTTGAGAAATGTAGCCATGACGTCCCTGATCTTTTGATTCTGCTGCCTCCATCTCCTGAATGCTAGAATTGCAGACATATTCCACCACAAACATAGAGTGCTGGAGACCAAATTCAGGGTTCCACGACAAACACTTTATAACATGCTGGAGAACAAATTCAGTTTTTGAATATTAGGCCAACCTTTTACCAACTCAGCTATACCCCTTTCTTGTGATTCAGTGCTTATATGGACTTTTATATTTCTTTCTTATAAGAAAGGACATCAAGTTAAACAGAAATTGATGTGAAGCAATTGCTTTATTTAAGGATTTATGTCTAACCGGGCGGTGGTGTTGCACGCCTATAATCCCAGCACTTGGGAGACAGAGGCAGGCAGATTTCTGAGTTCGAGGCCAGCCTGGTCTATAGAGTGAGTTCCAGGACAGCCAGGGCTATACAGAGAAACCCTGTCTCGAAAATCCAAAAAAAGTTATGTCTAATGATTAGAAGACTTTTCTCACAGTCTAGCTTCTGGCATCACACTTTTCAGTGACTCTTTCTTGCCCTCTAACTGCATATTTACAGGTTCTGGATACTTAGCACATATTCCTATTATCACTGGCTTTTCTTCCTTGTTGTCATAATTACATGACCAGTATGGTTGAGAAAATTTCTAGAAATAATTCCATATATTTGGAAAACATATAACTTACCTCTATGTAGGACTATGAAGCATAACACTGTCTTAGAAATCCAACAAACTATGTGTCTGTTTCTAGATTTCAAATCTAACTTCTTCCAAATATATGATAAAACTCTTCTTGTTGCAAACAGCATCTTATAGAACATGATAAGGACAATAGGGAGCTTTGTATTATAGAAGTGAGATGGTGTGACTTATCAAAATTTGCCTGTTTCAAGTTGCACATTTTATATCGTCTTAGTTGTCAGGATCTCTTCATTAAACCTCCTTATAATAATTGTCTGCTAGGTGTCAATTTACACATAGGTTTTTTTGCTTCACTATACAGAAACTTGATAAAAGTTCTTCATTCCTTGGATTAATTTCAGCTCCCTACTTTCCAGGATAATTTACTTTTTAAGGTCTTCTGAAAAGATATAAAATGATTTGGTACTAAAAAGTTAAATTGAAAGTTTTTGAGGCAACAAAACATTATAAATGTGATAATCCTGAAATGAGTTGTCCATTGACAATTCTTTTATGTAAAGGAAAAAACCTTAGTGTTTAAAAGACAGAAAGAGAAAAACCTAGAACAAATGGACTTACCTTCTCTTTACTTCTGAATACATATGTGGAAATATATTGATGAAAAATTCTATCAGACAATGCAATTTGACAAAGTAAAAACTGTCACATATCCTGATACTGATGGAAGTATTTTGAGAGGAGGCAGAGTCTGATGTGATGAAATGATGTTTTGCACAGGATTTTATCAAAGTAAAAAGTATAGTTTAGTTCATGATAACATTGCTATGAATTGCAAGGCAGAAATGAAAATATTCTTTTTTTCAAAGAAAAGAATTTATTGACACTAGATATTCCATTCCAAGTAAGGCCCTGTGCCAGACACTGAGGGCCTCACACAGAGCAGTGGATACACAGTAACAGACTGTAATACAACAGTGCAGGGCAATACACAAGCTGGTTATCATTACCATAGGCAATACAATTAAACACACAAATAGATTCATTTAGCATGACAGTTTTGCATACAAGATATTTAAACCCTGTTTTTGGATTCACTTTCTAGAGTGCAAAGAAAATTACTCAAGAGACTTTTTAAAAAGCATAACTGCCATACAACAATATACACAAATATGAAGTTTACAATCTGAGAAGGGTTTGCATGTTATGAGGACCAAAAACATTAACTGGACTCAACAGGTTACATACATACATGCATGAGTACATACATACATTGGCCAATGAAAGACTCAGTGATAACCAGCCAGTCTTCTCTGAGGATAACAGGGACAAAAAGCACTGGCTCACACCCACAAATTCTCCTCACATTTCTTCTGTTTGCCTTGATATGTGGTATCTGGCTTTGATCTCTGTCTTTGCTTTCACTGACTTGTGAGAGACCACTGTGTACTTAGGGCATACACTGCTTCAGGTTCTAAGTGTCTAACCTGGGCTTTCTAGACTTTAAATTACCTTTCTTTAAGTTTTCCTTTATTGTTTCTGATTTCAGACTTTATATGGGGTGGAGGGGGGTGATTCTTAATTATGTTATTAAATATGAAATTTTAGTATGATACCCTTATGATTTTATTCTTTCACAGTCACAATCTTTAATGTGTATATAATTTAGCTTCATACATGATTTGAGGCTAACTCTAACTTTTTGGGAAATAGCCTGTCCTGACATCTTCACTGAAATGAAATAACTTTGTAGTAAATTTTCATTCTCTCAGACTCATGCATATGCAGCACTAACAGAACACAACAGGTTACATAATACATACATACATACATACATACATACATGACATGTTTCAAGTTGGATTGGATATAATCAAGATAAACTGTATAAGTATATGAAATTGTCAATGAATAAAAAATATTCTAAAAAGTTCTCTTATCCTTTTTCTCCTCACGTCTCACAAGAATGTCCAACAGACCAACACTGATTTACTGGATGCCCTTCTCCATGTAGGAACCCACTTGTATTCATTGAAGCAGTCCCAGAGTTTAAGGAGACTCTTATGTTTCTCAGAGTGACTATCAGACTATTAGAAACAATGGGTTCCAAAAAAATGAGGATTTTTCCAGGATTCTCAGACTGGGAGAAAGAAAAGCTGTCAGCAAGAGAGAAAGAATTTCTCTCCTAGAAAGAGATTTCACAGAGTTCTAACAATTTGTCAGGTCACTTTATTGTTCTGGATAGTATAAATAAGGCTGCTATGAACATAGTGGAGCATGTATCCTTATTGCATGCCAGGGAATCCTCTGGGTATATGCCCAGGAGTGGTATAGCAGGGTCCTCTGGAAGTGTTATTCCCAGTTTTCTGAGGAACCGCCAGACTAATTTCCATATGATTTTTATATGTTTTCTTGGTTTTGCTCAGTTCCTTCATTTGTTTGTTTGTGTTTTCTTGCAATTCTTTAAGAGATTTTTGTGTTTCCTCTTTCATGACTTCTACCTGTTGGTTCAAGTTCTCCTGCATTTCTTTAAGTGATTTTCTCATTTCCTCTTTATTGGCTTCTGTCTGTTGGCCCATATTCTCCTGGAGTTCTTTAAGTGTTTTTTGTGTTTGCATTGTAAGAGCTTCTACCCTATTGATGTTCCCCTGCATTTCTTTAAGAGATTTGTTTATGTCTTTTTTGTGTTCCTCTAGCAGCATCATGACCAGTGCTTTTAAATCCAGCTCTTGTTTTTCTGGTGTGTTGGGGTATCCAGTATCCAGGACTTCCTGTGGTTGGCGAATTGGGTTCAGATACTGCCATATTGCCTTGATTTCTGTTAGTAATGTTCCTACGTTTGCCTTTTGCCATCTGTTTATCTCTGGAGTTAGTTGGTCTTGTTCTTAGTGGTTGGTGTTTGAAGCTCCTGTGAGCCTGGCATTTGGCGCTGCTGTTGTAGAGGGCTTCTGAGTTCCAGAGGTGGAGACTGGGAGGTTTCAGTCACTGGGCTCCCAGTTACCTCAGCTCTGCTGGGCTGCATCCAAGTCTTCCCGAGGCTCGCTGCTGGACTTGCAATTGGCCTCCCGCAATCTCCTCCTGGCCTGCCTAGTTGCCAGCTCTTAAGAATCAGATCTCTCTCTCTCTTTTTTTTTCCTCCACTGATCTGGGCTAGTCTGTTAGATATTTATGGTGACCTGGGCTCCTCTGTTGGTTCTTTATGGTGACCTGTTCAGGCCACCAGCTCCAAAATGGTGGCAGGTCTCAGGGTTCTGTCTAACCACTGGATTCCCTACAGGACCGGAGGTTCCCTGGTTGGGCTGCTAGTACCTAGATGGTGGTGCTCTCAGTCCACAGGGCTCTGTCTGGTTAGCTGTCTGTGGTGTCCTGAGGCAAGATGTCAGCCTCTGGCTGTACTCCAGGCACAGACCCACTAGCAGGTTGGTGGCCACGTGGGTTGGCACAGAGACTGCCTGCTGAGCTGAGCTGGCTCTATGTGCACTGCAGAGCTGTTGGTGCACAGACCTCCTGCCGACCCCCTTTGGCTCTGGGAGTGAGCAGGCAGTCTGCAGTGACCCGAGGGAAGATGGCGGCTGGCTGCAAGCCTGCGAGCCAGTCCCCAGCGATCAGGGACAGCCTCTGAGCTGTAGGTGCACAGACTTCCTGCCGACCTCCTTTGGCTCTGGGGGCCAGCAAGAGCCTGACCAGGTATTCGTTGCTAGGCTAGGTCTCTGTCCACGCACCTGAACCCAGCCGCCGCTGGCAGGCAGTCTGCAGTGACCCGAGGGAAGATGGCGGCTGGCTGCCTACTGACAAACTTTAAAACCTTATTCAACCAATGTAAATAAATGTCAGATGTCAGGACCAGCCTTGCCACTTACATTACATAAACTATTTATTCCTATTTATATCAAAATGGTGACCTTATATAGACATATATTTGCCCAAAGATGTTTGAGCATTTCATACTTCATTGAGAGTTTTAACTCTATTGATCTATATACAATACTTCTTTCAATTCAGAATAAGATTTTATTAGACTTTTTTGATGGCCCAGTTACCACTATTAATTGATATTGAACAATACACTCCTTGAGGGTTTTTCACATTAATTGCTGTCAAGCTCAGTCTCCTTAACCATGTGCTAGTGATCAGTCTTTTTAAATTTAATGCTAAGCTCCTGCTTTGCCTTAAAAGACCTCACCTTGGGGGTTTCACCTACTCTTCTTACCCTCCTGGATCCTTTAATAATTTTGATTTGACTTTCTTTATTCTTATTTTTTATTCAATAAATTCTTTATTTATATTTCAAATGATTTCCCCTTTCCTGGATCCCCACCTCCCCCAAAGTCCCATAAGCTCTCTTCCCTCCCCATGTTCACCAAACCATCCCTTCCCACTTCCCTGTTCTGGTATTCCGGTACACTGTTGCACTGAGCCTTTCAAGGATGAGGGGCCAATCCTTCCTTCTTCTTGGGCATCATTTGATATGTGAATTGTGTCTTGGGTATTCCAAGCTTCTAGCCTAATATCCACTTATCAGTGAGTGTATACCATGAGTGTTCTTTTGAGACTGGGTTACCTCACTTATGATGATATTCTCTAGTTCCATCCATTTGTTTAAGAATTTCATGAATTCATTGTTTCTAATGGCTGAGTAGTAATCCATTGTGTACATATATATTACCTGTATCCATTCCTCCATTGAGGGACATCTGGTTTCTTTCCAGCTTCTGGCTATTATAAATACCGTTGCTATGTACATAGTGGAGCATGTATCCTTATTACATGCTGAGGAATCCTCTGCGTATATGCCCAGGAGTGGTATTGCAGGGTCCTCCAGAAGTGTTATTCCCAGTATTCTGAGGAACCACCAGACTGATTTCCAGAGTGGTTGTACCAGCTTGCGATTCTACCACCAGTGGAGGAGTGTTCCTCTTTCTCTACATCCCAGGCAGCACCTGTTTTCTCCTGAGTTTTTAATCTTAGCTATTCTGACTGGTGTGAAATGAAATCTCAGGAATGTTTTGATTTGCATTTCCCTGATGACTAAGGATGTTGAATATTTCTTTAGGTACTTCTCAGCCATTCTATATTTCTCAGGTGAAAAGTCTTTGTTTAGCTCTGTACCCTGTTTTTTAATGGGGTTATTTGTCTCTCTGAAGTCTATCTTCTTGAGTTATCTGTATATCTTGGTTAGAAGCCCTCTGTCAGATGCAGTGTTGGTAAAGATATTTTCCCAATTTGTTGTTTTCCCTTTTGTCCTTTTGACAATGTCCTTTGCCTTACAAAAACTTTGTAATTTTATGAGGTCCCATTTGTCAATTCTTGATCTTAGAGCATAAGCTATTGGAGTTCTGTTCAGGAAATTTTCTCCTGTGCCCATGTCCTCAAGGGTCTTCCCCAGTTTATTTTCTATTAGTTTCAGTGTGTCTAGTTTTATGTGGAGGTCCTTGATCCACATAGAATTGAGCTTAGTACAAAGAGATAAGAACGGATCAATTTGCATTCTTCTGCATGTTGTCCTAAAGTTGAACCAGCACCATTTGTTGAAAAGGCTATATCTTTTTGCACTGGATGATTGTAGATCTTTTGTCAAAGATCAAGTGACCATAGGTGTGTGGGTTCATTTCTGGGTCTTCAATTGTATTCCATTGATCTACTTGCCTGTAACTGTACCAATAACATGCAAGATTTTGTTTGTTTCTTTGTTTGTTTTTTGTTTGCTTTTTTATTTGTTTTACTTTTTAAAGTTTTTAAAAATATTTCTATATTCTTTGTTTACATTCCAAATAATTTCCCCTTTGCAGGTTACCCCCTCCCCATAAGTCCCATAAGCCCTCTTCCCTCTGCCCCTTCCCCAATCAACCCTCTCCCACTTCTCTGTCCAGGTAATCCCCTACATTGCTACATCAAGACTTTCCAGGACCAGGGCCCTCTCCTTCCTTCTTCTTGGGAATGATTTGATATGTGAATTTTGTCTTTGGTATTCAGAGCTTCTGGATTAATATCTACTGATCAGTGATTGCATTGCATGTGTGTTCTTTTATGAATGGGTTATCTCACTTAGGATGATATTTTCCAGTTCCAACCATTTGCCTAAGAATTTCATGAATTCATTGTTTTTAATTGCTGAGTAGTATTCCATTGTGTAAATACACCACATTTTCTGTATCCATTCCACCATTGAGGGACATCTGGGTTCTTTCCAGCTTCTGGATAGTATAAATAGGGCTGCTATGAACATAGTGGAGCATGTGTCCTTATTGCATGCCAGGGAATCTTCTGGGTATATGCCCAGGAGTGGTATAGCAGGGTCCTCCAGAAGTGTTATTCCCAGGTTTCTGAGGAACCACAAGACTGACTTCCAGAGTGGTTGTACCAGCTTGCAATCCCACCAGTAGTGGAGGAGTATTCCTCTTTCTCCACATAATAGCCAACATCTGCTGTCTCCTGAGCTTTTAATCTTAGCCATTCTGATGGGTGGGGCATGAAATCTCAGGTTATTTGATTTGCATTTCCCTAATGACTAACGATATAGAACATTTCTTAAGGTGCTTTTCAACATTCGAAATTCTTTAGGTGAAAATTGTTTGTTTAGCTCTGTACCCCATTTCCTTCCTGAGAGATCTGAAGTTCTTGTCATACAGAAGTTTCACTTGTTTGGTTAGAGTCACACCAAGATACTTTATATTGTTTGTGGCTATTGTGAAGGGTGTCATTTCTCTAATTTCTTTCTCAGCCTGCTTATCGTTTGAGTATAGGAAGGCTACTGATTTGCTTGAGTTAATTTTATAACCAGCCACTTTCCTGAAGTTGTTTATTTGCTGTAGGACTTCTCTGGTGGAATTTTTTTGGGTCACTTAATTATACTATCATATCATCTGCAAATAGTGATAATTTGACTTCTTCCTTTCCAATATGTATCCCTTTGACCTCCTTATGTTGTCTAATTGCTCTAGCTAGAACTTCAAGTAGTATATTGAATAAATATGGAAAAAGAGGACAGCCTTGTCTAGTCCCTGATTTTAGTGGGATTCCTTAATGTTTCTCTCCATTTAGTTTGATGTTGGCTGTATATTACTTTTATTATGGTTAGGTATGGGCCTTGAATTCCTGTTCTTTCAAGGACTTTTAGCCTGAAAGGATGCTGAATTTTGTCAAATGCTTTTTCAGCATCTAATCAAATGACCATGTGTTTTTTTATTCTTAGAGTTTGTTTATGTAGTTGATTACATTGATGGATTTCTGTATATTGAACCATCCCCGCATCCCTGGGTGAAGCCTACTTGATCATGGTAAATGACCGTTTTGATGTGTTCTTAGATTTGGTTGGCCAAATGATATCTGACAAGAAGGAAGGAATGTACCCTGTTGCTGGAAAGGCTCAACGCATCAATGTAGGGGAATACTAGAACAGGGAAGTGGGAAGGGGTGGATGGCGGAATAGGGGGAGGGAAAAAGGACATGTGGGACTGTAGGGGGGTGGGGAACCAGAAAAAGGGAAATGAAATGTAAATATAGAATATATCCAATAAAAAATAATTTTATTGAGTATTTTTGCATCGATATTCATAAGGGAAATTGGTCTGATGTTCCCTTTTTTGTTGGATCTTTGTTTTTTTTGGTATCAGTGAAATTGTGACTTCATAGCACAAGTTGGGTAATGTTCCTTCTGTTTCTATTTTGTGGAATAGTTTGAAGAGTATTGGGATTAGGTCTGCTTTGAAAGTCTGATAGCATTCTGCACTAAAACCATCTGGTCCTATGCTTTTTTTTTTTTTCCGGTTGGGAGACTGTCAATGACTACTTATATTTCTTTAGGGGTTATGGGACCATTTATATGGTCTATATGACCCTGATTAAACTTTGGTATTTTGTATCTTTCTAGGAAATTGTCCATTTCCTCCAGATTTTCCAGTTGTGTTGAGTATAGGCTTTTGTAGTAGGATCTGATAATTTTTTGAATTTCCTCAGTTTCTGTTGTTATTTCTCCTTTTACATTTCTGATTTTGTTAATTTGGATTCTGTGTCTGTGCCCTGTGGTCAGTCTGGCCAAAGGTTTAGACTTTCTTTATTCTTAATGTTTCTGTGCAAAAACCAGTTAATATATCAGGTTTCAAACTACTATTCTGTGGAATGATAGCTAACTTGCAAACTTGGCTCTTGGAAAGTCTCAAAAAAATTGGATTTATGGAAAATTTTTAACATTTTTTTAGGTGATTGAAGTGTAATGCCCTCAAACTATTGCAAAGTGTTATCTTTCTGTGAGTCTGAACTGTTTGGCATATGATAGGCAGAAGTTGTTATGCAACCAAATCTATTCAAAAGCAAAAACCTAAGATGAGGTGAGCTTGATGGTGCAGGAGCATGAGGAATTCAGACCATCCTTGTCTGTGTAGTAAGTTGATAGTTAGCACGGATTGCCCAAAACAAACAATGCTAAATTGAATCCTAAAGGGGCTTCAGGGTCAGTAATACTGTATGCATATAGCCCATTTTTGTTGGAGGGGAAAATGATGCTCTGTATCATTGCTTTTGAGACACTGCAAGTATAAGGAAGCCTGACCATGGATTCTAAGAGACTCCCTTTGTCTTCTTTCCTTATGATTTAGAAATATTAAAAATCTTGTAATAAAACTTAACTCTGATTGCAAGGACCTGATGTCTCATAAGTCCTTTCTAGAAATATTTTTGTTAATCTCTAAATATTGGCATGACATTAAGGACCCCAGACACACATCCCAACTTTAACACCAATAGATATAAATTAGCTATCCCAGGTGTCAATCATGTGTGTTAGCTTAAGAATGATTGTGATTCTAGTCTTTATAGGCTTAAAGGGTTTCACTTATGTAATATGACTAATTGGCACTGTATGTTTGTTCATGGTTTCCACTGTTCTTTAAAGAAATGCTTCACATTTTTTTAACTGCAGCACTTTTATTTTTCTTTACACAATGATGTGTTTCTGGGGCCTAATGTTATCATTGAACAGTAAAACACCAAAATTTGTAATTTCTTAAAGGATTGAGTACAAAACACCTTATATAAATTAAAAGTATGAATACATTTATAGGTGTCAATGCAAATGTTCCCAACTCAGCGCAAGTAACAACCCATGGCAGTCGGGAGGGAAATAACCAGAACGGACACTGGGTTAGTCCTAAGGCTCTAACTTTCCCACCCAGTTAGAATGGCAAGAAAGAAGTCGTAACTGGTTCAGGAACCCTTGCCAGACTTGGGAAATCCTGAAAGTTTGCTGTCGGTTAATACTCTGCACAGATCACTATGTGGTGCTCACGGAGATCCACTAGGCTGGGCTCTTCCACAGGGGGTTCTCCCCAGCCACCAAGTGACAGAGCCATATGTATTTTGAACTCAATCAAGATATGCGCATGGTCGTGGGTTGGCAGGACTAATATAGTCAAAATGGCAATCTTGCCCAAAGCAATATACAGATTCAATGCAATTCCCATCAAAATCCCAACTCAGTTCTTCATAGAGCTAGAAAGAGCAATTCTCAAATTCATATGGAATAACAAAAAACCAAGGATAGCTAAAACTATCATCAACAGCAAAAGAACTTCTGGGGTAATCAATATCCCGGACCTCAAGCAATATTACAGAACAGTGGTATGAAAAACTGCATGGTATTGGTTCAGTGACAGGGAAGCAGATCAATGGAATAGGATCGAAGACTCAGAATTGAACCCACACATCTATGGCCAATTGATCTTCGACAAAGGAGCTGAAAACATCCAGTGGAAAAAAAGATAGCCTTTTCAACAGATGGTGCTGGCTCAACTGGAGGTCAACATGCAGAAGAATGAGAATTGATCCACTCTTATCTCCTTGCACTAAGCTCAACTCCAAGTGGATCAAAGACCTCCACATAAAACCAGACACACTAAAACTAATAGAAAAGAAACTGGGGAAGACCCTTGAGGACATTGGCTCAGGGGAAAAATTCCTGAACAGAACACCAATTGCTTATGCTCTAAGAGCAAGAATAGACAAATGGGACCTCATAAAACTACAAAGTTTCTGTAAGGCAAAAGACACTGTCAAAAGGATAAATAGGCAACCAACAAATTGGGAAAAAATCTTCACCAACCCCACATCCGACAGAGGGCTAATCTCCAATGTATACAAAGAACTCAAGAGGTTAGACCCCAGAAAACCAAATAACCCTATCCAAAAATGGGGTACAGAGCTAAACAGAGTCTTTTCACCTGAAGAAATTCGGATGGCTGAGAAACACCTTTAAAAATGTTCAACATCACTAGTCATTAGGGAAATGCAAATTAAAACAACCCTGAGATTTCACCTCACACCAGTCAGAATGGCTAAGATTAAAAACTCAGAAGACATCAGGTATTGGCGAGGATGTGGAGAAAGAGGAACACTCCTCCACTGCTGGTGGGAATGCAAGCTGGTACAACCACTCTGGAAATCAGTATGGCGGTTCCTCAGAAAACTGGGCGTGATACTTCCGGAGGACCCAGCCATACCACTCCTGGGAATATACCCAGAAGATTCACCAGCATGCAATAAGGATACATGCTCCACTATGTTCATAGCAGCTTTATATATAATAGCCAGAAGCTGGAAAGAACCCAGATGTCCCTCAACAGAGGAATGGATACAAAAAATGTGGTATATATACACAATGGAGTACTATACAGCCATTAGAAACAATGAATTCATGAAATTCTTAGAGAAATGGATGGAGCTGGAGAATGTCATACTAAGTGAGGTGACCCAGTCTCAAAAGAATACCCATGGTATACAGTCACTGATAAGTGGATATTAGCCTAGAAGCTTGGAACACCAAAGACACAAATCACATATCAATTGATGTCTTACAAGAAGAAAGGAGTGGACACTGGTGCTAGAATGGACCAAAACATCATTGTGGGAGAGTACAAGAACAGTAAAGTGGGAGGGCGTGGATTCGGGAGCAGGGGGAGGGAAAAGGACATGTGGGACCTTTGGGGGTGGGGAACCAGAAAAAGGGAAATGAATTGTAAATATAGAATATATACAATAAAAAAAATCAAAAAAAAAAAGAAAAGAAATATATGCGCATGGTATTAAACATATACCAAGGGAACAGTTAACCAAGGTCAAAAATCAGCAACAAGTTCTATGATCCAGTGCTGATATATAATATGTGATACAAGCTTCAAGGACAAATTTATTTTCAAAGATTTGTTCAAGTTTCATGAGGCTAGCATGAGGTGTGTACATTTGCCAGGGCAAATCAATACTTCAGAATCAGCTCATGCAGCAGATGCCTGGAACCTGCTCAGGTCTAGAAGCATTTGCGGTTGATGATGAAGAGGCCTGACTCACCATACTCCTGTTTGTTGATCCACATCTGCTGGAAGGTGGACAGTGAGGCAAGGATGGAACCTCCAATCCAGACTGAGTACTTGCACTTAGGGGGAACAATGATCTTAATCCTCATTGTACTGGGTGCTAGGGCTGTGATCTTCTACTGCATCCTGTCAGCAATGCCTGGATACATGGTGTTACCATCAGACAGCACTGTATTGGTATACAGGTCTTTTCAGATGTCCACATCACACTTCATGATGGAGTTGAAGGTGGTCTTATGGATGCTACAGGACTCCATACCCAGGAAGGAAAGCTGGAAGAGTGCTCATTGCACCAAAACTGCTCATTGCTGATGGTGATCACTTGCCCATCAGGCAGCTCATAACTCTTCTGCAAGGAGAAAGATGATGCAGCAGGAGCCATGTTTTTTGCTCAAAATCAAGGGCAACATAGCACAGCTTCAGCTTATGTCATGAACAATTTCCTTCTCAGCAGTGGTAGTAAACCTGTAGCCCCATTTAGCCAGTATCTTCATGAGATAGTCAAGCCCTGGCCAGCCAGGTCTAGATGTAAGATGGTGTGGAAAGGGGCATAGTCCTAGTAGATGGGCACTGTGTGTGTGACCCCATCACCAGAGTCCATGACAATGTCAGTGGTGTGCCCAGATACATACAAGGACAGCACTGCCCTTATGGCCACGTACATGGTTGGGGTATTGGAGGTTTCAAATATTATCTGTGTCATTTTCTCTCTTTGTTAGCTTTGGGGTTCAGAGGGGCATCACTCAGAAGCACCAGGTGCTTCTCAAGGGCCACACACAGCTCATTGTAAAAGGTGTGGTGCCAAATCTTCTCCATGTCATCTCAGCTGGTGACAGTGCTGTGCTCGATGGGATACTTCAGGATCAGGATAGCCCTCTTGCTCTGGGCCCCATCACTCAATGTAGGAGTCTTTCTGGCCCATGCCCACCATGATGCCCTGGTGTAGGGGGCACCTGTTGCTAGCAAAACCAGCTTTGCACATGTCAGAGCCATTGTCAATGACAGAGCAGCACAAAGACTTGCAGTGTAAGCCAGTGGCAGAGTGTGAATGCATTTTTTTTCTCAAGGTGCTCATTACTCAGTCTCTACTTGAAAAGGAAGAGTTTGGGGGTTGGAGAGATGTCTTGGTCAATAAGGGTAGATATTGCCCTTCCAGGGGATCTGAGTTTCAGTCTCAGTACACACATCAGAGAGCACAATCATCTGTAACTCTAGCTCCAGAAAATTTGACTTCTTATCTGGCCTCCTTGAGCACCAAACTCATGTATAGAACTCCTCCCATGCACATATTATACATGGTTAAAAAGAAGAAAGAAAAGGAAAGAAAAGAAAAGAAAAGAAAAGAAAAGAAAAGAAAAGAAAAGAAAAGGCCTTAAGTAAAATATGTTGTGGAATTTTCAATACAAAAGATGTCTTAGACATCTAAATTAGCATAAAGTTGAGGTGCCTGAAAGCACAAATTTGTTGGCACTATTTACAATAAATAACCTTGTTATGGAATCAGCCTAGATGTACATCAAAAGAAAACCAGATACAGAAAAAAATGCCACAGACACACAATGGATTTCTTCAGACATAAAGGAAAATGTATTTTATTTGCAGGAAAATAGACCTGGTGATCACCATATTAATTAAAAATGCCAATTTTACAAAGGCTAATAGTGCATATTTTCTCATATGCAGATGTTGTATGTATATGTATGTTTGTATTGCATTCATCTATTTTGTGTGTCTTCCTGTGTGTATAAATCAGAAGGCAACCTATGAGAGTCAATTCTATCCCTATACCACATGATTTCTGTTGCTAGAACCCAGGGTCTCCAAGCTCAGACTGATGAGAAACACTGTTACCTGCTGAGCAATCTTGGTAGCCCCATCAAATATTAAAGTCAGTAGTGGATGAGTTGGAAAGAGGAACAGAGCCAGAGAAAGTAATAAGAGGAGATTGGAGTGAACATGATAATAGTACATGATATATAATATGCATGTGTCATAATGAATTCCATTATTTTCTATTGTGAATACATTCTAATTTTGGAAATATACACTTAAAAAAGTAATTAAGTATTTACCACCATTACTTTATGCTGTATAAAACATAAAACCTTCACACTTTTGCGTGTGTGAATGATCAATGTAATCTGATTTGCAAATTTAAGAAAATCCTACTAAAGATACACCCCCCCCAAAAAAACCCAGCAAAAACACAACAGTGGTGGAGGCTGTACTTTAGCCAAGTATCTTGAAAATCCTTGATTTCCCCTTGTCATTAAAAATAAAAAGGGAATATGAAATTACATATTTCAGGTTAAAAGCATTTTTATGTATATTCTTCAGTGACATCATCCAAATTGCTTCCTCCTCTGCAGTGATCAAGACCTTTAAGCATATCTGCTTATTAATCTTTCAGCATTTATTTAATGTAGTATTGTTTGGAGTGTGTTTAATCTTTACTGAAGTGTTATTGTGTTACAATATGTTTGTTTTCATTTTTTTGTTTTTTTGTTTTTCGAGACAGGGTTTCTCTGTGTAGCCCTGGCTGTTCTGGAACTCACTCTGTAGACCAGCTGGCCTCCAACTCAAAAATCTGCCTGCCTCTGCCTCTCAAGTGCTGGGATTACAGGCATGCACCACCACTGCCCAGCATATATGTTTGTTTTCTATATCCTTCTTTACTGTAGTATATCCTGTACTATAGTAATAGAGCATTTTTCCATGTAAATAATAAAACCTAAGCATGTATATTTTCTTTGATCTATGCAACTTAAACTATACAATTACCTTTTTGGTGTTAACTGGATTTTATTGGGGATAAAATTGAGTCTGAAGATCAGTTTCAGAAAACTCAATATTATTATGTTGAGTCATCCAACTTGTGCACACAGTAGTACCATTCTTTCACTGTTTTCCAGCTTTAACAAGTGTCTCCATGCACGGTTTAGTAAATATGCTGAGGAATGTTTTAATAGGCCAAGTACTATATTTCATGAATCAGAATTTCTTGGGACTGAGATACAGTATTAGTATGTTTAAGAACTGGTCACTATAGGTGGATAAGAGACCAAAGAAAGGCAGCTAGATCAAGGCTTGCACATAATTCAAATTATTGGGGACATGCAGACAGAAGCAAGGTCAAGGATAAAAGTAAGAGTTGTGGGCTGCACGTACCTGCGAGCTTAGGCCGTGCACCGAGGCAGCCAGAGCCACCCAGCTCCCCAGGACCCCGGACCAGCGATAGCCGCAGGCCTCCATATTGCAACCAGGACACAGCTGGAAAGGTGCAGGTAGAGACTCCGTCTGGGGCTAGAGCAGGGGGATCTGCTAAGCTCTCGCCCCCAGGCGGGCCCAGGCGCCTAGGCTCTGCTGCATGTCCCTGCGAGCTTAGGCCTTGCACCGAGGCAGCCGGAGCCACCCAGCTCCCCAGGACCCCGGACCAGCAATAGCGGCAGGCCTCCATATTGCAACCAGGACACAGCTGGAAAGGTGCAGGTAGAGACTCCGTCTGGGGCTACAGCAGGGAGATCTGCTAAGCTCTCGACCCCAGGCAGGCCCACTGGGGGGCGCCTAGGCTCTGCCTCACGTCCCTGCGAGCTTAGGCCATGCACCCAGGCAGCCCGAACCACCCAGCTCCCCAGGACCCCTGACCAGCAATAGCGGCAGGCCTCCATATTGCAACCAGGACACAGCTGGAAAGGCACAGGTAGACAGATTCCATCAGGGGCTACCACGCAAGGGGGGATCTGCTAGGCGCTCGCTACTAGGCAGGCCCAGCAGCACCTGCCGAGGCTCTGCTGCACTCCCCCACACTTCCCGGAGACCTCAGGCCATGCACAAAGTCAGCAGGTGGCAGCCAGCTCGTGATCCCATTGAGCAGCAATCACGCATAACCACCAGTAGAGAAACAACAGGTAAGCCCAGCCTCACAGGAGATTCAAACACCAGCCAGTGACAACAAGGTCAACTAACACCAGAAATAACCAGATGGCAAAAGGTAAACGAAGGAATGTCACTAACAGAAATCAAGGCAACATGACAGCATCTGACCCCAGTTCGCCAACAACAGGAAGCCCTGGATACCCCAAAACACCAGAAAAACAAGACTTGGATATAAAATCACTGGTCAGGATGCTGGTAGCTGAACACATAGAAAAATCTCGTAAAGAAATAGAGGAGAAAATGGATCAAAAGTTAGAAGCCTTTACAAGGCAAATACAAAAATCACTTCAAGAAATGCAGAAGAAGATGGATCAAAAAGAAGAAGACAATAAGGAAGAAAGACAAAAATCACTTAAAGAAATACAGAAGAACGTGGGCCAACAAGTAGAAGCTATGAAAGAGGAAACACAAAAATCTATTAAAGAAATACATGAAAACACAATCAAGCAAGCGAAAGATCTGAGCATATCAATCCAGGTACTAAAAACAGAAGTAGAAACAACTAAGAAATCACAGAGGGAGACAACATTGGAGATAGAAAACCTTGGGAAGAAATCAGGGGCCATAGATGCAAATATCAACAATAGAATACAAGAGATAGAAGACAGAATATCAGAAGCCGAAGATACCATAGGAACCATTGATTCAACAGTCAAAGAAAATACTAAATGCAAAAAGGCTGTAACTCAAAACATCCAGGAAATCCAGGACACAATGAGAAGACCAAACCTAAGGATTATAGGTATAGACGAGAATGAAGATTTACAAGTTAAAGGGCCAGCAAATATCTTCTACAAAATTATGGAAGAAAACTTCCCCAACCTAAAGAGAGAGATGCCCATGAATATACAAGAAGCATATGGAACCCCAAACAGACTGGATCAGAACAGAAATACACCCCGTCACATGATAATCAAAACTCCAAATGTACTAAACAAAGAAAGAATATTAAAGGCAGCAAGAGAAAAAGGCCAAGTAACTTATAAAGGAAGACCTATCAGAATAACACCAGACTTCTCACCTGAGACCATGAAAGCTAGAAGATCCTGGGCAGATGTAATGCATACTCTAAGAGAACACAAACTTCAGCCAAAACTACTTTACCCAGCAAAGCTCTCAATCGCCATAGATGGAGACATCAAGGTATTCCATGACAAAACCAAATTTGCACGATATCTTTCTACAAATCCAGCCCTACAAAGGATAATAGGGGGAAAACACCAAGACAAGGACGGAAACTACACCCGGGAAGAAGCAAGATAGAAACCTCCTCTCATCAAACCCAAAAGAAGGTAACCTCTCAAATATAAAAAATAAATAAAATAAATAAATATAATTTCAAAAATATCTGGAGGAAATAATTACTATTCCTTAATATCTCATAACATCAATGGACTCAATTCCCCAATAAAAAGACATAGATTAACAGACTGGATACGGAAACAGGACCCTACATTTTGCTGCATACAGGAAACACATCTCAGTGTTAAAGACAAACACTGCCTTAGAGTAAAAGGCTGGAAGACAATTTTACAAGCAAATGGTCTCAGGAAACAAGCTGGAGTAGCCACTCTAATATCAGATAAAATTGACTTCCAACCTAAAATCATCAAAAGAAACTCAGAAGGTCACTTCTTGCTGGCCAAAGGGAAAATCCACCAAGAAGAGCTCTCAATACTGAACATCTATACTCCAAATGCAAGGGGACCCTCATTCGTAAAAGAAACCTTACTAAAGCTTAAAGCACACATTACACCTAACACAATAATTGTGGGTGACTTCAACACTCCACTCTCCTCAATGGACTGGTCAGGAAAGCAGAAACTAAACAGGGACACAGTGAAACAAATTGAAACTCTGGACCAATTGGATTTAACAGATATATATAGAACATTTCATCCTAAAGCTAAAGAATATACCTTTTTCTCAGCACCGCATGGTACCTTCTCCAAAATAGACCATATAATTGGTCACAAGACAGATGTCAACAAATACAAGAAGATCGAGCTAATACCATGGCTCCTATCAGATCACCATGGAGTCTTCAATAGCAACAAAAACAACAGAAAGCCCAGATACACATGGAAACTGAACAATACTCTACTCAATGACACCTTGGTCAAGGAAGAAATAAAAAAAGAAATCAAAGACTTTTTAGAATTCAATGAAAATGAAGGGACAACCTACCCAAATCTATGGGACACAATGAAAGCAGGGCTAAGAGGAAAACTCATAGCTCTAAGTGCATCCAAAAAGAAACTGGAGAGAGCATACACTAGCAGCTTAACGGCACACCTTAAAGCCCTGGAAGAAAAATAAGTTAATTCACCCAGGAGGAGTAGAAGACAAGAAATCATCAAACTCAGGGCTGAAATCAATCAAATAGAAACAAAGAGAACCATACAAAGAATCAACAAGACCAGGAGCTGGTTCTTTGAGAAAATCAACAAGATAGATAAACCCTTAGCCAGACTAACCAAAGGACACAGAGACAGTATACAAATTAACAAAATTAGAAATGAAAAGGGAGACATAACAACAGAAACTGAGGAAATTCAAAAGATCATCAGATCCTACTACAAAGGTCTATACTCAAAACAACTGGAGAATCTGGAGGAAATGGACAATTTCCTAGACAGGTATCAAATACCAAATTAAATCAGCATCAAGTAGACCAGCTAAATAGTCCCATAACCCCTAAAGAAATAGAAGGGGTTATAGAAAGCCTCCCAACCAAAAAAATACGGGACCAGATGGTTTTAGTGCAGAATTCTACCAGACCTTCAAAGAAGACTTAACACCAATACTTTTCAAACTATTCCACAAAATAGAGACAGAAGGGACACTGCCCAACTCATTCTTCGAAGCCACAATTACGCTAATACCTAAACCACAAAAAGATCCAACAAAGAAAGAGAACTACAGGCCAATTTCTCTTATGAATATAGATGCAAAAATACTAAATAAAATTCTTGCTAACCGAATCCAAGAGCACATCAAAACGATCATCCACCATGATCAAGTAGGCTTCATCCCAGGGATGCAGGGATGGTTCAATATACGGAAATCCATCAATGTAATCCACTACATAAACAAACTGAAAGAAAAAAACCACATGGTCATCTCATTAGATGCTGAAAAAGCATTCGACAAAATTCAGCATCCTTTCATGCTAAAAGTCTTGGAAAGAGCAGGAATTCAAGGCCCATACCTAAACATAGTAAAAGCAATCTACAGCAAACCAGTAGCCAACATCAAAATAAATGGAGAGAAACTTGAAGCATTCCCACTAAAATCAGGGACTAGACAAGGCTGCCCTCTCTCTCCATATCTTTTCAATATAGTACTTGAAGTTCTAGCAAGAGCAATTAGACAACATAAGGAAGTCAAAGGGATACAAATTGGAAAGGAAGAAGTGAAACTATCATTATTTGCAGACGATATGATAGTTTACCTAAGCGACCCAAAAAACTCCACCAGAGAACTTCTACAGCTGATAAACAACTTCAGCAAAGTGGCAGGCTATAAAATTAACTCAAGCAAGTCAGTGGCCTTCTTGTACTCAAAGGACAAGCAGGCAGAGAAAGAAATTAGGGAAATAACACCCTTCACAATAGCCACAAACAACATAAAGTATCTTGGCGTAACTCTAACGAAACAAGCGAAGGATCTGTACAACAGGAACTTCAAGTCCTTGAAGAAAGAAATCGAAGAAGACCTCAGAAGATGGAAAAATATTTCTTGCTCCTGGATTGGCAGGATCAATATAGTAAAAATGGCCATCTTGCCAAAAGCAATATACAGATTCAATGCGATCCCCATCAAAATCCCAAATCAATTCTTCATAGATCTAGAAAGAGCAATTCTCAAATTCGTCTGGAGCAACAAAAAACCCAGGATAGCTAAAACTATTCTCAACAATAAAAGGACTTCTGGGGGAATCAATATCTCTGACCTCAAGCAGTACTACAGAGGAATTGTGTTAAAAACTGCATGGTATTGGTATAGCAACAGGCAAGCAGATCAATGGAACAGGATTGAAGACCCAGAAATAAACCCACAGACATATGGTCACTTGATCTTTGATAAAGGAGCCACAACCATTCGATGGAATAAAGATAGCCTTTTCAACAAATGGTGCTGGTTCAACTGGAGGTCAGCATGCGGAAGAATGCGAATTGACCCACTCTTATCTCTTTGTACTAAGATCAACTCCAAGTGGATCAAGGACCTCCACATAAAACCAGACACACTGAAACTATTAGAAAAGAAACTTGGGAAGACCCTGGAGGACTTGGGCACAGGGGAAAAGTTCCTGAACAGAACACCAATAGTGTACGCACTAAGATCAAGAATCGACAAATGGGACCTCATAAAATTACAAAGTTTCTGCAAAGCAAAGGACACTGTCAAAAGGACAAAACGGCAACCAACAAAGTGGGAAAAGATCTTCAGCAACTCCACATCCGACAGAGGGCTAATATCCAATATATACAAAGAACTCAAAAAGTTAGACCGCAAAGAAACAAATAACCCTATCAAAAAATGGGGCACAGAGCTAAACAAAGAATTTTTACCAGAAGAAATTCGGATGGCCGAGAAACACCTTAAAAGATGTTCAACATCATTAGTCATCAGGGAAATGCAAATCAAAACAACCCTGAGATTCCACCTCACACCAGTCAGAATGGCTAAGATTAAAAACTCAAGAGACAACAAGTGCTGGCGAGGATGTGGAGAAAGAGGAACACTCCTCCACTGTTGGTCGGATTGCAAAATGGTAAAACCAGTCTGGTAATCAGTTTGGCGGTTCCTCCGAAAATTGGGCATGTCACTTCCAGAGGACCCTGGCATACCACTCCTGGGCATATACCCAGAGTACTCCCCTGCATGCAATAAAGACACATGCTCCACTATGTTTATAGCAGCCTTGTTTATAATAGCCAGAAATTGGAAGGAGCCCAAATATTCCTCAAAGGAGGAATGGATACAGAAAATGTGGTATATTTATACAATGGAATACTACTCAGCAATTAAAAATAATGAATTCATGCAATTTGTAGGTAAATGGTTAGACCTGGAAAATATCATCCTGAGTGAATTAACCCAATCACAAAAGAATGCACATGAAATGCAATCACTGATAAGTGGATATTAATGAGCCCAGAAGCCCTAAATACTCAAGACACAAATATCAAGTCAAATGATTCCCAAGAAGAAGAAAGGAGAGGACCCTGGGCCTGTAAAGATTGCATCCAGTTTAGTAAAGAAACCGAGGGGGGAGGGGGAATGATTGGGGAGTAGTTGGGGGGGGAGAGGAACTATGGGAACTATGGTGGGTGGGAACTGGTAAAGGGGAAAGCCTTTGGAATGTAAACATAGAATATAGAAAATAAAAATTAAAAAAAAAGGCTAAAAAAAAAGTAAGAGTTGTGAATTTCCACAATTTGGGTTAAAAGAACAAGGTCTATAGAACGGACAGGCTTCATGCTTGCCAGCTTGTAACTGGTTTTACTCAATCTAATCTGAAAGATTTCAGGAGGGGCTGGAAGTCTGATTGTAAAACTTCACAGAACATGCTAATGGTTTTGTTTATTTATATTATACTGGCAAAGTATGCAAGGCCAACTGACCAAGGTTACTTAAGGGCATTCACAGCTGTTGCAACTGAAGATTCAGATTAATCTAGTATAGACTTTACATATTGAACTGACTTGATTTTTTAAAAAATATTGAAAATATTCTATAGGATTTTGATATTAAATTGAGATAAATTTGAAGTTTAGAAACAAATGTTCACTTTAGCAACACAGATAATAAAAATTACAAAGTTTTGAAATAAATGAGTGAATATAATTATAATTCTTTGCACGTATGAATTTCTCAAAGAATAAGAATATTTTAAAAGTTCAGAAGCAAGGTTTTTATTGATTTGGCAACTTTGGGTAAGTGTCAAGATATTTGGCTAAATCCTAATGATTTATTTATAAGAAACATTTGAACTTTTTCTTTTTTGAAAATGTAACAACAGATATTTATGTCCACAGAAAAAGTTTCACTAGTATTAAAACACATTGATTTTTTAAAAATATATTCTCTAGGATAATTTTTACCCTCAAGAGCTTTTAGTAATGATAAGATTATTGCCCTGTAAAGGCTAAAATATTTAGTGTCTAATACTTTTCAACACTGATCTACAGTAACATTGTGTGTGTGTGTGTGTGTGTGTGTGTGTGTGTGTGTGTAATTAGTTATTTGTTTTGTTTTAACATTGCCCTTTTAAAAAATTATATTCATTCACTTAACTAATTACTTTTAAGATAGTGTTTGTTTCTCTTGGAAGCTAAACTGGCTGTCCTGATTACCATTGATCTCAGAGATCTGTCTTCCTCTGTGTCCCCAGTGTTGGAATTAAAGGCATGTGTTACCATGCTCTGCTATTTATTTTATTTTGTGTGAGATTTTTGTCTGCATGTATATATGTATGTATGTATACCACATACATGTGTGGTGACCTTAGAGATTAGCAGAGGGCACAAGACCTCCTAGAGCTGGAATTACAGATGGCTGTGTGCTTCTATGTAGGTGCTGGAGAATGAAAACTTAGTGCTCTGCAAGAAAACAAGTGCTCTTTACTATTAAGTTGACTCTCCAGCCCTTAGTTAAGCTATTCTAAACTTGAAGGATTATGTTTGTGTATGTTTAAAGTAAAATTAGGTGATTATTCAACTATTAGAATTATAATTTTTCTGTATGTTATTATATTAAAGTATATAGGTTATACAAGTGATAAGTTTTTGGTAATGTTTCTTACAGATGCATCATGTATTTTGCTTTTTATTTTCCTTCATTACCCTCTTTTGTCTACCTCCTTTCTTATACTGTGGCCCTTCCTCTTCCCAAAGAAACATTTCTCTTCATGGATTCTGGAAAAAAAACTAGAATGTTAATATGAGAAAAATATACAGTATTTGTTTTACTGAGATACTTTAACAGACATGGCTTCCTTCACTTCATATTTATCTTGGAATGTCTGTTTCCATTGGTCTTAAAAGTTAACTTTCTAGACACAGTTGGCAGTTATTTAGTTCCAGAGCTTGATATATACTACACCAGACTTTCCTGCTTTTTAAAAATTTTGCTGAGAGGCCTGCTGTTACACTGATGTTTTCCATTGTATGTGAAATATCACTTTTCTCACATGGCTTTTCATCTTTTGCTTTGCATTTTTGACATTCTGACTATGTGTAATAGAGACGTTCTTCTCTGGTCATGTCCATTTCTGCATCTAAATTCTTTTTGTGCTTAGATGTTCATGTCTCTACATATGGGAGTCTTTTCCTTATAATTTTGTTGGTTACATTTTTATGTTGTTGGTTAGTAGTTCAGTTTTCTTCTTTGTACCAGAAATACTTAGGGTTGGAATCTTAATCGTGTCCCAGAATTCTTAAAATTGTTTTCATTCTTGTTGATTCTTTACTCATTTTTGGATGTAATATTTCTTCTGTGCTCAAGGAGATAAAAACCTTAAAGAAAATCTTAATACTTAATGAAGTAAAGAAAGTAGTAACCTCAGGACAAGATCCCAACCCTGCTAAACTTTTAATTTGTTAGAAGTAAATAAAGAAAAGCTTAAGCAATGAAGGAACCAATTGAAAACAGAATACATCTGATGCAGATGTAATAAACAAGAAGGCCATATTCCAGCTCCAAAAAATCAGCAGAACTTGGCAACACTGGCCTCATGGCTCTAGTTTGAAAGTCAAGGTTAGAAGAATGTGGTAATAGAATCTCCTTCCATGTCTTAGGAAAGCCAGTGAGGCAAGGCATGTCAGGGGTGCTCCTACATCGAGGCCCAGAGAGACCAATGTATGAAGCTGTGAAGGTGAAGCCTGGATTGCCTTGAAGTTCTACAAATTTTGGAGATTTCAGAGCCATGGAATACCTGCCAAAGATAGCTGTGGACTGAATATAGAACTAACACAAATGAAAGTGATTGCAGGCAACAAAGCTGAAAGGAGTTGGAGATCTGAAAAGACTTTTGACATCAGACATGGAGATGTGGAATTTGGAGTTTGTCCTACCAATTTTTGGTCTTGCTTTCATCCACTATTTCCTCACTATCCTCCCTTTCCTGTCTTTTTGAATGGTAGTATATATTCTGATATTGTGGGCCATTAGATTTTGGAAATATGTGATCTTTTTTGATTTTGATTTTAAAGAGTTAAAAGATTGCCATGAGTCTCAGAAAAAAACCAAGATTTTTTTAAACAGCACCGAGACAGTGATAGACTATACATGAGGGTTTTAGAAGTTGGATTGAATGCAATTTTGCATTGTGATATGGCTACAAGCCTAGGGCCAGGGAGTGGAATTTGATACTTTGAATACAAATGTCCCCATAGACTCATATAATTGAATGCTTGGTCATTCGAAAGTGGTACTACTTTACAGAAATTAGGAGATGTGGCCTTGCTGGAGTACCTGTGGCCTTGTTATAAGAAGTGTGTCATTGGGGTGAGCTTTAGGGTTTCAAATTCTCAAGCCTTGCCGAGTGTCTCTTTCTATCTTCCATGTTCTAGGAGATGGCCCCATGCTCATGCACATACTGGCAGAATTATGTGGACTTAGTGGGTTAAAAAGAGGCTAGTTGGATCCCCACCCCAGCTGGTCTATCTATGACAGATAGCAAAGGTGACTAGTGGCAAGAACATTCCCTGGAGATCCTTTGTCTAACTCTGGCCTTGCTTCCTGTTCTGGAGAAGAGTTTTGGGAACTCAAGAGCATCTTGTCTACCTATGAAAACCTTCTGGGGCTCCAAAACTAACCAGATTAGAATCCTGCCCAACCATCCATCCTAGTTGGATCTGTCTGCCACACAAGCTGGTCCACCTAGAACAGCTGACAGAGGTGGGTGGCACACACAATGCCTGGAGCTCCATTGTCTACTCTGGCCTGACTCCCTGGTCTGAAGGAGCCTTGTGGGTCCCCAAGAGCATCTTGGCCCCCAGACATCATTCCAGGGCTCCAAATCCAGCTTGTAACCCTGCCTGACCACCTATCCTCATTGGACATCCCTGCCACTACAACTGGGTCTCAGTGGGACATAGTCTGCAGAGTGTGGTCAGCTTGAGCCACAGTCAACAGAATAGGGTATCCTGATCTCCATTTTATGGCCCATGGCTTACCCAACTTTTCTGAGATGTCCTTCTGCCATCAGGATTATCCAGCCAATATTAGGTAAAACAAGAAGCCAGAAAGATAGCATAAGAAAATCAATAAGAGCTAGGGTAATAAGGTGCCATCAGAGCCCAGCTATCTTCCTACAAACCCTGGATTTCCTAAGGGAACTGAAGGACAAGTAGAGTATCTTAAATCCAATCTTATAAAGATGATAGAGGACTTTAAAGAGGATATAAATAAATAAATCCTTTAAGGTAATACAGGAAAATGCATTCAAACATGTAGAGGTATTAAAAGAAGGAGCAAATAAATATAAAGAAATACAGAAAATAAAATCAAACTGGTGAAGGATATGAATAAATCTGTCTAAGACATGAAAAGTGAAATGGGAGCAATAAAGAAAACACAAACTTAGGCAATACTGGAGATGGAAAACCAGGAAGGAGAGCAGGAACTACAGACATAAGCATCACCAATAGAATAGGGGATGGAAGAAAGAATCTCAGGTGAAGAAGATACAGTAGAAAAAATCAATATATCAACCAAAGAAAATACAAAATCTAAAACATTTATGACTAAAACCATCCAGGAAATCTGGGACACTTTGAAAAGACCAAATCTAATAATAGGAATAGAAGAAAAAGATTTTCAACTCAAAGGGACAGAAAACATCAACAAAATCATAGAAGAAAACTTTATTAACCTGAAGAGAGATGCCCATAAATATACAAGAACCTTATAGAACATCAATTACACTGGACCAGAAAATTCTCCCACCACATAATAATCAAAACATGACAAAAAAACCAGGATAGCTAAAACTATTATCAACAGTAAAAGAACTTATGGGGGAATCAGTATCCTGGACCTCAAGGAATACTATAGAGCAGTAGTGTTAAAAACTGCATGGTATTGGTACAGTGACAGGGAGGTGGATCAATGGAATAGGGTTGAAGACCCACACATCTATGGACAATTGATTTTCAACAAAGGAGCTGAAAACATCCAGTGGAAAAAAGATAGCCTTTTCAACAAATGGTGCTGGCTCAACTGGAGGTCAACATGCAGAAGAATGAGAATTGATCCACACTCCTTGTACTAAGCTCAACTCCAAGTGGATCAAGGACCTCCACATAAAACCAGACACACTAAAACTAATAGAAAAGAAACTGAGGAAGACCCTTGAGGACATTGGCTCAGGGGGAAAGTTTCTAAACAGAACACCAATAGCTTATGCTCTAAGATCAAGAATAGACAAATAGGACCTCATAAAATTATAAAGTTTCTAACCGAATCCAAGAGCACATCAAAACGATCATCCACCATGATCAAGTAGGCTTCATCCCAGGGATGCAGGGATGGTTCAATATACGGAAATCCATCAATGTAATCCACTACATAAACAAACTGAAAGAAAAAAACCACATGGTCATCTCATTAGATGCTGAAAAAGCATTCGACAAAATTCAGCATCCTTTCATGCTAAAAGTCTTGGAAAGAGCAGGAATTCAAGGCCCATACCTAAACATAGTAAAAGCAATCTACAGCAAACCAGTAGCCAACATCAAAATAAATGGAGAGAAACTTGAAGCATTCCCACTAAAATCAGGGACTAGACAAGGCTGCCCTCTCTCTCCATATCTTTTCAATATAGTACTTGAAGTTCTAGCAAGAGCAATTAGACAACATAAGGAAGTCAAAGGGATACAAATTGGAAAGGAAGAAGTGAAACTATCATTATTTGCAGAAGATATGATAGTTTACCTAAGCGACCCAAAAAACTCCACCAGAGAACTTCTACAGCTGATAAACAACTTCAGCAAAGTGGCAGGTTATAAAATTAACTCAAGCAAGTCAGTGGCCTTCTTGTACTCAAAGGACAAGCAGGCAGAGAAAGAAATTAGGGAAATAACACCCTTCACAATAGCCACAAACAACATAAAGTATCTTGGCGTAACTCTAACCAAACAAGCGAAAGATCTGTACAACAGGAACTTCAAGTCCCTGAAGAAAGAAATCGAAGAAGACCTCAGAAGATGGAAAAATATTTCTTGCTCCTGTATTGGCAGGATCAATATAGTAAAAATGGCCATCTTGCCAAAAGCAATATACAGATTCAATGCAATCCCCATCAAAATCCCAACTCAATTCTTCATAGATCTAGAAAGAGCAATTCTCAAATTCATCTGGAGCAACAAAAAACCCAGGATAGCTAAAACTATTCTCAACAATAAAAGGACTTCTGGGGGAATCAATATCCCTGACTTCAAGCAGTACTACAGAGCAATTGTGTTAAAAACTGCATGGTATTGGTATAGCAACAGGCAAACAGATCAATGGAACAGGATTGAAGACCCTGAAATTAACCCACAGACATATGGTCACTTGATCTTTGATAAAGGAGCCACAACCATTCGATGGAATAAAGATAGCCTTTTCAACAAATGGTGCTGGTTCAACTGGAGGTCAACATGCAGAAGAATGCGAATTGACCCACTCTTATCTCTTTGCTCTAAGATCAACTCCAAGTGGATCAAGGACCTCCACATAAAACCAGACACACTGAAACTATTAGAAAAGAAACTTGGGAAGACCCTGGAGGACTTGGGCACAGGGGAAAAGTTCCTGAACAGAACACCAATAGTGTACGCACTAAGATCAAGAATCAACAAATGGGACCTCATAAAATTACAAAGTTTCTGCAAAGCAAAGGACGCTGTCCGAAGGACAAAACGGCAACCAACAAAGTGGGAAAAGATCTTTACCAACCCCACATCCGACAGAGGACTAATATCCAATATATACAAAGAACTCAAGAAGTTAGACCGCAAAGAAACAAATAACCCTATCAAAAAATGGGGCACAGAGCTAAACAAAGAATTTTCACCAGAAGAAATTCGGATGGCCAAGAAACACCTTAAGAGATGTTCAACATCATTAGTCATCAGGGAAATGCAAATCAAAACAACCCTGAGATTCCACCTCACACCAGTCAGAATGGCTAAGATTAAAAACTCAAGAGACAACAAGTGCTGGCAAGGATGTGGAGAAAGAGGAACACTCCTCCACTGTTGGTGGGATTGCAAAATGGTAAAACCACTCTGGAAATCAGTTTGGCGGTTCCTCAGAAAATTGGGCATGTCACTTCCAGAGGACCCTGCCATACCACTCCTGGGCATATACCCAGAGGATTCCCCTACATGCAATAAAGACACATGCTCCACTATGTTTATAGCAGCCTTGTTTATAATAGCCAGAAATTGGAAGGAGCCCAAATATCCCTCAAAGGAGGAATGGATACAGAAAATGTGGTATATTTATACAATGGAATACTACTCAGCAATTAAAAATAATGAATTCATGCAATTTGTAGGTAAATGGTTAGACCTGGAAAATATCATCCTGAGTGAGCTAACCCAATCACAAAAGAATGCACATGAAATGCAATCACTGATAAGTGGATATTAATGAGCCCAGAAGCACTAAATACTCAAGACACAAATAGCAAGTCAAATGATTCCCAAGAAGAAGAAAGGAGAGGACCCTGGGCATGTAAAGATTGCATCCAGTTTAGTAAAGAAACCGAGGGGGGAGGGGGAATGATTGGGGAATAGTTGGGGGGGAGAAGAACTATGGGAACTATGGTGGGTGGGAACTGGGAAAGGGGAAAGCCTTTGAAATGTAAACATAGAATATAGAAAATAAAAATAACTAAAAAAAATTATAAAGTTTCTGTAAGGCAAAAGACACTGTCAAAAGGACAAATCGGCAACCAACAAATTGGGAAAATATCTTCACCAACCCTACACCTGACAGAGGGCTAATATCCAATGTATACAATGAACTCAGGAAGTTAGACCCCAGAAAACCAAATAACTCTATCAAAAATGGGGTACGGAGCTACACAAAGACTTTTCACCTGAAGAAATTCGAATGGCTGAGAAGCACCTTAAAAAATGTTCAACATCATTAGTCATTAGGGAAATGCAAATGAAAACAACCCTGAGATTTCACCTCACACCAGTCAGAATGGCTAAGATTAAAAACTCATGAAACAGCAGGTGTTGGCAAGGATGTAGAGAAAGAGGAACACTCCTACACTGCTGGTGGTATTGCAAACTGGTACAACCACTCTTGAAATCAGTCTGGTGGTTCCTCAGAAAACTAAACATGATACTTCGGGAGGACCCTGCCATACCAGTCCTGGGCATATACCCAGAAGATTCCTCAGCATGTAATAAGGATACATGCTCCACTATGTTCATAGCAGCCTTATTCATATTATCCAGAAGCTGGAAAGAACCCAGATGTCCCTCTACGGAGTAATGGATACAAAAAATGTGGTATATATACACAATGGATTACTAGTCAGCCATTAGAAACAATGAATTCATGAAATTCTTAGAGAAATGGATGGAGCTGGAGAACATTATACTAAGTGAGGTAACCCAGTCTCAAAAGAATACCCATGATATGCACCCACTGATAAGTGGATATTAGCCTAGTATTGTGGATCACCAAAGGCACAATCCACATACCAAATGATGTCCGAGAAGAAAGGAGTGGACACTGGTGCTGGAAAGGGCAATGAATCAGTGTAGGGGAATACCAGAACAGGGAAGTAGGAAGGGGTGGATGGGGGAGCAGGGGGAGGGAATATTGCATGTGGGACCTTTGGGTTGCGGGGAACCAGGAAAACGGAAATGAAATGTAAATAAAAAATATGGGACGTATGTTGGGGGGGGGACTGGGAAAGGGGAAAGCCTTTTGAATGTAAACATAGAATATAGAAAGTAAAAATTTAAATAAAAAAATATATCCACTCCCTTCAGCTGCTGCCATCTTTGCTGCTGCTTGGACTGAGCAAGCAGAACCAGGTACTCGAGATATCCTGAGTTTAACAGCTCTGGGGACTCAGGCTGCCAGGCAGTGATCTGCGAATAGCAGCTAGGCAGAGCAGTGTTTCTTGTGTCCCAGCCAGGCGTGGGTTCTGTGCCCTGTGGGAGACCCTGCACTCATCATTGCTGCTGCTTGGACTGAGCAAGCAGAACCAGGTACACTGTGAAATCCAGAGTTTAATACCTCTGGGCAATCAGGCTGCCAGGCAGCAATCTGCTATCTGCGAACAGGAGCTAGGGAGAGCAGAGGTTCCTGTGTCCCAGCCAGGCATGGGTTCTGTGCTCTGTGGGGGACCCTGCACTCCCCACAGCTGCCGCCATTTTTGCTGCTGCTTGCACTGGGCAAACAGACCCAGGTACTCAAGATATACTGAGTTTAAGATCTCTGGGGACGCAGGCCGCCAGGCGGCGACCTGCACACAGGATCTGAGCAGAGAGGTGGTTCATTTTGTGTGCCAGCCAGGCCTGGGTCTTGTGCCAGGCAGTGTGGTCAGCACTTGGAGGGGCTCCCAGCCACCATCTTTGCTCCCTGACAGAGCAGACAAGCAGCATCAGGTCCACAGAGACAACCGAGTATAACATTGCTTAGAGCAAGATACACCAGGGGTCCAACAGCACCCAAGAGGATGGCATCACATCAGCAATCTGTGCCAGGGGAAAGCCAGTCATCCAATGGTGGGGAAATAGCCTTACAAGCCCACAGGAGGTTCAAGCAGCAGCTAGTGACTACAGGACCAACTAACGCTAGAGAGAACCAGAAGGCAAAAGGCAAATGCAAGAACATTACTAAAAGAAATCAAGGCAATATGGCAGCATCCGAATTAAAATAACAGGAAATAACAATCACTGGTCATTAATATCTCTCAATATTAAGGTGGACTCAATTCCACCCAAAATACAAAGGCTAACAGATGGATGTGAAAACAGTATTCATCATTCTGTTGCATATAAGAAACACATATCAGCAGTAGATATAGACATTGCCTTAGAGTAAAGGGATGGAAAAAAAAAGGTTCCAAGCAAACTGATCCAAGAAGCAATATGGAGTAGACATTATAATAACTAATAAAATACTCTTTCAAGTGAAGTTAATTGAAAGAAGCAGGGAACAGAGTACAAAAATTAAAAATAATCAAGAGAAATATACTCATCCAAGGAAAAATCCACCAAGATGATATCTCAATTCTGAATAACTATGTCCCAGACACAAGAGTACCCACATTTGTAAAAGATACATTGCTAAAGTTAAATGGCATATCAAACCCTAGACATCAATAGTAAGAGAATTCAATATCACCCTCTCACCAATTAAAATTTCATCGAGACAGGTACTAAACAGAGAAATGATGAAACTAACTGAGGTTATAAAATCAAATGGACCTAACAGATATCTACAGAACATTTCACTCAAACACAAAAGATTTCACCTTCTTCTCAACACCTCATGGAAACTACTCCAAAATTCACCATAGACTGCTCTATAACACTAGTGTCAACAGATAGAAGATTGAAATAACACCTTGCATTCTATCAGGCCATCAAGGATTAAAGGTGGACTTCAACAACAACAGAAACAACAGAAATTCTACACACTGATGGAAATTGAATAACTACTCAATGATCTCTGTAACAGAAAAGAAATAAAGAAATTAAATACTTTCTAGAGTTCAATGAAAATGAAGGCAAAACATATGCAAATTTATGGGACACAAGGAAAGTACTGTTGAGAGGAAAGCTCATAGTACAAGTGCCTTCATAAAGAAATTAAGAAGTTATCACATGAGCATTTAAAAGTACACCTAAAATTTCTAGGAAAAAGGAAGGAAGGACGGAAGATAGGAAGGAAGGAAGGAAGGAAGGAAGGAAGGAAGGAAGGAAGGAAGGAAGGAAGGACACAGAAGTGGAGTAGACTGCAGGAAATAATCAATACCAGGGCCGAAATTAATCAATTAGAAACAAAGAAAACAATACAAACAACAAACCAAGAGCTAGTTCTTTGAGAAAATTAACAAGATAGACAAACCTTGAATCAAACTAACCAAAAGTCAGAGAAGGAAGCTATATTAACCAAATCAGAAATGAAAGGGTAGACATAAAACAGAGACTGAGTAACTTAAAAGAAATCATTAGGTCTTAGTTCAAAAGCCTTCACTCCAAATAAAAGGAAAATTCAAATGAAATGGATGATTTTCTAGATACCACTTAACACACTTAAATCAAGATCTAGTAAACTATTTAAATAAACCACTAACTCCAAGAAAATAGAAGGAGTTATTAAAAGTTTCCCAAGCAAAAATGCCCAGGGACGGATGGGTTTAATGCAGAATTCTACCAGACTTTCAAAGAAGAGCTAATAGCAATACTACTCAGACTATTCCACAACACAGAGGCAGAGTAAGCACTGCCAAATCTAGTCTATGAAGCCACAGTCACCCTGATACCTAAATCACACAAGGCTCAACAAAAATGTGAATTTCAGACTAATTTCTCTTATGAACATTGATGCAAAAACACTCAATAAAATACTCTCAAACCAATCCTGGAAAATATCAAAAACATCATCCACCATGATCAAGTAGGCTTCATCCTAAGGATTCAGGGATGGTTGAATATATGAAAATCCATCCACCATATAAACAGAAAGAAAAGAAATCACATGTTCACTTCATTAGATGCTAAAAAGGACCTTTGACAAAATACAACACCCCTTCATGTTAAAAATCTTGGAGAGAGCCGGGCGGTGGTGGCGCACGCCTTTAATCCCAGCACTTGGGAGGCAGAGGCAGGCGGATTTCTGAGTTCGAGGTCAGCCAGCCTGGTCTACAGAATGAGTTCCAGGACAGCCAGGGCTACACAGAGAAACCCTGTCTCGAAAAAACAAAAAACAAAAAACAAAAAAAAAATCTTGGAGAGATCAGATATTCAAGTCACATACTTAAACATAATCAGATCAATACACAGCAAACTAATAGCCAACCTCAAACTAAATGAAGAAAAACTTAAAATAATTCCACTAAAATCGAGGCTTCCCACTATCTCCCTTTGTATTCAATATAGTACCCAAAGTTCTAGTTATAGCAATAAGATAACCAGAGAAGATCAAGGGGATACTAATATGAAATGAAGAAAAAGTATTGCTATTTGAAGGTGATATTATACTATACATAAGTGACCCCACAAATCCTACCATAGAACTCCTCCAGCTGATAAATACCTTCAGCAACATGGAAATTGACTCTCAGAAACCAGTAGTCCTCCTTTATACTAATAATAAATAGGTTGAAAAAGAAATTAGGGAAACAATACTCTTTATAATAGTGCCAAACAACATCAGATATCTTTTTGCAAATCTAACCAGGCAAGTCAAAGACCTATATGATGAGAATTTCAAGTTGATAAAGAAAGAAATTGAGGGAGATATCAGAAGATGGAATGATCTCCCATGCTCACGGATCATTAGGATTAACATAGTGAAGTTGGCCATCTTACCAAAAGCAATCTACAGATTCAATGCAATTCCCATAAAAATTCCAACACAATACTTTACGCACCTTGACAGAATGATTCTCAACTTCATATGGAGAACCAGAAAAATCCAGAAGAGCTAAAACATGCTGTACAATAGAAAAATTTCTGTAGTTTTCAATGTTGTACTGAAATTTTCAGGAACCCCAAAAGACCATCAAGGAGCTAAAGCTGATGCAATCACACCAAGGTCTTTATTTATAAACTCGAGTTTGGGGCTTAATGTACCACCATCCATCAGGGTGGGTCTGGTGGAGAAAAAGCCCCAAACACTCATTGGGACAAAGTTTTGTAGAAAAATTACAAGCAATGAGGTGAATGTTTCTAGCCTGGTGAGCATCTAACTGGGGTGCTACTGTGGTCTTTAGCATAATTAGCTCATGGTGGGAGGCAAATCATATTCTTAACTTCTGCTTTCCCTTTAATTGGTGGTTATTAGGCAGTGCTGGGCTTGTAACATGAAGTTACAGATTTGTTAGGGAATAACCTGCTACACGATGGATTTGTTGGGGGAAGCCTGGAAACGGGCTCGGTACTGGCCTGTTAGTTGACTTGAGATTAAATTTAGGTCAAGTTTTCTAAGATGGAGTCTGAACCCCTAAAATTGTTCTCTCATCACCGTCTCTGATTTCAATCTGTACAACAGAGCAATAGTGATAAAAATTACGTGGCATTTGTCTAGAAACAGACAGGCTTATAATGGAATCGATTAAATGTCACAGAATTAAACCCACACATCAACAGACACTTGATTTTTGTCAAAGAAGGCAAAACCTTACAATTGAAAAAAGTAAGCATCTTCAACAAATGGTGCTGGTCTAACTGTATGTCTACATGTAGAAGAATGCAAATAGATCCACATATATCCCCTGCACAAAACTCAATTACAAGTGGATCAAAGATTTCGAAGTAAAACCAGATACATGAAATGTAATAGAACAGAAAGTGGGGAATAGCTTTGACCTTATTGATACATAAAATTACTTCTTGAACAGGTCAGTAATGGTTCAAGCTCTAAGATCAACAATTAATAAATGAGACCTCATGAAACATGAAAAGTTTCTTGTAAGGCAAAAATACTGTCATTAGGACAAAATGTCAGCCTATAGATTGTAAAAAGATCTTCACCAACCCTGCCCAGCCAATACACCAGAGTGCTAATATTCAAAATTTATTAAGAACTCAAAAATTTATACACCAACAACCCAAATACCTGAATGGTATACAGAGCTCAACAGAATTCTCAACAGAGGTTTCCTGAATGGCCATGAAATAATTAATGAAGCATTCAAAGTCAATAATTATCACAGAAATTCAAATCAAAATGACTCTGAGATTCCATCTTATGCCTGTCAGAATGGCTAAGATAAAAACCTCAAGGACAAGCAAATGCTGGCAAGGATATGGAAGGAGAACATTCCTCCATTGCTGGTGGGAGAGCAAACTTGTACAACCACTTTGATAATGAATATGATGGTTTCTCAGAAAACTTGAAATAGTTCTACATCAAGACCCAGCTAACCCACTCAGGGGCATATACACAAAAGATGCTCCAACATACTACAGACACTTGCTCAACTCTGTTCATGGCAGCTTTATTTGTAATAGCCAGAAATGGGAAACAACCTACATGTCCCTCAGCTGATGAATGGATAATGTTGTACCTCTATACAATGTAATACTATTCATCTATTAAAAACAAAGACATCATGAATTTTACAGACAAATGGATGGAACTAGAAAATGTCACCCTGAGGGAAGTAACTCATCCCCTGCTGCAGAACTCTCCATTGGAAACAAGCTACCACCTTCTGAAGATTAGGCACCCATATGGTGAATGCAAAGTATTCCCTATCCTGATGGGCTAGTGGAATAATGAAAAAGCAATTTTAAAATCAATGATAATAGCATTATAGTTAAGGGAAATGGCCCCCAGATGTGGGAGCCCAGACTGAAAGGATTCTAGTTTTTTCATGTGGGCATTGACTGTTCGGAGATCCTGATGTAATCTATATTTTCCCAATTTTTTCTTGATGACAAAAATAGGAATGTTGTGTATACATGCAGAAGCTTCAATATGACCAAGTATCAATTGTTCCTGAAAAAGAGAGTGTAGCACTCCACAGTTAGGTTGTATGATAGGTCACTGTTCCACCTAAACTGGATCATCAGAGAGCCAAGTATGTGGTATAAGGTGGTGAATAATGAATTCCTGTTGGTGGACAATGGCCCTTAGGATTGGGGTGATGCTTTTCTTGGTTAGTCCTACCTGGAAGGCCTAGGGAATCACAAGTGGTGACATCCTTGTAAAAGGCTTTGTCTGATATGATAACAGCTCCCATATCATCCAGAATATTGCACCCCAATAGGGTGTGTGGCACTTCAGTCACAAAGAGGTGGAGACAACCCCATCTTCCATCTAAATCCTTCTAGTGAATGAAGTAAAGGGTCATCTTTGTAGATTTATCTCCACCAACACCTGTGATTGTGGGTCCTGGCTTGAACTAAATTCAAGGCTTCTATACTGGAGATCATGGGAGCATCTTCTCCAGTGTCAACAAGCCCCTTAATGAGTCTAGAATCCACATAGTCATCATGGGAAAGTGGGAAGATGGGCAGTGTCTGAATACATTTTGGGCTTTTCTCTGCTCCTTCTTACTGGCAGGGCTAAGGGTTGCCCCGGTGGGAGTTTAAAGGAGCAGAGGTGGTGCTAAGACAAAGATGAGCTCAGTGGAAGCCCTTCTGACACTTGGGGGACTTAGTCTTAGGCCTGGCCTTGCGGCCATCCCTTCTGAGATACCCAGCTTTTCTGCATTCCTAACACAGTTCTATCAGGGGGTGAGGTGGCATGCAAAGACCTTTCATGCTCAGATAAATGTGCAGAAATGGAGGCAGTCAGAGCCACAGAGGGATCAGTAGTTGGGTTGATATAGCATTTAGTGAGAACCCATTTGTGGCTGTCATCATTGCTGATGGGCAAAACGTTGTTATGGGTAGTTGTGTTGAAACCTTCCCATGTATGTTGTTTAATGAGACTATCTTTAGTGGACCCAGTTCAACTTGCTTCCTCTGTCACTCAAGTTAGGAAATCAGTGAAGTTCTCATCTGGTCACTGGATCAAATTTTGAGAAAAGGTAGAGGGATCACAGGGAGTACAAGCCTTAAAAGACTTGAAGGCTAGACCATAAATTTGTTGAAAATAAGAGGATATTCCAATAGTGGCTTAGGACATAGGATCTGTATAATTGCCTCATCCTGTGAGCATGACAAGGGTAATGAGAGGTCGTATAGTAAATTTAAGCAGGCCTATGCTTTAGCCTTATCATCACAAGGCTATTTCCAGTTAAGGAAGGTGGCAGTTCTAGAACAGCCTTAAACAGGTTATACCAATCATAATGGGTTTGTAGTCACATAGTCCACTGTTTAAGAACCTATTCAAATTATGGGGAGTCAGAGCCATACTCCTTGGCTGCCTTCTAGATTAATGCCAATTCTGTGAGGGGAGTACCCAAGGTTGGTAGGCTGCATTACGGGGAACATGACAGGACTGGGAGTAGAGTAGCATAGTTGGGGGGTGTTTAGCAGCCTGAGGTGGGCAAGAGGGCTTAGATTCTGCCTGGGGATCTGGCTTAATCTCTGATCATGGATACAAAAGCATAGGTTGAGGGGAAGTTGGAACAGTTGGTTCCCCTGGGGGTGGGTGGGTGGGGTTATGATGAGCCATCTTGCATTCATCATCAGAACCCATCTCTTCATAAGGGGGTGACTCTGCAATGGACAATGTATCGATCTTCTGGGCTTCGCAATGACTGTTAAAGGCCTGTTACACCTCATCCATGGTACCTACCATGACGCATGACAGAATGCCTAGCAGGATGGGGACAAAGGAAGTGTATGTGTGTGTGGGGGGGTGTGTTTTTCCCTCATTAATTTCCTGCTCTTGAGTGAGAAGGAGGAACGGCATCAACAAGTCTGGGTCTAACATATTTTCAGGAGAGATCCAAGGGGCAATAACTGCTGCCTCCCACCAAAACCTTTCTAGTTGGTTGGGTGTTAACTTTAATGACTCTAGACTAGAGGAGGGCCTTAAGGGCTCAAATTTGGGGTTCTTTAGCAGTGTAAGCAAAGGCTCCCATGATCACAGAATGACCAGGCAGGGGGTAAAGTGAAACTCAAGGAAAAGTTGCCTCATGTGAACGAATATTGCCCAAGATTACAGGGGTTGGGACGGGGACAGGGGTAGGGACTCCAAGAAATGGAAGTGCCACAAGCCTTGCAGAACTTTTGAGAGACCAGCCACTGCCTTATGAGGTGGCCACATGACCGGATTGTTACAGGGAAGTAAATCAGAGTAGACACTTGAAAGGGCTGTAGGGAACTCCACCTCTAAGTGACAGGGCCTTTAACCAATCTTGAAGAGTTGCCCCGAGCAAGAGATTGTAATTGCCCTGGAGTGGAGTGAAATGGAATGGAGTGAAGCTCCATGAGAAGAAGAAACATAATAGAATGGAAAGAAAAAAGAAGGAGTGTTTAGGAATGCAGTGTTAAGTGGGTGACTTCCATGGTTTGTTAAGCCACATATCAGAGAAGAGGGAACCTGTGGTGAAGCTCTTTTCTTCCTTCTAGGTGGCCAACCTTTATGTGAAGGCACTGGATGAACCTGTCAATGATTAATGTACCTACAGAGAGACAGACAGTGAGAAAATGGAAAAACAGCCTCAGATACTTACACCATGGAGACAAATAACACATAGAGGCCTACTCACCAAAAAGAGTTTACACTGCAGAAAGGTAGACAGTAGGTACAGTCATGGCAACAGAAAAGAAAAACAAGTAGCCAAAGTACAAAATTAAAAAGTACCCAAAGGACCAACAAGAACACAGGGTCACTGTATGTAGCAGTGACTCACCACACTTTGGGGAAGGGAAGAGCAGGCATGGAGGCAATGGCACAGACTCCAGGAGACTCAATATCCAGTAGGCAAATAAGCTAGTTTATTGCAATTGGAGGGTAACCCAAATAGCCGATGCTACCTCCCCATTGGCCCCAGGTTTCAGAAGATCCTAATGGTCATTCTTCATTGTCTCTGTTGTTTCTTGCCCATGACTTAATGTGTTTCTGGGCACTCAGTCAGATTTCATGTTTGCTAACTGTGGAAGCTCCACCACTCATGCATGCCATCCCTTCCAGAGGTTGGCCACTGCAGGAAGAGATCAAACCATTAAAATTAAGACTCCATTTTAGAAAACTTACTCAGGTACCTAACATTGGTTTCAAAGTTATCCCAGAACAAAACCTGAATCTAGCTCTAGTTTCTAGGTTAACCCCAACAAATCCAACATTTCCAAGTTAATTGCTAACAAACCTGACCCCTGCCTAACTACTACCAATGCAGAGGGAAACAGAAATTAAAGTTTAATTTTGACTCACAACTCCAGCCAATTATGTTAAAGGTCATAGTATCTCTCTAATTAAATGCATGTCAACCTCCCCACCCATCCCCACTTGTAGCTTTCTGTAACACCTTACCCCATAGATATTCCTGGCTTCTCTCCATCAAAGCCATTCTGCTGTGTCAGGGCTGGCAGGTGGAGAGCCCAAGCTGGAGCTTATAAAGGCCCTGTTGTGATTTGCAACAGATCTGCTCCTCACTGGTTTTGGGGGTTCACTAGCATGTCCCTGGCACTACACTTGCATAGCATCTCTGCTGTATTCTTATTGTAGAGTTTCATCAAACGTTTCTTGCTAGGTATAATAAGGCACTTGAAGATGGTTGAGAGACAGTCCTTGCTGTAAGGCATTCAGCATCCAGTGAAAGGGAAATGATAGCAGTATCCAGTAAAAAGACAAGGTGTCAAATAGTTACACCAGGATGACTTAAATGCTGTAGACCAAGAGGGAAAAAATAGATGACTTTTTTTCCTGTCAATCTCTGAGAGTTCTGTGAATGACCCTTAAAGGTTCCTAGAATTTTCTTTTTTTATAATTTCTAAAAATGTTCTTACATTTTAATGTATTTTTGTGTAGTGCATGTGTGTTAATTTTCCCCATACAGGTGCATAGGAGTCAGGGGATATTTTTTGGGAGTCTCTCCTCTCCTTCCACATGTGGACCCTGGGAATCTAACTCAGGCTTTTATGCTTGGCAGCAAGTACTTTTATCTATGAGCCATCTCATCAGTCTTCCAAGTACTTTTATGCATGTGTAAATAAAATTAGAGAATAATTTTATCTGTTTGTTTCCTTGGGATAGATTAATATTTCTCTAGACTCTCTTACTTCTCAATCTGTTAGAAAATCAAGATCTTGTCAAAACTGCCACATTGGATTAGGTATGGGGAATCTTCAATCCTTGACAGTAATGTTACATTCACAAATACTCATGATCTCTGCAAAACAAAACCAAAAGTTTTATATTGCCATCTATAGCCAGTACATGTACACTTATTTTGCTTTGAGGAATCAGGAACCTGTGAAGGTATTTGAAAGCATAAATTTATCACCTTTAACTAACCAGATTTTTTTCTTTTATGATTTTTGAGTTAGATTCTTTCTATATAGTCCTGGAGCTTGTTATGAAGATCAGCCAGGCCTTGAATTCATAGAGATTATCCTGCTTATGTCTCCCGAGTGCTAGGATCAAAGGTATGTGCTACCATTCTTGACCTTAATCAGATTTTTCAAGTTATTTTGAAACGGACAAAATGTTGTTTGCTATGATATTGATTTTTAATATATTTCTTTCTCAAAGTTCCAATTGAGTTTTATGGCATATTTACATGGGTAAATGAAAGTCAGACCATCTATCTGTAACTGACACACACTTGCCTTGGTGGGCAAGTTAGGAGTTCTACAATATTTTTATTATCAAGACCAGCAATCTGTTCACCAAAGCATGAAATTGCTTATAAGCCATTTTTAAGCTAGCATTAAGTTATTTATAAGCTAGCCTTATGTATTATAAGGGACATTATAGTAGGCCTTAAATATAATAAAATGAGTATACAAGGTCTTAGTGGGAGGGACCAGGCACTGTAACATATCTCAAAACAAGATACTACTTCTTTAAATAACTTAAACTTTAAACAGTCATGGAGAGTTAAGATGATAACAACTGAAACAAAGCCCAAGAAGGGTTTCATTCAATAGTTTTGATGGAGAAATAAAAACAAATACTTAAACATAGAAATGCCAGATCAGGGGCTAGAGAGATGGCTCAGCAGTTAAGAGCACTGAATGCTCTTCCAGAGGTCCTGAGTTCAATCCCAGCAACCATCTCTAATGGGATCCGATGACCTCTTCTGGTGTGTCTGAAGACAGCTACAACGTCCTCATATAAATAAAAAAAGATAAATTAATTTTTCTCTTTTTTTATTAGATATATTCTTTATTTACATTTCAAATGATTTCCCCTTTCCTGGTTTCCCCACCCTGAAAGTTCCCTAAGACATCACCCCTCCTCCTATTCCCCAATCAACCTCCTCCTATTTCGCAGTCCTGGTATACCCCTACACTGCTGTATTGAGCCTTTCCAGGACCAGGAACCTTTCTTCCCTTTGATGTCCAACAAGGCCATCCTCTGTTGCCTATGCATCTGAAGCTATGAGTAACACCATGTGAACTCTGGTTGATATTTTTGTCCCTGGGAGCTCTGGGGGTACTGGGTGGCTCATATTTTTCCTCCTATGGTGCTGTTAACCCCTTCAACTCCTGGGGTCCTTTCTCTAGTTCCCCTATTAAGGACCCTGTGCTCAGTTCAATGACTGGCTGATAAATAAATCTTAAAAAAAGAAATGCCTGACTAAAATAAAAATCAAGTCACTATTTTAGGTTTCCCCTATCTCCTCCTAAGTCCACCTCAGCTTTTACCTTAGAGTCCTGGCTTTGGATGCAGCCAATAACTTACATAAGACAAACAAACTAACAAGCAAAAATGGTTTTATCTGTGGTTGTGACTCCAAACCTTGATCATCCCCAGTCTTTCCCCTCTGCCCCATAAAAATGTACAATTTATAGAGACAATAGAACAAAAGTCAGGATGTAGGTGTATGTAAATTTAGCTGTGGGTTCCAGTCAATTGATTTGGGGAGCTATGCCAGGGAATAAAATTGGCTTTTTGAAGTTTTTGTACTCTTGGTGTCCTAGGCCAGAGAATCTGTAGGCACAGTCTCTGCTTCTCATATGATATTTCCTGAGGGCTTGAAACAGAAAATAAAAATAAAGATAATCCTCATTTCAAGGGAACTTAGTTATGTCCCTCTATAAGCCTTGACCTTGGGTGAATTAAGCAAAAGCTTAATACTGAGAAGGTCAGCTTCAGTTTTCTTAGAAACAAAGTATTCTTTAACAAGCAAGAGAAATTTATCTAAATGTTTCCTTCATTTCCTTCAAAGTCTGCTTACTTCAGAGGAATAAGCAAAACTTCATCCTGTTCTTGTTGGTTGGTTAAAGTTCTTTATTTCTGATTTACACTGCATTAAGATGATATTTTCATATTCATCTGTTTTACAGATTTTTCAAATACTTATTATATTATTTTGGACCTTGCAGTCATAAAATATACTTTATTCCCTCTTTGTATTTTTGGAGATATTCAAAGTGATCAAGAGAATCTCAAAGATTGCAGGAATGCTGTTTCAAGTCCACATTCCTAGCTGTTGAGAAACAGATGGAGAAAGACAATGAGTTCAAAGCAGCTTGGTATACATAACAGTGAGAAAACCTTTTTATAAATGGAAACACTAGAAAGCTAGAAAGAGAAATGGCTCAATGTTGTCTTATTTATTAATAAATATTTACAAGATACTTTCTTGCAGACATATAATACTGACTTCAGTAACATTTTGAAGATTTTATTTTTATAATTTTTATTTATGAGTCTGTATGAGTGAATGCCATGTATGTACAGTATCCCAAATGAGGCCAGAGACATTGGATCCCTTGGAGGCTGAGAAACATATAGTTATGAGCTGCTTGACATAGGTCCTAGGAACTAAACTGGGTTCCTTCCCAAGAGCTGCACATACTCTTATCCACTAAGTTACCTTTTAGCATATTTTTATTTTTCATTTTTAGAGCTGTTACAACATTGGCAGGATATATGGCTCAGCAGTTAAGAGAACTTACTGGTCATATAGAGGATTGGAGTTTAAATCTCAGTACCCATATAATGGTTTACAACTGCAGTAACTCCAATTCCAGGGGGAATCTCCTCACACCTCACTAAGAAGTACCTAATCACAAAGTAGACTTCCACAGGTTTCTGTACTTACATGGTACAAGTGCAGATGCATACTCAGGCACAACATGCATATTCATAAAATTAAATTTATTTTTATTATTTATTTATGTATATGTGTGTGCTTATTTGTTCAGGTGCCCACAGAGATCACAAGTGGTGTTTGGGTCTCCTGAAGCTTGATTTAGTTACAGGTATTTTTTACATAGTGCTGGAAACTGAGCCCAAGTCCTCTGGAAAAGCAGTATGTACCTTAACTGCTAAGCTATCTCTCTAGACCTCAGAAATATTTTGTATATCTTATTTGAGAATAATAAAACCTCCCATATTGACATAAACAAACTCCATATGAAGAAAAACACATAAACAACTTCTTGAATTGAATTCAATACTGACAGCCACATGAAGATAAAAGTGAATGGTCCATAAGGGTGACAAATGTATACTCATATCTCTTCTCACCCAGCCCTTTTATCCTTTCCATTTTTAAAAGCTAATACTATACACATTTCCTACTATTAAAATCTGTGGTAAACATGAAGTGATAGATACAGTGAAGGGAAGTGCCAGCTGCAGAACTAACCCACTCCATTTTGTCCTTTCCTAATTCCATTTTTGTCTTTTCAATTTCTTCCTTTTGGGCCACTCTTCTGCAGTTATCTTGGATTTCAGAATTACATGGGTGAATGATAATCATCTTTATGACAAGGAACTAAAACTACCCTCTGAGCAATAGCAAACCTTTGAGGACAGATCATTCCCAGAGTGAAAGCAATTACTCATAACACGGGGCTGCAACTGAGAACACTGAAAATCTTCTCATGGGAACATGATGAGAGTCCTCTGCTCAAGTGATCATAGTGATAACATTCTTGAGAGAGTACCTTGTGGAACAAGAACTGAGATATTGATTAATTAGACCACTAGCTTCATTAAGATTACTTGCTCTCCCAGCTGTGAATAGTCCTGGCTTTTTCTTATTTTTTTCCTTTTCTATAAAATTTCAGAGTTCCTGTAAGCACCTTCAGGGTAGGTCTGTCATTGAACCTCTTTATTTGTTTTTCCTAAATTTGCCATGTTTATTCATCTTCTTTCTCTTTCCTTCATAGCTGACTCTAACTGACATGCATGGATAGGTAGTCTAGCCTAGTCTGTTTGGACTCATGAAGATCAGGCTTTTTCCCCCGAATACTCTGATTATAGCAGACAGAATTTGACATTAAGTACAAAAATGAAGAAAAAAGTACAAGTTCATTGACTTTTCAAATGTTGATAATATGCTTTGGTCGTATTGACTTGTTTTTTTCAACAGTTGGCTGATATAACTATGTATATTCAACATATTTATGTGGCTCTGGAGGAAAATCATCACAGATTGCCAAAAGCCCTGCCCTTCTCCCCATACCCCATTGCACTGATAATCTTGGTGTCTACTCTTAGCTTCCTAGGTTGCTATTTTTTTAGATAAAAAAAAGTCACCTTGCCTATTTCTTTGTTTCAAAAGAATTGCAGTGCATTTCCAATTGCTTCTGTAGCTATCAGTGCTCCCTTCTGGAAATTATGACACCATAGCACTATACTGCCTCCTCTAGAGTGCCTAAGTTTATATAAAAAGTGCTCACTGAGTTCTTGTCCAAGGTCAGCTTCAAAGATTACACAAAGCTGGTATAGCCTCCCAAATGACAATAGTTCTCATTGCCATCTAATAAGTACCCAACTTCAAATTCATGCCCTGTCTGTTTCTGGCCAGAAGATTTACAGACTATTAATATGAGGTTTACTGGGTTTCATCCTTCATAAACTGTCATGTTTTAATCATTATAATGCTTCAAGATATCTGGTAATGGGTACTGCCAGGGAGAAGCAATGCTATGAGCAATTTTGGCAATGGGAAGTTCTGTTGGAGGACAAAGGATCATTTTAAGGCCTACAGGGATTCCTAAATGGTGATCCAGACATCAAAATCAAAAGTGCTTTCCTTACAATTAGTCTGGTATTGATGACAAGCCAGGAGCGATAGTCTCAACTCTATGTGCAGTGTTCCCTGGGTGGGATCCAGTGGACTGTGAAGGAGGCTTCCATACCACTTGAATAGTATGAATACCCATGTCCATTGACATGCCCAGTGATGCAAAATAAAGTGGCCTAGCAACCTAGTGGAACCTCAGAATGGGCCCAGAACAGGACAGTGGCTGCTTCCCCATTTTTACAAAAGTTGCCTCAGGTGCTGGCAGCCTGGCATCTCCACATAGTGCCAGTGGGATGGTTTGGTATTCCAGAGCTTCTGTCAATTACACATTGACCCAAAGGCTGTATAAAAAAATCAAAACAACAACAACAACAAAAACAAAAACAAAACAAAAAAACAAACAAACGGAAAAAAATGAGATCTGAAATTCCATCCTGATCTCTGGAGCCTAATTTCCAGGTTTGTGACTGTGCCTTCCTCATCCTCTCCTGGGTCTCAGTGCCTACATATGGGCCACCAACAGAGTCCCTTGAGAAGATCCCTGCAATCTTCTGTGGTGAGTAGACCTCTCTGAAAATAGGCAAAACTCCCTCTCACAGATGGAGCAATGAGCTCAACATTCTGAGGGGAATCCTGGAGAGTAAGCAGAGAAAGGTTTTTACTTATCAGCTTAATACTTTTTATGACAAGGTCATAGTTCTCTGCCTCTGGATCCTAGTAGGACAAGTCTGGGATGAAAACACTTGGGAGTAGATAATCAACCAGGCCAAGAAGAAAGAGTTTGAGAATGGACTCCTGCCCTATTTTTTCCCTGGTCACTGCCATTGTACTTGGCTGCCCCAGAGGCATAGCAATGCAGTCACCTGAAGTCCTGAGCAAGCTTGAAGACCCAAATCCCATGAGAATTCAAAAGCATGTTCTGAGACCCCCCCTGAGCTGGGTACTCCCTCTGGTTAAAGGAGATGTTAATTTTGAGGAGGACAAGATCCCTCCAGAACCCTCCCAAGATATGAGATGCTCCTCTCACAAAATGAAACCAACAAGGATTTACCCTGCACTGGAGAGAGTTTCTTGGCTTATGGCTCTGATGAAGAGGTGAAAGATTCTGCTCCATCACAGCCCTAGGTCTATTGTCAGGAAAAGACCCCAGAAGTGTAGACCACCAAAGGCACTGGCACCAGTTGGCCTGCCCCCATTCTTTTAGTGGCAGCTTGGCCAATGTTGGCTTGCCCTTTTGACCCTGCCTCCAGTGATCGGCTTTGCTTCTCTTGTCTAAGAAAATGCTGAATCCTGTGGCTGTCAAGGATGATAGGGATCTAGGGGTCATGGGAAAAATGTACAAGACCAACTGCTGCTACCCTAGGAGTACCATCCATATTTCCAGGTGTTTAGTCCGGGCTAACCAGACAGAGTAGACAAATCATAAGGCTCATTCTCAGGAAAAAAAACATGGATAGAGAGATTCAGGCAATGTTTTCCTGGAACCAAAACATCCAATATATGCCTATTTTGCTTTTTACTATTCATAATGTCTCCCAATGCTTCATTTGTGCCTCCAACACTTGCCCACTGTTGGTAGCCTTGGCAGTTAATGCTTCAGTAACTCCCTACCTAGCTGGAAATGGTATCCATTTAGGTTTACATGACAGCCCCCTGTTCGATTAGGTTGGAGTACCTGTGTCTTTAAAATGGGCTAAACCTGTGGCTAGACCTTGTCTCACTAACATCACATTGACAAAATTATCATGTGAACCCCCTTTCTCCTCTGGTGTGGGGGCCTCGTGTCTGTCTGCATGAATCCTTCTTCTTCTTCTTCCTCTCCCTTTGTCCTAGTCCTTATTCTGGAGATCTTCATATATGATCCTGGCATTTTTGCTCTAAAATCACACCAAGAGAGATCCTTGTTCTTTTGCTGGTGTGGATCAAACTTATCTTCTCCATGGGGTCTGCAGGGGCCTCTGAAGTGGACCTCATTCAGACCCATCACCTGCCTGGAGACTTCAGGGACAAACTCAACAAGGCCATGACATCAAAAATTGAAAGCCTAGAGACACTCCAGTGCCAGATGAACTTTTTAGCTGGAATGGTATTGAAAAATAGGAAAACCCTAGATCTGATATTTTCTGAATATGGTAGACTTGTGTTATGGTAGGAGAATGATGCTTTTATGTTAATGAGTCAAATATTATTGAATCAAATGTAAACCCCCCACCACACACAAAATTGCTTACTTAGTAGCAACAATCTGAGGCAATATCCTGGTTCCAAACCATTACCAAAACCTGACCTAGTTGCTACCTGTATTGATCCCCGTGCTTGCTCTGTGCAGCATCATATTTACCCCCTGGCTTCTCCAGTTTGTACAGTGACAGGTTTCTACCATAGTGGCCTAAAGTTAACCAAAGACTGGGCTCTGTGGACTATGAGGGAGGCTTTCACACTGCTTGAATATTATGAGCACCCATGTCTACTGCAATACCCATTGACATAAGATAGATGAACCTACCAAACTAGTAGAACCTCAGTCTGTACAAGGACCATACTGGTGGTGGCTGCTTTCCCATCTTTACAAAAGTCCCTTCAGGTGCTGGCAGCCTGGCACCTCCACATAGTGCTCAGTAGATGGTTAGGTATTCCAAAGCTCATATTGATTCCCTACTGGTCCAAAGGCTGTATAAGAAGACTTGCTGTTGTGCAATAAGATTTTTTAACTTCATATTAATTTTATATGTAATTCATATTATATTCTATTTCAGAACTTTATATTAACCTCTTGCTCTTTATTTTTATTTTATTTTATTTTATTTTCAATATATTCCTTATTTACATTTCAAATGATTTCACCTTTCCTGGATCCCCCCTCCCTGACAGTCCCATAATCCTTCTTCCCTCCCCCTGTTCCCCAATCCGTCCCTTCCCACTTCCCTGTTCTGGTATTCCCCTACACTGCTGCACTGAGCCTTTCCAGAATCAGGGGCCACAACTTCCTTCTTCTTGGGCATCATTTGATATGTGAATTGTGTCTTGGGTATTCCAAGCTTCTAGGCTAATATCCACTTATCAGTGAGTGCATACCCATTTGTGTTCTTTTGTGATTGGGTTACCTCACTTAGGATGATGTTCTCCAGCTCCATACATTTGTCTAAGAATTTTATGAATTCATTGTTTCTAATGACTGAATAGTGCTCCATTGTGTATATATACCACATTTTCTGTATCCATTCCTTCATCGAGGGACATCTGGGTTCTTTCTAGCTTCTGGCTATTATAAATAAGGCTGCTATGAACATAGTGGAGCATGTATCCTTATTACATGCTGGGGAATCCTCTGAGTATATGCCTAAGAGTGGTATAGTGGGGTCCTCCAGAAGAATCATTCCCAGTTTTCTGAAGAACCACAAGACTGATTTCCAGAGTGATTGTATCAGCTTGCAACCCCACCAACAGTGGAGGAATGTTCTTCTTTCTCCACATCCTTGGGAACACTTGTTCTCTCCTAAGTTATTGATCTTAGCCATTTTGAATGGTATGAGGTGAAATCTCAGGGTTGTTTTGATTTGCATTTCCCTTATGACTAAAGGATGTTGAACATTTCTTCAGGTGTTTCTCAGCCATTCAATATTCCTCAGGTGAAAATTCCTTGTTTAGCTCTGTACCCCATTTTAGGGGGTTATTTGGCTTTCAGGAGTCTACCTTCTTGAGTTCTTTTTATATATTGGATATAAGCTCTCTGTTGGATGTAGTGTTGGGAAAGATCTTTTCCCAATTTGTTGGTTGCCATTTTGTCCTTTTGACAATATCCTTTGCCTTACAGAAACTTTGTAATTTTATGTGGTCCCATTTGTCAATTATTGATCTTAGAGCATAAGCTATTGGTGTTCTGCTGAGGAAATGTTCCCCTGTGCCCATGTCCTCAAGGGTCTTCCCCAGTTTCTTTTCTATTAGCTTCAGTGTGTTGGTTTTATTTGGAGGTCCTTGATCCACATGGACTTGAGCTTAGTACAAGGAGATAAGAATGGATCAATTTGCATTCTTTTGCATGTTGACCTTCATTTGAACCAGCACCATTTTTTAAAAAGGCTAAATTATTTTTCCCACTGGATGATTGTAACTCCCTTGTCAAAGATCAAATAACCATAATTCTGTGGGTTCATTTCCGGGTCTTCAATTCTATTTCATTTATCTACTTGCCTGTTACTGTACCAATACCATGTAGTTTTTAACACAATTGCTCAGTATTACTGCTTGAGGTCGGGGATACTGATACCCCCTGAAGTTCTATTACTGTTGAGGATAGTTTTAGCTATCCTGGGTTTTTTGTTATTCCAGATGAAATTGAGAATTGCTCTTTCTAAGTCTATGAAGAATTGAGTAGGGATTTTGATGGGGATTGCATTGAATCTGTAGATCGCTTTTGGCAAGATTACCATTTTTACTATATTAATCGTGCCAATCCACGAGCATGGAAGATTTTTCCATCTTCTGAGGTCTTCTTTTATTTCTTTCTTCAAAGACTTGAAGTTCCTATCAAACAGATCTTTCACATGATTGGTTAGAGTCACTCCAAGATTCTTTATATTGTTTGTGGCTATTGTGAAGGGTGTCATTTCCCTAATATCTTTCTCAGCCTGCTTATCATTTGAGTATAGGAAGGCTACTGATTTGCTTGAGTGAATTTTATATCCAACCACTTTGCTGAAGTTGTTTATCAGCTGTAGGAGTTCTCTGGGAGTTTTTAGGGTGGCTTAAGTATACCATCATATCATCAGCAAATAGTGATAGATTGATTTCTTCCTTTCCAATTTGTATCCTTTTGACCTCCTTTTGTTGTCTAATTGCTCTGGCTAGAACTTAAAGTACTATATTGAAAAGATATGGAGAGAGGAGACAGCTTTGTCTATTCCCTGATTTTAGTGGGATTGATTCAAGTTTCTCTTCATTTAGTTTGATGTTGGCTACTGGTTTTCTGTATATTGCTTTTATTATGTTTAGGTATGGCCTTGAATTCCTTTTCTTTTGAAGACCTTCAACATGAAAGGATGCTGAATTTTTTCAAATGCTTTTTCAGCATCTAATGAAATGACCACGTGGTTTTTTTCTTTGAGTTTGCTAATGTAGTGGATTACATTGATGGATTTCTGTATATTGAACCATCCCTGCATCCCTGGGCTGAAGCCTAATTGATTATGGTGAATGATCATTTTAATGTGTCCTTGTATTGAGTATTTTTCATTGATATTCATAAGGGAAATTGGTCTAAGGTTTTCTTGTTTTGTTGAATCTTTGTGTGGCTTTGGTATCAGTGCAATTGTGGCTTCATAGAACAAGTTGGGTAATGTTCCTTCTGTTTCTATTCTGTGGAATAGGTGCAAGAGTATTGGCATTAGGTCTCCTTTGAATGTCTGATAGATTTCTGCACTATAGCCATCTGGTCCTGTGCTTTTTTTGGTTGGGAGACTGTCAATGACCACTTCTATTTCTTTGGGGACCGTTTAGATGGTCTATCTGATCATGATTAAATTTTGGTAGTTGGTATCTGTCTAGGAAATTATCCATTTCATCCAGATTTTCCAGTTGTGTTCAATATAGCCTTTTGTAGTAGGATATGATAATTTTTTGGATTTCCTCAGTTTCTGTTGTTTTTTTCACCCTTTTCATTTCTGATTTTGTTAATTTGGCTACTGCCTCTGTGCCCTCGTGTTAGTCTGGCTAAAGGTTTATCTATCTTGTTGATTTTCTCAAAGAACCAGCTCCTGCTTTTGTTGATTCTTTGGATAGTTCTTTTTGTTTCAACTTGGTTGATTTCAGCCCTGAGTTTGATGATTTCCTGCCTTCTACTCTTGCGTGTGGTAGCTTCTTTTTGTTCTAAAGCTTTCAGGTGTTCTACTAAACTGGTAGTGCATGCTCTCTCCAGCTTCTTTTTGTAGGCACTCAGAGCTATGTGTTTTCCTTTTAGCACTGCTTTCATTGAGTCCCATAAATTTGGGTAAGTTGTGCCTTCATTTTCATTAAATTCTAAAAAGTCTTCAAATTCTTTCCTTATTTCTTCCATGACCAAGGTATCATTGAGCAGAGCACTGTTATGCTTCCATGTGTATGTGGGCTTTTTGTTGTTTTGTTGCTATTGAAGACCACCCCTATTCCATAGTGATCTGATAAGAGGCATGGAATAAGTTTGCTGTCTTATATCTGTTGAGGTCTGTTTTGTGACCAATTATATGGCCAATTTTGGAGAAGGTACCATGACGTGTTGAGAAGGTATATTGTTTTGATTTAGGATGAAATGTTCTATAGATATCTATTAAATCCATTTGGTCCAAAATTTCTGTTAGTTTCTCTGTGACTCTGTTTAGTTTGTGTTTCCCTGATCTGTCCATTGAAGAGGGTAGTGGGTTTAATTCCCCCACAATTATTGTGTGGATTGCGATGTGTGCTTTAAGCTTTAGTAAGGTTTTCTTTATGAATCCTGGTGCCCTTGTATTTGGGGCATAGATATTCAAAATTGAGAGTTCTTCCTGGTAGATTTTTCCTTTAATGACTGTAAAGTGTCCTTCTGTATCTTTCTTGATGACTTTTGGTTGAAATTCTATTATATTGGATATTAGAATGGCCACTCCAGCTTGTTTCCTGGGACCATTTGCTTGGAGAACTGTTTTCCAGTCTTTTACTCTTAGGTAGTGTTTGCCTTTGACACTGAGATACTTTTCCTGTATGCAGCAAAATGTTAGGTCTTGTTTATGAATCCAGTCTGTTAGCCTATGTCTTTTTATTGGGGAATTGAGTCCAGATATGTTAAGAGATATTAAGGAATTGTGATTGTTGCTTCCTGCTGTTTTTGATGTAATTTTTATCTTTGTGTGGTTATCTTCTTTTTGGGTTTGTTGAAAGATTACTTGCTTGCTTTTTCTTGTGTGTAGTTTCCCCACCCTTGGTTGGTGTTTTCCATTCATTATCCTTTGAAGGGCTGGATTTGTGGAAAGATACTGTGTAAATTTGTTTTTGTCATGAAAAACCTTGGTTTCTCCATCTCTGGTAATTGAGAAATTTGCTGGATACAGCAGTCTGGGTTGGCATTTGTCTTCCCTTATCGTCTGCAGGACTTCTCCCCAGGCTCTTCTGTCTTTCATAGTCTCTGGTGAGAAGTCTGGTGTAATTCTGATAGGTTTACCATTATATGTTACTTGACCTTTTTCCCTCACTGCTTTTAATATTCTTTCTTTGTTTAGTACATTTGGTGTTTTAACTATTATGTGATGGGATGAATTTTTTTCTGGTCAAATCTATTTGGAGTTCTGTATGTTCATGGGCATCTCTTTCTTTAGGTTAGGGAAGTTTTCTTCTATAATTTTGTTTTATAAAGACATTTTTAAAGAAGACATTTACTGGCCCTTTAAGTTGGAAATCTTCACTCTAGTCTTTACCTATAATCCTTAGATTTGGTCTTATTGTGTCCTGGATTTCCTAGATGTTTTGGGTCAGGAAATTTTTGCATTTTTCATTTTCTTTGACTATTGTATCAATACTTTCTATGGTATCTTCTGCATCTGAGATTCTCTCTTCTATCTCTTGTATTCTGTTGTTGATGCTTGGATCCATGACTCCTGACTTCTTTCCTAGGTTTTCTATGTCCCAAGCTGTCTCCCTTTGTGATTTCATTATTGTTTCTACCTCCTTCTTTAGACCCTGGATGGCTTTGTTTAATTCCTTCACCTGTTTTGTTGTGTTTTCCCTTAGTTCTTCAAAGGCTTCTCCCTGTTTACTTGTGTTCTCCTGTATTTCTTTAAGGGAGTTATGTCCTTCTTGAAGCCGTCCATTAAGCCCTCCATCAGCCTCATGACCTGTGATTTTAAATCCAAATCTTGCTTTCCTGGTGTGTTGGGGTGTCCAGGACTTGCTGTTGTGGGAAAATTCGGTTGGGATGGTGCCATATTGCCTTGATTTCTGTTAGCAACCTTGCCATGTTTGCCTTTTGCCATCTACTTTTCTCTAGTGTTAGTTGGGCCTGCTGTCACTGGCTGGAGCTTACCCATCCTGTGTGCCTGCAGGGCTATCTCAACAACCCTGGGTGACCTGCTTTCCCCTGGCACAAATTGATGTGGTGCTGCTGAGTTCCTGGGTGCAGGTGTAGTCCTGGTGCAGTGTGTCCCACGTGATCCTCTACTCTGGTGAAACCTGCCTACCAATCTGTTACACTGTCACAGAAGCAATGATAGTGGCTGAGACCCACTCTCTTGTAGTTGTATTTGGGTGTGTAGCTCTATGGCCCCGATCAGCTCTGGATGCAAGCTGTGCAAGCTGCCTCCTCCTCGCTGGCTGCTGGGTGTATAGCTGGCTTCCTGCACTGCTTGGAGATGGCTCACTGTGGCTGAGGGTGTTCCCGAATCAGAGGTGGAAACCAGAAGACTCTTGCCAGAGGCCTCTGGTCTGGATCCCCTGATTTGCAGAGCCGGTTTCACTTGTGCAGGCTGCCTCCTCCTCACTGGCTGCTGGATGTATAGCTGGCTTCCTGTGACGCTTGGAGATGACATGCTCAGTGTATAATAAGATCTTAACCTTGATACCAGCCTCTGGAGTCAGTTTTCCAGGTTTGTGACTTAGTGTCTTTCCACTCCTCCTGTATCCCAGTTCCCACATATTGGTACTAACATCACTTGTAAAATCCAGGAAGGTCGAATCTTATCTCTTTCTTTTTCTCCAAAGAGTTCTGGACACAGTGACTTCAAAATTCACTGTATATAAGCAACCATTGGTGTAGGGGGCACACACAGACTCACATTGGCACCCATCATTTCTTAAAAATCCAGAGAGCCCATCTACTCTTCTGCAATACTTTCATCTCAGAGGTATAGGAAGATATCTCTTATTGGGATACTAGTATCAGCATTGATGACAGGCAGTTATTTTCTTTTTATAGCCTGTCTCCTCTGGTAGAGGTCAAAATAGGCTCTTTGGCAGCCTTAGCTACACCTTAAATGTGAGATTTATTTAAACATATGTGAGCTTTTAAGTGTAGAGTAATACCTCTTAGGCTTTATATACATACCTGGAGATAATAGTTTTAAGTTTTTCATTTATTTTTCAATATGACTGTGTCTCAGATATTGGGAAATGATCTACCTCAAGCTCCAGCTATACTACTCTTGAGCATCTACCCAAAAGATTCTCAATTTACCTAGCAGGACACTCCTGGTTAAGGATGCTCACAAACAGTGACTGGGCCAAAGCCTAACCATTACCAATGCCAGAATGACTCATTACAAATCTCTCCTCTTAAATGACCCCAGGATAACTTTTCAGATGCCAGCTGCCCCAAGCCTAGATACCTTGCTGCCTGACTCAGATCTAGGAGGGCCTCTACATGACTGCTCACACATTTTGGCTCACATCCATGGGACCAGATCAGATGTTCAGGATACCTCCTTGATAGATACAGAGGTAACATGGTTCACTGATGACAACAGCATCATTCAGGACTGACAGAGGTATGCTGGGGCAACAATGGTATCAAAGTCTGAGATTATGTGGGCAGTGCCACTCCTGGATGGAATGTGAGGCCAGAAAGCTGAACTGGTAGCTCTGAGCTAGGTGTTAGAGCTGAGAAAGGTCAAGAGAAACAGATAGCTAGTGTGCCTTTGCTACCACTCATGTCCATGGGGCTATTTAAAGGGAGAGAGACCTTCTGACAGGAGAAGGAAAGACTATCAAAAATAAAGAAATCTTCCTAATAAGGGCTTTATGGGAGCCTAAAATACTGGCAATCATTCACTACTAGAGACACCAGAAAAGAAAGAACCTAGTTTCAGAGGGCAACAATAGGGAAGATCAAGCAGCCTGTCATGCTGTCCTAGAAATCAGACTTCTCTTGCATCTGACTTCTCTGATTCTAAGGGATCCTATACTCCCAGGCCATCCTAAGTATTCAAAATGTGACATAACCTAGACCAGAAATTTGCCTGTGTAGCAATTTTATGAGAGATGGTAGAGAACAGCAGATTACAAACTCATTATGCCAGAAGAAATGAGACTATGCAGACTTCAGAAGATCCACCACTGCTCCCATGAACATCTAGAGAATGCAGGATTTGATATCAGGATTAGAGATGCCAACTCAAAGACTGTCAAGAAATGTAAAGCATGCCAGCTAACTAACTGAGTGGCTAATGAGAGGAACCCTGGTAATAAGTTCAGAGGGACAAACCCTAGAGTCTACTGGAAGACAGACTTCACAGAGGTAAAAAAAAAATTAGACAAATATTTACTGATGTTTATAGATATTTTTTCAGGTTTGACTGAGGCTTTCATCACTAAACATACAACTGCATTCATAGTAACAAAGAAGCTCTTAAAGGACATACTGCAAAGGTAGGGACTTCCTCAGATGACAGGGTCAGACAATGGACCATTTTTTTATGTGCCAGGTAAGTCAGAGACTAACGAATATTCTGGAGATTGATTAGATACTTTATTGTATATATCGACTCCAGAGTTTAGGACTGATAGAGAGAATAAACAAAACCTTAAAAGAGACCTTAACTAAATTGACCTAAGAAACTGCCAATGACAAAGTTAACTTTCCTTCCCTTTACTCTCTACCAGGTGTATGAAACTCCCCTTACCAGATGGGACTCAACCCTTTTAAAATCATGTTTGGGATACCCTACCCCACATTTTTCATAACATACAGGCAGAGGTCATTGCTGAATTTGAGGATTGCCAATGGTTTGATGACCTTGAAGGTGTCCAATGGGCTCATAACCATGTTTGGCCTAAACTTCATATTCTCCATAAAACAGGAACCCCTCAAGCTAGATGTCATTAGAGCCTGATTACAAAGTGTTCTTCCCATTGCCCTGAAGGTTGTCAGGATTACAACAGGGAATCACAGACCTATTTGCAGTTGAAGATGACCCAGACCAGTGGGAGAAAACTCAGACTCAGGACTCCCTCCTGTCTGCCACTTATGGGGCCCCTACCCAAGCCCCAGGGACACCACAAGAACTAAAATATAATAATAACTTCAAGAAGCTCCATGATTGGGCCTTCAAGTCACCAAAGAAAGTGGGGAATAGAGAACAAATCTTTTGAGTTCAGACTCCATCTTAGAGAACCTGACCTAAGGCTGAGCTCAAGTTAACTAACAGGTCAGTACCTAGCACCAGTTTCCAGGCAATCCCCGAACAAGAGCTGTGTCTACCAGTTTCCATGATACTCCCCAATAAGACCTGCACCTAGCACCAGTCTCCCAACAAAACTGAATCCTCAGGTAACAAGCCAACCCCTGCCTAACAGCTACCAATCAGGAGAAAAGCAGAAGTTAAGGTTATGGTTTGGCTCCCAGCACCATCCAATTATGTTAAAGGCCATAATGCTTCCCCCAATCAGATGTGTACCAGGCTAGATACCCACTTCTTGATTCTATAAATGCTTGCCTGAAACTAGGTTGAGGGCTCTACCTTCTTGCAGTGTCAAGGTTGCAGAGAGCCCAAGCTCAAGCTTGAATAAAGAGACCCTAATGCTATTGCATATTTTTTCTCTGAACAGGGTTTCTCTGTGTAGCCCTGGCTGTCCTGGAACTCACTCTGTAGACCAGGATGGCCTTAAACTCAGAAATCTACCTGCCTCTGCTTGTCAAATGCTGGGATTAAAGGCATGTACCACCACTACCCAATCTTATTGATTTTCTCAAAAAAAAAAAAAACTAGCCCTTGGTTTGGTTGATTCTTTGTATTGCTCTTTTGTTTCTAACTGGTTGATTTAAGTCTTTAGTTCATTTCCTTCTGTCTACTCCTCTTGGGTGTGTCTTTGGGTGTAGCCCTTGGTGGTCTTTGGAATTCACAAACATTTCCTGGCACAATAATAGCCAGAATTGAAAACAACCTAGATGTCCCTCAACCAAAGAATGGATATAAAGAAAATATGGTAAATTTGTCAATGCAGTATTACTCAGCTCTTAAAAAATGACATAAAATTTCAGGCAAATGGATGGAACTAGAAAAAAAAACCCATCATTCTGAGAAAGGAACCCAACCCCAGAAAGGGAAACATGATATGTACTCACTTATACATAGATATTAGTTATTAACTAAAGGATAATCATCCCACAATCCACAAACTCAGAGAGGGTAAGGAATAAGGAAGGCTCTAGTGGCAACCCATGGATCTCCCTGGGAAGGGGAAATGAAATAGATTTTGCAGATAGACTTGAGGCATGTAGTCATGGGAACAGGATAGATTAGGTCAAGAAGGGCTGAAGGGTTAGAGTACAGAGAGAGATGACTGGAATTGGGTCGCATTTGAGAAGGGCAAATTGGAAACTTAGTGCTGTGGAGATCCTATGACAGGGATCCTAGAAAGGCCATAGTAAGGATAGGGAGACTTAGCTGGCTATCTTCTGTAACCAGATAAGTTATCCAGTGGTGGGTCAGGGATGCCAAGCCAGCCACAAAACTGTCAACCCACAACCTGTCCTGCCTACGAAATATCCTGGGGCACATAGTAGTGGCTCAAAGCTTGTGGGATTGACCAACCAATGACTTAGCTAAGTTGATGCATAGCCACAAGAGGAAGCCTATCTCTGATACTGCCTCGATAACCAAGGAACCTCAAGCTTGATGGCCCCAGAGACTTGGTATAGAACCAAATACCACAAACCTCCCCCCAAATAAATAAGGAAAGAAAGAAATAAAGAAAGAAAGAGAGAGAGAGAGAGAGAGAGAGAGAGAGAGAGAGAGAAATGAAAGAAATGATTTTTTAAATTATACCCTGCTATACTCAGATTGGTGCCTAGCCTAATCAGTATTAGAGAGACTTCCTATAGCTGCTAATGTGAGCAGTAGCAGAACCCTGCAGATGAGGGAGAAGAAAGGATTGTAAGAGCCAGAAGGGGTTGAGGACACTAGGAGAACATGCCCCACTGAATTAACTAAGCAAGGCTTGCTTATAGGGCCATGATCTCTGCAAAACAAAATCACATGTTTTATATTGCCATCTATAGGTAATACATGTGCACTTATTTTGCGTTGAAGATCCAGGAACTTGGGAGGATATTTGAAAGCATAAATTAATTATCTTTAGCTTACCATATCTTTTCTTTTCTTTTCTTTTCTTTTCTTTTCTTTTCTTTTCTTTTCCTTTCCTTTCCTTTCCTTTCCTTTCCTTTCTTTTCTTTTCTTTTCTTCTTTTCTTTAGTCAGAGTTTTCTATGTAGTCCTAGAGCTTGCTATTAAGCCTACCTGACCTTGAATTCACAGAGACTCTCCTTCCTCTATCTCTTGAGTACTGGGATCAAATGTGTGTGCTACCATGCACTTGCAGCAGTTGCTGATTAGTGCACAACACCCTACCCCACAGCTCCACTTGCCTCTTATGAACCCAGAAAAAAGCACACAGGTGAGATAGAAAATTCATAGCATTAAATGCCTTCATAAAGAAAATGGAGAGATCTCATACTAGCAACTGAACAGCACACTTGAAAGCTCTAAAATGAAAAGAAAGCAAACACACCCAAGAGGAGTAGACAGAAGGAAATAAACTAAAGACTTAAATCAACCAATTAGAAACAAAGAGAGCAATACAGAGAATCAACCAAACCAAGGGCTAGGTTTTTTGAGAAAATCAATAAGATTGGGTAGTGGTGACACATGCCTTTAATCCCAGCACTTGGCAAGCAGAGGCAGGTAGATTTCTGAGTTTGAGGCCAGCCTGGTCTACAGAGTGAGTTCCAGGACAGCCAGGGCTACACAGAGAAACCCTGTCCAGAGAAAACAAACAAAAGGAATAAAAAAGATAGACAAACAATTAGCTAAACAAACTAAAAGGCAGAGACCATATATAAATTAACAAAATCAGAAATAAAAAAGGGTGAAATTAAAATAGTAATTAGGTCTTAGTTCAGAAGCCTGTATGCCACAAAACTGGAAAATATATATGGTTTGCCTTAATTTCTAGGAAAATACTGCATATTGAAGTTAAATCAAGCTCATGTAAACTATTTAAACTTTCCCATAACCACTAAGGAAATAGAAGCAGTCACTAAAAGTCTCTCAAAGAAAGAAAGAAAGAAACAAACAGTACTTGAAGTTCTAGCTAGAGCAATAAGACAATAAAAGAAGGAAAATCAAGGAGATACAAATAGGAAAGGAAGAAGTCCAGGTATCACTATTCCCATATATTATGATTATATACATAAGCAATTCCCAAAATTCTACCAGGGAACTATTCTCACTGACAAACAACCCCCAGTGGAGGAATAAGGACACCAACCCACTCACAAATATTTCAACCCATAATTTGTGCTGTCTAAAAGAAATGTGGGATAGTATAGAGACTGTAGGAAAGGCCACCCAATAACTATCCCAACTCAACACCCATTACATGGGTAAGTACCAATCCCTGACATTATTATTGATACTCAGGAGCCTAGCAAATCTTTCCTCTGAGAGGCTCTACCCAGCAGCATGCTTATACAGTTGCAGATACCCACAGCCAAACATTGGACAGGGGTCAAGTCAATTATGGAAGAGTTGGAGGAAGGATTAAAGGCCATGAAGGGCAAAGGAACTCCACAGGAAGACCAACAGAGTTAACTGACCTGACCCTGACAAACTCTTAGATACTGAGCCACCAACCAAAAAAACATGTATATGGGATAGAACAAGAACACTGGCATATGGAGCTCAGTGTCCATGGCTGTCTTGTCTGGCCTCAGTGGGAGAGGATGCATCTAACTGGCAGAGACTTCATGTGGCAGGGTGGAGTGATACCCATGGGAGCCACTCCTTCAGGGTAAAAGAAGAGGGGGCCATCCCCTTGGAGGAGAAAAGAAGGGGACCCACCCTCTCAGAGGAGACTTTGTATGGGAAGGACCAGGGGGATGCAAATAAATAAATAAATAAATAAATAAATAAATAATAAAAATAAAAGCAACTAAGTCTGGAAAAAGCACTACCTACACAGGCAACAGGCAACAGTGTCTTGCATCCATACAAGCTCTGTAACAAGACTATTCTTATAAGGGAAATATAACACAGTTGTATACAAAGACCATAAGCCAGAGTTGCATTGAACTTTTCATCCAAACCATTACAAATGAAGGACTGGGGAAATGGCTCAGGGATTGGTTTAGAATAGTGGCTGCCTTTCCAGAGGACCTAGGCTTTTCCAGTACCCATATGCCAGTTCACAACCATTTGTAACTCTAGTCGTAGGAGATCTGACACCTTCTCGACTCCATGGACACCAGGCACACACATATATACTGATAGACATAAACCAACAACAACAACAAAACCAAAACAAGTCAAGGACAGGTGTAGTACACTCCTGTAATCAGCCTTCTTGAGGAAAAATTTCATGTTGGCCTGATCTACAGAGTAAGTGTCATGCCTATCAGGATTAATTACACAGAAAAACTTGTTATCAAATGAAAAAACACCATAACAAAAGCTCAAACAAACAAAATAAAAAAATGTAGCCAAAAGGCATCAGGAAGAATGAGTTTGAGTCAGGCTGATTTACATAATGAGGCATTGCTCTGCTCCTCAGGAAAGGACAGATTCATCACCAGTAAGCATGTAGTAGAATACATGCTTTCTTAAATTGTATTCTCAATGCCACTCATGACAGTGTGAAAACCGTGAAATAGCTGGAAAAACTTAGTGAAGGAAAAAAATTGTGACAGTCATACACTAAAAACCACAAAATAATACCAAGACAAATAACACACATATAAATGGAAAAATGCTTTTTTGTAAGTCAGAAAGTCTACTGTTGTTGAAATAAAAGTATGTGTATACAAAAAGTGAATACAATATTCATAGAAGCATTCTGTGAAATAGTCCAAGTAGGAAACACTTGAAAAGTCCACCCCAGTCCAGTGGAGAAAGGAAGTAAATTTAGTTTCGGGCCAATAGAATGGAAGGAGCCAGTAAAGGGGTGGCAGGGGTGAGCGAACACTTGGTTTAGCCCATTCCAATAGAATTTCAGCCAAGTGGTCCTCTTAGCAACCTGAGCAGCCCCAGGAAAGCAAGCTTTTAAGGCTGTGGCAATTGCCTCAGATCTGGGGGTACCATGGGGGAGCAGTGGCTGCCATGGAATCGCCCCCGGCAGGTACTTCAACCAATGCCTCTGGGAATGACCTGCAAGCCCTGGTTCAAGGACAGGTTGCCTTCTAAGTGTTTTGCGAAGCACAAACAGGAACAAATGAAGTTCCCTACCTCTCTGGATGGCCGACGCTGGGTGTTTGTGAAGGAAGGGCTGGATGATTTCAGGAGGGGCTGTCCGCCTAGTGAAGGTATGATCATTCGTGGCGCCAAAGATGGTTTTCTCCCCACAATTTCTCGTGAAGTCCGCCGTCGCTCCAAAAAGAGTCAGGAAAAACGGTGCAAGGACTTAAGCCTGTTTTCCCCTCTCTCGTTGGCCCAGCAAGCTCGTAAGGCCTTTGTGGAGAGAACAGAAGCAAACCTGACCCAGCATCCATTGGCTTACTGGCCCGTGGAGAACGGAGTTCCTAGCGATCTTGAGCTCTTAGAAAATGTGCTGGAAGCTCTTGACACTGAAGATCAGTTGGTCGAGAGACCGGATCACTATGAGGAGTGCAGAAAATCTATTCATTCTGTGCATCTGCCTAGTGTGGCTGAGGAATCGTCTGAAAAAGAAGAAGAGCCTGAACCTCCCAGGTTTCCTGGGTCACGAAAACATGGTCTGCTTCATGAAAAAAAGCCCCGCAAAAAGAATCCTGCCAAGGAGTCTCTTTATTACCGGCATGTACCCAAAGGAGTCTATGACTTCTGTGCATGGGTTAACTCATTTGGAGATTTGGGCATTGACGAACGTTTCATGATGAAGCAATTTGATATTGGCTACGAGTGCAAACCAGTCTATACTGACAATGCCATCAAGAAAATCAGCCTGCTTCCTCCAGATCTCAGGTACTGCAGGAGGCTCAGCAAAGTGAAAGAGATCAGATTCTCCATACAGGAGGCAAACTTTGAAAGGAAACTCCGAAAACCGCATGATCCATACAAGCCCTGCAGGGATAAGATTAGATACGGAGCATGGTACCTGAAGCCATATCTGTGGAAAAAGCTAGTAAATGATGAGCCTTTGATAGATCCTGAAGAGTTATATGAACTTGAAGGTGGACTGCGTGGCAAACCAGACATCATTGAAGATCTTTATGGAACAATTGCCTTCAAGGATTTCATCATAAGCAAAGGCTACAATATGCCAACCATCCTTGAGAAGTTGTTTATGAGGAAAGGATGGAATTATGACACCGTCAACACTCCAATACCAAGAGTACTAAAAGCACATGAATTGATCATGCAGCAAAAGGATGAAGATTATGATGATGAAAATGACTAGCTGGTTTTCCATTTTACTTGACTTTCTACTCTCATTTCAAATATTGTACAGAATATATATGATGAAGATATTGCTAAGTGTGACCATCTCTTTGGACAATATCTTTAAATGTTAGCTCTAATGTTTATGAACATTTCTCAGTGAACTCAAATGAACTTCTGTGCCTGCATAAATATCAACTTCAAGATCAACATTCATATATACAGTTCTCAAATTTACTTACTATTGAGAGTATGGCATAGTCACATCAGTTACTTTTAAGAATACAAAAATTAATAAAGATCTGAATTGATATTGATAGATTCAGTGTCATTGATTTCAATACAAGATAAACCTTAAATAGTTTAATTGTTTATATAAAAGATGAGAAAACTTTCATAGCTTTAGCTCAATGACAATTTTAAGGAAATAGTTATAGTGATTATTTTTTTAACTAAACTTGAAGTTACAGCTGAACCAATATCTATTTTCTTGATTTTCTTTTCAGTTTGATATTTTAAAGAAAAATTTTAGTTTATTTTTAGTCATATGTATGTGGGTATGTCTGTGAAAGTAACGCGTGGATGCTCAAGAAGGTCTAAGGCATCAGATTTCTGGAGTTGGAGATACATGTGATTGTGAGCCATCTGAAGCAACAATATAAACCAAACAGACCATAAAGAAAGGTGGACAAACATCCTTCCCCCATGTTCATCAATTTGTAACATATCACATATCTTTTTTATAAAAATTAATTTGATGTGGATGCATGTGAGCTTAAGTATATTATGTATGTGCACAATATGCATTCAGGAGTTGATGAACATGTAGAACTCAGAAGAGGGCTTCAGATCTCTCCTTTAAAACTGGGGTTACTGACAGTTATTAGTCACCTTGTAGGTGCTGCGAATTGAATTGGGTTTTTTGCAAGTGTAACAAGTAGTCATAACTGTTGAGCCATCTCTTCGCTCCTCAAAACAATTCTTTACAAACACATAAACACACACTCTAATTGATTGATGTCGGTTGCAGGTTCCACAGTAGAAACAGAAACTCACCAAGATACTAAGCCTTCATTCTCTGAAGAAGCAGAGGGGTTCAGTCTTCTCAAAAAAGACTGACACCCAGTTATCTCACTCCAGTTACTTTATTCAAGCATCATACAAGTTTAATTGGGACTGGGAAAGGTTCCAAGTACCAAAATATCTTGCCCTTGTTGTCCATGGGAGCAGGCAACCCCCACAAATCTCAGTCCCTTTTGACCATGGCTAGTCATAATCAAAAATAAGAACTCCAGGTTTTCCAGGAGTACTTCAGGACCAAGGTTGGTGTAGCTGCAAACTCTCACATAGCACCAAGTGCAGATTCTCTTGAGAGACAATATTTCTTCAAGGTTCACTTTCAAAACAATTTCTCAGCCTTTACTTATTAACCCAAACATAGTGTCTTAGTTAGGGTTTTACTGCTGGGAACAGACACCATGACCAATGCAAGTTTTATAAAAGACAACATTTAATTGGGGTTGGCTTACAGGCTCAGAGGTTCAGCCCATTGTCATCAAGGCAGAAACATGGCAGCATCCAGGCAGGCATGGTACAGGAGTTGCTGAGAGTTCTACATCTTCATCTGAAGGCTGCTAGTGGAAGACTGACTTCCAGGCAACTAGGGTGAAGGTCTTAAGCCCACACCCACAGTGACACACCTACTCTAAAAAGGCCACACCTCCTAATAGTGCCACTCCCTGGGAAAAGCATATACAAACCATCATATTCCACTCCCTGGCCCCTATAGGCTTGTTCAAGCATGAGTCTATGGGGGCCATACTTAAACACAGCATAATGCAAAATGCACTTAGTCCAACTTCAAAAGGCCCTGTAGTCTATAACAGTCTCAACAGTGTTAAAAATCCAAAGTTCAAGGTCTCTTTTGAGATTCATCCAATCACTTAACTGTAATCCCCCAAACAAGACAGGAAACCAGCTGGGAAAAGTCCAAACTCTGCATTTCCATGTCTGATGGCAAAGCAGTCTTCAGATATTCAACTCCTTTTTCATCTTTGTTGACTGCAACAAGGTTCTTTCTCCTGGGCTTGTTCCACTCCCTGTTAGCAGCTTTCCTTGGCAGGCATCTTATGGCTCTGGCATCTTTAACATCTTGGGTACCCCAAGTCAATTTCAGCCTCACAGATTCTTGTTCCAATGTCCAAGATCCACACATGATCTTCTGTGTATTTCCAAAGAGCTGGTGTCACTTCTCCAGCTCTGCCCTTTGTAACACTCTAAGTTCAGATTGATCCACTCCACTGCCACTGCTGTTCTTGGTGGTCATCCCATGGTACTGGCATCTCCAGTATGCTAGGGTCTTCCACTGCAACTATAATTCACCAAAGCCTCTCATAGGCTCTCTTCATAGTACCAAGCCTCAACTCCTTTGTATGACCCCTTCAGTCCTGGGCTGTCAATTACAACTGAGGGTACACTTTCACCAATGGCCTTTCATGGCCTCTCACAGTACCAAGCCTCAGCTGTTCTTCATGATGCCTTCGTGCCTTCAAAACTAGTACCACCTGGATGATTCTTACACGTTACCAAGTACAGCTGCAGCATGAGGAACACTTGGCTATCTCTGGAATACAGCTTCTTTGTGCTCTCAGGAAACACTTCCTATATTTCACCTCAGTGATGCTGGTCTTTTCTTAATCACCACTAATTTCTTAGCTCCAGCTAACCAGCATCAATTGTCCCAGTAGTCTCCTTCTCCTCTTGAATATAAAGCCAGAGATATATGGCTGAAGCTGCTGAGTTCTGCTGCTTACAGGAGCTGGAACATTGGCCCCCTTGTTCTATTACATTATCACTAGTTTCCGTTTTCCTAGCTCCTTCACTGCCTAAGTTGGCTGTCCTGAATCTTGCTCCTTAGACTGACTTTGAACTCAAGAGATCTGCATGCCTGTCTCCTAAGCACTGGGATTAAAGGTGTGGTCCACCAAGCCTGGATTAAAGTTTTTCTTCACCTGGAATTTGCTCTGTTCTAGGCTGGCCTTGAACTCAGAGATCTGCTTATCTTTGGCTCCTGGGATTAAAGCCTTGAACTACCATGCCTGGACCTAAAGTTAACTGGGTGAATCTTGCCCCCAAGGTCACCACTCCTTTAATTCAGCTTAATATCCTTGAATTCAGCTCCATTTCACTTCCTGGAGTCCCTTTAATACTCAAATTATATATTTTGTACTTTTCCTTTCTCAGCTTGCTATGTTTGTTCAAAATTCTCTTTATCAGACTTAACCAGAGAACAACATCTTTCTTGGGCTTTTTTGAGACTTCCTTTGCAGATGCAATTAATATGAATCTCTTTACCTTAGCCCTAAGCATTCTCTTCAGAAAATGGCAAAAAGCAGCCCTGTTCTTCACTAAAACATCACCAAAACATTCTCTCAGCCACATATTAAAGTTCTCCACTGAAACCTCTTGGGCCAGTAGGCCTAAACAGTTCAAATGACCCTCAGCACCACTGTCTTCCATATTCCTACTAGGCTGGCCCATTAAGTGCCACTTAAAGCATTCCATAGCTTTCCAAATCCAAAGTCGCCAAATTCTTTCAAACAAAAGCATGGTCATGCCTTTCACAGCAATACCCCAGTCCCTGGTACCAACTTCTGTCTTAGTTAGGGTTTTACTGCTGTGAACAGACAACATGACCAATGCAAGTTTTATAAAAGACAACATTTAATTGGGGTTGGCTTACAGTCTCAGAGGTTCAGTCCATTGTCATCAAGGCAGAAACATGGCAGCATCCAGGCAGGCATGGTACAGGAGTTGTTGAGAGTTCTACATCTTCATCTGAAGGCTGCTAGTGGAAGACTGACTTCCAGGCAATTAGGGTGAAGGTCTTAAGCCCACACCCACAGTGACACACCTACTTCAACAAGGCCACACCTCCTAATAGTGCCACTCCCTGGGAAAAGCATATACAAATCATCACACATAGCAAAGGTTTGCTGAAATATTTCATTTAAAACAAGACACAAAAGCTTTACTATACATATCACTATCACATTTCCACTCATCATTTGTATACCATGACATTTGTCCTTATATACTTCAGTGAATATTGGTTTAAGCTGCTTTATCACAATTAATATTACTTTAGAAAATAACATAACTTAATAGTACAATATATGTAATATAATAATACTACAAAGTTATTTACTTATAAATTATTATTTGCTCTCCAATTCGATTGGACAAGCATTCGGTAATGCCCTTTTAAGCATTTAATTTCCACTCAGAGATCTCATTGAGGCATCAAGTTTGTCCTGGAATATTTGGCAATGGAAAACCTTTTCTAAGCTTTTAGTATAGTTTGATTAAGTTCCACACTTCAAATGAAAAAAAAACCCTGGACTGCTGCTATTGGCTGCTAGTCTAGCTATTCTGCAAGGTTATGCATGATAAGCTTTAACATAAACAGGATGTAAATGTAGAGCCAAATCCACAAAACCACAAAGGTAAGCAACAGAGGGAAATATAAAACCTAGAAGACACATGATTTTACCCTCCTGATTAATGAAAAGGGGAGGAAGGTCCATGCTTTCAGGGTTTATAAACTGTTCTCTGCACTCAGTCTGCATGCTGGTCTTCTAGGTTAACCTAAGGCCATAAAATAAATAGCTCCAATTCCATCTACTCTGGCACAGCTCCATTGAGATGCACACATTTGAGATCCATACTCATTTATACACTTGGGCGTCTCTTTCTTTTCCTGAGTGTATTAAGTCTACTCTTAAAGTCAAAATTTCTTCCTAATAAATTTCAGATCATCTTCATATTGGATTGTACTGAAACCTTGTGTGTGTGTGTGTGTGTGTGTGTGTGTGTGTGTGTGTGTGTTATGAAGTCTAGGACCTATCCTTAGTTTGAGCAGAGTTCTTTTTTATTGGATATATACTATATTTACATTTCATTTCCCTTTCCCTGGTTACTTGCCCCCCAAAGGTCCCACATGCCCTTTTCCCCTCCCCCTGCTGCCTCATCCACCCCTTCCCACTTCCCTGTTCTGGTAATCCCCTACACTGATGCATTGAGCCTTTACAGAACCAGGGTCTGCTCCTTCCTTCTTGTTGGACATCATTTCGTATGTGGATTGTGTCTTTGGTGTTCCAAGATTCTAGGCTAATATCCACTTACCAGTGAGGGCATACCACGGGTATTCTTTTGAGACTGAGTTGTTTAAATGGTAAGAAAGGGGTTGCTTTGGGAGTTCTGGGCTGTGTCTCCTGTTGCACCTTAAATTGACATTTTGATTTTTAATAGCATCCAGTCTAATAGGGGTGATTTTATTTTTTAGGTTTTTCTTTTTTTTTATTAGATATTTTCTTTATTTACATTTCAAATGTTATCCCCTTTTCTCATTTTCCCTCTGAAAACATCCTATCCCATTCCCCCTCCCCCTGTTCTTCAACCCACCCACTCCCTCTTCTCTGTCCTGGCAATCACCTACACTGGGGCATCGAGCCTTCACAGGACAAGGGACTCTCCTCTCATTGATGTCCAACTAGGCCATCCTCTGCTACATATGGGGCTGGAGCCCTGGGTCCCTTCATGTGTACTCTTTGGTTGGTGGTTTAGTCCCAGGGAGCTCTGGGGGTTCTGGGTATTTCATATTGTTGATCCTCCTATGAGGCTGCAAACCTCTTCAGCTCCTTGGGTCCATTCTCTATCTCCTCCATTGGGGACCCTGTGCTTAGTCCACTCAAGTGACTGTGAGCCTCCACTTCTGTATTTGTCAGGCACTGACAGGGCCTCTCAGGAGACAGTTATATCAGGCTCCTGTCAGCAAGCACTTGCTTCTTTCGTGTCTGCTTTAGTGTCTAGGTTTGGTAACTATATATAGGATGGATCCCCAGGTGGGGCAGTCTCTAAATGACCTTTTCTTCAGTCTCTGCTTGAATACAAGTCACAATATTTTTTTTTAAGTTTTTGAGACAGAGTCTCACTGTGTGGGTCTGGCTAGCCTCAACCTTATTATCTAGACTCAGATGGCTGGTCTGGTCTCAAACTCTGAGAGATACACCTACTTCTGCCTCCTTAGTGCTAGCAATAAAGGCATGTGCCACAACAACAGCCTTATATTTTTTTATTTTTATTACTATTTTAAAGTTACACATAGATACTCCCTGTGTATTGACCATTCTTGCTCCCCACTTCCTATCTATTATTCATTGGAGCCTGGTTGGCTCAACAGAGGGTACATAACTAAGGAGTGGTTTCTCATATTTTCTAGAATTTGTCAATAGCCACGAGTTCAGGAGTAAATGGCAGGACACCCCTTCTTTGACTGATTGCTAACAGGGCTAGTCTTATGGGACCTACTATACTTAACTATAGTTGGGGCCAGTTAATGATTATGGAAGTTGCACTGGCCTTCACTTTATCTTCTGCTCTTATGCATTTTCTGCCCCGTGTTGTGGTTTTATATGATACTAGGGAGAGATTTTAAGGGGAGATCACATATACCTCCAGAGGGAGAGTCTAACACTTTGAATTACAGCCTTTGTCCTGGTTTCTATTTTATTCCAGATAAGGCCATCCAGAAAAATATAGTGGAATAGCCTAATTTGCTGCACGTTTAACTTGTCTCCAGGTGAAAGAAAACTTATGCACTAAAGAGATGGATTTAGTATTTTCACTTCACAAAAAGAATAAATGTCCAGGCTTCTTTTTTGGGGGGGATTTGGTTTTTTTTTTTTTAAGAAAGGGTTTCTCTGTGTAGCCCTGGCTGTCCTGGAACTTACTCTGTAGACCAGGCTGGCCTCGAACTCAGAAATCCACCTGCCTCTGCCTCCCAGAGTGCTGGGATCACAGGTGTGCGCCACCACTGCCTGGCTATGTCCAGGCTTCTTAAACATTTTTCACATGTTGCCCATCTCTCATCTGAGAAAATTTATATAATCCTGAGTATATAAGTATATAACATAGGCATTACAAACTAATGGCTATATATTTCCTGTTAATAAATTAGAAAGATAATAATTTTCTTTTGTAACAATTTCATTTTTAAATATATTTATTTTATTTTATGTATATACATGTTTTTGTCTGCATGTATGTATTACACTATACCCCATACATAATGAGTTCAGAAGAGGGTATTACATCTTCAGGTATTGGAGTTTAGATAATTCTGAGGCAACATGTAAGTGTTTAGACCCTAACCTAAGTCTTCTCCAAGAGTAACAAGTACACTTAATTTCTGAGACATCTCTCTATCCCCAAGATACATAAAATAATTCATTGCATTAAATTTGCATTTGTTAAAGGTGAAAGAAAACTTATGCACTAAAGAGATGGATTTAGTATTTTCACTTCACAAAAAGAATAAATGTTTGCTGAATGTTTGATACTCAGAATGTACACACACACACACACACACACACACACAGAGAGAGAGAGAGAGAGAGAGAGAGAGAGAGAGACAGAGACAGAGACAGAGACAGAGACAGAGACAGAGAGACAGAGACAGAGACAGAGACAGAGACAAAGACAGAGAACCCTAGATGAATGCACTCTTGTATGTCTTAAAGTACCCTAACCAATAACCCTCTAGCATACTGGAATTTAATCTATGCAGAAACAACAAAATGACATTAGAATTGTAATTTCTAACCCCTTATGTAGATACTTTTGGGGAGAAAATAAAAAGAAAGAGAAAAAATTAATATTTCTCTCCAAACAGTTATTGAACATGCACAATCAGAAATTCTACATTGAAATAAAACCACTTTATATATGTTCATGAAAAAGAAAAAAACAATTATGAAATGCCTGCAATGATTCAGCTAACACTAATCCAAAATCTGACAAAAGCAATTTCATATGAAAACCACCTATTTAATAATTTGCTCATGTTTTGATTTTTCATCACTACCTAAATGTAAGAAAATAGTTTTAAAAGATAAAAACTCAACAATTTTTCTAGAATCATGAATCTCCATTCTCAGATTTGCTGTCCCTGTCACCCTTCTCAATGGTTTTTGGACAGTTTTTTTTCATATAATTCTTTTATAGATTTGGCTTTCTCTTCATTATCATTCTAAAGAAATGAATCTGTATTCAAACATAATTGAGACTTTGCCTTGTATCTAAAATTTAGTGTGAACATAATTGAGAAACACAAAAATAAGTAGTAAAGTCTTTATCTATACTTCTTGTAATCACTTGGATCTCTTAAACTTAATGTGTATTTTCTTTTCTCAGAGCTGGAAAATATTGTTGCTTTTCCAGTAGGCCTGAGTTTAATGCCCAGCCGCTACATAGAGTCTCAAGTCATCTGTAACTGCAGTTTAGATTAGGAGATCTGACTCTTTTGGCCTCTGTGAGCAGAGACATGGACACAGTGATCAGATTATATATGGAGGTAAAACACTCATACACATAAATTAAAAATAAATAAATCTTAAAAACAAAACACATAAACTGCCAGTTTGATATGCCTGGGTTTAAAAATAATATATTAACTTTTATGACACACAGCCACCCACCCACAACCACAAAAAAAAAACAAAATAAAAACAAAAACAAAAACAAAAACAAAGGCAAAAAACCCAAAACAAGTGACATCTTTAAGGTTTAAAAATCTATTACACTTAAAATTATATCTCAAATCCTAAGCATATTTATAAAGTCCTCTGGGATCTGTGTTCTGCTCTTCTCTACAGACTTTTTTTTTTTAAATTCAAGTTTCCCAGATAACACCTTTTTGATACTACTTACTCCATATCACCTTTGATTCACTCCAGGAATCAACATTCTTACCTTGGGGACTTTGAACCTGTTCTTATTCTTTCTATGCTTTGTTTTGTTTCATCCTCGAGGACATGTTATACATGAATACTTCTCATAGAGGCCTTCCTTGATATTTCTTTTTAAGTTTATCTATCTATCATCTATCTATCTATCTATCTATCTATCTATCTATCTATCTATCTATCATCTATCTATCATCTCAATATCCAGTCCCCTCACCTCCCAGTATCCCCTCACATAGCTACTTCCCCAATTCCTCTTCCCTTTCTGAGAAGGAGGATCCCCCAGCTCCCGGTATCACCTGACCCTGGCACATTAAGTCACTTCAGGACTACGCACATCCTCTTCCACTGTGGTCAGAAAATTTGGCCCAGCCAGTGGTACTGGATCAACAGAGAGAAAACAGATTCAAGGACAGTCTCCATTCCAGTTGTTGGGGGATCCTCATGAAGACCAAGTTGCATATCTGCTACATATGTGCAGAGGGTATATGTCTAGCCTATGCTCATTCTTTGCTTGGTGGTTCAGTCCCCTGGAGCCCTCAAGGATCCAGGTTAGTTGACTCTGTTGGTCTTCCTGTGGAGTTCCTATCCTCTTCTGGATCCTCTCACTCTATCCTGCCCCCAACACATGCATAAGACTTCCAGAGCTGCAGCTGATGTTTGGCTGTGAGTTTCTACAATTGTTTTTATCGGCTGCTGGGTGGAGCCTCTCAGAGGACAATTATACTAGGCTCCTGTCTACAAGCATAAAAGGATATCATTAATAGTTCCAGGGATTGGTTCTTGCCCATGGAATGAGTCTCAGTTTGTGTCAGTAATTGGTTGACCATTTCCTGTACCTCTGCTCAATCTTTGTCCCTGCACATCTTGTAGGCAGGGCACATTTCAGGTTGAAAGTTCTCTGGGTGGGTTGCTATTTTTATTCCTCTGGTAGTCCTGCCTAGCTACAGCAGGTAGCCTGTTGGGACTCCATATTTTCCACGGTTAAGAGACTCAGATAGAGTCACCTCCACAGTTCCCCTGGGATCTCCCCCAATTCCAAGTCTCTGGCATGCCCTAGAGATACCCTTCCTCCTTCCTACCACCAATATTCTTTTTCTCCCTTGCTCTCTCTCTACACCTGATACCCTTCTGCTACATTCCTCTCTCCATCCCCCCTCTCTTCCTTCATCCAGCTCCAATATCTATTTTATTTCTCCTTTCGAGAAAGATTCAGGCATCCTCCCTTGGGCCATACTTGCTATTTAGGGTCTTTTTTGGGGGGTTGGGAGGGAGGGAATGCTTCAGATTATAGTTGATTATCTTGTATTTTATGGCTAATATCCATTTAGAAGTGAGTACATACCATGTATTTCGTTTTGGGTCTGGTTTATCTCACTAAGGATGATATTTCTAATTCCATTTGCCTGCAAAATTCATGATATCCTTGTTTTCAACAGCTGAATAATATTCTCTTGTGTGAATGAACCACATTTACTTTATCCATTCTTCAGCTGCAGGACATCTAAGTTGTCTCCAGTTTCTGGCTATTACAAATAAAGTGTCTATAAACATAGTTGAATAAGTGTTCTTGTGGTATGGTAGAGCATTCTTGGATATATGATCAGGGGTAATATAGCTGGGTCTTGAGGTAGAACTAGTCCCAATTTTCTGAGAAAACTCAAAATTGGTTTCCAGAGTGCTTGTACAAGTTTGCTCTCCCACCACAAATGGAGGAGTGCTCCCAGTTCTACCAATCCTCACCAGCATGTGCTGTCCCTTGAATTTCTCACATGAGATATTCTGATCAGTGTGAGGTGGAATCTCAGATTTGTTTTGATTTGCATTTTCCTAATGACTAAGGATGTTGAACATTTCTTAGCCATTAGAGATTTCTCTGTTGAAAATTCTGTTTAGTTCTTTTTTTAAAAAAAAAAGTTGGGTTATTTGGTTTGTTGGTGTCAAACTTTTTGAGTTCTTTATATATTTTAGATAATAACTGTCAGATGTAGGGTTCGTAATGATACTTTCCCATTCTGTATGTGGTCATTTTGTCTTTATTTTTTTTTTTTTGGTTGGGGTTTGGTTTTGCTTTTTATGCCCTGCTTCTTCCATTTTGGCATGGGAGTGTATTTAACTTGTTTTTGATTTTTACAGGAACCTACAGTTAAGAGACATTGGATAGTTGAAAGCGATTTTGAGATTTTTTTAATTATATTATATTATTTTATTTTATTTTTTATTTTATTTTTATTATTTTTTTAGATTACATTCTTTTTTTCCTTTTTTTATTTATGGGATATGTTCTATATTTACAATTCATTTCCCTTTTTCTGGTTCCCCACCCCCAAAGGTCCCACATGCCCTTTTCCCTCCCCCTGCTCCCTCATCCACTCCTCCCACCTCACTGTTCTTGTGCAACCGACAATGATGTTTTGGTCCATTCTAGGACCAGTGTCCACTCCTTTCGTCTTGTCAGACATCACTCGATATGTGATTTATGTCTTTGGTGTTCCATGCTTCTAGGCTAATATCCACTTATCAGTGACTGTATACCATGGGTATTCTTTTGAGACTGGGTCACCTCACTTAGTATGACGTTCTCCAGCTCCATCCATTTCTCTAAGAATTTCATGAATTCATTGTTTCTAATGGCTGAATAGTACTCCATTGTGTATATATGCCACATTTTTTGTATCCATTCCTCTGTTGAGGGACATCTGGGCTCTTTCCAGCTTCTGGCTATTATATATAAGGCTGCTATGAACATAGTGGAGCATGTATCCTTATTGCATGCTGGGGAATCTTCTGGGTATATTCCCAGGAGTGGTATGGCTGGGTCCTCCGGAAGTATCATGTCCAGTTTTCTGAGGAACCGCCATACTGATTTCCAGAGTGGTTGTACCAGCTTGCATTCCTACCAGCAGTGGAGGAGTGTTCCTCTTTCTCCACATCCTCACAAACACCTGATGTCTTCTGAGTTTTTAATCTTAGCCATTCTGACTGGTGTGAGGTGAAATCTCAGGGTTGTTTTAATTTGCATTTCCCTAATGACTAATGATGTTGAACATTTTTTAAGGTTTTTCTCAGCCATCCGAATTTCTTCAGGTGAAAAGTCTCTGTTTAGCTCTGTACCCCATTTTTGGATAGGGTTATTTGGTTTTCTGGGGTCTAACCTCTTGAGTTCTTTGTATACATTGGAAATTAGCCCTCTGTCGGATGTGAAGTTGGTGAAGATTTTTTCCCAATTTGTTGGTTGCCGATTTATCCTTTTGACAGTGTCTTTTGCCTTACAGAAACTTTGTAATTTTATGAGGTCCCATTTGTCTATTCTTGATCTTAGAGCATAAGCAATTGGTGTTCTGTTCAGGAATTTTTCCCCTGAGCCAATGTCCTCAAGGGTCTTCCCCAGTTTCTTTTCTATTAGTTTTATTGTGTCTGGTTTTATGTGGAGGTCCTTGATCCACTTGGAGTTGAGCTTAGTGCAAGGAGATAAGAGTGGATCAATTCTCATTTTTTTGCATGTTGACCTCCAGTTGAGCCAGCACCATCTGTTGAAAAGGCTATCTTTTTTCCACTGAAGGTTTTCAGCTCCTTTGTCGAAGATCAATTGGCCATTTTATTTTATTTTATATTATTTTATTTTATTTTATTTTTAATTTTATTTTTTATTTTCTATATTCTTTGTTTACATTCCAAAGGCTTTCCCATGTCCCAGTCCCCACCCCTCCATACGTCCCATAAGTGCTCTCTCCCCCAACTATTCCCCAATCACCCCCCCCACACACACACACCATTTCTCTCTTCTAGATATACAAAGCTGGATCCAATCTTTTCAGGCCCAGGGTCCTCTCCTTTCTTCTTCTTGGGAATCATTTGACTTGCTAACTGTGCCTTGAGAATTTAGGGCTTCTGGGCTCATTAATATCCACTTATCAGTGATTGCATCTCTTGTGTATTCTTTTGTGATTGGGATAACACGCTTAGGATGATATTTTCCAGATCTAACCATTTGCCTACAAATAGCATGAATTCATTATTTTTAATTGCTGAGTAGTATTCCATTGTATAAACATACCACATTTTCTGTATCCATTCCTCCTTTGAGGGATATCTGGGCTCCTTCCAACTTCTGGCTATTATAAACAAGGTGGCTATGAACATTGTGGAATATGTGTCTTTATTGTATGCAGGGGAATCTTCTGGGTATATGCCCAGGAGTGGTATGCCAGGGTCCTCAGGAAGTGGCATGCCCAATTTTATGAGGAACTGCCAAACTGATTTCCAGAGCAGTTTTACCATTTTGCAATCCCACCAACAGTGGAGGAGTGTTCCTTTTTCTCCACATCCTCGCCAGCACTTGTTTTCTCTTGAGTTTTTAATCTTAGCCATTCTGACTGGTGTGAGGTGGAATCTCAGGGTTGTTTTGATTTGCATTTACCTGATGACTAATGATGTTGAACATCTCTTAAGGAGTTTCTTGGCCATTTGAATTTCTTCTGGTGAAAATTCTTTGTTTAGCTCTGTACCCCATTGTTTGATAGGGTTATTTGGTTCTTTGGGGTCTAACTTCTTGAGTTCTTTGTATATATTGGATATTAGCCCTCTGTCAGATGTGGGCTTGGTGAAGATCTTTTCCCACTTTGTTGGTTGCTGTTTTGTCCTTCTGACAGTGTCCTTTGCCTTGCAGAAACTTTGTAATTTTAAGAGGTCCCATTTGTCGATTCTTGATCTTAGAGCATAAGCTATTGGTGTTCTGTTCAGGAACGTTTCCCCTTGTGCCCATGTCCTCCAGGGTCTTCCCCAGTTTCTTTTCTAATGGTTTCAGTGTGTCTGGTTTTATGTGGAGGTGCTTGATCCACTTGGAGTTGATCTTAGTACAAGGAGATAAGAATGGGTGGATTCGCATTCTTCTGCATGTTGACCTCCAGTTGAACCAGCACCATTTGTTGAAAAGGTTATCTTTTTTCCACAGGATGGTTGTAGCTCCTTTATCAAAGATCAAGTGACCATAAGTCTGTGGGTTTATTTCTGGGTCTTCAATCTTATTCCATTGATCTACTTGCCTGTTGCAGTACCAATACCATGCAGTTTTTAACACAATTGCTCTGTAGTACTGCTTGAGGTCAGGGATATTGATTCCGCCAGAAGTCCTTTTATTGTTGAGAATAGTTTTAGCTAACCCGTTTTTTTTCTTTTCTCCAGATGAATTTGAGAATTGCTTTTTCTAGATCTGTGAAGAATAAGAAGAATTGATTTGGGATTTTGATGGGAATTGCATTGAATCTGTAGATTGCTTTTGGCAAGAAGGGCATTTTTACTATATTGATCCTGCCAATCCAGGAGCAAGAAATATTTTTCCATCTTCTGAGGTCTTCTTCGATTTCTTTCTTCAAGGACTTGAAGTTCCTGTCATACAGATCTTTTGCTTGTTTGGTTAGAGTTACGCCAAGGTACTTTATGTTGGTTGTGGCTATTTTGAAGGGTGTTATGTCCCTAACTTCTTTCTCAGCCTGCTTGTCCTTTGGGTACAGGAAGGCTACTAATTTGCTTGACGTGATTTTATAACCAGCCACTTTGCTGAAGTTGTTTATCAGCTGTAAAAGTTCTCTGGTGGAAAATTTTGGGTCGCTTAATTAAACTATCATATCATCTGCAAATAATGATACTTTGACTTCTTCCTTTCCAATTTGTATCCCTTTGACTTCCTTATGTTGTCTAATTGCTCTCACTAGATCTTCAAGTACTATATTGAAAAGATATGGAGAGAGAGGGCAGCCTTGTCTAGTCCCTGATTTTAGTGGGATTTCTTCAAGTTTCTCTCCATTTATTTTAATGTTGGCTACTGGTTTGCTGATTGCTTTTAGTATGTTTAGGTATGGGCCTTGAATTCCTGCTCTTTCCAAGACTTTTAGCATGAAAGGATGCTGAATTTTGTCAAATGCTTTTTCAGCAACTAATGAGATGACCATGAGGTTTTTTTTCTTTTAGTTTGTTTATGTAGTGGATTACATTAATGGATTTCCATATATTGAACAATCCCTGCATCCCTGGGATGAAGCCTACTTGATCATGGTGAATGATCATTTTGATGTGCTCTTGGATTCGGTTGGCAAGAATTTTATTTAGTATTTTTGCATCGATATTCATAAAGGAAATTGGCCTGTAGTTCTCTTTCTTTGCTAGATCTTTTTGTAGTTTAGGTAGCAGTGTAATTGTGGCTTTGAAGAATGAGTTGGGCAGTGTCCCTTCTTTTTGTATTTTGTGGAATAGTTTGAAGAGTATTGGGGTTAACTCTTCTTTGAATGTCTGGTAGAATTCTGCACTGAAACCATCAGGTCCCATACTTTTTTTGGTTAGGAGGCTTTCTATAACACCTTCTATTTCTTTAGGGGTTATGGGACTATTTAGCTGATCTAATTGATCTTGATTTAATTTTGGCATTTTGTATCTGTCTAGGAAATTGTCCATTTCCTCCAGATTCTCCAGTTGTGTTGAGTATAGACCTTTGTAGTAGGATCTGATGATCTTTTGAATTTCCTCAGTTTCTGTTGTTATGTCCCCCTTTTCATTTCTAATTTTGTTAATTTGGATACTGTCTCTGTGTCCTTTGGTTAGTCTGGCGGCTAAGGGTTTATCTATCTTGTTGATTTTCTCAAAGAACCAGCTCCTGGTCTTGTTGATTCTTTGTATGGTTCTCTTTGTTTCTACTTGATTGATTTCAGCCCTGAGTTTGATGATTTCCTGTGTTCTACACCTCCTGGGTGAATTAACTTCTTTTTCTTCCAGGGCTTTAAGGTGTGCTGTTAAGCTGCTAGTGTATGCTCTCTCCAGTTTCTTTTTGCATGCACGTAGAGCTATGATGTTTCCTCTTAGCACTGCTTTCAAAGTGTCCCATAGATTTGGGTAGGTTGTACCTTCATTTTCATTGAATTCTAAAAAGTCTTTGATTTCTTTTTTTATTTCTTCCTTGACCAAGGTGCCATTGAGTAAAGTATTGTTCAGTTTCCATGTGGATGTGGGCTTTCTGTTGTTTTTGTTTCTATTGAAGACCACTCTTCCTCCATGGTGATCTGATAGGAGGAATGGGATTAGCTTGATCTTCTTGTATTTGTTGACATCTGTCTTGTGACCAATTATATGATCAATTTTGGAGAAGGTACCATGTGGTGCTGAGAAAAAGGTATATTCTTTAGCTTTAGGATGAAATGTTCTATATATATCTGTTAAATCCAATTGGTCCAAAGTTTCAATTAGTTTCACTGTGTCCCTGTTTAGTTTCTGCTTTCCTGATCGGTCCATTGGGGAGAGTGGAGTGTTGAAGTCACCCACAATTATTGTGTTAGGTGAAATGTGTGCTTTAAGCTTTAGTAAGGTTTCTTTTATGAATGAGGGTCCCCTTGCATTTGGAGTATAGATGTTCAGTATTGAGAGCTCTTCTTGGTGGATTTTCCCTTTGACCAGCAAGAAGTGACCTTCTGAGTCTCCTTTGATGGCTTTAGGTTGAAAGTCAATTTTATCTGATATTATAATGGCCACTCCAGCTTGTTTCCTGAGACTATTTGCTTGTAAAATTGTCTCTAAGGCAGTGTTTGTCTTTAACATTGAGATGTGTTTCCTGTATGCAGCAAAATGTAGGGTCCTGTTTCCTTATCCAGTTTGTTAGTCTATGTCTTTTTATTGGGTAATTGAGTCCATTGATGTTAAGAGATATTAAGGAATAGTAATTATTACCTCCCGACATTTTTGAAATTATTTTTTTATATTTGAGAGGTTATCTTCTTTTGGGTTTGATGAGAGGTTTCTATCTTGATTCTTCTGGGGTGTGGTTTCCCTCCTTGTGTTGGTGTTTTTCCCCTATTATCCTTTGTAGGGCTGGGTTTGTGGAAAGATAGTGTGCAAATTTGGCTTTGTCGTGGAATACCTTGGTTTCTCCATCTATGGCGATTGAGAGTTTTGCTGGGTATAGTAGTTTTGGCTGAATTTTTTGTTCTCTTAGAGTCTGCATCATATCTGCCCAGGATCTTCTAGCTCTCATGGTATCAGGTGAGAAGTCTGGTGTAATCCTGATAGGTCTACCTTTATGTTACTTGGCCTTTTCCTCTTGCTGCCCTTAATATTCTTTCTTTGTTCAGTACATTTGTGGTTTTGATTATTATGTGATGGGAGGTATTTCTGTTCTGGTCCAGTCTATTTGGTGTTCTGTAGGCTTCTTGTATATTCATGGGCATTTCTCTCTTTAGGTTGGGGAAGTTTTCTTCCATAATTTTGTAGAAGATATTTACTGGCCCTTTAAGTTTTATATCTTCCCTCTCATCTGTGCCTATAATCCTTAGGTTTGGTCTTCTTATTGTGTCCTGGATTTCCTGGGTTACAAGCTTTTTGCATTTTGTATTTTCTTGGACTGTTGAATCAATGGTTCCTATGGTATCTTCGGCATCTGAGATTCTTTCTTCTATCTCTTGTATTCTATTGTTTATATTTGCATCTATGGACCCTGATTTCTTCCCAAGGTTTTCTATTTACAAAGTTGTCTCCCTGTGTGATTTCTTAGTTATTTCTACTTCTGTTTTTAGATCCTGGATGTTTTTGCTCAGAGCTTCCACTTGCTTATTTGTATTTTCATGTATTTCTTTAAGAGTTTTTTGTGAAGGATACATGCTCCACTATGTTCATAGCAGCCTTATATATAATAGCCAGAAGCTGGAAAGAACCCAGATGTCCCTCAACAGAGGAATGGATACAAAAAATGTGGTATATATACACAATGGAGTACTATTCAGCCATTAGAAACAATGAATTCATGAAATTCTTAGAGAAATGGATGGGGCTGGAGAACATCATACTAAGTGAGGTGACCCAGTCTCAAAAGAATACCCATGGTATACAGTCACTGATAAGTGGATATTAGCCTAGAAGCTTGGAACACCAAAGACATAAATCACATATCAAGTGATGTCTCACAAAAAGAAAGGAGTGGACACTGGTACTAGAATGGACCAAAGCATCATTGTGGGGGAGTACAAGAACAGTAAGGTGGGAGGGGGTGGATGAGAGAGCAGGGGGAGGGAAAAGGGCATGTGGGACCTTTGGGGGTGGGGAACCAGAAAAAGGGAAATGAAATGTAAATATAGAATATATACAATAATTAAAAAAAAAGAGTTTTTTGTGTTTCTTCTTTCATGACTTTTACTTGTTGGCCCATGTTCTCCTTTATTTCTTTAAATGACTTTTGTACTTCTTCCTTATTGACTCCTAATTTTTGATCCATATTCTCCTGAATTTCTTTAAGTGATTTTTGTGTTTGCCTTGAAAGGGCTTCATATTTTTGATTAATTTTCTCCTGTATTTCTTTAAGAGATTTACCTATGTGTTCTGCTATCAGCATCCTGACCAGTGATTTTAGATCCAAATCTTGTTTTTCTGGTGTGGTGGGGTATCTGGGACTTACTTCTGTCAGGGTGCTGGGTTCAGATGCTGCCATATTGCCTTGATTTCTGTTAGTAACATTCCTATGTTTGCCTTTTGCCAGTTGGTTATCTCTGGCCTTAGATGGTCTTGTAGTCACTAGCTGGTGCTTGAACCTCCTGTGGGCTCGAAAGGCTATTTCCCCACCACTGGATGACTGGGTTTCCCCTGGCACAGATTGCTGATGTGTTGTTCTCCTCTTGGGTGCTGTTGGACCCCTGGTGTATCTTGTTCTAAGCAATGTTGTATTCGGTTATCACTGTGGACCTGATGCTGCTTGTCTTCTCTGGATCTGTTTGCTTAGTTCAGTCAGCAGCAAGGATGCTGTCTGAGGCCTCGGGGAGTGGGGAGTGTGGAGTGCAGGGACTCCCAGAAGGCCAGGAACCCACGCCCTGGTGGAACACAGGAACTGCTGCTCTGCCAAGCTCCTGTTCTTAGATGACTGGCTGGCAGCCTGGGTCTCCTGAGATCTTAAGCTTGGGGTATCTCGATATCTGTTTCTGTCCGCTCAGTCTAAGCACCAGCCACCAAAATGGCCACGGATGAGCAGAGTGGTCATTTTGTCTTATTGACAGTGTCATTTGACTTATAAAATTTTCAGTTTCATGAGGTTCCGCTTGTTAACTATTGATCTTAGTGCCTGAACTAAGGGTATTCTGTTCAGGAAATTGTCTCCTGTACCAATGAATTCAAGGCTATTTCCTACATTCTGTTTTATTAGATTTTAGTGTATCTGATGTTTTATGTTGAGGTCTTTAATCCACTTGGACTTCATTTTTCTGCAGGGTGATAAATATGGATCTATTTGCATTCTTCTACATGTAGGCATATAGTTAGACAAGCCCCATATATTGAAGATCCCCTCATTGTATAGTTTTGGCTTCTTTGTCAAAACTCAAGTGTACATAGGAATGTATTTCTGGGTCTTTGATTTGGTTCCTTTGATCAACCTCTCTGTCTCTGCATCAATAACATGCAGATTTTTATTACTATTTCTATGTAGTAGAGCTTGAAGTCAGGGATGGTGATTCCTCCAGAAGTTCCTTTATTATCATGATTGTTTTACCTATCCTGGGTTTTTGTTTTTCCATATAAAATTAAGAATTGTTATTTCAATGTCTCTAAATAATTGTGTTGGAATTTTGGTGGGAATCACATTGAATTTGTAGATTGCTTTTAGTAAGCAACCATTTGATAAGCAAACATTTTCACTATATTAATCCTACAAATCCATAAGCATGCATATCTTTTCATCTTCTGAGATCTTCTTCACCTTGTTTCTTCAGGGACTTAAAGTTCTTGACATACAGGTCTTTTACTTGCTTGGTTAGAGTTAGTCAACATATTTTACATTACTTGTAGCTAGTGTAAGGTATTGTTTCACTAATTTCTTTCTCAGCCCATTTATTATTTGTATAAAGTAGGCCTACTGATTTCTTTCAGTTGATTTTGTACCCAACCACTTTGTTGAAGGTGTTTATTAGCTCTAGGTGTTCTCTGGTAGAATTTTTTGGTTCACTTCTGTATACTATCATATCATTTACAAACAGCAAAAATTTGACATCTTAATTTCCAATTTGTATCCCCTTGATCTCCTTTAGTTTTCTTATTGCTCTAGCTAAGATCTCATGTACTATATTGAAGAAATATGGAGGGAGTGGATAGCCTTGTCTTGTCCCTATTTTAGTGGAATTGTTTTAAGTTTCTCTCCATTAATTTGATATTGTCTATTGTATATTGCCTTTATTGTGTTTAGGTATGTGCCTTGTATCCCTGATTTCCCCAACGCTTTTAACATTGGATTTTGTCAAAGTCATTTTTCAGCATTTAAGGAGATGATATTGTGGGATTTTCCTTTCAGTTTGTTTTTATAGTAGATTATGGATTTTCTTATATACAACCACCACTGCATCCCTGATATGAAGCCTATTTGATCATGGTTGACTATGTCTTTGATGTATTCCTGGACCCAGCTTGGAAGTATTTTATTGAGGATTTTTGCATCAGTGTTCATAAAGGAAATTGGTCTGAAATTCTCTTTTATTTTGAGTCTTTGTGTGGTTTAGGTAACAGGGTGACTGTGGCCTCATAAATTAACTTTGGCAGTGTTCCTTCTGTTTATATTTTGTAGAATAGTTTGAGGAATATTGGTATTAGCTCTTTCTTGAATGTATGATAGAATTCTATGCTAAAACCTAGGCTTTGTTTGGTTGGGAGACTTTTGATGAGTGCTTCTATTTCTTTAGGCATTATCGAACTATTTAGGTAATTTACCTCATCATTATTTAACTTTGCTAAGTGCTGCCTAGAAAATCATCCATTTTCTTTAAATTTTCCAATTTTGTGGAGTACAGGCTTTTGATCTAAGGCCTGAATTCCCTCAGTGTTTATTGTCATGTTTCCCTTTACATTTTTGATTTTGTTAATTTGGATTCTGTCTCTATGCCTTTTCATTAGTTTGGCTAAGGGCTTGTCTATCCTGTTCATTTTCTCAAAGAACCAACTCTTTGATTTTGTTGATCCTTGTAATTGTTATTTTTGCTTCTATGTGATTGATTTCAGCTCTGCTTTTGATTACTTCTTGCCATCTACTCCTCTTGGATATGTTTACCACTTTTATTTTTCCCTAGAGCTTTCAGGTGTATTTTTGTTCTTCTTTTTTTGTTTGTTTTGTTTTGTTTTGTTTTGTTTTTCGAGACAGGGTTTCTCTGTGTAGTTGTATAGTCCTGGCTGTCCTAGAACTCACTCTGTAGACCAGGCTGGCCTCGAACTCAGAAATCTGCCTGCCTCTGCCTCCCAAGTGCTGGGATTACAGGCCGTGTGCCACCATGCCCTCAGTTGCACTTTTAAATCATTAGTATGAGAACTTTTTAATCCATGGGTAGTCTGATAGAATACAAGGTCTTATGTCCATTTTCTTGTATCTGGTGATACTAGCATTGTGACCCAGTCTATGATGAATTTTAGAGAAGGTTCCATGAGGTATTGAGAAGAAGGTATAATCTGCCCATCTACTTCTCTTTTGATTACTTTTTGTTAAATTTCTTTTCATTATATATTATAATGGCTACTACAATTTGTTTTCTAGGTCCATTTGCTTGGAAAAAAATTTTCTGTCCTTTACTCTAAGGTAATATCTTTGTTGCTAATGTGTCTTTCTTGTATGCATCAGAATGATGGATAGTGCATTTTTATTCAGTCTGTTACCCTGTAACTTTATATCAAGGAATTTAATCCATTGGTATTGAAAGATATCAATGGTCCTTGCTTTTTGTTGATTGTGTACTTTTGCTGGCCTTTAGCCATATGTATGTCACTAATGTTGGCTGCCCTGGTAGTCCCAGATTTGAGCAGTCCTATGGGTTGCAGGTAGAATTGTTAGTCCCTTGTTTCAGCAGGCTTCTAGGGATATAGGCAGAGCTGGTAGCCCCTGATGTCTTCATGATGCTGGTTGTTCTGGGTATCAGCAAGCCACCAGGGATGTAGGGGGGAGTACAGAGGATGCAGAGCAGAGCTTACATCTAGTGGACTTGTCCAGTGGGCTGGTAGGCAGGCAATTGGGTTAGAAATCTCATCTGGTCATCCCTGATGTTTACATGCATCTGGTAATATGGTTAGAGGTGTGGACTAGGAGATGGAGCACAGAGAGGACAGGGTTACCTTTTGGCTGCTATGGTGGGAACTGAGCAGGCTGGGGTTTGGGACTTAAGGAACTTACCTGGTTGTCCCTAGCAGCAGCAGTTCTCCTGGCTTAAGTTGTATTTCTTTACAACCATTTTTGGTTAATGAAAAAATTAAGAGCAATAAATAGTGAAATGGTATTTGCTCACCTAAACAGTATATTTATTAAATTTGATGAGCCCTCACTCATACTTAGAACCCCGTCTATATTTTATTTGATGGTTCTCTCTACATACTGTATATCCTAACATTTTAAGTAAATGAATAGTGTTATGTTTCCTTCATTATAGACTCATACATAGTCCTTGCCCTAAATATATTCTGCATTCTTTTTCCTTGGCATTCTATTTGCCAAATTACCTTGGCCCTCAGCCACTATCTATCACTGATTCATTCCTTCCTTCCTTCCTTCCTTCCTTCCTTCCTTCCTTCCTTCCTTCCTCCCTCCCTCCCTCCCTCCCCTTCCCTCCCTCCTTTCTTCTTTCTTTCTTTCTTTCTTTCTTTCTTTCTTTCTTTCTTTCTTTCTTTATTTATTTATTTATTTCTCTTGAGTAAGTTATTGATTCAGTTTACATTCTGATAGAAGTTTGCCCTTCCTTCCTTTCCCCCAGTTCTTCCTTCTAACTTTACCTCCCCTTCCTCTCCTTCTCTCCAGAAAAGGAGGGAACTTTCAAGGACATCAAAGAGCCCAGGCACATCCAATCACAACAAGACTAGGTATGTCCTCTTCCACTGAGGCTAGACAGGGCAGCACAGTTAGGTGAAAGGGATCCAAAGACGGGCAATGTAGTCAGAGAGAGTCCCTGGGAATCCCACATGAAGACCCAGCTGTATAGCTGCTACATGTGTACAGAGGGTCTAGGTCAATTTCATTCATGCTCTCTGGTTGATAGTTCAGTTTTTGTGAGCCCTGACTGGCCCATTTATTTGTCTCTGTAGGGTTTCTTGTAGTGTCTACATCTCTTGCTCCTTCAATCCTTCTAGTTTTCCACAGGAATTTGCAAGTTCTATTCAATGTTTGTCTCTGGGTCTCTGCATGAGCTTCCAGAAGATTCTGGGTAAGGTTCCTCTGATGACATTTATGCTAGTCTTCTTTCTGCATGTATAGGAGAATATCATCAATAGTGTCAGGGGTGTTTGGTATGGGTCTCATGGTATGGGTCTCAAGCTAGGGCAGTCATTGGTTGGCAGTTCCCCAAAATTTTGCTCCATCTTTTATCCCTGCACATCTTGTAACAGGAAAAAATATGGGTCTAAGGTTTTGTGGCTGGGTTGGTGTCCCAATTCCTCCATTGGAAGTCTTAGCTGGTCTCAAGAGATAGCTAGTTCAGGCTTCATATCCTCCATTGCTAGAAGTCTTTGCTTCGGTCTCTCTCATAGATTCCTGGAAGTTTTAACTGTCATATGTTTCTAACTCATCCAAGACATGCCCCCATCTGCAATCCAGTTGTCTTTCCTAGTACACTCTCCCTCAGTCCTCCCCTACCTCATCCTATTCCAATCCTACCCCTTTCCCACTCATTCTCTTTCTTCCCTCCACTCCCAATTTATAATCTATTTCCCCTTCTCAGTGAGATTTCGGGGAATAACTTTGGCCCTCCTTGTTACTTTGCTTATTTGGTTCTATGGTTTCTAGCATAGTTATCCTGTATTTTATGACCACCAGTAGCTATATACCCAAAAGAAGCTCCACCATACCACAGGGGCACTTGCTTCACTATGTTCATAACAGCATTGTTAATAATAGCCAAAAACTGGAAACAACCCAGATGACCCTCAACCAAAGAATAGATAAGGAAAATGTGGTGCATTACACAATTTAGGATTACTCAGCCATTAAAAAACAATGACATAATGAAATTTGAAAGACAAATGGATGGAACTATAAAGGCAGTCATGGTATGTACTCACTTATAAGTGGATATTGGTCATAAAGTGCAGAATAACCACGATTTTCGTTCTTTTCTCCCAATGCTTCTATAGAGAGACTGTCACATAGTTTGAATAATTCAGCATTCAGGCCTTTCAGGGTTTTTTTTTTCCATTTAGTGATATGATATACTTTTATCTATGTCATTCCGTGGCTTCTTATCTCTTTTTCTTTTGGTTTTGAATCATATTCCACTTCATATTCTACTGTATGGACATACCCACAGTTTATCCATCCATTTATCAACTAGAAGACACCTTAATTCCTTCTAAGGACTAGCAATTGTGAATTTATTCACCTCAAATATTTTCTGTACACTTTCTAGTGATACTAAGATTTCAAGAATGTGGGCAAATGTTAAGGGTTATGATTACTATAATTTATGCTTATTTTTCAACCTGAAAGTGTTTATTTGTATCACTGGCAGTAATAATTATAGTCCCAGATGCTATACAACCTTGGCTATAGTGTGTGGTGCTTTCACTGTACCAGATTTGCCAATATAAATCTGTACAGTTTTCTTCAAGTAATTTGACACAAGAATGTGAAAAGTTGATTAACTGGAGGTATATGTGAAAACTGTTATGCAGCAGGCCTCGTATCTAATCAGAAAGTGGGTCCTTAACTCATATACATCATGCTACTATTTCAACAGTGGGTACATGCTATTAGGCAGTTCAGTATTGTAGCATGCAGGGTCCAGTGCTGGGTGCTGAGATTTATAAAAAGACTGGGTGGGATATGTTTTGTAGAGCATAGTATGGTGAGGTGGGAGGTGTGATGAGGCATCCCTTCCCACTGAGGTCCCAGCCATGTGATAGGTACAGTATAGATCAGTTTATTTAGGCGATAGGAAGGAGAGTTGAAAAGAGAATAGAGACAGACAGACAAAGGGGGAGGGGGTGGAGGTTGGCCAGAGCACACGCAGAGATAAGGAGGGGAAGGGGAGAGAGAGAGAGAGAGAGAGAGAGAGAGAGACAGAGAGAGAGAGAGAGAGAGAGAGAGACAGAGAGAGAGAGAGAGAAAGAGAGAGAAAGGGGTCAGGGAGAGAAAAGAATGAGAGAGAGGGAAGCAGTGAGAGGGAAGAAGAGCCAAAGAGCCCCCTTTATAGCAAGCCAGGTAACGGTTGGGCTGAGCCTAGAAGGAATCCCAACATCCCTTTGTTTTGGTTTAATTTAAAAAGGAGAAACTAGAGGTGATGGTGAAACAGGAATAGGGTTTTCATGATCTTTAGCTACTTCCTGCTAACTTTGGGGAGTAATGTCTTTGGGAAACCTAAGAAAATGTGGAGGAGGATGTTGGTCCAGTTTTAGGAGACTTGGCTGTTTCCTTACTGTCCAAGGTAGGTGGAACCATCTGTAGGTTGAAAGAGCAGGTCCAGTAGAAGCATCTGTGTCTGTAAGAGTAGGCTGGATCATCTGAAGCTGTCCAGAATATAGATTTTGAGTAAATGCCTGGACTTGGCTAGATGCTGAAACACACATATATTAGAGCTAGAGAATACAGTTAAGTATGTTTGGGAGAAAGTTTTTTCTTATGTGTGCACTGTATACCCTTTGACCTTGGTGGTTGGTGTAAGGGAAGTCCTACTCCCAGGGAACAGGAAAGGAATCCCACACTCTGGAATAGGTAACAGGAAAAAACTTAGGCTAGTGGTGGGCCGGTATACTTATTCATATGGAGTCAGTTTGGTTCATGAGAGGTGGATCTAAGTGGTTTCCTGGAGATTATAAATTTATAAAAGAGATAACATTGTTAACAACATGAACAATCTTTAAGGTGAGCTTAGGGAAGACACAAACCTTTTGTGGGACAGAAGGAGCAAGAAGGGCCTTTGCCATCTGTCTAGAAGACTGAAAATATATAAATTTAGCATGATGAGAATGTTTTAATTAAATAAATTTAATTTTTATATAAAGACAATTAAAGGAAATTCAAAACCTTGACCCTGTAAATATGATAATTGATCATATAGAAGATAATCAAAGGAAACAGATTTTGAAGTATGATAGCTGATAGTGTAGATTTGGCATGAGGAATACTTTAAGTATAGTAAAAAGATAACTAAAAGAAACTGAAATTTTCAACTTGTGATTATAAAAGTGGTTCATATAGTGGAATGTTTTATTAGAGTGAGGCTAATTTATAAGAACAATTTTATTTAATATTAGGACAGTGGCATAATAAGAGAAGGAAATATGAAGCATTTAGTCACTGGGAACTGAGTTTAGACAAGGAAGTAGCAGAAGGTTACATCTGTGAAAAGTTATATCTAAACTTGTGTATCCTTTATCTTGAAGCTTGTGATCAAGGCAAACCTGTCTGCATTTTGTTTAGAGATCTAGTAGTTTTATCTAGTTTACTAATTGTCTAACGAGCTAATATAGTGGTGGACTACCTAGGGGTAAGGAGCTAGAGGTCTGTATTCTAGCTGTCAAGATATCACTTAGCTTAGATGTCAATGTAATCAGAAATCTGGGAGGAATACATTTAAATCTAGATGGCATATATTAATTAAGATGACAGAGGTTGGTCTATAGTCCACTACCTAAATAACTTCCAGTCCTTCTGTTTTCCATTGCAACTTGTGCAGAATCAGTTGCATCTAGTCATCAGGCCCAGAAGCTTTCTCCTGTGGAGTATGTACATGTGAAATGAGAAAAGACCCACCTTGACTTAGACAATATGAGGCTTTTAACTATCTGGTGTTCTTTGTCCACAGTTTAGTCCAAGCCCTAGCAGCATGCAAGGCAATGGAGCTGAGCCATGTTTCTCAGTGGTTATCATACCGCAATCCATGCAGTGTTTTGTTGCTATGCCCACATCTCAGAGACCTTGGGAATTTACTGTTAGAATTTGGGAATCTCTGTATATCATAATAAGCATAAGCATTTAATGCTACATTTAGCAAATTTCTGGAAAGATTGAGAGCTAGTATCTTTTGAGCATATACAATCTGTGTGTCTTTTTAATTATTTGTTCTGGAATGTATCTAGCAAAGAAATAAAGTATATTATGACTTAATAACAGTAATATCAGTAGCAAAAACAAGGTTAAACATATATTTAAGACAGTGATCTTTAACTTAAGGAAGTGATCTTTAAACTTTTTACTATTGCAAATCTTTTAATTAACATTAAAATCATTATTTACCTAGGCAGGATGGAAATCACATGTTAACCATATCTAATTGCAGTGTCTTTGGAAATCTTTTTTAAATGATATATAATATTCTATTTATTTAACATAAAGATATAAGGTCTTAGAAAGTTATGAAAATATTTCAGCTTCTCATCGTAAGTGGGAGAAACAAGGTAATAACCTGACAACTAAAATAGAAGTCAGTAGTAAGTGCTCAACACGATCCGGCTGTCTTTCATATTGTCCTGGAAGATATTATTACTTGATCTTTCTAAGTCATACAATTTGCTTCAGTGTCCTTCTTTTTTTAATGGGATATTTTCTTTATTTACATTTCAAATGTTATTCTCTTTCCTGGTTTCCCCTCTGAAAACAACCTATCCCATCCACCCCTCCCCCTGCTCACCAACATACCCACTCCTGCTTCCCTGTCCTAGCACTCCCCTACACTGGGACATCTAGCCTTCTCAGGACCAAAGGCCTCTCCTTCCTTTGATGTACAATAAGTCTATCCTCTGCTACATATGCAGCTGGAGTCATTGGTCCCTCTATGTGTAATCTTCGCTTGGTGGTTTAGTCCCTGGGAACTCTGGGGGTACAGGTTGGTTCATATTGTTATTCCTTCTATGGGGCTGCAAGCTCTTTCAGCCCCTTGGGTCCTTTCTCTAGGGGACCTTGAACTCAGTCCAATGGTTGGCTAAGAATAACCACCTACCTCTGTATTTGTCAGGTACTGGCAGAGGCTCTCAGGAGACAGCTATATCAGGCTCCTGTCAGCAAGCACTTGTTGGCATCCACAATAGTGTCTGGGTTTGGTGACTGGATATGGGATGGAACCCCAGATGATGCAGTCTCTGGATGGTAGCCACCTGACTGCAGAAGTGTGGGTGGGGAAAGCAGGCAGTGATTCTTTGAATGGGGTGGGGGTTGGGCATGGCAGGAGAGCAAGTGTTAGGCAGTTCTCCACCCACTTCCAACCAACTCCATCTTGGCTAGTGTACTGGCTAGTTTGGCGTGTCAACTTGACACAGGCTGGAGTTATCATAGGAAAAGGAGCTTCACTTGGGGAAGTGCCTCTATGAGATCCAGCTGTGGGGCATTTTCTCAATTAGTGATCAAGTGAAGGAGGGTCCCTTGTGGGCGGTGCCATCTCTGGGCTGGTATTCTTGGGTTCTATAAGAGAGCAGGCTGAGCAAGCCAGGGGAAGCAAGCCAGTAAGTAACATCCCTCCATGGCCTCTGCATCAGCTCCTGCTTCCTGACCTGCTTGAGTTCCAGTCCTGACTTCCTTTGGTAATGAACAGCTGTGTGGAAGTGTAAGCTCAATAAAACCCTTTCCTCCCCAACTTGCTTCTTGGTCATGATGTTTGTGCAGGAATAGAAACCCTGACTAAGACAGCTAGCAATCATGGAAGTGGCAGATCAAGTCAAATCCAAAACAAGATATCTCGAGAGTGTTGTTAGAGTCAAGGGGGCAGCAAACTAGAAGCAGAGAGCGAAAGAATAAAGTGGCCAGAGAGTGAGGGGTAGGAGGAGCAGAAAATGAAGAGGGAATTGGTTGGAGCAAAGCCTGTATATAGGAATGTTTCCATTTTTTCAGATCGCTGGTGATAGTTGTAAAAGTTTTCCTTTCAAAGAGCCATTAAGTAGCCATTTAGAGTTTTTATTTTAGTGGGTATTGGGCCAAATTTGGAAGCCTTTAAGATGTGGATGTGTCCCAGTAGGGAGCCTAGAATTAGCAGCAAAGACATTTCCTTTCTGGGTGAGAGTAGAAGTTATTAATAGTATCCCTACCATTGTTCTGAGGTCATCAGGTTGTCAATTGATAAAGTGGAGGCAGAGCTTAGGCCAGCCCCCCAGTGGTGATGAGAATGGTTCACCTCAGCCTAGGATTTCTAAGCAGCAGGAAAGGAACCATCTTAGGGAGAGAGAGAAAGATCTCATCCAAGGGAAAATGTCCTAAAATGAGTAGAAAGGAAGAAAGCCAGTCATGACTGTGAATACCTCTGTCCATAAGAACAGCAGAGGGTGGCTGTGAGCTCAACAGCCCTCCCTTGGGACCAGGGATGTTTACACTGTCCAGTGTGGGGAGGGTACTTAACAATTTGCCTGTGTTTGGATGGGTAGGTCTAGTGAGCAATCCAATGACTGGAAAGACCATGTGGTGGTGGTGGGAAATATGAACCTATGACTTTGTAAATCTAGTGAACGTACAAGTTTCTAAATCTGAGTCTTGTCACTAAACATGTTTTATTAAAAACGAGTCAAGGCTATGCTTTATAGAGTGTAGTATGGTGAGATAGGAGGGGTGCCTTAGCAGCTCCATACTATGGCATCACTTCCTTTGAGGTAACATCCATACAAATAGAGGATGTGAAGGATGGAAAACCAGACATTCTATGAAGTCATGACAAGTAAGGGGTTATAAAATTTATCCTGGGTATTCTTTGTCACATCTCACAGGAGATTATATAGATGTTGAGTTCGAAGAGGATGGAGTGGGTAGGGTAACTATCAATGAGGAACTAGTCAGTGAAACAGAGAGATTAGAAAAGTAGATGCCTTCCATGCAAAGCCTTAATGATCACAATGCAATGCAGTGGGCTGCTAAAATATTACTTGACCCCCAGGAACTGATCAGTGGCCAAGAGATGTTATCCAGGTATTACTACAACATGTAGATGTTTCTGGCCCCAAATGCAGTGTTAAAAACTCCTGGCTTGGGGCTTAGTTTTTTTTTTTTTTTTTTTTTTTAAAAACTGGGAGACTTTTGATGTCTACTTCTATTTCCTTAGGGAGTAAAGATCTACTTGTTTTTTGATCTTGATTAATTTTGTAAGTGATATCTATTGAGAAAATTATCCATTTCTTTTAGGGTTTCCAGTTTTGTGGAGTGCATTTTTAAAATATGACCCAATGATCCTTAGATTTTCTCTGTATCTGTTGTTATGCTCCCCTTTTTGATTCTTCTGATCTTGTTAATTTGTATATTATTTCTCTGTATTTTAGTTAGTTTGCATGGGAGTTTGTCTATCATTGTATCATTGAATCTTTTTATTGTTTCTATTGTATTGATTTCAGCTCTGAATTTGATTGCTTTTTTTACAATATACTTCTATCAGGTGTGCTTACTTCTTTTTGCTTTAAAACTTTCAGGTATGCTGGTTTGTTTGTTTGTTTGTTGGGTTTTTCTACTGCAATAAGAGCTCTCCTTGTTTTAATGGGGGCCCTTAATTCTTAAAACTCGTTTCATTGTGTCCCATAATTTTGGGTATTATTTTGTGTATTCATTTTCATTGGAGTTTATAAATTCTTTAATTTCTTTATTTCTGCCTTGACACAGTTATTATTTAGTAGAACATTATTCAGTTTCCATGAGTCTGCAGGCTTCCAGCCTAAATAAATAATGGTCTTATAGAATGCATCACGTAATTTCAATTTTCTTATATCTGTTGAGCATTGCTTTGTGACTGTGTAGTCAGTTTTACAGAAAAAGCAATTGGTGGACAGTTTTTATATAGAAGATAAGACTAAGTATCAAGGATTTTTTAAAACATAATCTTCCAGCATAAGTTTTAGAATAAAATTTACCATATACTTTTCTTTTTTTATTGGATATTTTATTTGTTTACATTTCAAATGTTATCCCCTTTCCTGGTTTCCCGTCAGCAAACCTCCTATCTCATCCTCCATCCCTCTGCTTCTATGAGGGTACTCCCTAACCAACCCATTCACTTCCACCTCACTGCCCTAGCATTTCTCTACACTGGGGCATCAAGTTTTCACAGGACCAAGGGCTTCCCCTCCCCTTGATGCCAGATAGGGCCCCTTCATCTCCTTCAGTGCTTCTTCTAACGCCTCCATTTGGGACCTTCTGCTTAGTAGGTTGGTTGACTATGAGCCTCCAGATCTATATTCATCAGGCACTGGCAGGACCTCTCAGGAGACAGTGGTATCAGGTTCCTGTCATCAAGCACTTCTTGGCATCTGCAATAGTGTTTGGGTTTGGTATCTATATGTAGGATGGATGCCCTGGATGGCCTTTCCTTCCATCTCTATTCCACACTTTGTCTCTGTATTTCCTTTAGACAGGAACAATTCTGGGTTAAAATTTTGGAGATGGGTAAGTGGCCCCATCTCTTATCCGGTGGGCCATGCCTAACCTCTGGATATGATCTCAGCAGATTCTTCTTCCCTTTTATGTGGTATTTTAGCTAATGCCATCCCTGTGGGGTCCTGGGAGACTCTGGCTTTCCTGGCATCTGGGTCTTTCTGGTTGCCACTCCCCAGTTCCCATCTCCAATTGCTACACACCTCTGTTCAATTTCCTGACCCTCTGTACATCTCCTCCATCTCCTCCCATACCTGATTCTGGCCATCATTTACCTCTCCCTCTCCTCTCCTCCTCCCAAGTCCTTCCCACACTCTACTTCCCTTCATTATATTGTTCTCCCTTCTAAGCAGGACCAACACATCGAATATTTGGTCTTCCTTCCTCTTGAGCTTCATGTGGTCCATGAGTTGTATCTTGGGTATTCCATGCTCTTTGCCTAATATCCACTTATCAGTGAGTGCATACCCTGTGTGGTCTTTTGTGACTGGGCTACCTCATTCACGATGACATTTTCTATATATGTAATCGCCTTAGATGAATGATAACAGATGGAGGCAGGCATATACTATATTGTCTGTATATGAAAAGAATGAGAGAGAGACAGATGGGAGAATAATAGCTTTGGAAAATTCTCAGTAATATTAGGGAATGTAAAGATCACTTACATGCTCAAAACTGGATTTGTGTTTAGAAAATAACCTATAAAACCATAAGCTGTGACACATGGATGATATTTGCTGTCGATCAAAACATAAAATGCAAAGCAGATTTGAAATTTGTCTGGATATTATTTGAAGTATTGAATCCCAAGCAAGTTCAAAGACTTGGAAAAAATTTATACTCTCGCTCCTCGTCCTTCACACTAAAGTTTATGAACAAGAAAAAAACTATATCTCACTGGACCTCATCAAAATTCAATGTATATCATTTTTCAACTATAAAAAGATAAAAAATCCAGTTGAAAAATGGCAAAGGGCATGGATATTTCACCTATGAAGACAGTTATATAGTTAAAAAAATCCATGCAAGGTAATTGTCAAACAAACCATAGCCTTATGGGAAATATTTTCTCAGTTTCTTAAACACTATTTTGATATTTCCTCAAAAACTTTTAGTAATAGAGTCATGTCATATGAGAGACAATTAAAAACATCTTTTTTATATTCCTTTCTATTTAATCTTTTTTTATACTCCAGATTTTATTCTCCCCACTCCCCATCCACCCTCCAACTGTTCCACATCCCATACCTCCTCCCCGCTCCATGAAGATGTCCCCAGCTCCCAACCTCTACCCCACCAGAACTCTAAACTCCCTGGGGACACCAGTCTCTTGAGGGTTAGGTGCATCTTCTCTGAATGAACCCATATCTGCCAGTTTTCTACTGTGTGTGTGTTGGGGCCTCATATCCGCTGGTATATGCTGCCTTGTTGGTGGTCCAGTGTCTGAGATATCTTGGGTGTGATGGTTTGTATATGCTTTTCCCAGGGAGTGGCACTATTGAGGTGTGGCCTTGTTGGAGTAGGTGTGTCACTGTGGGTGTGGCCTTAAAAGACTCATTCTCATTGCCTGGAAGACAGTCTTCCACTAGCAGCCTTCAGATGAAGATGTAGAACTCTCAACTACTCCTGCACCATGCCTACCTGCATGCTGCCATGTTTCTGCCTTGATGATAATGGACTGAACATCTAAGCCTGTAAGCCAACCCCAATTAAATGTTGTCTTGTATAGAACTTGCATTGGTCATTGTGTCTGTTCACAGCAGTAAAACCCTAACTAAGACATTGTGGTTCCAGGTTAACTGAGGCTGCTGGTTCTCCTATAGGGTCATCTTCCCCCTCAGCTTATTCCAGGTTTTTCCTGATTCAACCACAGGGGTCAGCAACTTCTCTGTCCATTGGTTGGGTGCAAATATCTGCATCTGACACTTTCAGCTCCTGATTGGGTCTTTCAGAGTGCAGTCATGATAGGTCCCTTTGTGTGAGCACTCCATAGCCTCAGTAATAGTGTCGGGCCTTGGGGCCTCCCCTTGAGCTGGATCCCACTTTGGGCATGTCACTGGACCCTCTTTTCCTCAGTCTTTCTTCCATATCCATCCCTGCAGTTCTTTCAGACAGGAGCAATTATGGATCAGAGGTTTGATTGTGGGATAGTAACTCCATCCCTCATTTGACGCCCTGTCTTTCTGCTAGAGGTAGGTTCAACAAGTTCCCTCTCCCCACTATAGGGCATTTCATCTAAATTCCCTCCATTTGAGTCCCGAGACTCACCTCCCAGGTCTCTGGTACATTCTGGAGGGTGTCCCAACCTCCTACCTCCTAACGCTGCCAGTTTCCTGGATGCAGGAATTGATATAGGGGCTATGAAGAAGTTCTGCTTACTGGCTTGGTCTCTATGGCTTGCTTATAGAACTCAGAAACATCAGTCCATGGCTAGCACCAACCAATGTGACCTGGGCCTTCCCATATCAACTGCTAATTACAAAACCATCCTATAGACTTGCTCACAGGAAAATTTTATGGAGGCATTTTTTTTCTTTGAGGGTTTGTCTTTTAAAATGACTCTAATTTATGACATAACACTAGCCAGGACAACTGCCTTCTGGTACTTTTATCACCATTAAGAATAAATATGGGGCATGTATCCTTATTGCATGCTGAGGAATCTTCTGGGTATATGCCCAGGAGTGGTCTGGCTAGGAACTCCGGAAGTATATTGTCCAGTTTTCTGAGGAACTGCCAGACTGATTTCCAGAGTGGTTGTACCAGCTTTCAGTTCCACCAGCAGTGTAGGAGTGTTCCTCTTTCTCCACATCCTCGCTAACACCTGTTGTTTCCTGAGTTTTTAATCTTAGCCATTCTGACTGGTGTGAGGTAAAATCTCAGGGTTGTTTTGATTTGCATTTCCCTAATGACTAATGATGTTGAACATTTTTTAAGGTGTTTCTCAGCCATCCAAATTTCTTCAGGTAAGTACCCCATTTTTTGATAGGGTTATTTGGTTTTCTGGTGTCTAACTTCTTGGGTTCTTTGTATACATTGGATATTAGCCCTCTGTCATATGTAGAGTTGGTGAAGATCTTTTCCCAATTTGTTAGTTGCCCATTTGTCCTTTTGACAGTGTTCATAGCAGCCCTATTTATAATAGCCAGAAGCTAGAAAGAACCCAGATGTCCCTCAATGAAACAATGGATTAAAAAATGTGGTATATATACACAATGGAGTACTAAGCCATTAGAAACAATGAATTCATGAAATTCTTAGAGAAATGGATGGAGCTTGAGAACATCATACTAAGTGAGGTAACACAATCTCAAAAGAAAACCCATGGTATGCACTCACTTATAAGTGGATATTAGCCTAGAATCCTGGGACACCAAAGACACAATCCGCATACCAAATGATGTCCAATAAGAAGGAAGGAGTGGACCCTGGTTCTAGAAAGGATCAAAGCATCAGTGTAGGGGAATACAAGAACAGGGAAGTGTGAAAGGGTAGATGGGGGAACACAGGGAGGGAAAAGGGCATGGGGGACCTTTGGGGGGCAGGGAACCAGAAAAAAGGAAATGAAATGTAAATAGAGAATATATCCAATAAAAGAAAAACTAAAAAACTAAAAAAAATTCTAAAAAAAAAAAAAAAAAAAAAAAAAGAATACATATGGGCCTCCAGGTCACCATAGAGAACTAACAGACAAGCCTAGGTACGCAGACATAGTCAGATGCTAACAGCTCGGGTCGAAACCTGTCAGGATTTTGCCTGCAGCGTGGGCCTGGGCAGCTCAGCAGGACATCTGTACGCCAACCCGGTCATGCACCAACTTGGTCAGGGGTTGTTGACCCTGCGAACTGCCTAGCACTTGCAGTGGTGGTCACCATCTTGCCTCTGGGTCACCATAGAGAACTAACAGACAAGCCCAGGTACGCAGACATAGTCCTAAGCTAACATAGCTCTGGTCAAAACCTGCTAGTCTTTTACTTGCAGCCAGGGCCTGAGCAGCTTGGTGGGATATCTGTACACCAACCTGGTGATGCATCAATTCGGTCAGGGGTCCTTGGCCCAGTGGACTGCCTAGCACTTACAGAGGTGGTTGCCATCTTGCCTCCGGGTCACCATAGAGAACTAACAGACAACACAGACATAATCCGAGGCTCACATCTCTCGGGTGGAAACCTGTCAGGCTTTTGCCTGCAACCAGGGCCTGGGCAGCTCGGTGGGCCAACTGTACACCAACCCGGTCATGCACCAACTGAATCAGGGTGTCATCTGCCCTGCAGAGTTATCAGCACTTGGATAAGGTCCCTGAAGCATACGCCATCTGCACTCCCTGAAGGAGCAGACAGGCAGCACCAGGTTCACAGAGAAAACCCGAGTGTAGCATTACTTGGGGCAGGAAACTATAGGGCTCCAATGGCACCCAAGAGGAAGGTAGCACATCAGCACTCTTAGCCAGGGGAAACCCAGACATCCAGAGGTGCAGAATTAGCTTTACAGGCTCACGGGAGGTTCAAACCTCAGCCAGTGACAACAAGACCAACTAACACCAGAGATAACCAGATGGCAAAAGGCAAAAATAAGAATGTTACTAACAGAAATCAAGGCATTATGGTAGCATACAAACCCAATTCTCCAACAACAGCAAGTCCTGGATACCTCAACACACCAGAAAAACAAGATTTGGATTTAAAATCACTGGTCATGATATAGTTAGAGGAACACAAGAAGGACATAAATAAATCTCTTAAAGAAATACAGGAGAAAATGGATCAAAAATTAGAAACACTTACAAGGGAAAGAAAAAAATCATTTAAAGAAATTGAGGCGAATATGGGTCAAAAGATAGAAGCCAAAAAGGAGAAAATGCAAAAATCACTTAAAAAAATAGAAGAGAACTTGGGTCAACAGGCAGAAGTCATGAAAGAGGAAACACAAAAAATCTCTTAAAGAATTACATGAAAACAAAAACAAGCAAGTGAAGGATGTGAGCAAAGCCATACTGGATCTAAAAACAGAAGTAGAAGCAACTAAGATATCACAAAGGAAGACAACTTTGGAGATATAAAACCTTGGGAAGAAATCAGGGACCATAGATACAAATATCAACAACAGAGTATAAGAGATAGAAGAAAGAATCTCAGATGCTGAAGATACCATAGGAACCATGGACTCAACTGTCAAAGAAAATATAAATTACAAAAAGCTTGTAACCCAAAACATTCAGGAAATCCAGGACACAATGACAAGACCAAACCTAAGGATTATAGGTATAGAAGAGAGTGAAGATTTACTGCTTAAAGGGCCAGCAAATATCTTCAACAAAATTATGGAAGAAAACATCCCTAACCTAAAAAGAGAGATGCCCATGAATATAAAAGAAGCCTACACAACTCCAGACTAGACCAGAACAGAAATACCTCCTGTCACATAATAATCAGAACTCAAAATATACTAAACAAAGAAAGAATATTAAAGGCAGTAAGAGAAAAAGGCCATGTAACATATAAAGGAAGACCTATCAAAATTACAACAGACTTCTCACCCGAGACCATGAAACCTAGAAGATCCTGGGAAGATCTCATGCAGACTCTAAGAGAACACAAATTCCAGCCAAAACTACTGTACCCAGCAAAACTCTCAATCACCATAGAGGGAAAAATCAAGATATTCCATGACAAAACCAAATTTATACAATATCTTTCACAAACCCAACCCTACAAAGGATAATAGGGGGAAAATACCAACACAAGGAGGGAAAGTACACCCTGGAAAAAGCAAGATAGTAACCTTCTTTCATCAAACCCAAAAGAAGAAAACCTATCAAATATAAAAAAAAACAACATAAAAATGACAGGAAGCAATACTCACTATTCCTTAATATCTCTTAACATCAATGGGCTCAATTCCCCAATAAAAAGACATAGACTATCAGACTGGATATGGAAACAGGACCCTACATTTTGCTGCATACAGGAAACACACCTCATGGTTAAAGACAAACACTACCTTAGAATAAAAGGCTGGAAGACAATTTTCCAAGCAAATGGTCTCAGGAAACAAGCTGGAATGGCCACTCTAATATCATATAAAATTGAAATTCAACCTAAAGTCATCAAAAGAGACACAGAAGGACAGTTCTTGCTGGTCAAAGGAAAAAAACACCAAGAAGAACTTTCAATTCTGAACATCTATGCTCCAAATTCAAGGGCACCCTCATTCATAAAAGAAACTTTAATAAAGCTCAAAGCACACATTGCACCTGACACAATAATTGTGGGTAACTTAAACACTCCATTATCCTCAATGGTCCAATCAGGTAAACAGAAAATAAACAGGAACACAGTGAAACCAATTGAGGTTTTGCACCAATTGGATTTAACATATATAAACATTTCATCCTAAAGCAAAAGTATATACCTTTTTCTCAGCACCTCATGGTACCTTCTCAAAAATCGATCATATAATTGGTCACAGGACAGACCTCAACAAATACAAGAAGATCAAACCAATCTCAGCCTTTTATCAGATCACTATGGAGTAATAGTGGTCTTCAATAGCAAGAAAAACAACAAAATGCCCACATACACATGGAAACTGAACAATGCTATACTAAATGATAACTTGTTCAAGGAATAAATAAAGAAATCAAAGTATTCAATGAAAATAAAGGTACAACTTACCCAAACCTATGGGACACAATGAAAACAATGCTAAGAGGAAAACTCATAGCCCTGAGTGCCTCCAAAAGGAAACTGGAAGGACCATACACTAGCAGCTTAATGGCACACCTGAAAGCCCTGGAACAAAAAGAAGCTACTTCATCCAGGAGGAATAGAAGATAGGAAATCATCAACTCAGGGCTGAAATCAATGAAGTAGATACAAAGAGAACCATACAAAGAATCAACAAAACCAAGTGCTGTTAAACCCAGACAGATAAACCCTTAGTCAGACTAACCAAAGGGCATAGAGACAGTATCCAAATTAACAAAATTAGAAATGAAAAGGAAGATATAACAACAGAAATGGAGGAAATTCAAAATATCTTCAGATCATACTACAAAAGCCTTTACTGAACACAACTGGAGAATCTAGAGGAAATGGACAATTTCCTAGACAGATACTAAATACCAAAATTAAATCAGGATCAAATAGATCAGCTAAACAGTCGCATAACCCCTAAAGAAATAGAAGGGGACATAGAAAGTCTTCCAACTAAAAAAAGCACAGGACAAGACGGTTTTAGTGCATAATTCTATCAGAACTTCAAGGAAGACCTAACACCAATACTCTTCAAACTATTCCACAAAATAAAAACAGAAGGAACACTACCCAACTTGTTCTACTATGCCACAATTAAGCTGATATCAAAACCACACAAAGATGGCACAGAGAAAGAGAACTATAGGACAATTTCCCTTATGAATATCGATGCAAAAATACTAAATAAATTTCTTGCCAACCAAATCCAAGAACACATCAAAAAGATCATCCTCCATGATTGAGTAGTCTTCATCCCAGGGATGCAGGGATGGTTCAATATACAGAAATCCATCAATGTAATCCACTATATAAAAAAACTCAGAAAAAAACACATGAACATTTCATTAGATGCTGAAAAATCATTTGACAAAATTCAGCATCCTTTCATGCTAAAAATCTTGGAAAGAAAAGAAAGTCAAGGTCCATACCTAAACATAGTAAAAGAAGTATACATCAAACCAGTAGCCAACATCCAAATAAATGGAGAGAAACTGGAAGCCATCCCACTAAAATCAGGCACTAGACAAGGCTGCGCCCTCTCACCATATCTTTTCAATATAGTACTTGAAGTTCAAGGTAGAGCAGCAATTAGACAACATAAGGAAGTGAAAGGGATACAAATTGGAAAGGAAGAAGTGAAACTATCACTATTTGCAGAAGATATGATGGTATACTTAAATGACCCAAAAAACTCTACCAGAGAACTTCTACAGCTGATAAACAACTTCAGCAAAGTGACTTGTTATAAAATAAACTCAAGCAAATCAGTAGTCTTCCTATACTCAAAGGACAATCAGGCAGAGAAAGAAGTTAGGGAAATAACACCCTTTACAATAGCCACAAACAATATAAAGTATCTTGGCATGACTCTAACCAAAGAAGTGAAAGATCTGTAGGACAGGAACTTCAAGTTTTTGAAGAAAGAAATCGATGAAGACCTCAGAAAATGGAAAAATATTTCATGCTCTTGGATTGACAAGATTAATATAGTAAAAATGGCCATCTTGCCAAAAGCAATATACAGATTCAATGCAATCTCCCTCAAAAATCCTAAATCAATTCTTCATATATTGAGAAAGAGCAATTCTAAAATTCATCTGGAATAACAAAAAACCGAGGATAGCTAAAACTATTCTCAACAATAAAAGAAATTCTGGGGGAATCAATATCCCTGACCTCAATCAGCACTACAGAGCAATTGTGTGAAAAACTGCATGGTATTGGTACAGTGACAGGCAAGTAGATGAATGGAATAGAATTGAAGACCCGGAAATGAATCCACAGAATTATGGTCACTTGATCTTTGATGAATGAGCTACAACCATCCAGTGGAGAAAAGATAGCCTCTTCAATAAATGGTACTGGTTCAACGGGAGGTCAGCATGCACAAGAATGTGAATTGATCCACTCTTATCTCTTTATACTAAGCTCACCTGCAAGTAGATCAAGGACCTCCACATAAAACCAGATACACTTAAACTAGTAGAAAAGAAACTGGGGAAGACCCTGGAGGACATGGGCACAGGGGGAAAGTTCCTGAACAGAACACCAATAGCTTATGCTCTAAGATCAAGAATAGACAAATGGGACCTCATAAAATTACAAAGTTTCTGTAAGGCAAAGGACATTGTCAGAAGGACAAAACAGCAACGATTTGGAAAAAGATCTTCACTAACCCCACATTGGACAGAGGGCTAAAATCCAATATATAAAAAGAACTCAAGAAGTTAGACCCCAGAGAGACAAATAAGCCTATTAAAAATGGGGTACAGAACTAAACAAAGAATTTTTACCTGAAGAAATTTGGATGGCTGAGAAGCACCTTAAGAGATGTTCAACATCATTAGTCATCAGGGAAATGCAAATCAAAACAACCCTGAGATTCCACCTCACACCAGTCAGAATGGCTAAGATTAAAAACTCAAGAGACAACAGGTGCTAGCGAGGATGTGGAGAAAGAGGCACTCCTCCACTGTTGGTGGGATTGCAAGATGGTACAACTGCTCTGGAAATCAGTCTAGCGGTTCCTCAGAAAATTTGGCATGATACTTCCAGAGGACCCTTTCATACCACTCCTTGGCATATACCCAGAGGATTCCCCTGCATGCAACAAAGACACATGCTCCACTATGTTCATAACAGTCTTATTTGTAATAGCCAGAAGTTGGAAGAACCCAGATGTTCCTCCAAATATACAGAAAATGTGTTATATTTATACAATGGAATACTACTGAGCAATTAAAAATAATGAATTCATGAAATTTGTAAGCAAATGTTTGGTACTGAAAAATATCATCCCAAGTGAGCTAACCCAATCACAGAAGAATACACATGAAATTCAATCACTGATAAGTGGATATTAATTAGCTCAGAAGCTCTGAATACTTGAGGCACAATTAGCAAATCAAAAGATTCCCAAGAAGAAGGAAGGAGAGAACCCTGGTCCTAAAAAGACTTGATCCAGGGTTGTAGGAGATTACCCTAACAGAGAAATGGTGGGGGGATGTGATTGGGGAGTGGGCGGAGGGAAGAGGACTTATGGGACATATGGTGAGGGGGTAACTTAGAAAGGGGAAACCCTTTGGAATGTAAACAAAGAATATAGAAAATTAAAAAAAGAATACTTATGGTAACACATGCTGACAGGTGCAATAAAAAGAAATTCTTATATATTGTTGGTCAGAGGTAAACTAGTGTAGCCACTTAGGAAATCTATTTGGAGTTTTCTCAAAAACTGTAGAATTAGAACTGGCATATGGGCCAGCCTTACTCTTCTTCTGCATATACTCAATGGCTCTTTTATTCCCCTGTAGAGACACTTATAATCCAATGTTCATTGCTTCTTTATATACAATATTAGAAAATATAATCAACCAAAATGTTCATTAACAGATGAGTGGATACAAATAGTGTGGCACACTAAGCTTTATAAAAAATGAAATCAAATTTTAGGTTAATGGAAAAAGTTATACTGAATGATATAACCTAGGCCCAGAAAGTCTAATGATCTTATTTTGTCTTTCATGCAGATTCTTGCTTTCATTCTTTTGTGTGTTTAACTTGTACAAATAGAAGCTAGGAAGTCAGAAAGAGGCCTTGTGTGGGGTTTCTAAGGGAGAGAAGATAGTAGCCTATAAGTAGAATGAAAGGTAGACTACTGGAGGCAGCAAGCTTTAGCATAATAGGGTGCTAAAATATGGAGGCAAGGACTAGCCCAAAGGAAGGTTGATGAAAAATACCGTGAAATCTTGCTGTCTCACAATCCACCTAAAAATATAGTTAAATGGAAAGAAGAATAAAAGTGAAATGGAAGTAGAGGAGAATGCTAGGTATTTATAAATTAAATGAGGACAGGGAAGGGGGAAGGGGGAAGAGGGAAAGAAAGGAATAGTGAGTCCGTTCAAAAGACAAAGAGAAATACATTAGTAAGACAGTTTAAAAATACCATATATATTAAATAAAGAAAGAACATTAAAAGCAGTAAGAGAAAAAGGCCAAGGGACATATAAAGTAAAACCTATCAGAATTACACCAGACTTCTCACCACATGATGAAAGTAGGAAGATCCTGGGCAGACCTCATACAGACCCTAAGAGAACACAAATGCCAGCCCAGGCTACTATACCCATTAAAACACTCATTCCCCATAGATGGAGAAACCAAGATATTCCACGATAAAACAAAATTTAACACAATATCTTTCCACAAATCCAGCCCTACAACGGATAATAGGTGGAAAACTCCAATATAAGGAGAGCAACTACATCCTAGAAAAAGCAAGATAGCAATCTTCTTTCAACACACCCAAAAGAAGATAACCACTCAAACATAAAAATAACATAAAATGGCAGGTAGCACCAATCATTATTTCTTAATATCTCGTAACTCAATGGTCTCAATTTCATAATAAAAAGACATAGACTAACAGACTGGATACTTAAACAGGACCTAGAGTTTTGTTGCATATAGGAAACACATCTCAGTGTCAAAGACAAACATACCTCAGAGGTAAAGGCTGGAAAACAATTTTTCAAGCAAATGGTGCCAGAAAACAAGCTGGAGTAGCCATTTTAATATCAGTCAAAACTGACTTTCAACCAAAAGTAATCAAAAAGGACACGGAAGGACATCATACTCATCAAAGAAAAAATATACCAAGAAGAACTCTCAATTCTGAACATCTATGCTCCAAATGCAAGAGTACCCTCATTTGTAAAAGAAACTTTACTAAAGCACAAAGCACACATCGCACCTCACACAATAATTGTGGGTGACTTCAACACTCCACTCTCATCAATGAACCAATCAGGAAGCACAAACTTAACAGAGACACAGTGAAACTAATTTGAAGTTTTGGACCTAGTGGATTTTAACATATATATATATATATATATATATATATATATATATATATATATGTGTGTGTGTGTGTGTGTGTGTGTATGTATATATATATATATATATATACATACACACACACACACATATATATATATATACATGTATATACATACATACATATAAAACATTTCATCCTAAATCAAAAGAAAATACCTTCTTCTCGGCACCTCATGGTACCTTCACTAAAATCGACCATATAATTGGTCACAAAACAGACCTCAATAGATATAAGAAGATTGAACTAATTCCATGCTTCCTATCAGATAACCACAGAATAAGGATGATCTTCAATAGCAGCAAAAACAACAGAAAGCCCACATACACATGGAAGCTGAACAATGCTCTACTCAATGATAACTTGGTCAAGGAAAAAATAAAGAAAGAAATCAAAGAATTTTTAGAATTTACTGAGAATAAAGGTACAACATATCCAAATGTATGGGACACAATGAAAACAGTGCTAAGAGTAAAACTCACAGCTCTGAGTGCCTCTAAAAAGAAACTGGAGAGAGCATACACTAGCAGCTTAACGGCACACCTGAAAGCTCTAGAACAGAAAGAAGCTAATACACCCAAGAGGAGTAGAATGCATGAAATCATCAAGCTCAAGGCTGAAATCAACCAAGTTGAAACAAAAAGAATCAACAAAACTAGGAGCTGGTTCTTTGAGAAAATTAACAAGATAAACTCTCAGCCAGAGGAACCAAAGGGCACAGAGACAGTATCTAAATTAACTAAATCAGAAATGAAAAGGGAGAAATAACAATAGAAACAGGAAATTTAAAAAGTCATCACATCCTACTACAAAAGCCTATACTCAACACAACTGGAAAATCTGGATGAAATGGAAAATTTCCTAGACAGATACCAGACAGACCATCTAATCAGTACCAGACATGGTATACTCCCTATGAGTTTTTGTCAGAGGCCCAAATCGTCTGTAAAATAACACAGACTTCTGGTACTGTACTTGGTTACTATCCATATTTGTGATAAGCTGCTATTTCTGAAAACACCAGAAACATTGTCTGCTAGATATAGAGAAATAATTTTCAAACTGATCAGTAAACATTTTCCCTGCTGGCTAATTTTCATGATGTCATCAAATGATATGCAGGCTGCTGAGGGAGAAAGAACATCAATGGTCTCATGCACAGATGAACCTTACATGCTGAACTACTGACCTATCAGGGACCATATACCCATTGGTACAATAGTGGCATGACTCTTACAGGGCAACTAATGTATTTCTTGTTGAATTGAGGCCTGCTTCACAGTAGGGAATGTCATGCCTGGTATTATAAATGTATTCAAAAGCCCATGGCTGGGGTGGTCATGGGCCCTAGGGTGGAAAATTTTACCATTATTTTATTAAATGGTCACATTGTCAAATTGGAACAGGTAGGGTCAGCAGTCATCCAGGCCTGGAGGGGGTGACTTAGAGTCTGGGATGAGCAGGATCCTGGTCCATTTGTAAACCTGGGGTTAGGAAAGAAGACCTTAGTGTTATTGCCCTTTTAGATAAAGGCCATTCCCAATGATTATTAATGAAGCTTCCTGAGACAATTGGGAATTTCTTTGTTCAGGGGGAGTTTGAATGCATACCTTTTATTTGAGGTGAACCAAGGGTTATATAGCTTCGGGGGTGAGAATACCCCAGGCTGAAAATTAAGGTACTGAGATGCCTCATTAGCATGGAGTGGCAATCAAGGTACCTCTCTACATGACTGACTACTCGTGACCACCTGGTTGGGGGGGGTGGTCTCCCAGTTACAAGCCCCAAGGGAGGCACAGAAGCATGGACATAAATTTCTGGAATTTGAGCATGCTTCACCATCAGCTATGACAATTCCTGTGGTGATATGGTCTGTCTGCCCCACAATAGATTTGTTCCTTTCCACTAGCTATCTTTGCTTGATTCTTGTGGATGAAGATGTGATCTCTTAGCTTCCTGTTCTAGTTAACTGCTGCCATGCCTTCCTCCCCAAGATGGACAAAATACATTCTTTCTTCTATAAATGTTTCATCATGGTAACAGAAATGTAACTAAAACAAAACTAAAGTGGAGATTTAGTTAATACTAAGCCTAATATAAATCTGTAGTTTCAAGTCTACAGCCTTGAAAGTCAATTTTTAAAATGATGTTGAAGTTATACAGTCATGTAGCATTTTTCCTTTAGTAAATTAAACACTTTCTATACATTTCTTTTTTTATTGGATATATTCTATATTTACAATTCATTTCCCTTTTTCTGGTTCCCCACCCCCAAGGGTCCCACATGCCCTTTTCCCTCCCCCTGCTCCCTCATCCATCCCCTCCCACCTCACTGTTCTTGTACTCCCCCACAATGATGCTTTGGTCCATTCTAGCTCCAGTGTCCACTCCTTTCTTCTTGTCAGACCTCACTTGGTATGTGATTTACGTCTTTGGTGTTCCAAGATTCTAGGCTAATATCCACTTATCAGTGACTGTATACCATGGGTATTCTTTTGAGACTGGATAACCTCACTTAGGATGACATTCTCCAGCTCCATCCATTTCTCTAAGAATTTCATGAATTCATTGTTTCTAATGGCTGAATAGTACTCCATTGTGTATATATACCACATTTTTTGTATCCATTCCTCTGTTGAGGGACATCTGGGTTCTTTCCAGCTTCTGGCTATTATATATAAGGCTGCTATGAACATAGTGGAGCATGTATCCTTATTGCATGCTGGGGAATCTTCTGGGTATATTCCCAGGAGTGGTATGGCTGGGTCCTCTGGAAGTATCATGTCCAGTTTTCTGAGGAACCGCCATACTGATTTCCAGAGTGGTTGTACCAGCTTGCATTCCCACCAGCAGTGGAGGAGTGTTTCTCTTTCTCCACATCCTCGCCAACACCTGATGTCTTCTGAGTTTTTAATCTTAGCCATTCTGACTGGTGTGATAGTTTTCTACTGTTGGAAGTGCTCAAAACTGGCTACTATTCAGTTTCATTCATTTCACTAGCAGTGAGTACAAAGTTTCCCTTTCGTTGATGTGGGCATTGTACTGGAGGCTTTCCAGGAGATCTCCAGCCAGGCCAGGTGGGAGGGTTCAAGGGGAATCAACTCAAGTGGGGAGGGGGAATTGCCTCCACAGCCTCTGCTGCAGTGGCTGCCTCCATCTCTACTCTGTTGCTGCTGTTGCTCCTATTGCTGTTGTTGCTCCAAGATGCTGCACAGGCTGCTCTTCACTGAGTTGGGCTGGGCTGAGTCGATGGGAGGCTGACTAGCCAATGGGCATGCAAAGGAATTTCTGGTGGCCTTTTGGGAGAGAAGGTCTCTTCCCTGAAGATGGTGTTACAGCTCTTCTTACAGAAGCTCTCAGACTAAGGAGTAATTCTCACACTCCTTTATTCTTTCTGTATAGGATCTTTACATACAGTTTTGGGATGGGTTGGGGTCTGACAATATGTGCTTCCTATTGACTTGGTCTGAGAGTTGGGGATGCCTCATCTATATGTAGGAGGACTTGGGGTGCTGCACCTATGTGACTGATGGCCACACACCTTTCTATGGAGGGAGAGTTGCAGGGGGATATGGCTATATGGCAGGGGCCTGGTCCCAGGAGCAGGCACAGCTCGAGTCTCTGGGGCTTCTTGTCTTACCTCAACCTTACCAGGCTTCTCAAGGCTCACCACCCTGTACATTGACATCCTCCCAACATCTTTTAAATAACAACCTTTCTAAATGGCATGGACTGATGCCTCCTGAGATTTTGATTTTAATTTTCTTGATGGCTAGTGATGTTAAACATTTGCATGTCTTCTTTTGGTAATATCTATAAATATTTCTTATATTTATTTATATTTAATGTTTATATTTTATATTTTATTGTTTTGTTTTATTGAGTTGCTTTCCTTGTATACTTTGGATATTAACCTTTTATTAGGTATGTCACTTGTAAATATTTTCTTCTATAGTTTATGTTTTAACTCTGGTGAACATTTTTTCTGTATAGAATCCTTTATGTTTGATATGAGAGTTTGGGAATGCCTTTTAAATTGCTTATTTTTTAATTTTGTTGCCTTTACTTTTGGAGGTCTATAAAGCTAAGGTTCTTTGTGGACTGAGTTGTTATCTTATGCCATTCAGAATTCATGCGTATGAAGATAGAGTATTGATAGTTTTTAGTCTCAGATTGTAAGCAGTAAATCTCTTAAATCAAGCAGCTCATGAGTAATTGTATGATCTGTTATCTTTACCCATATCCATATAGGAGGCATAGAGAAAGTTACAAGGGAAATAATAAGATGATTTGAATAAGGATAAATAGAACCCCCAACTGTCTGAATGAGTGAAATAGCAATATACCCATTAGTGTATTACTCTTTGTCTTTTAAATACTCAAGGTTCTTTTCCTTATGAACTTTTTGTCAATGATGCAAACAAATGAACAAATCCCCCCCCCAAAAAAACAGTATAAAAGGATTCTCATTGAGAGGGTCATCTCTTTTTAGCTTCAGTATTCTAAGTTCTTAAATGACTTACAAAAATGAATTTGGCATTTCTTCCTACCTTGAACTCTGTTACCTACCACCCACACCAGGATTTGTACTCATCTTGCATGGTGTAGCAGTTTCCTCCCAAATTCATTCAGTCCTGCAGAGAAGCTGAAGGCAGAGATTAAACAACTCAAAATAACTCCTGGATGTCACTGAAACTGTGGATATTCACTATCCCCCTTCCTCACCAAGGCTATATAAAGAATAAAGATTGCTAAGAGTCACTCCCAGACAAGATAAGCAGCAAAGAAGTTCCTGAGACTAGATCAGCCACGTAGAAAAAGCATAAAGCAGCTCAGCTGCCTGGAAGGAGAAGCAAAAAAGATTCCCAGACAAGGCAAGCTGTAAGGAAGACTCTGAGACCTGAATAGCTGCATTGAAGAGATTTAGACTATCTGAATCACGTGGAAAGGGCACTCTCCAACCTGTTGAGCTGCCTGAAGGCTGTGCAGTGTGCCACAAGTTCAGTGTTTTGTGAGTTGTCATCCATACTGCCATGGCCTTTGGTGATACAGATGTCTTTGAGTCATTCCATGTAACCCTCACCCATATTACTTTAAGTAATAAAACAAATGGTTCATCAAGTCCTATTTTGGTGATATCCTTACTTCAGTCTTCTATGGGCCTCCTAGCTGGTGTTAGCAGACATGGGCCTTGTCTCCCAGGAAAAGTCTTTCTGCATAATATCTGAATAGTTACATTATTTTTTACTTCTGCCTTTTTAACTTGATTTCTTAATAAATTTGAATTTAAAATTCAGATTTATGATAAAAATGGGTAAAGCGTTTTGCTTAATCAAATAGTGAAAAACAAATCGTGATTGTGATGCTCTGAAAGCCAGTAGACTATTGAACCTGCTTTGACTTTGAGATCTGTGTATATTCATTCTTAAATCAAAGGGTTATGGTCCTGCACACATACACACATCCCAGATGAACTAGGTCATCTTTTGGTTCTCTACTTTTCGATCTAGGTCTAGCACCTCTTGAGTGACAAAATATGTCTTTCTTTTCTGTGTTTTTATATACCTTCCTTGGGAAGACTTTGTTTTCCCAGAAAGGTAGTTTTGGTCCTTGGCTCAGCATCACTATAAGTGGAGTCCTAGACATTTCATCTATTTTGTCACAACATGGATTTGCATTATTCTATATATAATAATTACAAACATAGTACAACATATTACTTTAATAAATGCATTATTAATTCATTGCTGATACTCAACTCTTATAGTTGCTTGTATTTTCATGCTAATTATGTTCCCCCAAAACCTGTTTGTAGTATCCTGAATATAAGATATTGAGGAACCCTGTCCTTACTTAGTTCTGATTGGTTAATAAAGATGCCCAATGGCTGGGCAGAGCAAACAGAGAGGGGACTTTTAGGATTTCTGGGCTAGAGACAGACAAGAGAAGGAAGAAGGAAATCTGCCATGATGGGTGGAGAAAATAGATGCCATACCTGAGAAGCTGAGGGACAGAGAGCATAGCTCCCATGTAGGAAGTAGGGAAGCACAGCCTCAAGAGGGCCCCCTACTGAGTCTAGGGCATCAAAGGTAGAACATAGATTTTTGTAAGTAACAACTAATTATATGGGACTATCAGATGGAGGTAGATTAGCCATGTGGAAGTTAAGCAGTGGCCCAGCTATTGAACTGTTTAAGGCATATAAAAATATAAAGGCTGGGTGTATGTCTTTTATTTGAGAACACAGAACACTGGGGTGGATAGCAAATAATGTGTTGCCTCCACAGGGATCAATTTGAGTAGATTTTAATTGGGTACTACTACAAGCACTGTATTCATTAAGTAAAAAAAAAAATGACCTTGATTCTAAATATACTATCCCTGTTTATAAGCTGTTTTAAATTGGTTAGATAATATAATCATTCTTATTTTAATTTCCTCATCTAATAATATTTGTATTACTTTTCATTTTAAAGAGTTACAGCTTTTAGATTTTCATGTGTTTTTTTTTTCATTAATAACGAGGGCAATGTGAATCAACACCAAAAGTGATATTTAATCTCATATGTGTTAAGATGTCTATTTTTTTAAATGAAAGGTATGTGCTTGGATGTGTGGTATAAAGTATGCACTTTCTCCAGCTGTTTGCTCCATGTTCCAAGTACCAGCTGTAGTATGCATGTTGGGGTCCAGGTTTTGTTCTGAGTTCTCCCTGTCAGATGCAGCTGCACATTGGGATGGGATATGGGAAAGTTCTGGAAATAAGTGGAGAGTAGTGGGAGAAAAGGCCTTCTACAAGTATTTCAGCATTATAGCTATTTTAGATGAAGCCCTTCTCTGACAATCTTCAGTGAAATAGATCTCTTAGGTGATCTTAGCTTGTACACATACCTTTATTTGGTCCGTGGGCTTATAGCATACACATTTTTTTTGTGGGGCTAGAAAAAAATATATATATGAACTTTATAGAGTGGGAAAGAGTTTTAAGTGTGAATGAAATCATTGGATGGAGTTTAAAGTACTATGAATGCTTTATTTGCATAGAGAGGCATTCTAGGAATCACAGGTTCTTGCTGGGCAGGTTCTTATTTTTTGGATATTTGCTTTATTTACATTTCAAATGTATTCCCCTTTCAGCTTTACCCCTTTGAAAACCCCCTATCCCATCCCTCCTCTGCCTGCTCATCCTCCCCCCTTCAATTTCCTGACCTGCATTCCTCTATTCTGGGGAATCTAGCCTTCACAGGACCAATGGCCTCTCCTCTCATTGATGTCTGAAATGGTCATCTTCTGCTACATATATGTAGCTGGAGCCATGGGTCCCTCCATGTGTACTCTTTGGTTGGTGATTTAGTCCCTGGGATCTCTGGGGGTACTGGGTGGTACATATTATTATTCTGCCTGCAGGGCTCCAAACTTCTTCAGCTCCTTGGGTCCTTTCTCTAGTTACTGTGATCCATGGGTGTTTTGATCCAATTTCTAATAAAAATCAAAGTATCCACACATTGATCTTCCTTCACCTTGAACTTCATGTGGTCTGTGAGTTGTATCTAGGGTCTTCTGAGCTTTTGGACAATATCCACGTATAAGGGAGTGCATACTGTTCGTTTATTCACGCAGTTCAGTGACTGACAGCTCACGCAAGTCACCTATATTCCTGCCATGCAGGCCACAGTGCGCGGCGGAGAAGCAGCGGAGATGTGGGCCACAATGAGGGACCAGACCACACCAGACAGTTCCACATGGCTTTATTTAAGATGGGGTAAAGGTGCAGCAGGCGGGAAGAAGGCAGGAAAGGAAGAAAAGAAAAGAGGGAAGAAGAAATGCTACCCATTATATATTGGTGGTAATGTAAATTACAGGTAAAAGTGGGCCCATTGAATTCTGGGTATATGGCGGCCATTTCCTTGGTAATAGGCCTATACTTGCAGTGCTGTCCCCTATATGATGTCATAGGTCTTGGTACTAACATTCCTCCATTTCTGTTATTAAAAAGGGGAAAGAAAGAAGAGGGATGGGGGCCCGATGGTGAAAAGGAATGAGGGCGCCGTGTCTCTTAAACAGCTTCCTGCTGTCCAGGGGCATCGTCAGTTTGGGGGGTGTAGCTGACTTTCACCATCGGGGTCCTGGGCATCAGGTACTTCTGTGGACAGCGGCTCTTCTGTGGGCAGCGGCTGGTAATTCTGTAACAGAAGCTGATTAATAGTTTGATTGGAAATTTTTTGCATTTGCCATTGGAGGAATGTAGAAACAAGATTAATGAGGCAGGGAGCAAACAATAGCACGAGGAAGATGACTAGAAAGAGCATTACAAAAGGCAGTATCCATTTCCATATAGGGTTTTCGAAAATCCAAGAACTGCAGGTCTCACGATCTCTGAAGTTCTTTATGTCTGACTGAAGCTCCTGGATTTTGTTTCTCACTATCCCGGACTGGTTGACGAAGAAACAGCATTCTTCTTGAAGGAACAAGCAAAGACCACCTCTCTCAGCTGTGAGGACATCTAGGCCCTGTCAGTTCTGAAGCACCATAGCTGCCAAAGAGTTGATCTGCTTTTGGATAGTAAGCACAGTTTCAGTCATTCCCTGGAGATCGCTTTTAAACTGGGAAGTGAATGTATTGTATTGGGGAAGTTGTTATTCCTGCCACACCAGTGCCAACACCTATGGCTATTCCTGTAACAACCAAGAGTGGGACAATCTGAACTGTCCTCTCATGTTGAACAGCTACCATATCTACAACTGGTATTGGTAAGGGCTCACTTCCCTGGATTACTCCCAGTTCAGGGAAAAGGAGTACCAATGTGAAAACTCCTGACCAGCTGGCAGGTAGGCGATGACATACCTGGGTGCCAAAAAGAATTGACATGTTTTAGATTGCAGGGCATTGTGGCAGAGATGGTATATAAAGGCTTATGGTTTTATAACAGTCTAGGGAGCATAACGTTCCTACAGAACGTGTCCCAGAGGTCTTAAAACAGTTTGCCATGCCAAAGAGAGGGGCAGAGGTAAGGTACAGTGTCATGGTGACATCGGAGTCAGGACAGCTGACAAAAGGTGAAGTAAGATTATTTGGCAGTATCACTGGAGAAGCTGTAAGTGACAGTTTTGTGTCAATTCCTGGGGGTACACATAACCAACAATCTTTTTTTTGATTTTTTTAAATTTTATTTTCTATATTCTATATTTACATTCCAAAGGCTTTCCCCTTTCCCAGTTCCCCCCATATGTCCCATAATTCCTCTCCCCCCAATTATTCCTCAATCATCCCCCCCCACGATTTCTCTGTTCTGGGTCTACAAAACTGGATCCAATCTTTACAGGCCCAGGGTCCTCTCCTTTCTTCTTCTTGGGAGTCATTTGACTTGATAATTGTGCCTTGTGCATTCAGGGCTTCTGGGCTCATTAATATCCACTTATCAGTTATTGCATTTCATGTGTATTCTTTTGTGAT